>OZ014519.1:518508063-519127794 GCA_963966055.1 Lathyrus aphaca | reverse complement strand
ATATATATATATATATATATATATATATATATATATATATATATATATATATATATATATATATATATATATATATATATATATATATATATATTATTATGATTATTATTTCTATTTTTATTTATATTATTATTATCTTATTATTATTATTATTATTATTATTATTATTATTATTATTATCATATTTGTATTATATATTATTTCATTTTTTTTAACATCTTTTTCACTTTATTTATTTTTTCAGGTGGCAAATTTACTAATAAGAAGATGAAAAAGTTTAAGTAATACTCATAATTTGTTATGTAATTTCTATATATATATATATATATATATATATATATATATATATATATATATATATATATATATATATATATATATATATATATATAATAGAAAAATGACTATTTTCTTCCCAAAACATAACACGTGGATGACCTTATAATCCTGCATTCTAAATCTTTAAAATTAATTTTAATTTTTCTTTTTTGTTTTCCAGGTTATAGATATAGACGAAGACAATATGAAAATGGTAAACTTTAAATGTTTTTAGGTTGTAGATCTATATTTATATGTAACCATATTTTTATTCTTTTGAAGAATATAGATCTATTTTTGCCATTTTTTCATATGGTTTGTTCAGATCCTTATTGATATCTTAGGAAAATCGGGGAAAATAATGTTTTTTTTTTGTTATCACTACAACAAAAATGACATTTAACAGCGCACCTTAGACATCGCTTTCTTAAGGAAGTGCTGTCTAAGGTTAAAATTAATAGCAAACACGGAAACTGATAAAAAAAAATTAAAAAAGTGCTGTTAAAAGTCCTACCTTAGACAACGCTTTTGAAAAAGCACTTTCTAAGGTAGGCCTTAGACAACGCTTTTTGAAAGCGCTTTTAAAGGTAGGGCTTAGACATCGCTTTGTCAAAAGCGCTATCTAAAGTCTTTCAATTTAAAAATAAAAATAAAAACAAAAGCGTTGTCTAAGGCTTACCTTAGAAAGCGCTTTTATCAAAAGCGTTGTCTAAGATCTAATTATATTAAAATTATAGTTCTATTTTCATTTCTTCCTTTCCCTCTCTTCTGCGAACGACGAACAGAAATCGCCATTTTCGCCCTAACGAGCTTCAACAGTCTTACCTCCACCGTCGTCCACCAGATTCTACCTCCGTGAAGTCCACCGTCGTCCTCCGTCGTACAACCGTCGTCTTCCGTTCAAAAAGGTACGTTCTTGATAATGGTATTGTTCTTGTTCTTGCTTGTTTTTTTGCTGAAAAGTTGCATTTTCTTGAAATTTTATTGCTTGTAGTTACTATGTATATACAGTATGAACCATAAGATTCATTGATAGATAGTGTTCTTGTTCTTGTTCTTTTGTTGTTACTATGTATATATACTGAGTTTATATAAATATTAACACTGAGTTGTTGGCTTCATTACTTGAGAAGTTTTTTTGTTGAATCTGTAGACTGAGTTAAAATTAAACATTTAGGATACAGAGTTTTTGTTTAAAACATTTAGGATACGGAGATACGTTAGTTATTGGTGTTATGTTCGATAAGTCTAATATTATTGTTATTATATGAAACTCTATTTTCAACTTCAATGATGTAAATATCTGTTAAATGTGAGAAAATGAAGTGAACTTGAAAGTTGTTAGAATATTCGAAGATACTACCTTAGTTATGTATTTTCGTCTGGATTTAACTGGGTTATTGTCGTTTGGAGAAACATTGGCTATGTATACGTTATTGAAGTTGATATTGATTGTTTACCTTAATAAGTAGGAAAACCATGGATAAAACATGGATCTGTGCCGATCGAATGACCAAAGAGTACGAGAATGGTGTTGCGGAATTCGTTAAGTTTGTTGTTTAACACACTGAAAACCCCAGACGAATGCATTGTCCTTGCTTGCGTTGTTGTTATATTGGTAAGGTTGACGCAGATGGATTGAAATATCATTTACTAAGGCATGGAATTGATCAAAGTTATCAGTGTTGGATATTTCATGGTGAGAAAATTAACGAGAATGTTGAACCGAGTGGAAAAAGTAATACAACATATGCTTCATACGACAAAGACACGGAAACATATGATTGTGATCGAGTTGAAGAGATTGTAGAAGCAGTTGAAGAAGATCTTCATGATTGTCCTGAAATGTTTGAGAGGATGGTAAGCGATGCAGAGAAACCGCTGTACAAAGGTTGCACTAAATTCTCAAGACTGTCTGCGGTATTAAAGTTGTACAACTTAAAGGCGGGCAATGGATGGTAGGATAAAAGTTTCACAGAGTTGTTGGCCCTTATGAGAGAAATGCTACCGGATGATAATGTTCTTCCTAATCGAACCTATGAGGCAAAAAAAATGTTGTGCTCTATTGGCATGAGCTATGATAAGATACATGCTTGTCCTAATGATTGCATTTTGTTTCGTAACGAATATGCATCGTTAACTGAGTGCCCTAAATGCGGTTTGTCTCGATATAAGAAAAGATTGTCTCCCACAAAAGTCTTATGGTATTTTCCCATAATTCCGAGATTTATGCGTATGTTTCGTAGTGAAACTGATGCAAGACATCTGACTTGGCATACAGATGAAAGAATTATTGATGGAAAGTATTGGCATCCGGATGATTCACCACAATGGTCAAAGATTGATAATGATTATCCTGAGTTTGGAGAAGAAGAAAGAAACCTTCGCTTGGCATTATCAACTGATGGAATGAACCCACATGGTCTTCAAAGTATCTCACATACCACATGGCCTGTGGTTCTTATGATTTATAACCTACCTCCATGGCTATGTATGAAGTGTAAGTACATGATGTTATCTATGTTAATCTCTGGGCCTAAACAACCAGGGAATGACATAGACGTATACTTGACACCTTTGATCGAAGATTTAAAGATTTTGTGGAAGAACGGTGTGGAGGTTTATGATGGATATAGGAAAGAAAGTTTCAATTTGAGGGCGATGTTGTTTGGCACAATTAATGATTTTCCAGCATACGGGAATCTATCTGGGTATAACATTAAAGGTCAACGTGTGTGTTCTGTTTGTGAAGACGGAACCGATACGATTCGATTGGAACTTTGTCAGAATAATGTGTTTCTCGGTCATCGTAGATTCTTACATTCTAAACATCACTACCGTGGGTGGAGAAAAGCATTCAATGGAGACACCTAACATCATAAAGCTCCATCCGCGTTGTCAGGTGACCAAGTTTTTGAAAAGGTGAAAGATGTGCGTACTGAGTTTGGCAAGCCTTTTGCACATAAGGTTGTCAAAGGTGGGTGGAAGAAAAGGTCGATATTTTTTGAATTTCCATATTGGAAGTCTTTGTACGTGAGACATTTTCTCGATGTTATGCATATTGAAAAAAATGTATTTGAAAGTGTTATCGGTACATTACTCAATTTAAAAGGAAAGTCTAATGATGGCCTTAAAGCAAGAGAGGACATGTTAAAAATGGGAATGAAAACTGAATTAGCACCCGTGAAGAAAGGAAAATGAACATATTTACCACCTGCTGCTTTTACTTTATCTAGAAAGGAGAAAAAAATTTGTGTAAGTCTCTGAGTGAAGTTAAGGTTCCAGAAGGATACTCATCAGATATTAGAAGACTTGTTTCTATGAAAGACCTCAAGTTGAATAATTTGAAGGCACGTGATTGCCATGTTATAATGGAACATTTTCTACCGATAGATATACGTTCTATTTTTCCAGAAAAAGTAAGAAGTGCCATAACTAAATTGTGTTTTTTCTTTAGGTCAATCTGTAGTAAGGTGATCGATCCCGAGATCTTACCAACACTACAAAAAGAGATTGTAATTAACTCGTGTGAGCTTGAAATGTATTTTCCTCCATCTTTGTTTGACATAATGGTTCATCTAGTTGTTCATCTTGTGAAAGAGACACAGTTGTGTGGACCAGCTTATATGAGATGGATGTACCCTGCTGAACGGTATATGAAAATATTAAAAGGGTACGTGAAATCCCAAAGTCGACCAGAGGGTTGTATTGTTGAACGATACATTGTTGAAGAAGCTGTTGAGTTTTGTACTAAATATTTGTCTAACGTTCAATCGATTGGACTCCCCAAAGTTCAGATTTTCGAAAAACTGGAAGGTAAAAAATTAATTGGAAATAAAATTGTGAAAATATCAAGGGATGAACGGGATCAAGTTCATTTGTATGTTCTGCACAATGATAATGAGGTTGAGCCATATGTTGAAATGCAGAAGGATGTACTCCGAAGGTTAAATCCGAACAAAAATGAAAATTGGATAGTTAGAGAGCATAATCAAAGTTTCATACAATGGTTAAAGGATCATATTTATTTAAAGCGCTCTTCAGATCCTTCTTCGGTAACAGAAAGGTTGAGATGTTTGGCATATGGTCCAAGTTTGCATATGTTTTCTCATAGCGCATACTCAATTAATGGATACACATTTTATACCAAAGAACAAGATGATAAGAGTACTATGCAAAATAGTGGTGTCACCGTGCTAGCTGAAGCAATGCATATATCAAGTATGAAGGACTTAAACCCCAAATATGCAAATTTGTCATATTTTGGAGTTATTGAGCACATTTTGGTGTTTGATTACGAAAAGTTTCAGATTCCCATCTTTGGTTGCAAGTGGGTAAATAGTAGTGGCATACAAATGGATAAGTCTGGATTTTTGCAAGTTGATCTTACTAGGGTGGGGTACAAAGATGCACCTTTTATTCTAGCATCTCAAGCTAAACAAGTGTTCTATGTGAATGACCCGACAAGTACAAAATGGTCTATAGTGTTTTTCTCTAACAAAGTGGTTGATGATAGCGGTGTCAATCAATGTGATATTGATGTTGAGAATGAGTCATGCATTAGACGAAATGAGTTGAATAGAAATGATGAAGATGATGATCTTATAGCGGATGAGTCATATATTAGAAACGATCATAATGAGGGAATTTGGATCAATTAATCCGTACGCATTGCTAAGAAACAAGTGATTAATATTCCAACAAAGAAAAGAAAGAGATGTTAGTGAAAGAGGTAAATTATGCAATTATATCCTTGGTTTCTTGATTATAAGTTATATTTACACATATCTCTCATATAATTAAATAGTTGAAATTAAATCAAACTATGTTATATTATTATGTAGTACTTTGATGAATTCAAGTGTGCATATTATACAAAAGATCAAGTTGACGAAATCAAAGAGGAATGATGTCAATTCATTATAGAGCTAGGTGTTATGTGAGGTATAATATTGTACTCTTACTTTAATTGATGAGAATTTAAATATGTGTAACGTTGTAATTTCTATAATATTGTTTATTAATTGAATTACAATCTTTGTGTTGTTTCAGGACCTATGTATATTTGAAGCAATGTTTTGGATGGATTAGATATGTGTACTTATAATATGTACATTTGTAGTAAAATGCAATGACTTGTAATTATAATAGGCCAAAATGGTTTGAATTGGTATATATATATATATATATATATATATATATATATATATATATATATATATATATATATATATATATATATATATATATATATATATATATATATATATATATTGGTTTGAATTGCCAATTTTGGATTTATAATTTTGGTGCATAAATTGATATATAATTTGTGATATTTGTCTGCAAAAATTTGGTTGAAAACAGGTCAAAATTCTTGTTTAAAAACCTGGTAAAAAAAGTGGTTTCAAAAAAATTATTCAAAAATTTTCGTATACCTTAAACAGCGCTTTACACAAAAAGCTCTGTCTAAGAGGGGCTTAGAAAGCGCTTTTGGAAAAAGTGCTGTCTAAGGGGGATTAGACAGCGCTTTCACCAAAAGTGTTGTCTAAGGTATACCTAAAAAAATTAAAATAGGAGGGGATTATACATCGCTTTCACCAAAAGCGTTGTTTAAGGTATACCTAAAAAAATTAAAATAGGAGGGGATTAGACATCGCTTAAACCAAAAGCGTTGTCTAAGGTATTCCTAAAAGCGCTATCTAAGGCTACCTTAGACAGCACTTTTAAGATTTAAAAAAGCGCTGTCTAAACCTTTAGCAGCGGAGGTTTAGACAACGCTTTAAAGCGATGTCTAAGTGGGAAAAAAAGCGATGTCTAAGGTCTTGTTTGACATAGTGTATTATGACATGATCAAAGTAAATGTAAACCGGTGAAAAAGATATTTTTTTAGTTATTATGATATGATCAAAACAAATGTTGTTGTTTAAGGTTTAAGGAAAAAGATGAGAAAGAAAAACAAATTTTGGTTACAATTTGTTTTCTTACCTTTTCTTTTTCTTTTCATTTTCTTTTAGTTTTATATATATTATTATTATTATTATAATATTTATTATTATGATTATTATTTCTATTTTTATTTATATTACTATTATCCTATTATTATTATTATTATCATATTTTTATTATATATTATTTCAATTTTTTAAACATTTTTTTCACTTCATTTATTTTTTCAGGTGACAAATTTACTAATAAGATGAAAAAGTTTAAATAATATTCATAATTTGTTATGTAATTTCTATAATATTATATATATATATATATATATATATATATATATATATATATATATATATATATATATATATATATATATATATATATATATATATATATATATATATATATATATATATATATATATATAAAGCGTGTCCACTATTCTGTATAAGTACTATCTTTAATGTTCTTTATTTTTTATGATTAATATACACATTGTTTTTGTAACCTCTAATCATTAAAATCAATCATATTATATGTTAAGATATTAATATTGATAATTAATCATAATATTGTTACAAGTTAATAATAATTGTTTTTGAAAATTCTCATCTTTACTAATAATTTATTCGAAGAAAAATAATGTTTGTCATGTATTATAAAAATATAATAGAAAAAGAAAATACTTTTAGTTTACTATAAAACAATTTACAGACCCACATTCATGAATTGTGAAATTCTGAATTTATATATATATATATATATATATATATATATATATATATATATATATATATATATATATATATATATATATATATATATATATATATATATATAATATTGATTTGTGAGTAGGCATGTGGTATACAAAATAATATTTTCGCAAATTAAGATTTTGTCATTGTTGATATGATTTAAGTATTTTATTTAAAATTTAATTTCTATCATTAGTATGAGTATCAATTTGAATTTTAATGAATTAAATTTGTTTGTCTTCTGAAATTATGGTTTTAAACGTGATGCAATAATTTATTGATCTTTTATGATGGATTTATTGGTTATAATGGAATTTATTTTAATTTATTTAAGATAATAATTGCTAATACTAGCCTCTCATTATCATTTGGTTTTTCTCTTTTCTTGAAATTTAATACAATTAAAAATATAAATTGATTTTGTATTATATGATTTTAATGATTACTTTTGTATTTCTTAGAGATAAAAAAAAGTAAAAAAAAAATACTTAGAATTTGATTTGTATCATGGTTTTGATTTGTATTCTGATACTATCTTATATATAGAATTAGATTTGTATTGTTGTTTTATGTTAAGTATTTGATACTGAGTTTTCTTATCAAAAGTATTTTGTGTTTAAAAATTATGCATAATAATTTAAATTCAAAAGATTTCATCATATAAATATTTTTATTATGATTGAGTATATTTTTTTTATGGTAAATCTATTAGGAGAAATTCAAGTTTTCCTTATTTGTAATTGAATATTGAATTAATGAGTAATTAATTATAATCAAGATAAATGATAACGTTTTTATGGGAACAAAAATAATTGTTGATACATATAAATTTTTATCATCATATTTAAAAAATTTATTATTTAAATTTTTTTCTGGATTTTTTTTATAATTGGGAAAAATGAATTTTTCTAAGTTATAATTATAGTTGAGAGTAATTATAAATTAGTTATAATATGATTTCATTTTTTGTGAATTAAATAAATGTTGAAATATTTTACGGATTTAATATTACTCCAATAATTATGTGGCCAAATATATATTTAATTATATTAGCTATTTATTAAAATAAGAGCCTTAATTGATTAAGTGGTCAAATAAATTTAAAAGGTTAATTAAATTTCTATTTAGTAATTAATTAATTAATTGGATATGGGCTCAAATATGAGTGAATATACTCATTTGAAAATAATGGGAACCCTAATTGGCCATCACACTATATATATATAGGCTATGATCCCCAATATACCGTACACAAGCAATTTACCTCTTCTCTCCATCTGAAGAGTGTTCAAGGCATTAGGAGTACCGGTTGAAGAAGATCCACAAGCCAACAAGTTAGTCACTTGTCTATACAATTTCTAACTTTCAGGATTACCGTCAACAAAATATTTTTTAATAGATCCAAGTATTTCTGCAATCTCCTTTCTCATATACTAACATGTCGTAGACCTTATAATTATATACATGTTTGTATTATCTATTATATTTCGCACTAAAGTATATAATATAATACTTAGAACATGTATATGTGGCTAATAATTATTGATTTATTTCCATCAAGTGGTATCAGAGTCTTCATGTTTAGTTTATTGAGATTTGTCCTCTAAACATTAAAGTTTATTTATTTTGGATCATTAAACATATATTTGAAATTCAATTTTTTTTAATATTCATATATATATGTTTTAAGAGGAATGAAGTTTTAATGAAATTTTTTCAATAATCTATTTTGTTACACTTACTTTAAGTTTATGGTTTGTGTGTTATATTTATTTTCAAAAGATTTATATGGATCCAGTATCTTCCATATTTTGTGTGAATCTTTTAAAATAAATTTGGTTATAACATATATTTAAATGATATTTGTTTTAGTGATCATATTTGAAATTATATTTGTGATTTGAAAACTATAATATGTAAATTTGTTTGACATTTATTTAGTATATATAAATATTTAATATTTATCTAATTAGAAGTTATGCATTTAGCATGATTGAGTTGATTGTTATTAAATTTTATACAATTTTTTTAATTATGTAATTTGTATAAATTCATAAAAATTATGTTTTATTGAGAATTTATTCTCACACTAAGGACTTTAAAGAAATATTATTATTATTAAACAACATCTTAAATGAATACGACCTACATTTGTGGGTAGTACCTTGTAAATTTAAATTCCATTGAATTTATTAAAATGTCTAGCAATTTTGGTTGAGTTGATTGAAACAACATGTTGCAAAAGTAATCTCTGTTGTGTAAATTTGATTCAATCAGAATTACAAAAGATGTAATATGTAATTGTTCATGCAAACTGTCATGGTCGGCCAAAAGGAAGACACGGTTTGGCCGAACAATTGCATACCTGTGATGATAAATATGTAGTAATTATTGATTTTATCCATGTGGGTAATGATTGATGTCAAAGACATCCATTATCGACCGGACTTATTACTAATGTTTGATCATTGCGTGAGAGTACCGTTTATAGTTAATTTTTGCAATCAAAGATTGAGAATTAATGGTGTGTTTTGTATCTTGTTTGGGTCTTTTAATTTACAAGTAAAGATGAATGTCTATATAATAATCTATTCACGTATCATTAATGATGTTGTATGAGTGTAAATCTTTCAAGTGTTTATTTGATTGCACTCACACATATAAGATAAACATGTGGCGATTGTAAGAATTTATTGTTTATTAATATTAATTGTCAATATTTTATCATTGTAACAAAATACCACTAGCAATTGATGTTGTTGTCTAAAGACTTGACATGAATGATGCACTTAGTATTTTTGGTGAGTATATTTTTTTATGGTAATCTATAAACTAATATAGTTTATGTATCGACAAAATAATTTATATTTTGATTCTCAAAACTTATAAATTTTAGGAATAAAATATGAACATTATATTCTTGGATATAGATAACAGCAGTAGAAAAGATTGATCAACAAGAAACAAATACATGAGGGTGCACTATATGAATTGCACCACTAGATAGCTACTTATTTTTCTGTTTCAATTCAGTTAGAAGTTAGTTATTTCTGTTTTGCAGCTTTATATAGTTCATGAGTGTTATCTCTTTGTAATCAACTTGATTCAAGATCAATCTTCTTCTTCATTATTCCTTTCTTTCATTTCTGCACTTTCACTCCATTAATGGAGTTCTTCAATTGCTTAGATGGTATCAGAGCAGGTTGATCCTGCTCTGTTTTCATTGCGCATCTTGATTAAATCATCAATGGTGAATCGGTTTGTATCAAACTGAATTTTTTGCTTTCTTCTCTTTCTGCATTCATGCTTTTCTTTATTTGTTACAATGACTAGAAACAACAATACACAAGCTCAAGATCAATTGGATCCTTACTATGTGCATCCTTTTGAGAATTCGTCTACGGTGTGTGTTACACCTGCTCTATCAGGAGAGAACTACCATGCGTGGTCGATGAAGATGAGAAGAGCTTTGGCAATGAAGAACAAATTCCAATTTATGGATGGCACGATAGAAGAACCAGGAAAGAGTGATCTGAACTACTTTGCGTGGCAGAGATGTAACAATCTGGTTCATATGTGGATTAATAATTTGATAGCACCATCAATTTCTCAAAGTGTAGTGTTCATTGATAGTGCAGTTGAAATGTGGAATGATCTTAAGGATCGATTCATGAGAGGAGATCGTATCCGTGTGGCACAATTGTATCAAGAAATTTCAAATCTGAAGCAAGGAAACAAGAAAATATCTGATTATTTCACTGAGTTAAGGAGCTTGTGGGAAGAATTGGATCAATATAGACCTATGCCAAGTTGTACATGTCGCATAACATGTGCTTGTGCAGCTATGAGAAATAGCAGAAGCTTCAGAGTTGAAGATAGGATCATCCAGTTCTTGATTGGCTTGAATGAAGAATTTCATGGAGTGGTTTCATAGGTATTACTCATGGATCCTCTACCTCAAATTAACAAAGTCTTTTCAATGGTTATGCACAAGAGAGGAAGATATGTGGAACTGTGTTCTCTAATGGTAATATTAATGAAGAAGCCAGCATAATTAATAGTGTTGATACCAGAAACAATTATGCTAGTAGAGGAAGAGGTCATGGCTATGCTGGTAGAGGAAGAGGTAATGTAAAAGTCTGCACTCATTGTGGTAAAACTGGTCACATAATAGATACATGCTACAAGAAACATGGTTATCCACCAAATCTTGGAAGAGGAAGCTCATCATATGCAAATCAAGTAGAAGTCAATGAATCAGACACTAAACATGCTGCCAATGTACCTTCAACTAGTGAAAACAACATGACTCTAACAAAGGAGCAATATCAGAATTTGTTGATGTTGCTTGAAAAGAACACAGGAACTATTAATCTTGCAAAGGGAGGTAATACTTACATTGCTAATTTCAATAAAAGCAGTAGTATGAGGTGGATATTAGATACAGGAGCTACACATCATATATGTCATAGTATAGGATGGTTTCTAAAACATGATAAGATCAGTCCTATAAAGGTAAATCTTCCCAATGGGAATCACCTCACTACATAAATTAGTGGAGATGTAAAATTGGATAACAATTTTGTTTTAAAGGATGTCTTGTTTCTACCAGATTTTGAAGTTAATTTGATTTCAATATCCAAACTGTGTAAAGCACAAGACTGCAGTGTTGTTTTTGAATATGACAGATGTGTTGTACAGGCAAAGAAGGATTTGATGAAGATTGGTTCAGCTAAAGAGAATGATGGTCTATATTACTTGGATGCTAGGCATGAAGATAGTAATATAGCCTGTGTTTCTAGTGTGTTTACCAATAAGCAGTCTGATAATGTAGCTCCAGCCATTCTATAGCATTTGAGATTAGGGCATTTATCTCATGATAGAATGCAATGTATGAGTAACATGTATAGTTACATTCCTAGCAGTGTCCATAGAGCTTGTGATGTTTGTCAACAAGCTAGACATAAATGTTTACCTTTCTCTATCAGTAATCATAATGCCAAGGATTTGTTTGATTTAATCCATGTTGATATATAGGGTCCATTCAATACAGCTTCTATTCATGGTTTTAAATATTTTTTGACTATACTTGATGACCAGCAGGCATGTTTGGGTAGTTATGTTGAAATCCAAAGCTGAAGTAGGTCATAAGATAGTAGATTTTGTAGCCATGGTAGAAACTCAATTTAGCAAGAAAATTAAAATGATCAGAAGTGATAATGGGACTGAGTTGCTCATGCCTACATTCTATGCTTCTAAAGGCATCTTGCATCAAAGAAGTTGTGTTTATACTCCTCAGCAAAACGGCAGGGTTGAAAGGAGACATCAGCACATTCTTAATATCAGTAGGGCACTCATGTTTCAATCCAATTTGCCAAAAGAATTTTGGTCTTATGTTGTTCTTCATGATGTGTATCTCATGAATAGGATACCTACTAAAGTCTTGTACAACAAATCTTCTTTTGAAGTTATATATGGAAGTGTTCCTGATCTGAGTTCTTTAAGAGTGTTTGGTTGCTTGAGCTATGCCTTAACTCTTCCAACCAATAGACATAAATTTGATGCTAGAGCAAGAAAATGTGCTTTCTTGGGATATAAGTCAGGTATGAAAGGCTTCATTTTATTAGATACAGTCACTCATGACATTGTCATTTCTAGAAATGTGAAATTCTTTGATATGGAATTTCCTTTCTCTGCACATTCTGATAATTCTGTTCCTACAACCATTTACATTGATCATCAGTCACAACCTTCTTCCAGTACACATTTTAATTATCTTGAGTCACAAATTCCTCTTCCATCTCAAACTGTATCTCAGTCTCTTCCTATCATGTCTCCAGAGAACAGTCCATCTCATGATTCTCCAACTTCTTCTGATAGTACATTGAGAGATGATGATAGTTACACTTCTCATCCTCAGTCTATTCCCACTGATACATCTTTATCTTCTTCATCTTCTCCTGTTAGAAAGTCCACAAGAGTTACACACACTCCTTCTCATCTTAAAGATTACATCTGCAATTCTGCAGTTTCTACTACATCCTGTCAATATCCTATTGAACAATGCCTTTCATATGTCAACTTATCACCTAGCCATCAGGCTTATGTTATAGCTCTTTCCTCTGAAAAAGAACTAAGTAACTACACTGCTGCATCTAAAGATCCCAGATGGGTCCAGGCTATGCAGAGTGAAATTGAAGCACTTAACAACAATCACACTTGGGAATTTGTCACTCTTCTATCTGATGTTTCTCCTATAGGCAGCAAATGGGTGTATAAAATCAAGAGACATGATGATGGATCTATTGAAAGGTTCAAAGCCAGACTTGTGGCTCAAGGCTTCAATCAAACTGAGGGCATAAATTATTTTGAAACTTTCTCTCCAGTTGCCATGTTATCCACAGTTAGAGTACTCCTTGCTTTAGCTGTCATTCATGGTTGGCATTTGCATCAACTTGATGTGAACAATGCCTTCCTTCATGGAGACATTCATGAGCTTGTTTATATGAAGGTTCCACAAGGTGTTGAAGCACCTCAACCTGGCCAAGTCTGCAAACTCACTAAGTATTTATATGGATTAAAGCAAGCTAGCAGGCAGTGGTTTGAGAAATTGACAGCATTTCTCACAGCTCAGGGTTTCAAACATGCTCATTCTGACCATACCCTCTTTATCAAAGCCACTTCTACTTCTTTCACTGATCTTCTAGTTTATGTTGATGATATAATACTAGCTGGCACATCTCTTGATGTATTTGCTGCTCTAAAGAAAGCCTTGCACATAGCCTTTCGAATCAAAGACCTTGGGATGCTCAAATTCTTCCTTGGCCTTGAAGTAGCTAGATCATAAAAGGGTATCACCTTGTGTCAAAGAAAATATTGCCTTGAACTTCTTCATGATGCTGGATTGACTGGTTGTAAGCCAGCATCTACACCTCTGGATGCTTCTATCAAACTTCATCAAGACAATGGATCTGCTTTCTCTGATACTACTGCATACAGAAGACTTGTGGACAGGATGATTTATCTCACCACCACACGTCCTGATATTGCCTTTGCCACACAACAACTGAGTCAATACATGAGTGCTCCCACTAACTCTCATTATCAAGTTGCTATTCATGTGTTGAGGTACTTGAAGAAGGCTCCTGCTCGTGGCATATTTCTCTCTGCATTATCAACTTTGCAAATACTTGGTTTTAGTGATGCAGATTGGGGTGGTTGCATTGATACAAGACGATCTATCTCAGGTTTTTGCTTTTTCATTGGTCAGTCCTTGGTTTCATGGAAATCCAAGAAACAACTTACCATCAGCTGCTCTTCAGCTGAAGCTAAGTATCGTGCCCTAGCTTCTGCTACTCGTGAGTTGCAATGGATGTGTTTTCTACTGCATGATCTTCAGCAACATCCTTCGAATCTTCCCGTTCTCTACTGCAACAATCAAAGTGCTATTCATATATCTGCTAATCTGGTGTTTCATGAGCGGACCAAACACTTAGACATTGATTGTCACTTGGTGCGTGAAAAACTTCAGGCTGGTGTCATGCGTTTACTCCCAGTTTCGTCCAAAGATCAAGCAACGGATGTGTTTACAAAAGCTCTTGGTCCTCAGCCATTTTTCGAGTGTTTATCCAAGCTTGGCTTGATTGACTTATATCAACCTCAAGCTTGTGAGGGGGTAACAGCAGTAGAAAAGATTGATCAACAAGAAACAAATACATGAGGGTGCACTATATGAATTGCACCACTAGATAGCTACTTCTTTTTCTGTTTCAATTCAGTTAGAAGTTAGTTATTTCTGTTTTGCAGCTTTATATAGTTCATGAGTGTTATCTCTTTGTAATCAACTTGATTCAAGATCAATCTTCTTCTTCATTATTCTTCTCTTTCATTTCTGCACTTTCACTCCATTAATGGAGTTCTTCAATTGCTTAGAATAGACAACTCAAATTCTCTCTCAATTAATATATTTAAAGTTAGACTCAAGTTTAAAAAGTGAATACACTCAAAATTACAGAGGTCTATGCTTAAAGCTTTGCAATCTAGAGATATTAGAGGTGTTATTTAAGATGACATAAATTTTATCATATTACCTTTGCTTAAATTCTAGTGTTTCTAAAGCAATAAAGCGAAAGACAAACTCTCATTGGAGTGATGACTTTTCATTAAGATTATTAAGCAAAGAAAATATCATAAGCATATTATGAAACTATTTAATCTTGCTAAAGCGCTATAGTTTTGTCAATTAGGTGACTTTGTCGAAAATTTAGCATATGGTATTCTCTTTGCATAATTAAGTTTATAACTATTAAAGTTAGAAATTATTCTTTAATAGAATAATTTCATAAAATGTGCAATAAAGAAGAGATTATATCAAAGAAAAATAAAATAATGCTCATTTAGTAAATACCTCTAAGGATAAGATCAAATAAAGAATTATAAGAAAATATTATCTGAATTGACAAATGTTCAATGGTGTTGAAATATACATCAATTTAAAGGGGACAAGTTGGTGAAGATTGATGTTTTATTATTGTCATTTTTTAACTATTTTAGATTGTCATTATAAGCTTAAATTTGTATTTAAAAGATAATTTAGTGAATGAATAAAGTTTTGTTTTAATATGATAACTTTTTTTTAAATGATGGATTCAATATGTCTTTTAAATTCAAATATTATTATAGTTAATTCAGTCATAACTTGTGATAATCTAGAATTATTGAAAAGTTTGAGAAATATAAACGTTAGTCCCAAGTTAAAGAATATTTTGAGACAAATATTGTAATGTTTCTTGAGAATATTGAATTTGGGGGAGATATGGTCAAAGAACAAAATTGAGTGGGAAAGAATTAGTTTTTAACTCAATTCATATAGTTGTTATTTATATAACAAATTTGGACTCACATACGGATATTATTGTTCTTTCTCTCAATTAAATTAAGAAAGTTATTCTTGAAGGTCAAACTCAACATTCTCAAGAACGAGCGCATCAAGTGTCATAACGAATTTATAGAAAAGAGAAATTATATTCAGTAAGATTGAAAGACTCTATTATGATAGGTGTGACACTTGTTACTTGTTATAATTTTGGAGCTTCATAAGATGGATATCAAGTTAATGTTTCTTAATGGCGACATTAAGAAATACAATATGGTACAACGAGAGAAAATTTGGTGTCAATAGATACAAAATTTATGGTTTGCAAACAGATAAAATCTATTTATGAGTTAATGAAATTGTCTCAATAGTGTTATCACAATATTTCATAGTGTAATTGTCTCGTTTGGTTTTGAGATGTGTATTATGAAAAATTATTGGGTTTTATAAGTTTATTGGGAGTAAGTTTATGTTTCTTGTTTAATGTGTCAAATTTATTTTATTTAGTCAACAATGATATATGATTGTTGCGTGAAACCAAAAAATCTCTAACAAAAGTTTAGAGATGAAAGATCTTAGGCACATCTCTTTTGTATTAGGTATTTAGATACTTAGATATTATTCTCAAGGTATCATCCAGTTTTCACAAAAGATTTATGTATATATCAATAAAGTTGAAAATAAAATCGACATGAAAGACAATAAACTAGGGCACGTCTCGGTTATCAAGGGAGACTATTAAGTCTCAATTATTATCCAAAATAAAAGAATATGGAAATTTAGAAAATAATGTTTTTTTAATATACTTTTTTTTTTGGGAATCTTATGTATATACATCCAGAATAAGTGTATATATAATGAGATCATTTGGTAGATACGAAAATTAAAATTTTGAATTGTTGAAATGAGACAACCATAAGGATTGTTATAGAGAACAAAAGAACTTGTGCTCACATATTAGAGATCGAATAATTTGGATATCATCAGGATGTTCGACTCTGATTATTTTGGATGTCTATATATAATGGGCATTCTAACTCAATAAATGGCTATAAGTATTTATGTCACTTGGTTGCATATATTAAAATGTTTTGAAAGACAACTCAGCTATATTGTGACATAAATCAGTCGGATAATGTTTCAAGAACTATTTTATAAAGTTCATTGACTTATAAGTTGTTGTTGTTGAAGGATATAACATATAGATAGAAATTGTATGTTAGATGACTTACTAATCAAAGACATGGCATATAAGGTATTTGATATGATTGTCGTCACTAAAGATGTCCTAGATTAGTGTGAGTCACTCATTCTTTACGTTTTATAATATTGTTTTGATATCGATACATACTTTATGTTAAGATTATCTGCAGAAATAAAGTTTATGAGGTTATTATTGTTATAACCATTTCTGTATCATTTGTGCAAATATTGAACTTGCAAACTTCAGTTTGATCTCAATAAAAAATTCAGTTGGACCAATTGGAAATATGCATGATTCAGAGATCACATTATATGAAATTTCCCTGCCACTCATCCATATCGATCTATGTTATCAAGTACGTTGATATGGTGGTTATCGGGGTTCTGTCACGTTATATGTTAGTGATGATAGCCGCGATGATCCCATTGTTGATGTATGAGGTAGACCAGATTGTAAAGTTAAAATCTAAAGATAAATAGCATTCAGATGCGCGCCTAAAGAATTACGATATAATTATTAAGATATATTGGCCAAGTGGGAGATTGTTGGAATATTTTACGAATTTAATATTACTCCAATAATTATGTGGCCAAATATATATTTAATTATATTAGCTATTTATTAAAATAAGAGCCTTAATTGATTAAGTGGTCAAATAAATTTAAAAGGCTAATTAGATTTCTATTTAGTAATTAATTAATTAATTGGATATGGGCTCAAATATGAGTGGATGTCAGGATGACCCATTTGGGAATAATGGGAACCCTAATTGTCCATCACACTATATATAGGCTATGGTCCCCAATATACCGTACACAAGCAATTTACCTCTTCTCCCCATCTGAAGAGTGTTCAAGGCATTAGGAGTACCGGTTGAGGAAGATCCACAAGCCAACAAGTGTTAGTCACTTGTCTATATAATTTCTAACTTTCAGGATTACCGTCAACAAAACCTTTCTCAATAGATTCAGGTATTTCTACAATCTCCTTTCTCATATACTAACATGTCGTAGATCTTATAATTATATACATGTTTGTATTATCTATTATATTCCTCACTAAAGTATATAACATAATAAGTAGAACATGTATATGTGGCTAATAACTATTGATTTATTTCCAACAATAAATAGATATTATCAGTGTTAAATGATTATTATGTAAAAGTTCAGTGTATAGAATATGATTTATTTTATTTTTAAGCTAAATTTTTCATTTATCTATCTATTTAAAGGAGTAGTTTATAATTATCAATCATTTTGAAGAAAAAACGTGCTTTGAATTTACATAAAATAGTTTAACAATATTGGCTGATGCATTTATAAAAGAAAAAAATAAATAATAAGAGAGACTAAAAGCTATATAATTTCGAAGGACGAAACTATTTTAAGGGAGTAAGATTGTAACATCCTAAAATTTTAGTTAAAATATTATTTTTTATTATAATTTTTTATTTATTTGTTGATTATTATGTATAAAAAATTTGATGAAGCTATATCACCTTTAATATTTCTAACTTATTATAATTTTATGTGTAATTACTTTAATTAGGAATTTCATCTCCTAACTTTTAACTAAGTTAAAAAGAATTATAGTTTATCTATTTAATTATCAATCAATTTGAAGTGACTATAATGATTAATATTATTGATAAAATTATTTCTTAAAAAATGTTTCCTTACAAATACTATGATATTTTTTATGTTTATAAAACTAAATTATTGCATAAATATTTTTATAAAAAATATCAACTGATGCCCACGGGTATTGATTCTATTTTTTTAAATATAAATTATATTTTTATATTTACTAATTTTTAATAATCTTACTTTAAAAAAAAACAAATACACGTAAATTACTGGTACTTGAACGAACACATGGGTACTGATATGATTATCCCACGAAATAAATATTTATAATAATACTTACATAAAATAATGTATTTATTTATGCTAATAATATTTATTTTTAAATTTAAAATAATATTTACAAATACAATAAAATTATTTGATATTTATAAAAATAAATCATTCCATAAACTTTTGTATAAAAATTATTCTAATGAATTTTTAAAACTCCTATATTTCATCGATACATTTTGAATATTAAAAAAACAAAATAAAATGGGGCAATAAAGTCATTTGGAATATTAAAAAAGAAACAAATTTTATTATTATTATTTTTTTCTAAATACGGGAAAAGTATATTATTTTTCAATCAATTGAACTTAATATTTACAATATATTGAATCCTTATTCATCAATTAAAATATGATATATATATATATATATATATATATATATATATATATATATATATATATATATATATATATATATATATATATATATATATATATATATATATATATATATATATATATATATATATATATATACTACTTATCCAAAATTGAGAAAAATAAATTTCTTATAAGTAAATTAAAATATCTAAATACGGGAAAAATAAATATATCTTATAAATTAATTTAAAATATTTTTAAAACTAATTATTTTATAAAACTAAATCATTACGTAAATTATTTTATAAAAAATTTTAAAATAAAATTAATATCTATCTTTTTTTAATATAAATTATATTTTTTATATTTATTGATTTTTATTGATTTTATTTTATTTTAATTTTAAATATAAATAAATGCGCATCATCGATGGATACTCGTGCAAACGCATGACTAACATAATTAAATGCTAAAGGAAATACTTCTTTCATGCGAACACACAAGTACTAATATGTGTATCCCACGAAATAAATATTTATAATAATACTTACATCAAATGTATTTATTTGTATTAATAATATTTAATTACACATTTATAAATGTTATATCGATGAAACTGATTATTTTTAATCAGTTATTTTTAATTACACATTTATATATTTTATTTTTAATCAGTTATTTCCTGTTTTTACAATTAATTAATTGCACAAATATTCATTTCTTTAATTAATTTATAAATGTTTAAATTTATCGTATATCTTGATTTAATTCGATATTTTATATTTTTTTTATAAAAAATCATTTTGACAACAAATGCACGTCACCGACGGATCCCCGTGCATCCACACGGGTATCATACTAGTTAATATTATAAAGATGTAGTGGTGGAATGATGGCTATATTACATTGTAATTCAGGCGTGGTCCTAAACTATTAGTATATTATATTATAGAACATTGTATTATATATGTTCAATTGTTTGAATTCATCAACTATTATATTATATTGGAGTAGATTGCATTATATTATTATTAAGTACAAATACATCTTTGAACAATCTTGAACAGTCTGACTCATCTATATTATATTTTACTAACTCAGTCACGTCACATCGATCATTGCAATTTGCTTTGGCAAATAATAACCAATACTAAAATAAAGAAATAAAGGTAACAGTGAAGAGTGTGGAAGATAAAAACGTAGAGAAATAAGTGTAACACCCCAAAATTTTCTCTCTTATTTATTATCAACATTGAGCGGTTTGCACTTCATTCCCGCATCATTCCGCATATCATTGCACCGCATTCGAAAAAATAAATAAATAAATAAATCATGAGCATTTGCATGGGCATAGGGCATGTGATTGGGCAAGGCTATCAAGTTTTGAAGCTCAAGGAGAAGAAAATGATATTATAAAAATAACCCGAGTCAATTCCATGAAATACATCCAAAGAAAGGAATAATTGGAATTTTAAGGTCGTTAACCGGTTAACGCATTTGGTTAACCGGTTAACGGGTGCGGATTTTGGAAAATAGTTGAAAATTAGTTGGATTTCTTCACTTCCCTCCACATTTTCATTCCCCTTTTTCCACTTTGGTGTTCCCTTTCATTTTTACCTCATTTACCTTGGATTGTTCTACAATCTTCCACCACCTTCTAGACTATTCCAAGGAATATTCTAGAAGCCCTAACTAACTTCAACTATCTCCAAGCCTAGTTCCAAGCCTCATTCTCCTAACCTAATGCCAAACCTAACTCCATTCCCAAACCTCATGCCAAACCTACACTCTATATAAGCCCTAATCACTCCAAAGCAAAGGGTTCCACTTCATTTTTTCCAATTTTCCAATATCATTCTCATCATTTTCATCTTCAATCTCTCATTTCTCTCACTTTTCCACCTTTCACCAAAGCTTTTTCAAAGAAGTTCTTCAAATTCTTCATTGGAATTTGAAGAACTTGAAGCTAAACCATCATCAATCATCAATTGTGGAGCTTATTTGAAGAAGCAATTTTGTTTTTGGATTGGTTTTGAGCTCATTAGAAGGGATTAATCAAGTGTTCATCAAGAAGCATCATCAACCACATTTACTTTGCGCGTTCACGGATCTCCGATTTTCTTCTTCGCTTGCACTTCGATCGATACCGCAACACTCACCGAAGCAATCCTCCCTTCGTAGGTTGGTGATCTAAAACCGCTTCTCGATTTAAGTTATTTCTCTTCATCTCGCCATTCGGCATTCTCCTCTTTATCGTTTATGCGTTTATTGATTTTTTGGTAGATTAATCATTAAGCTATTAAATAGTGATATGCATGTGGTTTCCTTGAGTGCTAAAATGTTGCTTTTAGGAGTATAATTAGGGCTCATTTGATAGGTTAATCATAAGAGCTTTTGGAAATAAGTTGGTAGGCTATAAGTGCTTTTTCCTAACTAATTTTTTAATCCTGTTCAGTGTTAACCGGTTAACCCCTGGGGTTAACCGGTTAATGCGTTTGTCTGTGCCCTGTTTGCTTGAATTCGTAGTCCGTTAAACGGTTAATGCTTTACATACTTGTAAAAATTGTTTGTTTGCATGCATGTTTGCTAGCCATTGCTTCTCTAATTGTTGTGTATATGTACTACATGATTTTAGAGAATTATTATGATTAAATTAGGTGCAAGATTTTGTATTTGTGGTAACTTTCAACACACATTTCGTTAGTTTTCCGGTTTTGTGCTTAAATGATGATCTGGTGCTCCTAATGGATTGTGAATTTGATACCATGTTTGAACCTCTTCACTTGCATGTTAATAATGATCTAAAATTCTGTTTTGAATTGTATGTGTGATCCATGTAAGTTTTGGTTATAGGAACACATAATTGCATGTTGTGTTTTGCTTGAAAATAAAGGATTCATGCACATTCTTGCTTGCTTATTTGCTACTACTTCCATGTTGATGCTTAATTTGGATTTGAGTATGCCATGATACATGTTCACTTGGTTTCTTGTTTATGATGTATGCATGTTCACTTTGTTCTTATTTGCCAATATGTGTTTATCATGAAAATGCACCATTGTTCCACTTTGTGAATGTTCTTTGAATCAAGTCTTGAAAATGTGCACATGCTTCTAAATCCATGCCTATACCATGCTTGTCGATTTTCTTTGATGATAAAGTGATGTATGTTCATGTATTGACAATTATGTATGCACAATTAAAAATGATTCAAATCTGCCTTATTTTTCACAGCTATATTTTGAAGAAGTGGTTGTTACATGTGTGATGTTTGTTGTATGTTCATACCTTTTACACCTATTTTACATGTTGTATGTTAGCTGTAGAAAGATGTTTGTGTTGTACAATGTTTTCATAGCTTTTTATGCATTGGAGAGTTGTAAATAGTTGCTGGATTTTAGTTTAGCATTTCTTTTAGTACCTTTAGACTTAGGATTGAGTCTAGTTTAGGTCCTAGTTTCCTTAGGGATTGTTTGGTACATGTTTACCCCATTCTTTTTTATCAAATGTGTGCACTAATGATCTTTGTTTTGTGAGGAGGTTGAGGTAAGCTTTCTTCACCTTATCCTTTTACTCTTTATGCCTTCTATTTGCGTTTGCCTCTACATTTTATGCTTGCGCTTGTAGGCTTTCCCCTTTGTTAGAATCAACTTAACTTCCTTAGGAAGTAAGACGCATTATAATCCTCCTTTCTTATTTTCCTTTCCTCATTAGGATTAGAAAGCCTCACTAATTATTAGGATCTCCTTTGGTATTAAATAAACATCTTAGGGTTGGTCTTAGTCCCCCTTAGTTTGTCCTTTTCCGATTTGAGTCTCTTTCTCATCTCATAACATAAAACACCAAAACACCTAATAAAGGTTGAGCTTCTCATATGACATGAGACTTTGCCGTGGGTTACTTATACGCATTCTATTTTGGGGCGAGGTATAAGTCATCTACCACTATGAACAAGTCTTAGTGTGGGAATGTTTCACAAACAATAAACTCAAAACACTTCTCATAAAAGACAACCAACAAAGACGCCACGTCTTCTATTCTCATCTTCTATTCTTTGCGAACGATCATGACTTGCCTCAGCAATTCAAACAACGATACGGTAAACACCCTCAAGTCAGAGTCGGTAACACCTGAGTTAGAACTATGGCAACGTCATCCTAAAAAACCCAAAATAGTTCCCGCCTTAGTTAGGCGAACTACGTCGACTCTGATCCTCATTTTCCTGATGAGGTACGTAGGCAGCGGGGTAGGGCCCGTGCGAGCACATTTTTTATTTTCCCTACATTTTCCCCCTTTCTCTTGTTTCTCCTTTTCCAGTTCCCTTTCTCATTCTAGCTTTCATTCTAGTTAGCGATTTATTTTAGCAGCAACTTTATTTTCTCACCCTTTGAAACAAACAAACAAGCGTGGATCCCGTCGGGTACGGCGAACGGTCTGGGGTGCTAATACTTTCCCAGGTCGTAATCGACTTCCAGACCTAGATCTTTGGTTCGCATAACCTCGTCCTTTCCTTCTTCCTTAGGTTTATGCAACATTACCTTTCCCATTCCTTCGGGATGAAAATTCCTGACTAGCGACTTTGACTTTTTCGCGCCACTTTCGAGTTTGTACTAGGATGAAAATCCCGGGAGCGACAGCTGACGACTCTGCTAGGGATCGAACCCAGAATCTCTAGTTTCCCCCTTGAGATTCAATCCTAGCGCCTGTTTGTTTCTGTTTCAGTGGGTGTTTACCTGTTTGCTGTTGTGTGTTTTAGTTTAGCTTTACTGTTTCCATTTACAGTTTTACCTTACAACTTTACTTTACAACATTTATTTACAGTTTTCAGTATTTATTTTCATTCATCGTATTACTGGACTATCTGGACTGTGCTGGTTTCCATTTTTTCTGTGGGATGGGAGTTACAATGAGATAAGCCAAACACCCGACTTGAGTGCACCATATGGTTAGCGTGGACACATTGTACTCGCATGGTTACATGATGAGTATCGATGTGTTCCACACCCAGATTGCGACCGTCTTGGAACTATTATGTGTAAGGGTTTTACCTCACTTCAGGGTACGATCTCGATAGTTATGTGCTTCTAGGGACCGATCATTGAGGACCTTTGTGGAAACACCTCTCTCCAGTGATGACAGTGGCATACCACATTTGTCGGCAAACCCACTCGCATCCGAGGGCCCACTGAGGACTCGCATAGGATGGCCCGGTTCTCTCATAGGAACTCAGCCAAAGCGAACTATTTGTATGACGATAGCAT
The DNA here is from genome assembly GCA_963966055.1 of Lathyrus aphaca. Lineage (NCBI taxonomy): Eukaryota > Viridiplantae > Streptophyta > Magnoliopsida > Fabales > Fabaceae > Lathyrus > Lathyrus aphaca. The sequence continues at coordinate 519,103,193 of OZ014519.1, read as the reverse complement.
TTTATCCCAAGGGCTGAATGTGCTATTATTTCTCGATTCAGTACTTGAAGCTGGGGACCTATGAGGGATGCTTGTTTTCCTCGGACTCAACTGAGACCTCCATGGGTAGTACATAATGTCAAACCGATTCCCTGATTTGGTCATGAGCCATTTCTCGGAAATGGTGAACGTATTATTGCTACCTGGCTTTGAGAGTCTGTGATGTTAACTCGAAATAGCATACCCGTGAGACGGGAGGGGTTTACAGGTTTGAAGGAACCCTGAAACTTCCAACATATCCGCTTTGCCAGCATTGTTCAGTATTATGATCAGGTTCTACATGGTCATTTGGTTTTGAAGATCCGGGATTTTGGTGGTACTGTTATTATAACTCTTCACTAGCACATGACTGTCTTCTCAGCACCAACCTTAGACCAGTGATTGCCAGACCTTTGATCACATGCCAGTGCATTGCATAACATCCTTTGCATGCTTGCATTCCTAACACATGTTTACTCATTGACAAGGTTGCATGTCATACCCTCATACGCATTCATTGCATGATTTGCATATTTTGCATTTTGACAAGTTATCCAGACTTCCTAACTTATTCAACTACAGGCAATATAGATGGTCAACGCATTCATCGATATCCAACAAAAAGAAACCGAGTAAGAATGGATGAGTGAATGCAGAATGATCTCAATGAGCTCCGACAGAGAATGGATCAGTTCATGGAAATGATGACCGGCATTGCTTAGAATCAAGAGCGTCTTAGGTTGATGTTTGAGCAACCCCAAGAAAACGCTAATACTGGAACACCGATTGTGAATGTGGATCCGAATGCTACCCGTAACGGAGGACTAAATCCAAATAGGATTGTGGCCCGTAATATGGTTTTAGAGGACACACAAGAAGACCAGTTCACTCTACTGGATGTTGATATGGGTAATATGAATGAGATCAAAAATCTAAGGTATGAAGAGTTGGCGGAAAAAGTTAAGGCTATAGAATGTCAAAATTCTTTGGGCATTGATGTAACTAGTCTTAGTTTAGTGCCAGGAGTCAGAATCCCTCCTAAGTTCAAGGTGCCGTCATTCGACAAGTACAACGGAAGCACGTGCCCTAGAACTCACATCTAGACTTATTTTGGGAGAATCTCGACTCACACTGACGACGAGAAACTTTGGATGCATTTCTTCCAAGATAGTTTATCTGGAGCTTCGTTGAGCCGGTACATGAAGTTGAGCAGGGTCTCTATCCGATACTGGAAAGATTTAGTCGAAGATTTTCTCAAGCAGTATCAATACAATATTGATATGGCTCTAAACCGTACTCAGTTGCAGAACTTGTCTCAAGGACCTAAGGAAAGTTTTAAGGAGTACGCCCAGAGGTGGCGTGAACTGGCTGCACAGGTTCAACCTCCATTGCTGGACTGGGAAATGGCTGACATGTTTATGGGCACCTTGTAAGGTGCATACTTGGATCGTCTAGCCGCCTGCCCATCCATCGGTTTTGCTGATATCATCATCGCTGGAGAAAGGATAGAAAACTTCCTAAAATTAGGAAAGATCCAGGATACAAGTGGTGCTGGTTCTTCTGGTGTGAAAAAACCTTTTGGAAATGGCCAAAGATGAAGAGAAGGCGAGACTAATGCTATGTATAGGGGCCGAGACAGAGGTCATTCTCAAGGTTACTACCAAACAGCCGCAGTAACTATTACGCCACAGGTTCAACAACAACCTCAAGGTCAACAACAACAGACACAAAGACCAAATCAAGAAAGAACAAGAGCGAGGAATCGTAGACTTGATCTTATCCCATGCCCATATGTTGTATTGCTTCCAGAGCTGCTAAAGTCGAACATGGTTGAGCTTCGTACCATGAGAGCTCCTTCTCTTGACAATCTACCTCCGAATTTTGATACAAACGCCAGATGCAAATTCCATTCGAATGCCCAGGGGCACAATATTGAGAAATGTTGGGCTTTTCAGAAAAAGGTACAAGACTTAATTGACTCCAAGGTGATCAATTTTTCTCCTAACCCGAATGTACTCCAGAATCCGATGCCTAATCACGGTGGAACCGGTGTCACGGTAGTTCTACCAGATGGTCCACGTTAAGCTTGAAACCTTCGAGTTAATCACTCAGGTTGCAAGGGTATTCATGAAGCAAATAAGGCCAGCAGTATTCAAATACTTGTAGTAATGGTGACTATTTGTTTGTCTTCCTTCAATGCATTGTTTTCCCTATTAAGGGGAACTACGTCGCTTTGATTCTTCATTGGTCATGGTTCAATGGAGATACGTAGGCAGAAGATCGTCAGGTCTTTCTGAGCAACCTTATGGGGCAACTTTATTCCCCAGCTTTACCCTTTTCCTCCAGACGTTTCGTGTCAGAACCTCCAGGTCAGAATAATCAAGTGAATACTAATAGGTCCAAATGGAGTCAAGCCTCCTCAACTACGACAATATTCAGATTCTTTACTGCATTTTTATTTGTAGTTTCTTTGTGCTAAACATTTGTATGCATGTATGAAAGTTGTTTACTTTTGAATGATAATAATAATAAAAATCACATGTTTTTCTTGAAGTAATTCATTTGCATTCACTTATAATTATGTATGTGTATATTGCAATACCAATTGTTGTTCTTAAACTCTATGAGGGAGGATGACGAAACAAAAACGCAAAAAATATCTAATTGTTTGCTCTTGAATAAGACCCTGTTGATGATGTACAGTCTTTGTTTCAAATCCCTAAACACAGGAGATATAAGGGAGATAGACCCTCGCTAACTCCTTTAGGCCTTGAAGTAGGAGTTTCTTTCCGCATGAAAAAACCCTTACGTTTAACCCAAGGGCAGGGTAGGTATCAACTAGTTGGACCAAGCGTTCAGACTTTCATAAAGGAGTGCATTTGAGGATCCATTACATCCCAGCATGACGATCAAGAGGTCAAAATACTGGAAGCCACAATGGTTATCCTTCATCGACCAAAGAATGAGTCAGTCACAACCCTCGCAAATCAATCAAGACAAACAGTGTCACATGATTTGTTCAAAAAAGGAAAAAAAAGAAATGAAAAGTCCGCTAAGTCAAAACTTGGAAACAAGCGACTTTGGCAAAAATTAGGGCATCCCGCTGGACTTTACAATCAAATATTCACAAGAATCAGTCCAGGAAAAAGTTCGGGATCAACAAAATAATGCAAAAGTGAAAGACAAAAAGAATTACCCAAGATAGATCCTTTAGCAAGAACAAAGTCGTGTGGCACAGACACGAAAGACCAATGGGTGCTTGACTCCCAACAATAACTTGATTGGTGCTTAAACTGTTAGCAGCAATGGTTCCTCAACCAACACGAAACCCTTATGAAAGGTGAACGCTTGTGAAGATTAGCTGAACATAGGAATGAAGGACATCACGAAGAGGTGTGGGCATATATAAACTTTGAGCCTATATCCTTTGTTTCTAAAAACCATGAACCAGGCCACGATACAACCCTTAAAAGTCCTGACTGAAACAGGGTTATTTTGAGAGCACACTACCACAAGATATCGTTCCTGACTCCTACGAGTTGTGCTAAAAGACCTTTGTTGGTTTTGCATGTGCATTACTTTTATTTATTCAAAAAAAAGGTCGTATCACAACCAGTGATTCGCTCACAAAGGTTACGACACTTTTTCAATAAAACTTCAAGAATAACATGTGTGTTGCATTAGAATTTTCATTCTCAGAATAAACATTTTCTACTCGCATACATTTGCTTGACATCATAAGAAGTTTCCACACAAAAATTCAGTCCATAAGCTTAAGCCTGCCAAGTTGAGAAGTCTAAAACTTCTGAAAGACAGTCACATTGAGGTGTACTTTTCCAAGAAAGCTCCATTGAGTAAGGACTTACCCAACCAGTCATGGTCAAAGCCAGCCAATCCGGGGCAATTACGTCAAGCAGTCTCTTCTAAATTCAGCCAAGCTGGGGCAATCACTTCGAGATTCAAATCTCTCTAAGAGCAAAGATTAGCCAGTCAAGGGTAAATACACTCAAATACTCGTACTGGGGAAGGCCTCCCTAATAGCACGAGAATTCATTCTTTCCCGAAGACATACAATTGGAAGCACTTATCAGAGTTCAGAGTACCGGGATAGCTACGCTCTTAAAGAGTTTCTGTGTCACCTTTTGTCATAACTCCTACTGATTGAGTCCATTACCCATCTAGTGGTTGCTCGTCAAGCCAATTCTCTCATTCAACACCTCCAACAACTACAAGCTCATTTGTGTTGACAATGGCTACCCCTCAACAAAGGTTATTACGCCAATTTAGGCAATCGCTATAATACTTAAGAGTTTAAAGACCCTAAGTCTTTTGTAAAATCCTCTTAACGTAAAGTCCGGACAAAATTAAATGATCCCCAACATAAGACTACTTGAAATCTTTCTTCCTCAGTAGGACGTGGTTTGGTTTTGTTATCCCCAACAGGCGTATGGAAGTTATCCCCGGTAAATTTGCCAAACTTTTTCTTCAGCGGGCTTCCTTGATTCTGTTTCCCCAGCAGATCTAAGGTGGTTCCTTTTTCCCCAGCAGATCTCAGAGCCAAATTCTTCTCTTTCTCAACAGAGCAATAAGGATAATCCCCAAATAGAAAGTTATCTTCCCGCAGTGAAGCATTTCTAGCAAGCATTCAAGTATTCTCGACAGCCATCTAAGCGGTTCCCTTCCCCATAGAGAGTTGGAAAGTTCAGGTGGACAAAGAATTCTCCATGATAGAGCCTTTCCAAGACCTTTCCCCAACTAAGTCGGAAAGTTATAGATCCCCTAGCGGTCTCATGGCTAAGAGTTAGTCCCCAGCAGTTGAGGTATCCCGTGGCAGAGCCTTCAAATCTAAAGTCCAATTTATTTTTGACAAAGGTGATAAGTCGAGACATATTATTCGCACTCTTCTCCAGCAGAGATGTTATCCCCGTCGGGTTCCTCGAGATTGAATCAACAATCATCTACATTTCCCCACAGAGTCAGCAAGGACTTGTTACTTCCATGTCAGGAATTCCCTTTGTACTTGTATCAGTTCGTTGACATGCTTAATACGGAATATCCCCAGTGTCATGGGGCATCATGCCGTGTAATTCAATATATGCATACCCAATATAATCCAAGTTCGATATCGTGTAAAGTCCAGCATTAGACTGGCCAAAGTCTATCCTCTAGGTGGCAAAATTCTAAAGTCCAACAGTAGACTGGTCAAAGTCCATCCTATGAGTGGAAAAATTCTAAAGTCCAGCCGTAGACTGGCCAAAATTCTAAAATTCTAAAGTCCAGCCATAGGGAGCAAACAGCCCCCGTAGTGTGGCAGAAGTGGAAGTCTCCCGTAGCGAGTAGTGGCCCCCGTAGAGTGGCAAAGTATTGAAGTCTCCCGTAGCAAGCAAAGGTCTCCCGTAGCGAGCGAATGGCCCCGTAGTGTGGCGGAAATTAAAGTCTCTCGTAGCGAGAAAATCGCCCCCGTAGTGTGGCAAAAAGCAAAAGTCTCCTGTAGTGGGAAGAGCCCCCCGTAGTGTGGCAAAATGCAGAAGTCTCCCGTAGCAAGCAAAATTCTCCCTTAGTGAGTGAAATGGCCCCCGTAGTGTGGCAGCAAGCAAAATTCTCCCGTAGTGAGCGGAATGCCTTATAGTGTGGCAGAAACAAAAGTTTCCCATAGCGAGTGAATGGCCCCGTAGTATGGCAGAAATTAAAGTCCCCGCAGTGTGGCAAAGTATTCAAAAGACCACTTGCAGCATGGAAAAGTATCTTGAAGTCCAACCGCAGATCAACAAAAGTCCACCCGTAGCGTGGAAAATCAACAATCTCCCGACGTTATTTCAGAGCACTCACCAGTTTACTACTCCTCACATCAGAGTTCTCCCCAAGCAGAGTTCAGATGGTTGGGTTTATTTCCCTGTTCTTCTTCCCCAAAGTGAAAATTTTCTGGTTGTTTTTAGTATTCAATCTCTGCATACTTTAAACGTCTGAAAGTAACTGCTATCATTCATTCAAGTCTACAGTGATTGAATAGGGGCAGCTGTAACACCCCCAAATTCGCCCTCTTATTTATTATTAACCTCGAGCGGTTTGCGCTTCATTCCCGCATCATTCCGCATATCATTGCATCGCATTCGAAAAATAAATAAATAAATCATGAGTATTTGCATGGGCATAGGGCATGTGATTGGGAAAGGCTATCAAGTTTTTAAGCTCAAGGAGAAGAAAATGATATTATAAAAATAACCCGAGTCAATTCCATGAAGTACATCTAAAGAAAGGAAGAATTGGAATTTTAAGGCCGTTAACCAGTTAACGCATTTGGTTAACTGGTTAACGGGTGCGGATTTTGGAAAATATTTGAAAATTAGTTGGATTTCTTCACTTCCCTCCACATTTTCATTCCCCTTTTTCCACTTTGGTCTTCCCTTTCATTTTTACCTCATTTACCTTGGATTGTTCTACCATCTTCCACCACCTTCTAGACTATTCCAAGAAATATTCCAAGGAATATTCTAGAAGCCCTAACTAACTTCAACTAACTCCAAGCCTAGTTCCAAGCCTCATTCTCCTAACTTAATGCCAAACCTAACTCCATTCCCAAACCTCATGCCAAACTTACACTCTATATAAGCCCTAATCACTCCAAAGCAAAGGGTTCCACTTCATTTTTTCCAATTTTCCAATCTTATTCTCAACATTTTCATCTTCAATCTCTCATTTCTCTCACTTTTCCACCTTTCACCAAAGCTTCTTCATAGAAGTTCTTCAAATTATTCATTGGAATTTGAAGAACTTGAAGCTAAACCTTCATCAATAATCAATTATGGAGCTTATTTGAAGAAGCAATTCTGTTTTTGGATTGGTTTTGAGCTCATTGGAAGGGATTAATCAAGTGTTCATCAAGAAGCATCATCAACCGCATTTATTTTGCGCGTTCGTGGATCTCTGGTTTTCTTCTCCGCTTGCACTTCGATTGACACCGCAACACTCGCCGAAGTAATCCTCCGCTTCGTAGGTTGGTGATCTTAAAACGCTTCTCGATTTAAGTTATTTCTCTTCATCTTGCCATTTGGCATTCTCCGCTTTATCGTTTATGCATTTATTTATTTTTTGGTAGCTTAATCATTTAGCTAGAAAATAGTGATATGCATGTGGTTTCCTTGAGTGCTAAAATGTTGCTTTTAGGAGTAGAATTAGTGCTCATTTGATAGGTTAATCATAAGAGCATTTGGAAATAAGTTGATAGGCTAGAAGTGCTTTTTCCTAACTAATTTTTCAATCCTGTTCAGTGTTAATCGGTTAACCCATGGGGTTAACCTGTTAACGCATCTGTCTGCGCCTTGTTTGCTTGAATTTGGAGTCCGTTAACCGGTTAACCTATACCGTTAACTGGTTAACACTGTACATACTTGTAAAAATTGTTTGTTTGCATGCATGTTTTCTAGCCATTACTTCTTTAATTGTTGTGTACATGTACTACATGATTTTAGAGAATTATTATGATTAAATTAGGTGCAAGATTCTGTATTTATGGTAACTTTCGACACGCATTTTGTTAGTTTTCTGGTTTTGTGCTTAAATGATGATCTTGTGATCCTAATGGATTATGAGGTTGATACCCTGTTTGAACTTCTTCACTTGCATATTAATAATGATCTAAAATTCTGTTTTGAATTGTATGTGTGATCCATGCAAGTTTTGGTTATAGGCATTGGCGAAGCCAGAAAAATTATAAAGCCTGGGCAAAAGTTTAAAGACCGTATTGTATATAATATATAAATCTATAAATAATCATCAATCAAAATAAAAGAGACTCGTCATTTTGTCAACAAAAGTATAGTTTAAAATAAAAGAGATGAAACATAACCTTACAATAGCATGTTAAATAAAACCACGAGGCAAGTGTCCTTTCCGAGACTTCTTTGCGCTGAATGTTCGAATAATATCAATATCGTCAAGTGACTTGAATATCTCCCGCTCGGTGTAACATACCATCAAGTCATTGAACCACACATCGTTGATCTTATTGCGCAATTTAGACTTGATAATCTTCATTGCTGAAAAAGCTCTTTCAACGGATGTTGTCGACACCGGCAATATCAAAGCTAACTCAATAAGTTTGTAAACCAATGGAAATACCAAATGTTTCTCAGTTTGAACCATCTTCATAGCCAAACTTTGAACATCTTCACAAGTGGAAAATGAAGCATTTCTTTTCATTTGAAGAACATAAGTGTCAAGTTGATCCTTTATTGTTGCACGGTCATCATCAGAAAAGTCTGCATGATAAATATCAGCAAGACGAGCAAGCTTATCAACATCAAACTTGGAGAAAGAGTTCTTAGGGTCAAGACATGAGAAGCAATCAAGGATAATGTTGCTTCCTTCATTAAAGCGGTGATCCATCTCCACACATATTTTGTCAATAGCAACATAAAAAATCTCTGCACGGTAATGATGAAGATTAGTGATAGTCCTCCCTTCTGCCCTTGAACGACCCCGAACCGGTATTTCGTCATCCATATTTGGAACCGGAATACCTTTAGCAACACAAAATTCTTGGACATCTGCAAATAAATTATCCCAACCAGTCTCTCTCATTGTGGCTAATCGAGATTTGACAACATCAACTAATTCCATGGCAATCACAATATTAAGATCTTTTCTTTGCAAGACATGTGAAAGCTCGTTTGTAATGCCAAACAATTTTAACATTAACTTCAAAATAAAAGCAAATTTAAAGCTCTCCATTTTTTCTATCAAACCCGCTGCTTTAGATGGTCCACGTCCATCTTCATCAACCATACTAAGCACATTTAACACGGAGGACCACATTTGATCCATACGAAGCAATGTAGTATGATGTGAACCCCATCTAGTATCCCCTGGTCTAATGAGACTAGATGATTGGTGCAAACCCCTTCCTTTAGATATCTCACCACTCTCAAGTTTATTTAAAATATCTTGGTGTTGTGCCTCCGTCAAAGCATCCCTCCTCTTACAAGATGCACTTGTTGTGGTCACAATCAAGGAGATATATTCAAAGAAATCATGAATAGATGAGCAACTACTAGCAACAGACACAACAACCAATTGCAAACGGTGAGCATAACAATGGACATAGAAAGCATACGGGTTTTCATCTAGAATCTTTCTTTGCAAACCATTAAATTCACCTCTCATATTTGAAGCTCCATCATATCCTTGTCCTCGTATCCTTGAAATAGATAACGTGTACTTATCAAGAATACCATAAAGAGCATCCTTTAATGACTCAGATGTCGTATCTTTGACATGATGTAGAGAAATAAATCGTTCCACAACATTCCCTTTGTCGCTCACAAACCTAAAACAAGCCCAACAAGTTTACTTGACGAAAATTTGGAAATTAGAAATTAGAAATACGTAATGAAAATTGGAAATTGGAAAATACAACTACTAACCTTAACATCACCGCCATTTGCTCTTTGACAGATATATCACGTGACTCATCAATAAGCACGGAGAATTGTTTATCCCCAAGCTCTTCCATAATCACCTTGGTAACTTCATGTGCACAACACGTTGCAAGCTCTTTTTGAATGTCACTGGAAGTCATTGTGCAATTTTTCCCACCACGATCGAAAGCATCTCTCACTTGTTCATTCTTAGCTTTTACCCAATCTACCATCTCTCTAAAATTTCCCTTACTTAGAGAACTAGAGGATTCATCATGGCCACGAAAAGCCATGCCTTGTGCAATGAGATATCTTGAACAATCTACAGAACAAGTCAAACGAATCTTATACAATTCTTCAGATTCCTTGGTTGCTTTAATAAACTTACTAGCCACACTTTGTCTCTGATTATTATAATCATCGTAGTGCTTGACACATGAGTTGTGCAAACTATTATGACTACCAACGTGATCTTTCAAGCCTTGAGATGCATGCTTCCAATCTTTATATCCGCTTTTAGTGAAGACTTCAAAACCAAAGTGCTCGGCCCTCCCAGGTTTCTTAAAGAGAAAGCAATAAAAACAATAAGCTGCATCCTTGATCTCACTGTATTCTAACCATGTATAATTCTTATACCATGATTTATTAAATGCTCTTTTAACACTTCCAAATGGAGTTCGAGGAAAGCTTGGCAAATCCGGTTGCATTGGACCCTTCAAAATATATGCCCTCCTCACTTGGTCTTGAATATCCGGAGCATACTCATTAATTTGTTTCCTACGACCTGGATCACGCACAATCTCATTTGGGTTAAACTCATTAACTACATTAGGCGGTGGTTCTGGTTCTGATTCTGATTCAACTAAAAATCTCCTCATTCTGAAATTCAAAATGAAGCAATGAATTAAAAATAGAATTAATGATATAAGACTAATAATTAAAAAATAGAACTACAATTAAAAAAAATAAAATCTATGATTTTAATATAGAATATAGAATTTGGATTAATTTAACAATTTGTTTTCTATTACATATTATAAGAACTTGTTTTCTATTATATATATATATTATATATATATATATATATATATATATATATATATATATATATATATATATATATATATATACTTTTTAGAACTACTATTATACATTAAAATTTGAATATAATGTTAAATATTGAGCTAGTAGAGTCAAGTTGCTATATATTAACAAGTTGCTAACTTGCTATATTATTATATTATACTTTTTACATATAATATGCAGCTTGAACTTCTATTCTACGACTGAGACTGAGAGCTAGTTCCACTAGTCATTAGAATTGCATAATTTGAATTTATATTAGCAACTTGTTTTCTAATTTCTATTATATATACTTTTTCATCACAAATATCAATAAATGAACCTACATTGTCTTGTCTTGTCTAACTTATCTACTGACTACTTATCTTTATAGTCTACTACATCTACATGTGTAGATATAAATTAATAATATCTTTCTAATTGTTAAAGTTAAACAACAATAGACTAGTCAATACTAGTATTAAAAAATATATTCAAACAGTTGTCATTATATATATGTTGGTGTTGCTACTTGCTACTTGCTATATTATCATTATCAATACACACAGACAAGACAAGAGAACACGGCTAACACACTGATGAAAACATGAGCAGTGGCGAAGCATTCCCTTTCTCTCTTATTCTTCTTCTTCACATTCACATAGACTCATTCAATAAATTTTGCCCCAAATTTGTCATCAATCCATCAATATATAATCAAGAAATTTTGCCCCAATTTTATCATCAATACACAACCAAGAAATTTTCCCCCAATTTTATCATCAATACACTGTCAATCTCAAGAAAGAAATCAATATACCTTGAAAAATAGATGATGCAGTGCAAAGAAAACGTAGAGATGAGAGATGGATGATGTTGTTTGTTGTTTCAGTCGCAACTTCCCTTTCTTCTCCTTCTCGTTGCCTTCTATTTTATTTTTATTTTTGCGTTTTATTTTAACACTAAAAAAAAAAAATTTGGGCCACCAGAGCCTGGGCATGTGCCCAGCCTGGCCGGGTCCAAGAATCGCCTATGGTTATAGGAACACATAATTGCATGTTGTGTTTTGCTTGAAAATAAAAGATTCATGCACATTCTTGCTTGCTTATTTGCTACTACTTCCATATTGATGCTTAATTTGGATTTGATTATGCCATGATACATGTTCACTTGGTTGCTTGTTTATGATGTATGCATGTTCACTTTGTGCTTATTTGCCAATATGTGTTTATCATGAAAATGCACCATTGTTCCAATTTGTGAATGTTATTTGAATCAAGTCTTGAAAATGTGCACATGCTTCTAAATCCATGCCTATACCATGCTTGTCAATTTTCTTTGATGATGAAGTGATGTATGTTCATGTATTGACACTTATGTATGCACAATTAAAAATGAGTCAAATCTTCCTTGTTTTTCACAACTATGTTTTGAAGCAGTGGCTGTTAAATGTGTGTTGTTTGTTGTATGTTCATAATTTTTACACCTACTTTACATGTTGTATGTTAGCTGTAGAAAGTTGTTTGTGTTGTACAATGTTTTCATAGTTGTTTGTGCATTGGAGAGCTGTAAATAGCTGCTGGATTTTAGTTTAGCATTTCTTTTAGTACCTTTAAAAATAGGATTGAGTCTAGTTTAGGTCCTAGTTTCCTTAGGGATTGTTTGGTACATGTTTACCCCAATCTTTTTTATCAAATGTGTGCACTAATAATCTTTATTTTGTAGGGAGGTTGAGGTAAGCTTTCTTCACCTTATCCTTTTACTCTTTATGCCTTCTATTTGCGTTTGCCTCTACATTTTATGCTTGCGCTTGTAGGCTTTCCTCTTTGTTAGAATCAACTTAACTTCCTTAGGAAGTAAGTCGCATTCTAATCCTCCTTTCTTCTTTTCCTTTCCTCATTAGGATTAGAAAGCCTCACTAACCATTAGGATCTCCTTTGGTATTGAATAATCAACTTAGGGTTGGTCTTAGTCCCCCTTAGTTTGTCCTTTTCCGATTTAAGTCTCTTTCTCATCTCATAATATAAAACACCAAAATACCTAATAAAGGTTGAGCTTCTTATACTAAATGTGACTTTGCCGTGGGTTAATGTTTGCTAGTGTTTCTGGTGAACAACCTCTGGTTAACCAAATCTCTTAGAAAAGGGTGACTTACAGGACCAACCAAACAAGTCCTAGGACGTCGTGTGCTAAGAATCAAATGAAGAATAATCTAGACTTAGTGTTTATATGTTTGTGTCGAAATGTTCTAGAGTAAAACAATTATTGTTATTTATATTGGAGTTGAAGGTGTTTGTATATTTTAATCAACTAACGCGTTTAAAGGCTTAATAAAAGAAAACTAAAGTTTGACATGAAGGTAAAGAATTACTTGAATATAAATTGACTGGAATATAAAGTTGCTGGAAACGTGAATGGAATGTAAAAGAGAAACAAAGAAGAAATATTTAAAGAAAAAACTTAAAGCTTTTATAACTTGAAATAAAATTGGTGTTGATACGTACATTTCCAAAATAATCTCCCTTTTCTCTTTACACACGAGTACTTGAGTAATTTTACAGGAATTTGTACAATATTTTTCACACACTTTTCACAAAGCAAACTATCCTATCGATATACAAATATCATAACCGTCGAACAATGGTCAAATCCTAGACAAATGCCACTTGGCATTGTGCATGCTAATGTCTTCTGAAAACCTTCCACGTCCCCTTTATCAAACGAAATAATTATTCATACAAAATTTCTCTTCAACTGACGAAATAGTGCGTCTCTTTGTTATATCAAGTTGATTTAAAATTCAAATCCAAAGTCCTTCTATCAGATTTTCCTTTGTCGAATTCCTCATTGTCGAAGTAACAACAAAAAACTTTATCCGTAATGATGTGAAGAACTTCCAGTCAGCAATCTAGCGTTTCTTTCGACAAGCCACTTTCGACTTATAAACCAAATCATTACAAACCTTCTCGAGATTCTAGACATGTTTGGAAGAAAGAGTGATCAACTTGTCAAAAAATCTTTATAAAAGCTATTAAAACTTTTGTGAACTAAAACTCATGCTGTCGAAATTCCTATGCATGAAAAGCTTCTGTACACTAAAGCTTTTGTGCACTAAAACTGTTTTAAGAACATATTACGTGTGTTTGTAACATTGTATGTTTCTGCGTAGCGGAAAAGTAACTGTAAATAACGTAGAAAGACCTAGGATAACTAGAGTAAGAAAAATGGCTATCCCACCACCAGTAAATAATGAAGAAATTCCAGTTTCCACTGCCATTCCTTCGATAAGAGGGAATGTGGAGACACTCCACGTTTCAGAAGGAAGAAATCCCTCAATATCTGGAACGATACCAGGAATGTCATTGTCTCAAAGCGGACCCAGTTCCTCTAACATAGGGCATTCGATACCTATGAGTACTCCTCCCCCTGGGGGAAATAACTTCAGGCTTTATCAAACAAAATTTTCCACACTTATGTTTGGTAGGGAACAACCTTATGGAATGCCAACTTCAATGATGGCTAGTTTACATAACATAATACCATTATATTCTGATACCGTGGCCCACATGTCTTCGCCACTACAAGGATTAGGTTATGGTGGGAACGTTAGTAGACTAAACCAACCCCACCAGGATTCCACATGCCATCTATTACGACTAATTCTGCGCAGGCAATCCGTCAACAAATGGACGAAAGTAACCATGAAATGGTCCATAGGTTGACTAAACAAATGGAGGAAGTGTTTAATCCTTTAATATAAAGCACCACTCAAACAAACCAAATATTGTCAACACAAATGGTGTGTATTACTGAATTCTTTGGAGTACCACAAATTCGACAGAGAGAGTCGGTGGTCCATAATCCAGTAATCAATGTCGAAGAGGAACCAACAATAAATCAAAGACCTGTGGGTAACCCTCAGGAAAATCGTAGGATCCAAGAAGAGGTTGTCAAACAGCCTCGCGTCGAAGTCCTAATTCCACAAGAGCCTAGGAGAGTGGTAGTCCAGAGAGGTCCAGATGCTGATGACATCTTGCAACAAAGAATGCACTATAATAATCCACCTGTCGAAAATAATCTAGCGGCCATGGTCGAAAGGATAATGGCGCAAAATGGGGTAAATATGGGGTTACAAAGGCCTAATTATATTTCCCCACTATCTGAATATATCCTACAACAGGAATTTCCCCCAAGGTGGAAAATCCCCAAGTTTACTAAATTTTCAGGGGATACTAGTGAGTCCACCATAGAGCACATAGCGCATTATTTGATAGAGGCATGCGAAATAGCGCAAAATGAGAATTTGAGGATAAAATATTTCCCAAGTTCCTTAACAAAAAATGCTTTTACTTGGTTTACATCCCTACCAGCAAATTCCATTCATACATGGACTCAATTGGAGAGATTGTTCCATGAACAGTTCTACATGGGACAAACTAAAACAAGTCTAACGGAATTAGCTAGTGTAAAAAGAAAATTCTCAGAGCCCATTGATGATTATCTCAAAAGATTCAGATTTCTAAAGGCAAGATGTTTCACACAGGTGCTAGAGCAAGAACTTGTCGAAATGGCTGCAGGAGGTTTAGATTATTCCATAAGGAAGAAACTAGACATCCAGTACTTAAGAGACATGGCACAACTAGAAGATAGGGTAAGGCAAATTGAAAGGCTGAAAGCTGAGAAATATAGGGCTAACAAAAGCAAGAAAGAAAGGGTAGCCTATGTAGGAATGTATCAAGATGATGACTATGACGAAGACGAATCAATCGTTTTCGACGAACAAGAAATTGACCTGGTGTTGCACCCCAAAATTTGCCCTCACCTAGACAAGACATTGTTTACTAAGGTGTCCCAAGAGGTTCACAAGGTTCACAAGGTATCTCAAGAGGTTCACAAGGTTCACAAGGTTCACAATTAGTCAGAAAGTTTGACAATTCCCTCAGACAAAGCCTCCTCCTAAGCAATGCACCCTAAACTAGGGTTTTGGATTTCATCAGGATAAATGGACTTTCAAGGCCTCAAGTGAGCTTCACAATATCCTACATGTCTTCAAGAATCCCTATGTCAAGTTTTAAGGCTTTCCCAAAAGGTTTGCTCAGTCAGATGATCAGATATACAAAAATCAGTCAAAGTGGTTAAAAAGTCAAACTGAGGTCAATTGTGGTCAAACCAAAGTCAAACTTCATGATTTTTTGCCAACATCAAGTATATGAAGTAAATTTCATCATTTGATCAAGGGTTGATCATGATTCATCAAGGAAGTTTCAGATCATCAAGAATCAGGAGTTTCTAAATTAGGGTTTTCATAGGAAAAGTCAACTGAACTTTGACCAACCATAAATCTCACATGCTTCATCAAAAATTTCTCATCCAAAGCTCATTTTGAAGGAAATTTAATTCTCTAAAACTTTGTGTCTCACAAGCCAAGTATAAAAATGCTTCATTTGGAAGGTATGAGCTAAAACATTATAGGTCATTTTAAAAGTCAACAAAACGTCAACATCTTCCAAAGGGCATAATTTGAAAACGGTAAAGGATATGGACATGATACCATAGAGGTTGGTTAGAGGACTCTCTAAGCTTTCCAAAATTTCTAAGAACACTTTCATAGCCTTAAAATTGAGGGATTTGTGCCTTTGCAAAGTTGGGAATGTTTTGGGAGGTATATGAAGCAAATGGGACCTTAAAACCAAATTTTGTCAAATGGGCCTACCAAATTGTCATCCAATCTTCATAGTAATGTCAAACACGACCCATTGATCATTTTTTCAGATTTTTTATATTTTAAGTACCATATTATTAAACAAGACGGGAACGAAGTCTTCATGTTCTTCAGCAACGAATCGGGATTTATTTTCCCCAGCCAGCAGCTATTATACAGAGATACCCATACACTTCAGGCTACATGATTCATACATATATAATTTACATCATATCATAGCACACGCATCCATAACCCATATGACATTCTTACTTAAGAGCATCATGTTATACATGCATACATCAAATAATCTTGCATAAACTAACTTTTTCTTTTTAGGATAGTTGCAGACAGATAAACACTATCAATGACTCGAAACTGTTCAGAGACGATTTATACGAAGATCAGATATTGATATCCAATTCAAAGATAATCGCTACGAAGATTCATTTCTGATGATCAATACAAGTTGTCCTTGGGATGGCACACAAATGGTCTATACGAAGACCTAGTGTTCAGTCCAAAATATTACCAGAAGCAATTCAGGAGTAATCGCCACGAAGATTTAATCCTAATGCTCAAGTTTTCCTTGGAAGGGTACGTAAATGATCTATACGAAGATCTAGTGCTTAATCCAGGATATTTCCAGAAGAGATAATCATTACAAAGATTTATTTCTGATGGTCAGTTATCTTTGGAATAGTGTGTAAATGATCTATACGAAGATCTAGCACTTAATCCAAGAGATTCTTTCAGAAGAAGTTCAGGGATAATCGCCACGAAGATTTAATCCTGATATTCTTTTTGTCCTTAGGAAGGTATGGAAATGGTCTATACGAAGATCTATTACCTAATTCGGGATATGTCCAGAAGAGATAATCGCTACGAAGATTTATTTCTAATGGTCTGTGCAACAGTTTATCTGTGTGATGGTACATAAATGATCGATATGAAGGTCTTGTACTTAGCCCAAGATATTACCAAGAGCAATTCAGAAAAGATCGCCACGAAGATTTGATTCTGATGCTTAAATTAAAGTATGATCCTAAAGATGGTTCAGAGTCGATCTATACGAAGATATATGTACTGACACCTAATGAAGGATATTATTTTCCCCCAAAGATAATGCAGAGACGATCTAAACGAAGATCTAGTGCTGACATTCAACTCAAACCATGTTACAGGAATGATTCAGAGACGGCCTATACAAAGACCTAGTACTGATATCCAGTGATAACATAAAGATACTATCACCTCTTGATATTATGGATGGCATCTATAAGCCCATCTCCAGTTCCTCTGAGTGGCATCTTTAAGCCCACTCCAGCATATGCAACCAATCAGCATGTTACTTTACGCACCGGCGAGTGCAAATTTTTGGGCTTTTGTGTTCAATCCCCTTCAACCTTCCAAGTCACGAATGGCACACAGGCCAATCTAACTCCTCAGGTTTCAGAAAATTGAACAGGGGCAGCTGTTGCACCCCAAAATTTGTCCTCACCTAGACAAGACATTATGTACTAAGGTGTCCCAAGAGGTTCACAAGGTATCTCAAGAGGTTCACAAGGTTCACAATTAGTCAGAAAGTTTGACAATTCCCTCAGACAAAGCCTCCTCCTAAGCAATGCGCCCTAAACTAGGGTTTTGAATTTCATCAGGCTAAATGGACTTTCAAGGCCTCAAGTGAGCTTCATAAAATCCTACATGTCTTCAAGAATCCCTGTGTCAAGTTTTAAGGCTTTTCCAAAAGGTTTGCTCAGTCAGATGATCAGATATACAAAAATCAGTCAAAGTGCTTAAAAAGTCAAACTGAGGTCAATTGTGGTCAAACCAAAGTCAAACTTCATGATTTTTTGCCAACATCAAGTATATGAAGTAAAGTTCATCATTTGATCAAGGGTTGATCATGATTCATCAAGGAAGTTTCAAATCATCAAGAATCAGGAGTTTCTAAATTAGGGTTTTCATAGGAAAAGTCAACTGAACTTTGACCAGCCATAACTCTCACATGCTTCATCAAAAATTTCTCATCCAAAGCTCATTTTTAAGGAAATTGAATTCTCTACAACTTTGTGTCTCACAAGCCAAGTCTTAAAATGCTTCATTTGGAAGGTATGAGCTAAAATATTATAGGTCATTTTAAAAGTCAACAAAACGTCAACATCTTCCAAATAGCATAATTTGAAAATGGTAAAGGATATGGACATGAGACCAAAGAGGTTGGTTAGAGGACTCTCTAAGATTTCCAAAATGTCCAAGAAAACTTTCATAGCCTTAAAATTGAGGGATTTGTGCCTTTGCAAAGTTGGGAAATTTTTGGGAGGTATATGAAGCAAATGGGACCTTAAAACCAATTTTTATCAAATGGGCCTACCAAATCGTCATCCAATCTTCATAATAATGTCAAGCACGACCCATTGATCATTTTTTCAGATTTTTTATATTTTATATTTTATTATTTTGGATTTTATCTAATAAAATTCAATTTTAATGAAAATAAAATATAAAAATCAAATATTTGAATCCAATCTTTGCTTTAGGATCAAATATTTGACTCTTAAAAGTGATTGATACCTCACAAATTCGTGCAAGACCAAACCAACAAGAAAATATTTGATTTTGTGACATTTATGACAATGGAATTCCTTCATCATCAAGTAACCTCAATTCATGATCCAAAGCCTATTCTTTTTAACCTAATTGCATGACTATAAGTTCACAAACACACTACATGCACAAGGACACGATTTGCAGCCTCCAAGAACTAAGAACAAAGTCAAAATTTTCAAAGAAAAGTTACATTCAGATTTTGAGCTAGAGACCTTTTCAAGATCAAATAAAGGTTGCAAATCATTCTTGGAAGATCACATAATGTTTCTGGATCACTAAAACATCCATTATTGCATCAAAACTCCATAACCGAATTCTTCATATTCATGTTTATTTTGCTTTTTTCGATTTCATATGTATGATTGGTTTTAAGCATATTTGACATTTGTTTCGTGTTTATGAGGTTACAAGGAGTGTTTCTGGACGAAGAATTTAAAGAATCATGGCCATATGGGGACTGAACCATGAACTAGGGTTCTTGAGGGTTTTGTTTGGGGGCGTATGATTGAAGTGTTTTCTAATGAAATTGATGACATCATCATGTTTAGGGACCTCATATTGACTGACTTGGACCATTAAAATCAATTTATCCATGGTATTTCTAATGTTTGATTGCGCAGGGTTTGTAGTGACGGGAAAAATTCGTCACTACAAGTTTTAGTGACGGATGAGTGTCACTAAAGGTTTATTGGATGGCCAGAGCTTGAAGACGAAGCTTGGCGCGTTTTTGAAATTTGAATTTGTTTTTTTTAATATATTGTTCGTTTCAAGGAAGATGACAATGAAACGCTGGTGGTTCAATTGGCAAGCACGTGCGTGTTGTTGCTCTTTGGCCTGGGTTCGATTCCCAGGTTTTGCATTTTTGTTGTTTTATTTATCATATTTACCAGGTTTAATATTTAATAATTTGGATTCATTCTTTGATCACTAGCGTGTGCTAGCCCAGTGGCAGGGTTTTGTTATGGTAAGGGGGAGGGCCTGGGATCAAAACCAGGCCTCCTCACCTTTCTTTTTGTCATTTATTTTATTTTATTTGTTTTATATAATTAGTAAATATTAATTAATTTATTATATTAAAACTATTAATTTTATTTAAAACATTAATTAACTTTATATTTTTATTAATCTTATAGTTTTTTCTTGATTAATCACTTTAATTAATTTCATAAATAATTTTGTATATAAACTTTATTTTTATATGATTTGTAAATAATTTATTTAAATCTTATTTAAATTCTAAACCTAAATTTTTAACCCTAATTTTTCTTAATTAAAATACTAACCCTAATTTTTCTTCTAACCCTAAAAATTAACTTATTTTTTCTATACCTTAATTATATTATTTAGTCTTTATCTTTATTATTATATAAATAACTTAATATTTTTCTTATTATTATTATTAAATTTGTTAATTAACCTTTAAAAATTTTCTAATATTTGTTTAACCTAAAAATAATTTCTCTTTTAAATTTTAAATTTTGATTTCTTTATTATCATTATTATTATTGTTGCTAATATTTTATTATTGTTTATTTATTATTTTTATATTATTTTTATTTGGTTATTATGTATCTGCTAAAGCCATGTAATATTTGTAGGTTTATTTTCTATCTTTATTCTATTTCATAAATATTTTATTGTATGGTTAGTAATCTTAGGGTGTGTACAACCTAAATGTGATTAAAAATAACTTAGAAAATTAATTTAATAAGATAAATACTTGAACATAAACACTCACACACGTAAGTCGATCTAAGATCGTCGTCTGCACTTCCTAAGGTATTCCTCTTGGTTGCCTTCAATAAATGGTCAGGTCCCTCAAATATAGGGATGTCTTAAGCAAAGTCCCTTCGAAAATAAATCATCATAGTCCCTACAGTTTAAAAGATCAAGTCCCTTCGAGGTTACCTACACAATAATGATCTTGTCCCTTCGAATAAATGATGATAGTCCCTATGAATTGCTAAAGACACCCCTTAAGTTGCTTTCTATGACCATACGATGACCCTACAATTGTCCTTTCACATCCAAGGTAATGACTACCTATTCCTTAGTAATAGGGATAGTCTTACCCTTGAAAGAACATACGAGAACATGAAAGACTTAATATATGGTAGGTACCTCATAGTTACTTGCTCACACCTTTAAAATTACTTTTACACCTCACAATTTCTAAACTAGGCTTTGTATACACCCATACGAGGGTCATTACAAAGTACTTAATGAAATTTTTCTAATCACACACTACACATTTCAAAAAAAACAATTTAAGTGAGCTAAGTAACTAAGAGCCCATGGATAACCATGGATATAAAGGGTGTTAACACCTTCCCTTTGTATAACCTACCCCCCGAACTCAAGTCTTTTGAAATAGGTCTTTCCTGTTCTTTTATGTCCTTTCCATTTGGATAAAATAAAATTCGGTGTCGACTCTTGCTATCCGTAACATGACTAAAAGTCAGTTCTCCCACCGTGTTACAAAACTAGCGACTCTGCTGGGGAGTTACTAAGTAAAAGAGGGGTACCCTTAGGAATTAGATCATTTTAAATTGTTTGCTTTGTTTGCTTTATATTACTTGTTGGGCTTTATGTGTGAAAGATCCTAACCTGGATCTAGTGTACCCTAGGTAAATGGCAATAGACCAAGGAAATTGTACGATGTATACCGATATGGTTGATCGGGTGGCCATAGTTAGTGTGACTTCTTGGTTGGTGCTTATGTTCCTTAAGTAAGTTAAGGATAATATGGGGCTGCCATATGTTGTCAATACACTAACTGACTTTTAGAACCCTTGTTATCCCATCTTGTCCTTTAGAAAGTAGTGAGGTAGCCGGCTTTGGTGAATACTAAAGTTGGTTGATACTCGATGCTACGCTCATTGAGATCCTAAACTTGGAGTGTTTTGGTTGGCAAGTAAGTTGCCTACTGAACAAACACCCTTGGGAAGGATCGGTGATATTGAGATCCCTTAGAACCTGGTTACTTTTGTAGGACAGGATGAACCAACTAACTTCAGGGGAAGGTACTTACCTTTAAACCTCATGCAAGCCTTTAAACCTAGGGCTATTGTGTGACTTGTTTATGTGTGCCACATGTTTGTGATTGAGCATAACATCATGACATCATGCATCATAAGCATAGCATTTTCACTAACCATTTCAAGGACTAAAGGATTTATCTTTGTTCTTTGTTGTAGGTCATGGCTTCTGCTCGTAGGAATACTATCTGGATCAACTTTGTAGGAATACCTCCTAAGCTTAAAGAATTGGTCCCTCAAGTTTCTGAAAACTCCCAATTCATCAAGAGGCATGGTCACCTACTGGATCTAGTCACTTCAGGGTTCAATGAAGACATGATGAGTGTTCTGTTTCAGTTCTTTGATCCTAAACATCATTACTTCACATTCCCCGACTATCATCTGGTTCCTACAATGGAAGAACTCTCCAAACTATTGGGTATACCTATCCTTGACCAGAGACCCTTCACAAGCTTAGAGAAAGAGCCTAAACCTGAAGTCATTATTGCAGCCCTCATTTGAAGAAATCAGACATTGTTCTAGAAACGAGAAATGGAGTTAAGGGTATTCTTGCTAAGGTATTGATGGAGAAAGCTCAAGTGTTCCTAAAGGCTATGAGTTATGATGCCTTTGAGGAGATCTTGGCCTTATTAATCTATGGCCTAGTGTTGTTCCCTAATCCAGACCAGCTCATAGACGTACACGCCATCAACATATTTCTGACTCGCAATCCAGTGCCTACATTACTTGGAGACATCTTACGTTCTCTCCATACCCGTACTACGAAGGCACGAGGAAATATGATGTGTTGCATACCTCTATTGTCCAGGTGGTTTATTTTTCACCTTCCTCAATCAGTGATGAAGAATGAACAAGGGTCCAGGTGGTCCAAGAGGATTATCACACTTTCCTATTCAGATATTCATTGGTGCTCTCGATCTATGGAGAATGTTACTATCATCGACCATTGTGGAGAGTTCCCTAATGTGCGACTCCTTGGCATAAGAGGGGGAATTACCTACAATCCTTCTTTAGCTCTACGTTAGTTTGGTTATGCTCGGAGTGATGGTCCTCATGACATGCTTATTCAGGGTATTGTGTTCGACTATGACAACGATCTGCAAGGTTACCGGCAAAGGTTTATACGAGCTTTGGGTAAAGTGAACAAGGTTGACAGCAAGACTCTGGAACCAAAGTACTCCATTCCTATGGAACCTTATCTCAGATGGGTATGAGCACGTGCTCAGACTCTTATGATGCCATATCCTGCTATCCTTCCAATTACCATGGAGCCTGTTGCTGAAGGAGATACTCCTTATATCATCCTTCATCCAGACATGCCCACTGACATGGAAGAGTTGCAGAGGTCTTGGATCCAGTTGAAGGAACAAAGAGATACTTTTGAGACTCATTTCAAAGCTAGTCAAGAAAGAATTATGGAGCTGACAAGACAACTTCACGAGGAGCGGAATCTCAACACATACCTCCATACAAAGAGGAAACGTCCATGGGAGACTTAAAACCCCATCTTTGTATTTATTTCATTTTGTTGTAAGCCCAAGAGGCAAACAAGTTTATTGCTTACTAATAAAAGTTTCATTTCTGGTTGTTTAAACAAATTTAAATCCTGCGGTCCTTGAAAACATTGCATATGCATCTACATACCATATCATTGCATCACAGGTTTCTTATGAACATGTATCTTATCTTCTCGCTGTTTATTTCAGCAGAAATGGATCTCGAACAAACTGTTAAGGATCTCCAGGCTCAGAATGCACAATTCCAATAACTGATCCTGAACTTGTCCAAGGGACAAGATGAACTGAAGGCACTTCTGACTAAGAAGAAGAAGACTAGAAAATCAGGGGGCCTCATCAACTTGGGTAGAAGATTCAGAGGTCCTGTCAGTACAAAAGAAGAGGTTGAGGATTTTGAGTCTAAAAATTCTGAGAAAGAAGGAGGTAGTCTTCATGGTACTGTGGAAGATTCTGATTCTGAGGAGAACTATTATCATGATCCTGCTAGTGAGGAGAAGTATAAGATGTTGGTAGACAGAATGAACGCAATGGAACTACAAAAAAATTCTGGGCTTGATTTTGAAGATTTGAGTTTAGTTTCTGGAGTGGTTATACCTATTGGCTTCAAGGTTCCTGTTTTCGTGGTGTATGATGGTGTTTCATGTCCTAAACTGCATTTGAGATCCTATGTCCGGAGGATTCAACCACATACTGCTGACAAGAAACTGTGGATTCATTTCTTCCAAGAGAGTTTATCTGGAGCTCAATTGGAATGGTATTATCAACTCGAAAGTGTTAATATTCGTGATTGGAATGATCTTGCTAAGGCATTCTATAAGCAATACCAATATAATGTTGATTTAGCGTCAACTCGCATGCAGCTCCAAAGCATGTCTATGTGTGCTAAGGAGAGTTTCAAAGAGTATGCCCAGAAGTAGAGAGACCTGGATGGAAGAGTTCAACCTCCTTTGACTGACAGGGAGCTGGTGAATATGTTTAAGAGTACGCTGAATGGTCCTTTTTATAGTCACCTCATTGGAAGCTCATCATCTGGTTTCACTGAGCTGATAATGACTGGAGAACATGTGGAAAGTGGGATAAGAAGTGGTAAGATACAGGTGGGTGCCTCTTCATCAAGCACTGCTAAGAAACCCCCTAGTGGAAAGAAGGAGTCTAATACTGTGTATGGTCAACATAGTCATAACATGAATCACCAATCTGTGGGAGCAGTTCACATCTCCAATCCTGCCCCTACAACACCAGATCAACAACAAAACAATCAACAGAAGCCTAGAAGACAGTTCACCAAGATCAACATGTCACTGGCCCAAGCCTTGCAACACATGTTGAAAGGGGAGCTAATTACTTTAAGGGATCCTCCTCAGAATCCTAATACATCCTCTCCTCGGTACAATCCTAATGCAAGATGTGCATATCATTCTAATAGTCCGGGACATGACACTAACAATTGCTGGGTGTTGAAAAACAAGATTCAAGACATGATTGAAGCTGGGGAAATTGAATTTGACCCTCTTGGGACCCCAAATGTGATCACTGCTCCTATGCCCAATCATGAGAAGACTGTTAATGTTGTTGATGAGGTTTCTTATGTTTCCTCAGTAGCAGATGTGACTAATCCTCTATCCATTATCAAGAAGAAGCTGGTGCAGGCTGGGTTCTTTCCAGGTTGCAATGAAGATTGTTTTTACTGTGCCTATAAGCCTGATAGCTGCTGGAAGTTGAAGGATGGTATTCAACGCCTCATGGACAATTATATTATATTGTTTGAGAAGACTCCTTCTGTGGAAAGTATGTGTGAACATCTAACTCGAAACACGAAGCTTGAAGATGTAGCTATGGTTGATAAAGTACCAGTGAAGATTACCTCCAAAGGTCCTGTCAGGATTACGTCCATAGGACCAGTGAAGATTACTGCTGAAGGCCCTGTGAAGACTGTTTTGAAGCTAGAGTGGCTTCCATGATCATTACCACTTCTGGCCCTGTTCCTTATACTTCTGATAAAGCTATACCCTTGAATTATGGTTCTGATGTTTATATCCATGGTGTCAAACAAGAGCCTTTGACTGATGCACCTGTTACTGATGTTAATCTTGATGTGGACAATATTGTTGGATCCAGTAAGGTTACCAGGAGTGGAAGAATTTTCTCTCCAGAAGACACCTCAAAAGCTGCTTCTCCAGTTCATATCTCTAACTCTGGGCCAAGTACTGATGCTCGGGGCAAAAGTCTTGTGATTTAACCTGTGCAAGTTGAGGCACCAACTGCTGAAAATCTTTCTAAATAGATGGAAGAAGTACTAAAGATCATTCGTAAAAGTGATTATGATATTGTTGACCAGTTGGGGCATACTCCCTCCAAAATCTCCATGTTATCTTTGCTGTTGTGTTCTGAGGCTCATGCTAAAGCCTTTATCAAGTTCTTAAAGACTGCTCATGTGCCAAATGAAATTTCTGTGGATCAATTTGAGAATTGTGTTGCACATTTGACTAGTGATAATGGTCTGGGCTTTTCTGATGCTGATCTGACTCCTGCCAAGAGAAACCATAACAAAGCTCTGAATATCTCCATTGAATGTAGGGGCACTACTTTGTCTCATGTACTGGTGGATAATGGTTCTTCATTAAATGTGCTCCCTAAAGAGGTTCTGGACAAGCTCAGTCCTGAAGATGTTGTGTTAAGACCAAGTGATGTGGTGGTGAGGGCCTTTGATGGTTCAAGAAGAGTGGTACATGGAGAAGTAGACCTCCCAATCAAAGTAGGCTCTCAAGTCTTCAACTCTACTTTCTATGTGATGGATATCCGTCCTGCGTATTCTTGTTTGCTTGGGTGCCCCTGGATCCATGGGGCAGGTTTTGTGACTTCCACTTTGCATCAGAAGTTGAAATATCCGGTGAAAAACAAAATTGTCACTGTCTATGGTGAAGAAGAGTACATGGTTAGCCATGTGAATACTTTCAAATATGTAGAAATGGAGGGTGAAATGGTTGAAACTCCGTGTCAAACATTTGAAGTTGTTCCTTGCTCTGCTCCTATTCCTCAGTCTGTCGCTGCTTCTGAAAGAGTTCCTGAGGTTACTAGAATACCTCCTGCAATGGCCTCCCTCAGAGATGCTAAGGTTGTGGTTGAAAAAGGTGGTTCTGCTATTTGGGGTCAGCTTCCCAACATCCCTTACAAGTCTGACAAGTTTGGTTTGGGTTTCACTGTAGAATCTCAAAGGATTGTTCGTCGTGCTCGTGATGTTCGTATCACTAATCAAGGGGTCATAAGAGATCAAATCAATGCTGTGGGTGACTATAATGAAGACTACAACCTGGATGATTAGATCTTTCCTACCATGGGTGATGGGCTCAACAATTGGAAGGCTGAAGACGTTATTCCTATCTCCTTTAGTCAGGAGTAAATACTATTACTATGTTTTGTTTTAAGTTTGTAATTTTGAACAATAAAACCTTTTAAGCCTTATGTCTTACCCGGGGCACAATGGTATGCTTGTTTCGGGATGTCATTTCATTTGCATACTTCATTCAATAAAATCAATTGGACGTTTTATTTTCGTAAATATTGTGCTCCTTATTTTTTTTATTATTATTTCTATTTTATCAGCTATGTGTTCTTACACACACCCACATCACTAAAATGCAGATCCTCATCCACTCTGGATCCTGTTGATAACAGTTCTACTATTGCCAATTATGATTTTGAGAATCCGATCTATCAAGCTGAAGATGGAAAGGAAGAAGATTGTGAAGTACCTGTAGAGCTTGCTAGGTTGTTATAATAAGAAGAGAAAGCTATACATCCACATGAAGAGCCAATCGAAGTTGTGAATTTGGGAACTGAGGAAAACAGGAAAGAGGTCAAGATAGGGGCTGAATTAGAAGATGGTGTTAAGAACGGGTTAATCCAGATGCTACGTGATTATGTGGAGATCTTTACCTGGTCATATGAAGATATGCCAGGGTTGGATACTGACATTGTGGTTCACCGTCTACCGGTAAAAGAAGACTGTCGTCCAAAGAAGCAAAAGGTTCGTCGCATGCGTCCTGAAATGTCAGAAAAGATTAAAAAAGAGGTGATGAAACAGTTTGATGCAGGGTTCTTAGCTGTGACTTCTTATCCTCAATGGGTTGCAAACGTGGTACCGGTACCTAAGAAGGATAGTAAGGTACGCATGTGTGTGGATTACAGATATTTGAACAAGGCCATTCCTAAAGATGACTTTCCACTTCCACATATTGATGTTTTGGTAGACAACACTGCTCAACATAAGGTATTCTCTTTCATGGATGGTTTCTCTGGTTACAATCAGATTAAGATGGCACCTGAAGATATGGAGAAGACTACATTTGTTACACAATGGGGCACTTTTTGTTATAAGGTGATGCCATTTGGTTTGAAGAACGCTGGGGCAACATATCAGCATGCTATGGTGGCTTTGTTTCATGATATGATTCACCATGAGATAGAGATATATGTGGATGATATGATAGCCAAGTCTCAGAATGAGGAACAACACCTTGACCACCTGCACAAGTTGTTTGAGAGGTTGAAGAAATACAAGTTGAGATTGAATCCAAACAAGTGTACTTTTGGAGTTAGGTCTGGTAAACTCCTGGGTTTCATTGTCATTGGAAAAGGTATTGAAGTGGATCCTGCAAAAGTAAAAGCTATACAAGAGATGCCGGCTCCCCGTACTGAAAAGGAAGTTAGAGGTTTCTTGGGACGACTGAATTACCTTGCAAGATTTATTTCCCAGCTAACTGCTACCTGTGAGCCAATCTTCAAGTTGTTGAAGAAAGATCAAGTAATGGAATGGAATGACGAGTGCCAGGTAGCCTTTGATGAAATCAAGAGATACCTCCAAGAACCTCCAATTTTGATGCCACCAGCTGATGGAAGACCCTTGATTATGTACTTAACAGTATTAGACAACTCAATGGGGTGTGTGTTGGGGCAACATGACGAGTCTGGTCGAAAAGAGCAGGCAATATACTACCTTAGCAAAAAGTTTACCGATTGTGAAACAAGATACTCACTGCTCGAGAAAACTTGCTGCGTTTTGGCATGGGCTGCTCGCCGACTAAGACAATATATGTTGACTCATACTCCTTGTTGATTTCAAAGATGGATCCAATCAAGTACATATTCGAGAAACCTGCTCTCTCCGGACGAATAGCGAGATGGCAAATGATTTTAACAGAATATGATATACAATACACCACTCAGAAGGAAATTAAGGGAAGCGTGGTAGCTGATCATTTGGCTCATCAAGTAGTGGATGATTATCAGTCTATGAATTTTGAGTTCCCGGATGAAGACATTATGATTGTTACTAAAGAACCTGGACAATATGACGGACCTGAACAGGGATCCCGATGGACTATGGTTTTTGATGGAGCTTCTAATGCGCTTGGTAACGGTGTTGGTGTTGTGATCATTTCTCCTGAAGGTTGTCATACCCCAATTACTGCTAGACTTTTCTTCTATTGTACCAATAACATGGCTGAATACGAGGCATGTATCATGGGTATCAAAGCTGCCATTGAGATGAAGATTCGGTTTCTGGACGTATATGGAGATTCATCCCTGGTAGTTAGTCAGATTAAAGGAGATTGGGATACCAAGCACGGAAATCTCATTCCTTACAGAGAACATGTGTTGTCTTAGATCCCATATTTTGAAGAGATTACCTTTGGACATATTCCACGAGGAGAGAATCAGTTGGCAGACGCATTAGCCACCATGGCATCTATGTTTGAGATTAGTTGGGATGATGAAGCTCCCAGAATCACTATTGATAGATTTGAGAAGCCTGCATATTATAATGAGATTGATACTGAAGAAGTAGAGGGAAAGCCTTGGTTCTATGAGGTGAAGAGGTATCTTGAAGCTCACGAGTTCCCTGAAGGGGCATCTGTCAATGATAAGAAGTTTCTGAGGAGGTTTTCTGCTAAGTTCTTCTTAAGTAATGGAATTTTGTACAAGCGCAATCATGATTCGACTTTGCTTCGTTGTGTGGATAAGAAGGAAGCAACCGAGATTATGGGAGATATGCATGATGGGATCTTTGGCACTCATTCTAGTGGTCACACTATGGCAAAAAAGATATTGAGAGCAGGTTACTATTGGTCTACCATGGAAGCTGACTGCTATAAACATTCCAAAACATGTCACAAGTGTCAAATTTATGCTGATAAGGTGCATGTACCTCCAGTTCCGTTGAATGTGTTGACTGCTCCTTGGCCTTTTTCCATGTGGGTCATTGATAAGATTGGTGAGATCAAGCCTACTGCTTCCAATGGGCATCGTTTTATCCTGGTTGCCATTGATTACTTTACAAAGTGGGTGGAGGCAGCATCATTTGCATCTGTTACTAAGAATGTTGTGGCTCGATTCATTAAGAATAATCTCATATGTAGGTATGGCATCCCTGAAAGGATTATCATAGACAATGGCTCTAATCTAAATAACACTATGATTACTAACCTCTACACGCAGTTCAAGATTAAACATCACAATTCTTCTACATATCATCCAAAGATGAATGGTGCAGTAGAAGCTGCTAATAAGAACATCAAGAAGATTCTACAAAAGATGATTGTTACGTATAAGGATTGGCATGAGATGTTACCATTTGCTCTTCATGGTTACCGGACTACAATACGTACTTCTACAGGGGCAACCCCATTCGCCTTAGTATATGGTATGGAAGCAGTTCTACCCATTGAAGTTTAGATCCCCTCCTTGAAAATCATGAAGGATGCAGGCTTGGATGAAGATGAGTGGATTCAGACTCGACTTGATCATATAAATTTGATTGATAAGAAAAGGCTTGCAGCTGTTTTTCACGGTCAGATGTACCAGAAACGGATGATCAAAGCTTTTAATAAAAAGGTTAAGCAAAAGGTATATCAGACTGGAGACTTGGTAATCAAGCGTATCATATTACCACAGGGTGATCCTAGGGGCAAGTGGACTCCTACATATGAAGGACCGTTTTTAGTCAAAAGGGTATTTTTAGGAGGTGCCATGATGCTTACTACTATGGATGGTGAAGATTTCCCACAACCCGTGAACGCAGACATAGTTAAAAAATACTACGCATAAAAAGAGACCCGCTAGGTTGACTGACCTAGGCAAAAATAAGGGCATCCCGGAGAACCAAAAAGGTTCGGGCAAAAATTAGGGATATATATAAAAAAAATGTACACCTGACAAGTCGAAAACCTGAAAAGGCGGCTTGGGCAAAAAGGGGTATCCCGGTGGATTGAAAACCTGAAAAGGCAATCCAGGCAAAAGTTAGGGATTAAAGCGTATGACTATGTCTCGTTGGATCACTCATGTAACCTCAACTATTTGTGCTACCTGGATCAAGTTCAAACAGATAAAGATCAATCCAATCATTTCTATCTCGACAGCAAAGGATGAGATACTTGAAGATAATGGCAATAGTAGAATTGAAACTCAATAGGATTATTTTTCACATAGCTGCTTTTCTTTTGTTTTTGTAAAACTTTTATGACGAATTCCTCTTACTAGGATTTCTGTCTCTTTGTACAAACTTGCGTGTGTATAGGCCACTTTCTAAATAAATGAAGTCTCATGTTTTAATCCGAGTTTACATTTCCCTTGTTTACTTAAGCGAAAACGTCCATTGGTTGTGTTTGAATGTATGTATGCTTTTGAATATGATTGATGTTTACCAGAAATGCATAAAATGCAGTAATAGTATTTACTAAGGACGAATGAAGTTAGGGATTCAACGAAGCTTCGCCGGTTCATCCCCATAGGGTAATCTTTACGGATATCCATACAAAACTCTTCAAGTAATATCTTATACTTCCCACTCGACGAAGTCTTCAAGCAGTTTCATATCCTCCGAAGAATTAAGTCTCCTGGATCTATGTTCATCTCTTTTATCCTCAGTCAGGATATTCAGGAATTTATTCCTTCAATAAGAAGTACGATGAACGAAGATGGTAGGTTTTAAGTACCATATTATTAAGCAAGACGGGAACGAAGTCCTCATGTTCTTCAGCAACGAATCGGGATTTATTTTCCCCAGCCAGCAGCTATTATACAGAGATACCTAGACACTTCAGGCTACATGATTCATACATATATAATTTACATCATATCATAGCACACGCATCCATAACCCATATGACATTCTTACTTAAGAGCATCGTGTTATACATGCATACATCAAATAATCTTGCATAAACTAACTTTTTCTTTTTAGGATAGTTGCAGACAGATAAACACTATCAACGACTCGAAACAGTTCAGAGACGATTTATACGAAGATCAGATATTGATATCCAATTCAAAGATAATCGCTACGAAGATTCATTTCTGATGATCAATACAAGTTGTCCTTGGGATGGCACATAAATGGTCTATACGAAGACCTAGTGTTCAGTCCAAAATATTACCAGAAGCAATTCAGGAGTAATCGCCACGAAGATTTAATCCTAATGCTCAAGTTTTCCTTGGAAGGGTACGTAAATGATCTATACGAAGATCTAGTGCTTAATCCAGGATATTTCCAGAAGAGATAATCATTACAAAGATTTATTTCTGATGGTCAGTTATCTTTGGAATAGTGTGTAAATGACTATACGAAGATCTAACACTTAATCCAAGAGATTCTTTCAGAAAAAGTTCAGGGATAATCGCCACGAAGATTTAATCATGATATTCTTTTTGTCCTTAGGAAGGTATGTAAATGGTCTATACGAAGATCTATTACCTAATCCGGGATATGTCCAGAAGAGATAATTGCTACGAAGATTTATTTCTAATGGTCTATGCAACAGTTTATCTATGGGATGGTACATAAATGATCGATACGAAGGTCTTGTACTTAGCCTAAGATATTACCAAGAGAAATTCAGAAAAGATCGCCACGAAGATTTGATTCTGATGCTTAAATTAAAGTATGTTCCTAAAGATGGTTCAGAGCTGATCTATACGAAGATCTAAGTACTGACACCTAAAGAAGGATATTATTTTCCCCCAGAGATAATGCAGAGACGATCTATACGAAGATCTAGTGCTGACATTCAACTCAAACCATGTTACAAGAATGATTCAGAGACGGCCTATACGAAGACCTAGTACTGATATCCAGTGACAACATAAAGATACTATCACCTCCTGATATTATGGATGGCATATATAAACCCATCTCTAGTTCCTCTGAGTGGCATATTTAAGCCCACTCCAGCATATGCAACCAGTCGGAATGTTACTTTACGCACCAGCGAGTGCAAAAGTTTTGGGCTTTTGTGTTCAATCCCCTTCAGCCTTCCAAGTCACGAATGGCACACAGGCCAATCTAACTCCTCAGGTTTCAGAAAATTGTAACAGGGGCAACTGTTGCACCCCAAAATTTGCCCTCACCTAGACAAGACATTGTGTACTAAGGTGTCCCAAGAGGTTCACAAGGTTCACAAGGTATCTCAAGAGGTTCACAAGGTTCACAAGGTTCACAATTAGTCAGAAAGTTTGACAATTCCCTCAGACAAAGCCTTCTCCTAAGCAATGCACCCTAAACTAGGGTTTTGGATTTCATCAGGCTAAATGGACTTTCAAGGCCTCAAGTGAGCTTCATAACATCCTAAATGTCTTCAAGAAATCCTATGTCAAGTTTTAAGGCTTTCCCAAAAGGTTTGCTCAGTCAGATGATCAGATATACAAAAATCAGTCAAAGTAGTTAAAAAGTCAAATTGAGGTCAACTGTGGTCAAACCAAAGTCAAACTTCATGAGTTTTTGCCAACATCAAGTATATGAAGTAAAGTTCATCATTTGATCAAGGGTTGATCATGATTCATCAAGGAAGTTTCAGATCATCAAGAATCAGGAGTTTCTAAATTAGGGTTTTCATAGGAAAAGTCAACTGAACTTTGACCAGCCATAACTCTCACATGCTTCATCAAAACTTTCTCATCCAAAGCTAATTTTGAAGGAAATTTAATTCTCTACAACTTTGTGTCTCGCAAGCCAAGTCTAAAAATGCTTCATTTGGAAGGTATGAGCTAAAACATTATAGGTCATTTTAAAAGTCAACAAAAAGTCAACATCTTCCAAAGGGCATAATTTGAAAATGGTAAAGGATATGGACATGAGACCAAAGAGGTTGGTTAGAGGACTCTCTAAGATTTCCAAAATGTCCAAGAACACTTTCATAGCCTTAAAATTGAAGGATTTTTGCCTTTACAAAGTTGGGAAATTTTTGGGAGGTATATGAAGCAAATGGGACCTTAAAACCAATTTTTGTCAAATGGGCCTACCAAATTGTCATCCAACCTTCATAATAATGTCAAGCACGACCCATTGATCATTTTTTCAAGATTTTTTATATTTTATATTTTATTATTTTGGATTTTATCTAATAAAATTCAATTTTAATGAAAATAAAATATAAAAATCAAATATTTGAATCCAATCTTTGCTTTGGGATCAAATATTTGACTCTTAAAAGTGATTGATACCTCACAAATTCGTGCAAGACCAAACCAACAAGAAAATATTTGATTTTGTGACATAATGACAATGGAATTCCTTCATCATCAAGTAACCTCAATTCATGATCCAAAGCCCATTCTTTTTAACCTAATTGCATGACTATAAGTTCACAAACACTCTGCAAGCACAAGGACACGATTTGCAGCCTCCAAGAACTAAGAACAAAGTCAAAATTTGCAAAGAAAAGTCACATTCAGATTTTGAGCTAGAGACCTTTTCAAGATCAAGTAAAGGTTGCAAATCATTCCTGGAAGATCACATAATGTTTTTGGATCACTAAAACATCCATTATTGCATCAAAACTCCATAACCGAATTCTTCATATTCATGTTTTTTTTGCTTTTTTCGATTTCATATGTATGATTTGTTTTAAGCATATTTGACATTTGTTTCGTGTTTATGAGGTTACAAGGAGTGTTTCTGGGCGAAGAATTTAAAGAATCGTGGCCATATGGGGACTGAACCATGAACTAGGGTTCTTGAGGGTTTTGTTTGGGGGCGTATGATTGAAGTGGTTTCTAATGAAATTGATGACATAATCATGTTTAGGGACCTAATATTGACTGACTTGGACCATTAAAATCAATTTATCCATGGTATTTCTAATGTTTGATTGCGCAGGGTTTGTAGTGACGGGAAAAATTTGTCTCTACAAGTTTTAGTGACGGATGAGTGTCACTAAAGATTTATTGGACGGCCAGAGCTTGAAGACGAAGCTTGGCGCGTTTTTGAAATTTGAATTTGTTTTTTTTAATATATTGTTCGTTTCATGGAAGATGACAATGAAGCGATGGTGGTTCAGTTGGCAAGGACGTGCGTGTTGTTGCTCTTTGGCCTAGGTTCGATTCCCAGGTTTTGCATTTTTGTTGTTTTATTTATCATATTTACCAGGTTTCATATTTAATAATTTGGATTCATTCATTGATCACTAGCGTGTGCTAGCCCAGTGGCAGGGTTTTGTTTTGGTAAGGGGGAGGTCCTGGGATCAAAACCAGGCCTCCGCACCTTTCTTTTTGTCATTTATTTTATTTTATTTGTTTTATATAATTAGTAAATATTAATTAATTTATTATATTAAAACTATTAATTTTATTTAAAACATTAATTAACTTTATATTTTTATTAATCTTATAATTTTTTCTTGATTAACCACTTTAATTAATTTCATATATAATTTTGTATATAAACTTTATTTTTATATGATTTGTAAATAATTTATTTAAATCTTATTTAAATTCTAAACCTAAATTCTTAACCCTAATTTTTCTTAATTAAAATACTAACCCTAATTTTTCTTCTAACCCTAAAAATTAACTTATTTTTTCTATACCCTAATTAAATTATTTAGTCTTTATCTTTATTATTATATAAATAACTTAATATTTTTCTTATTATTATTAAATTTGTTAATTAACCTTTAAAAATTTTCTAATATTTGTTTAACCTAAAAATAATTTCTCTTTTAAATTTTAAATTTTGATTTCTTTATTATCATTATTATTATTGCTATTATTGTTGCTAATATTTTATTATTGTTTATTTATTATTTTTATATTATTTTTATTTGGTTATTATGGATCTGCTAAAGCCATGTAATATTTGTAGGTTTATTTTCTATCTTTATTCTATTTCGTAAATATTTTATTGTATGGTCAGTAATCTTAGGGTGTGTACAACCTAAATGTGATTAAAAATAACTTAGAAAATTAATTTAAATAAGATAAATACTTGAACATAAACACTCACACACGTAAGTTGATCTAAGATCGCCGTCTGCACTTCCTAAGGTATTCCTCTTGGTTGCCTTCAATACATGGTCAGGTCCCTCGAATATAGGGATGTCTTAAGCAAAGTCCCTTCGAAAATAAATCATCATAGTCCCTACAGTTTAAAAGATCAAGTCCCTTCGAGGTTACCTACACAATAATGATCTTGTCCCTTCGAATAAATGATGATAGTCCCTATGAATTGCTAAAGACACCCCTTAAGTTGCCTTATATGACCATACGATGACCCTACGATTGTCCCTTCACATCCAAGGTAATGACTACCTATTCCTTAATAATAGGGATAGTATTACCCTTGAAATAACATACGAGAACATGAAAGACTTAATATATGGTAGGTACCTCATAGTTACTTGCTCACACCTTCAAAATTACTTTTACACCTCACAATTTCTAAACTAGGCTTTGTATACACCCATACGAGGGTCATTACAAAGTAATTAATGAAATTTTTCTAATCACACACTACACATTTAAAAAAAACAATTTAAGTGAGCTAAGTAACTAAGAGCCCATGGATAACCATGGATATAAAGGGTGCTAATACCTTCCCTTTGTATAACCTACCCCCCGAACTCAAGTCATTTGAAATAGGTATTTCCTGTTCTTTTATGTCCTTTCCATTTGGATAAAATAAAAGTCGGTGGCGACTCTTGCTATCTGCAACATGACTAAAAGTTATTTCTCCCACCGTGTTACACCTGGCAGAATTAAAACAAGCCCCCCATATTCTTGCAAGGTGTTAGCTCCATCAAATGGGAAGAATCCTGTTGAAACAGATAAGAACAATAAATTCCCTAACAGAACGTACACATTCGACGTCACCAAGTGTGACGAAATATTTGATCTGTTGGTAAAAGATGGTCAACTAATAAGACCACCGGGTATAAAAGAACCCCCTATTGACCAACAGAAAAGAGAGGTTTTTGTAAGTACCATAATTTTCTAGGTCATAAAACTTCTCAATGTTTCCTTTTCAGGGACTTAGTTCAAAATGCAATCCAAGACGGAAGGCTGAAGTTTGGAGAGAAACCAAAGCAGCAAACAAGGGTTGAAGCTACCCATGTGCAAGTAGTGGAAGCAAATTATGCTGAGCCTTTCGACATGAATATGGTCGAGATGGAGAAAATGTCAGATGACAGTTTCGAATTGATTGAAGCCACTGAAGGCTTCGACAACACTGTCAACATGGTGGGAGTTACTGAAGATTCCCCTATTCGCCACAATGTAGAGGAAGTATCAGGAGATGAATTGAATATGCCTGTTCTGATCAAGGTCACTGAGGATCTTGGAGAGAAAAGCAATGTCAAGGTGGCTGAGGATTCTAACAACCAAAATAAGGTTGAGACCGGTTTCGACCACCAAGATGAACCCAGGATCACTGAAGATGCTAAGCATCCGAGGAAGGAAGTTACTGAAAGCTTCCACAAAAGAGTCAACAAATTGGCTGGAGATAGGGTAGTCTGGGATACCTTGGGAGAGCCCAGTGGGAAATTCGACTACTTGGTAAAATACAGTTCGCCTGCTAGTGCCAAGATCAACATTAACGAAATCCAGCCAACATGTTGGGGTGATTCTTTTGACAACAATGAGGAGAAAGTTGAGGCTTTCCCCAACACTGATGAGAAGGCCACTGAAGGCCTCAATAATGAAAATGAATTCATTGGGGGTAATGTTCCTAGCCAGTCGAAGGAGGTTACTGAAGGCCTTAACAATGATACTAGCAACCTCACAAATTCCAGTGAGATTGCAAATAAAGACAATATGGAAATCAAAGCTGAGATTGTTGAAGGCCCTCCACCAAAACTCACTTATGGGATACTTCGCAGAACCATGGAAGATCCTAAAGAGAAAGCAGTCCAAACCAAGAGTGTCCCAACATCAAAGGGGTCCTGCGAAGTCGAAGAGGCTCTCATAAAGAAAATGGACAAATTGAGTCTTGCTGATAGGTAAGGGATGTATATCAACATGGTCGAAGCTTCACAAAAGAACAAAGGAAAGAATAAGGTGGAATGTCATCGAGAGGAGCATCAAAAGACAACATATCCAAAGGAAGATGAAAATTTGGAAGAATTCATTCAAAGGTGCCAAAATAAGAATACTGAAGTGATGCTATGTCCGCGCTGCAGCGTCATTTTCGACAGAAAGGCGGCAACAAACTTGGAGGAAGTGGAGAAGTCAATGGCAAGGAGTAATTGGTTTCAAAGGCCAACAGTCGAAGCCGGCAGATATGATCCGAGGAGATGCAGATATCACTTCCAGAACCCTGGGGGCAGGTACTACAATACCTACAAGCCATCGGGCAAAGTACCTGATGACAGATGGGTATAACCTATTAGAGATGCCCAGAGGCCTAGAGAATGGAAAAGCTTTGAAGTTCAAAGGGGATCCTCAGACGAAATAAGGAAGGAAGCTGAGAAGCAGAGGCACATAACATATCCTTCAGGGAACTACAAAGGGAAGAACCCCATGTCGAAATCTCAATGGAGGAGATTCCAGAGGCAAAAAAGGACTGAGAAAGAAGCAACAAATGGACTAAATGCCAAGGCGAAAAATGCTGGCGAAAACAAAGCAGAATCCAGCAGAAACACTCGAGTGGCAGAAAGTGACAAGCTTCATAAAGGAAAAGACACCATCAACAGGCTACCATTTCAAAGCTTACCAACGCAGTGGCAGAAGCTGACGAAGCTACTGATAGCTTCGAGTCTGACGAAGAGGGCTCATTCGACGTGATTTGTAATGTAGTCTCAGTACTTCCTAGGGACTATGACAGAGTAATGGAAGTAGAGGATGAAGAGGATACCATGATAGATAGTACAGTGGGGCCAAGACCCGTATGCTACTATATCATGAATAACGATTGTGTCGAAGAACAAAATACTTTCTTCGAAAAACCAGATGAGTCAATGAGGGGACATCTGAAACCCTTGTTCATAAAAGGAAAGGTCGAAGACATAGGAGTCAACAAAATCCTAGTAGATGGAGGGGCTGCTGTAAACCTAATGCCCCACTATATGCTGAAGAAAATTGGCAAAAATGACTCTGATGCAAAACCACACAACATGGTTCTGTCAAACTATGAAGGAAAAGTAGGCACAACCATGGGTGTCATTCAAGTAGATCTAACAGTTGACACTATCACCAGGCCAACAATGTTCATAGTCATTGTGTCAAGGGCGAACTACAACTTGCTGTTAGGTAGGGAGTGGATCCATGGAGTAGGAGCAGTATCGATGCATTAAAGGATAGTCATATGGCGTCCTGATGGGATCGTTGAAAATATTGAGGCAGATCAAAGTTATTTCATGGCTGAAGTAAACATCGTAACTAGTCGAAGCTTCGATAGAAACTTGGCCTATATAGCTCCTTGCAACCCAGCTGACTTCGACCTGACAACGTCGGACAACGCCTATTGCTCTATGTACTTACATCCGACACATGGATTTCAATGGGACAAAGAGGTAATTGGCGAACCCAGCCATGTTTGGGGAACTACTGATATAGAACCAACTGGTTGGGATAGCGAATTCGACGGTAACTATGAGTGAAGCTACAACACTAACGAGACTAACGGTCTATATGGCCGAAAATAAGCTAAAAGTGGCTCTTGAAGCCGAAGCAAAGTATATGGCTGTCGAAGCCAAAGAAGAAAGTTCAGATCCACCATGCCCTCAACAGGGATTTGATGAAGAAAATAAAAATAAGCAGATAGGTGAATGGAAGAATCAGAAGCTGGACGCCATCTACGACGATGAACCATTGGGGTTCGAAAAAGACCCAACTTCAACTAGCTTGAAGATGGTGGCACAAGATCCTCTAGAAGAAATCAATTTGGGACTGGGGGTAGAAAGAAGGCCAACCTATATAGTGCAACTATGGACCCTTATTTCAGAATCGAATTAGTTCAATTGCTGAAAGAGTTCAAGGACTGTTTCGCATGGGACTGTGACGAAATGCCAGGCCTCGACAGGCGCTTGGTCGAACTGAAACTTCCTATAATTGAAGGGAAGAAGCCTATGAAGCAAGCTCCAAGGCGTTTTGCACCAGAGATTTTGTCAAAGATAAAAGAGGAGGTCGAAAGGCTTCTCAAATGTAAATTCATTCGTCCGACCAGGTATGTCGAATGGATTGCAAATATTGTACCTGTAATAAAGAAAAATGGCTCATTGAGGGTGTGCATTGATTTTCGAGACTTAAATTCTGCCACCCCAAAGGATGAATATCCTATGCCAGTAGCAGAAATGCTAGTAGACTCTGCAGCAGGGCACAAGTACCTAAGTATGCTAGATGGATATTCTAGCTACAATCAAATCTTCATTACAGAGGAAGATGTTGCAAAAACAACCTTTCGGTGTCCCATAGCAATATGGACGTACAAATGGGTAGTTATTCCCTTTGGTTTGAAAAATGCTAGGGCTACATACCAAAGGGCTATGAATTCCATATTTCATGATTTCATTGAAACATTCATGCAAGTATACATTGACGATATTGTAATAAAGTCTATTTCAGGAAAACATCATTTAAACCATCTTCGACAATCCTTTGAGAGGATGAGAAAACATGGTTTAAAGATGAACCCCCTTAAATGTGCGTTTGGTGTGCAGGCTGGAGATTTCCTAGGTTTTGTGGTCCACAAAAAGGGAATCGAAATAAATGCCAACAAAGCTAAAGCAATAATGGAGGCGAAAGCACCTTCGACAAAGAAAGAGTTGCAATCACTGTTGGGGAAGATTAATTTCCTTAGAAGATTTATTTCAAACCTCAGTGGGAAAATGCAAGCTTTCTCCCCCCTGCTTCGACTCAAGAAAGAAGATTTCACATGGGGGAAAAACAACAAGAAGCCTTTGACAAGATCAAAGGATATCTGGCAAGCCCTCCAGTCTTGACGTCACCTAATAGACGAAGAAGCATGAGGTTATACATCTCAACATCCGACAAGACCCTTGGAAGCATGATTTATCAAGAGGATGAAAATGGAGTCAAAAGAGCCATCTATTATCTCAGCAGAGTCTTAAACGATGCTGAAACTAGATATAGTGTAGTAGAAAAGTTATGTCTTTGTGTATATTTCTCTTGTACAAAATTGAGACACTATATAAAACCAGTTGATGTATTTGTATCATCTCATTTCGACATGATAAAATATATGCTTTCTAAATCTATTTTGTATAGTCGAATTGAGAAATGGGCTTTAGCATTAACTGAATACTCCTTAAATTACCTGCCTTTAAAAGCTGTAAAAGGTAAAGTAGTGGCTGATTTCATAGCTGACCATTCCATAGACAATAGTGAAATAAAGTACGTCGAATTACAACCTTGGGAATTATATTTCGACGGTTCCAGCCACAAGAATGGTGCAGGTATAGGATTATTGATTATTTCTCCTGATAAAATTCCAACAAAATTCAAGTATAGGGTCGAAGACCCTTGTTCAAATAATGAAACTGAGTATGAAGCTTTAATTGTTGGACTTGAAATCTTGTTGGAATTGGAGGCAACTCGAGTCGAAATAATGGGCGAATCAGAACTATTAATAAAACAACTAACAAAAGAGTACAAATGTGTTAAAGAAAATCTGATTATGTACTTCGTCATAGCCAACTGGATCCTGAAAGCATTCGACACTGTGAACCTTAAACATATTCCTAGAATAAAAAATTAAGAGGCCAATGATTTGGCTCAGATTGCATCGGGTTACAGAGTATCGAGAGAAAATCTGGAGAACGCTATTGAAGTAAGGGGAAGGGTTATATCAACCAAATTATCCCCATCAGATTTAGAATCAATGAAACTTGGTTATGGGGATGACGAAAATTTCGATATTTTCAACATAAATAATTCAGACGTGGATGAATGGAGAAAACCTATAAGAGGTTACCTATAAGACCCAAACCAAAGCGTAAAAAGAAAAAATAAAATATAGAGCATTAAGCTACGTACTCTTTGGGAACGAATTGTTCAAAAAGACTGCAGAAGGAGTCTTAATAAAGTGCTTGGGCGAAGAAGAGGCGTATATTGCACTGTCGAATGTACATAGTGGCACATGTGGTGCACACCAAGCAGGGCATAAGATGAAATGGCTATTATTTAGGCAGGGTTTATATTGGCCAACTATGCTCAAGGACTGTGTCGAATTCGCAAAGGGTTGCCAAGAGTGCCAAGTCCATGCAGGAATACCACATGTCCCTATAAGTGAATTACATTCAATCATAAAACCTTGGCCATTCAGAGAATGAGCTTTAGATCTAATTGGAAAAATTTGACCTGCTTCATCAAAAGGGCAGAGATACATCTTAGTGGGAGTGGATTACTTTACTAAATGGATCGAAGCCATACCACTAACCAATGTGGATCAAGAAGCAGTTATAGAATTTATCCAAAAGAACATAATCTATAGGTTTGGGATACCAGAAACAATAACCACTGACCAGGGGTTTGTGTTTACTGGTAAAAATATGCAAGCCTTTGCAAATGAAATGGTTTTAAGTTATTAACGTCTACGCCCTATTATTCCTAAGCTAATGGACAAGTCGAAGCAGCGAATAAGGTAATAATAAATTTGATCAAAAAACATGTAGGTAAGAAGCCTAGAAATTGGCACAAAACTTTAGATCAAATTTTATGGGCATTTCGAACGTCACCTAAAGAAGCTACTAACTCTACCCCATTCAAATTAACATACGGACATGAGGCAGTGCTTCCAGTCGAAATCTATTACAATCCATACACATCCAAAGACATCATGAAATTCCTTCATATGTATATTGGAGTATGATGATGGATTAGTTAGTAGATTTAGACGAAGAAAGGTTAAGTGCGTTGGATTTGATTAAAAGACAGAAGGAAAGAGTTGAGAAATCTTATAATAAGAAAGTGAAGTCAAAAATCCTTTTTGAGGGTGATTTAGTTTGGAAGGTAATACTTCCCATGGATCGAAAAGATAGAGTAATGGGAAAGTGGTCCCCCAAGTGGGAAGGACCTTTCAAATTTTTAAGTGTTTTCTCAAATGGCGCTTACGAAGTCGAAGAAATAGGCAAAAATGAGAGAATAGTTAAAATAAATGGCAAGTACTTAAAGAAATATAAACCAATTTTGCAAGAAGTAAAGATAAAAGGTAGAATGATTACATTAATTACTTCGCCAAATAGTGGGCGGTAAAGTCATTACAAAGTTTGCCTTCTAAGGCTAATAAAGGAACTAAGGAAAATAATACATATACCACCACCACCCTATCACAAATTCCTAGAGAAAAGATTCCTTAAGTTCTATGAATTTCTTCCTCTGAACAGCAATTCGACATTCACACAGACTTTTGTTGAGAGAGATTTCTTCAATCTCTTTGCCTAATTGTTGGACCCTGTCTGCATGATGAATTCCCAGCTTTACTTCCTCTTCGATTTCTGCAGCATTGGGCTGTTCAAGTTCTGCCATACGTTTCTGCTCCTGCGTAACTTTGGCTTGAAGTTCAGCTATCTGCCTCTCTAAGTCCTAAATATTCTGTTTACATTCAGACACTTGTTGAGAGTAAGTGTCAGAGAGTTTTGATAGCTCATAAACCTTGTCCGTCGAAGCCACTACAACATCCCACTCAGCACTTTGAGTGTCTGTTTTGTTGGAAATCATTTTGATGTACTCTCTTCGATGGTTGAGATCTACATAGGTTACATCAATGATTTTAACAAGATCCAGCACCAGACGAGTTTCATTAGTGTTGGCTTCCAAAATATTCACTTGCTTGAGGAGTTTCTTCAGTTCGCATTACTGAGTAGGGTCCTCCTCCAGAATTCTGAACAGATCGACACCAAGTACTTTTCTCTTGATTTCACCTATAAGAGCACTGAGGGTCTTCACTTCAGAAGTGGCTCCAGAGGTTGTTGAACTTCTGGAAGAATCTTGGAAGTTGTAACGTTGGCTAAGCATAGCCTTCAGATAGTCCAAAGGTTTCCTTACCTTCAAGCTCTCAAGTTCCCCATGAGTAAAGGCAGTCGAATCTGAAGATGGAGGTTTGTTCTGAGTTGAATCAAGAAGGGTTTGAACGCTAGGCCTAGTGCCTTGTTTCGACTGGTCTTGTTTGGCTGCAGCCTTAGCTTCAAGTTTTTTCTCCTTAGCGTCTGAAGCTTTGGATGACTTTTCTTTTTCCTGAGTTATAGACCCAACATCAGTTTTGTCGCCCTTACCATCTTCGGCAGGTTTTTCTTCATTGACTTTGGATTTTGGGTCATCAGGAGAATTATCTGCAGATTGCTCATCCATTATGGTGTCGAATGCAGAACTGGTCTGGGGTTCCAATATATCGTCCTTTGAAATTTATTTCTCTTGGACTTGTTTCTCCACATTCGTCTCACCAGCATCATGGGGAGGCTCACCAAGGTTGATTTCAACCTGGGAAAAAAAGTAAGGATTAGAAGCAATAGAAAATATGCATACAAAAATCAATTTAAAAGTCAGTCGAAAATAATTACCCGAGGAATCTCAGTATGAAAACTAGAGTTCCCACTTTCCGCGTCCCGTGCAAGTTTAATTATTGGACTGGTGGGAGGAGTTTTCTTCGATTTGACAAGTGACCTTTCAGAAGCAATTATCCTTATGTTGTTGGATTTCTTCCTTTTTAGGGGCTGTTGATCTGGGGATTCGTCACCAGAATATTCAGAAACCTCCTTCACTATATATTTCTTTCTTTTTTGAGGGG
Organism: Lathyrus aphaca; assembly: GCA_963966055.1. NCBI lineage: Eukaryota > Viridiplantae > Streptophyta > Magnoliopsida > Fabales > Fabaceae > Lathyrus > Lathyrus aphaca. Next base: position 519,058,821 of record OZ014519.1, on the reverse strand, counting down.
TAGGTGGTTTTCGACTCACCTGAGAAACAACAATATTCCAATAAGCCAAAGGCCAAAAACAATTTCATAATTGAGACAAGTCTCTTAAATATGAGGAAAGAATGAAACCTTTTTCACCGTCGAAGAAGTTTTCTTAGCAGGCTTGGCAGGTTGGTCTTCAACAGACGCCTTCTTGCTTGGAATCTTGACAGCTGAAAAGAGAAATTTGTTAAAAAGGAAGGAACTAAACATAAGAAATTAAACACAAAATAAATTCAAAATTGTGAAAACACCTTCAAGAATGGTAGATTCCACGCGCACGTGTTCTATTCCAATATGAAGGTGCCCAGGGAAATTGTCCAGATGATATTTGGTCGGAAACACACGTTCGGCTAGCTTTTTTTGTGACTCTTTAAGAAGTTTTAAATCTTCTTCACATACGAACCAATCTGGAAAAGGTGGGCTAAGAGCCACACCAAAATCAACAGTTGGTAGAAGGGGAAACTTTGGTGGATAACTGGAATACGCAAAGTTGTAACGCGCCTCTGGTGGAATATATGAGGGTATTACCAGTTTCCCCATCCTTTCAGTGAATTTATGCTTTAGAGTCACAACTGCTTCACCCATGGTTCGCCTAAGATCATCTGGCATGTATGTTGTTTCAAAATATTTTTGGAATTTTTGAATTTCCTTAACATGTTGTTCAATACCTTTTTTCGTTCTGTCCTGCACAAAAGCAAAAGCATTCGTCAGAAGTTGGTTGAAGGTAGCTACATCATAAAATCTTGTAAGATAGTACTCCTTCCACCAAACGTCGAATTCTTGAGAGCAGAAGAAGATGGGTCGGAATACCATCGGTCGAACCTCTAGAGCAGTGTCGTTCAATTTCTCCATAATCTCCATACTTTTCGCCTCAGTAAGGAACGGATTGTAAAAGAGAATGGACCCCTTTTAGGGGTAAATCGACCTAGGTTTCAGTTGTATCAACCCAAATTGTCGAGCGAATAAATTTGGTTGATAGACGAGTAAGGCTACCTTAGAATTACTCATGGTTGGGTAAGAAGGTAGGAGTCTTGGCGTCATCAGCATTTCCCAAATAGCCAAGAAGTTGTCTTCCTCCTTTTTGTGTTCGACGGGGAGTTGTCTGGTAAACCACTTGGGCCCTACAGTCCTATTGGCAAAGGGGGCCATGTTCGCAGTTAAATTGTAGCTCTTGGCGAACATATTTATATAATTGATGAAAGAACGTTGAAGGCTTTTCCCTTCTCCAGAAGGAGTTAATTGAGCCAGCCTTGCCCATTCGACGTGTCTGTCCTTGACGTACTCTTCATCCACCACGCCTTTGTCGATGATTCTGGACTCAAAAGTGGCATTGAGCCACAGTTGAAGAAGCCAAAAGGGACCTTCCAGGCTGAGTCTTCCCTTATCCTTGATTTGTTTCAGGTTTTCGACTCCCTCACTCATGGATTCATAGAGGCTAGCCAAGATCATTTCGCTCAGTCGAAGGTTTTTACCAGCATGAAGCTGATTGGCTATGGTGATGTATTTTTTGGCTACCTGGAGGGAACTTGTGCAAAACACAAAGTTTGATAACCAAAGAGTCAAAAAGGCTATGTGTTTTGTGTCCGACACATCAGGGGAGTCTTTGTTGTGGTAGTGAGCAATGAAGGGGGAGTATGAGGCAAAGTTAGTGTCGAAAGCTATGGTGCTTTTATCTAATACAGTTGGATCGAAATTTATGCCTAGTGGGCTAAGACCTACTATAGCAGCTAGGTCGAAGAGAGTGGGTGCCATCATTCCACAAGGAAGGTGGAAGGTATTATAGGTGTTATCCCAAAAGTAAAGGGAAGCGGGAATCATGGTAGGGCAATAGTTTGGGCATTCTTTCGACAGTTGAATTAGGTCATAAATGCCTATTTTCTTCCAAGCCTTACACTTGACTGCTTCGAACTTTTCCACCCAATTTAGGTATTTAGATGGGTCTTTCGACCAAGGTTAGCTTCTAAAAATCCTAGGCTGATTTAAATAAGTTAAGTCTAGGGCATCAATTTCAGTTTGTGTTTATGGGGATTTGTCACTAGATGGGTTTATTTTCCCTGCTCCTATGGGTTTTGAACGTGCATAAGTGGGAAAGAACTCTTTAAGACGAGTTTGATCAGTTTTTGGGTTAGGGAGAGGACCTAACATGGCATGGCATTTACCAGAAACAAGAGTGGGAATGAGTACCTGAGAATAGTAAATGCTCTCTTTTTCTCTTTGATTTGGAGGCTCTTGGATGTATTGTTGGTTATCCACCACCTTTGGGCCAAGGATTATGTGCGCATGAGAAAGAGCTTTTGTGTTCTTCTTGTCTTTTTGAGAGTTTGAGGTCGCCATTGTTGACTTTGAAAGAGCTTGAAGAAAGATGAAGATCTGGGTTTGAGAGAAGAAGAATTTGGAAAATTTGAAGTCTGGAGCGTAAAAAGTTCTTTCAAGAGAGAAAATGGACTATTTATACTGAAGAAATGAAGGAAAACGTATGGGTCTTCAAGTTGTTTAGGGTACGTGTCTACGCACCAGTGGATATAAAAAAGGTGTGGAAGTTTAAAAGGGTACAGTAGACCTAGTCTCATAGAGTCATGGAGATCATGTATGAGAACGTGGGTTGAAGTTGATCGGTTGAGGAAATCTAATGCTTACTTAGATATGATTTGACAAAGTGAGATTTTGAGAATCAGCGCATTTAATAAAAAAACACGGAGTTGAAATATAATTTGGCAGCAAAGATGCTTTCTCCAGAGAGTTAGTCGAAACACCTTTGCTGGGGGGCAATTTGTATGCATAGGAATTTCGACAGCATGTGTTTTAGTGCACAAAAGCTTTAATAGCTTTTATAAAGATTTTTTGACAAGTTGACCACTCTTTCTTCCAAACATGTCCAGAATCTCGAGAAGGTTTGTAATGATTTGGTTTATTAGTCGAAAGTGGCATGTCGAAAGAGACGCTAGATTGCTGACTGGAAGTTCTTCACATCACTACGGATAAAGATTTTTGTTGTTACTTCGACAATGAGGAATTCGACAAAGGAAAATCTGATAGAAGGACTTTGGATTTGAATTTTAAATCAACTTGATATAACAAAGAGACGCTTAGTTTCTTCAGTTGAAGAACATTTTTGTATGAATAATTGTTTCGTTTGATAAAGGGGACGTGGAAGGTTTTCAGAAGACATTAGCATGCACAATGCCAAGTGGCATTTTTCTAGGATTTGACTGTTGTTCGACGGTTATGATATTTGTATATAAATAGGATAGTTTTCTTTGTGAAAAGTGTGTGAAAAATATTGTACAAATTCCTGTAAAATTACTCAAGTACTTGTGTGTAAAGAAAAAAGGGAGATTATTTTGGAAATGTACGTATCAACACCAATTTTATTTCAAGTTATAAAAGCTTTAAGTTTTTTTCTTTAAATCTTTGTTCTTTGTTTCTCTTTTACATTCCATTCACGTTTCTAGCAACTTTATATTCCAGTCAATTTATATTCAAGTAATTCTTTACCTTCATGTCAAACTTTAGTTTTCTTTTATTAAGCCTTTAAACGTGTTAGTTGATTCAAATATACGAATACCTTCAACTCCAATATAAATAACAATAATTGTTTTACTCTAGAACATTTTGACAGAAACATATAAACACTAAGTCTAGATTATTCTTCATTTGATTCTTAGCACGCAACGTCCTAGGACTTGTTTGGTTGGTCCTGTAAGTCACCATTTTCTAAGAGATTTGGTTAACCAGAGGTTGTTCGCCAGAAACACTAGCGAACAATTACTTACACGCGTTTTGTTTCGGGGAGAGGTGTAAGTAATCTACCATGATGATCAAGTCTTAGTGTGAGAATGTTTCACAAACTATAAACTCAAAACACTTCTCATAAAAGACAACCAACAAAGACGCCACGTCTTCTTTTCTCATCTTCTATTCTTTGTGGACGATCACGACTTGCCTCGGCAGTTCAAACAATGATATGGTAAACACCCTCGAGTCAGAGCCGGTAATACCTGAGTTAGAACTATGGCAATGTCATCCTAAAAAAACCCAAAATAGTTCCTGCCTTAGTTAGGCGAACTACGTCGACTCTGATCCTCATTTTCCCGATGAGGTACGTAGGCAGCGGGGTAGGGTCCTTGCGAGCACATTCTTTATTTTCTCTATATTTTCCCCCTTTCTCTTCTTTCTCTTTTTCCAGTTCCCTTTCTCATTCCAGCTTTCATTCCAGTTAGCGGTTTATTTCAGCAGCAACTTTATTTTCTCACCCTTTGAAACAAACAAACAAGCGTGGATCCCATTGGGTACGGCGGACAGTCTGGGGTGCTAATACCTTCCCAGGTCGTAACTGACTTCCGGACCCAGATATTTGGTTCGCATTACCTCGTCCTTTCCTTCTTCCTCAGGTTTATGCAACATTACCTTTCCCATTCCTTCGGGATGAAAATTCCTGGCTGGCGACTCTGACTTTTTCGCGCCACTTTCGCGTTTGTACTAGGATGAAAATCCTGGGAGCGACAATAAGAAACAAGCATAAAATCAAAAACATAGTAGCTTAAATCTTCTTCTCCGGCAGCAAAACTTGAGAAGGTTGAAGAAGTCTATGTCGCCGGTTTTTCAGAAGATTAACACACAGATCTTAAACCGGGTCGCACTTGACCCGGGTAACCAAGTCCATATTTACGGGATTCTACCTTTAGATTTCTAAACCAATTAATTTCGTTGAGATTTACTCATAGAAACGATCCTGCTCACGATCCAGATCGGTGGAGGTGATTGAGATCGTAAAATCGTGCGAGGACATGTTTGGGCTTTCAAAACGATTTTATGATTTCGTGAAGCATTTCTATCACCAACAATATTTTACAACTTTGTGGACCATATTATTTTTAAAGGGATGAGTAATGATTGGATCGTGGAATTAGTTTTAGACAATTTACATATTTAAATTATTAAAAAAATTATCTTATTTGAATTTTTATTTTAACTATAATTTAGTTGGATCTTTTAACCTTTAGGCATTTTAATTTATGTACTCAATGAAAAAATTGGGATAATTCAATAAATTAAAATGTTATTTTAATTTTCTTAGATAGTTTTATTATATTCTTCTTCTTTCTATTATAGAAATTCTAATTTTATAATGTTAGAAATTTTAGATTTAGGATCTTGATATCATGATTTTCACACTATTATAATTTTTATGAAAAACAGTTGGTATCAAAGCAATGATTACCGATATTATAATTTTTCAGTAATAATTGATTGATAACAAATTATTTTAATTAGAGATAATCATTTACATATGTATAATATAGAATATCCATTTTGTTTTGCATTTTTTTTTTGGAAATAATGATGCGGCAATTTTTAAAAAAAAATTAAATATGTTTTTGATTCCTATAAAATTATCAAATATTGTTTTTGGTCCCTATAAAAAAAACTTATTTTGGTCCCTACAAAATAATTATGCACATATTTTTAGTCTCTGTTGTTAATCCAATGTTTATTTTTGAATGATTATTTTGCTGATATGTTTATAACGTTATAAAAAAATTCCTCGAAAAAAAAGAACTCAAAATTTGATTTATATGTTGAAATTTCATTATTTTTATCATTATCTTTTGAAATTTTAAAAATTCATATTTAATTCTTCTTATTTTAAAAAAATATATAACTTGGTAAAGAAACATTTTATACTAAACTAAACACCTACGAAAAAATTATTCAAAAATTTAAAAGTTATGGGTAATTAAAGGACTTTTCCATAATACATATCTTTTATACATGGCCAACAAATGTCTTGGGCGGTAAACTTTTAGTTAATGGATCAACTTTCCATTAAATCTTTACAAATGTGTTCAAATGACACTTTTTGTTTATGCACTTATTTTTCACTAATAAGTATTTCAATTTCATGTGTTTAACACCCTTTATATACTTATCATTCTTAGAGAAGAAGACAATTGCAGAATTATTACAATAAATTGTTAGAGACTTAACTATACTCTCGACAAGATCAACCCTTACAATAAAATTCTGCAACCGCTATGGTTTCATTTGTGGCATGATTTGAGGCCATAATTCAATTATAGTGATGGTAGAAAGGCGAAATCACACTCTCATGAATATGGTTAGGTCAATGTTAAATTATAATAATGTACCATTATCATTATGGACTTATGCATTAAAGAACGTTGCGTATTTCCTTAATAGGATTCCTAGCAAGGCAGTTCCTAAGACTCTTTATGAGCTATGGACAAGAAGGAAACCTAGTTTAAGGCATCTTCATATTTGGGGACGCAAAGTTGAAGTAAAGGAGTATAATCCACATGAAAAAAGCTTGATGAGAGAACCATTAATGGTTTTTCATTAGGTATCCTGAAAAATCAATAGGGTACAAATTTTAATGTTCTAATCATAGTACGAGAATAATTTGAGTCTGGTAGCTCGATTTATTGAAAATGGTCGGTTCAGTGGGAGTGGTAAATCACATAAAGTGAATATTGTGGAGACTCGTGAAGAATATTCTTCACCTAAAGAGTATTCTCAGGTCGTTGTCCCTTTAGTTGTGGTACTGTCATACAACACACATAAACAACAAATTAATATTCAAAACCCACAAATTACCATATAGTTGACGAACCAGTTGACAATGTACAAGTCACAAATGCATAAGAACAAGTGAATGAAAAAATACAAGAAATAATAGTAAGAAGGTATGAAAATAAAAAAAGACTAGCTATTTCGAAAGATTATGTTATTTATTCACTTGAACATGAATGTGACTTGAGCATTGATGAGGATCCAATCTCATTCACACAAGCCATTGAAAGTGACAATTCTGAAAATTGGATCAATGCTATGAAAGAAGAGTTAAAATCAATGGATGACAATAATGTATAGGATCTAGTTGATTTTCCTAAAGGTTCAAAATTAGTTGGTTGTAAGTGGGTCTTTAAGACCAAACGAGACTCCAACTGCAATATTGAAAGATATAAAGCTAGACTTGTCACCAAATGTTTCACTCAAAAGGATGGTGTTGACTACAAAGAAACATTCTCTCTTGTTTCGAAGAAGAACTATTTGATAATTGTTTTGGTTTTTGTGGCTCATTATGACTTAGAGCTTCACCAAATGGATGTGAATACCTCCTTTCTAATTGGTGACTTAGAGGAAGAAGTGTATATGGCTCAACCTAAAGGGTTTGTTACTATGCGAAAAGAAAATTTAGTGTGTAAATTAAATAAGTCAATATATGGACTAAAGCAAGCTTTCAGACAATAGTATCTTAAATTTAACAATATTACTTTGTCATATGGTTTTGTAGAGAACATCGTAGATCGGTGTATCTATATGAAGGTCATTGGGAGAAAATTCATTATTTTAGTCTTATATGTTGATGATATTTTATTTGCTACCAATAATTTTGTTTTGTTACATGATGTAAAGAAGTTTATCTCCAATAAGTTTTAAATGAAGGATATAGGTGAGGAATCATATGTGATAGGAATAGAATATTCCTTAAAAGATCACAAGGACTATTGGGATTGTCTCAGAAGGGCTATATAAATAAAATATTAGTGAGATTCATAATGGATAAATGTCCTGCTGGGATAGTTCCTATTCAAAAAGGGGACAAGTTTAGTCAAATGCAATGTCCCAAAAATGAATTAGAACAAAAAGAAATGGAGTATATTCCCCATGCATCAGTGGTTGGGAGCTTGATATATGCCCAAATATTTACTCAACCGGATATCAGTTTTACCGTTGGTATGTTGGGTCGATATCAAAGTAATCCCGGAATAGATCATTGGAAAGTTGCAAAAAAAATTCTTAGGTACTTACAAGGTACAACAGATTACATGCTCACTTATAGAAGATCAGATCAACTTGAAGTGGTTGGCTACTCAGATTCAGTCTTTGCAGGATATATAAACTAAAAAAAATTCACATTTGGGTATGTTTTTTCTTCTGGATGGAGGAGCAATACCTTGAAAGAGTGGAAATCAGTCTATCATTGTTACCTCTACAATGGAGATAGAATTTGTGACATGCTTTGAGGCCACAATTAAATCATTGTATCTTTCATTACCCAATATAAAAGAAGAAGACTAGTTGAACAATTTTATCAAACAAATTGTGGACATTGAAAAAACATTTCACCACCCATTGGCTAAGTAAATGTAGCTCTCAACAACTATAACAAATTGAAAGATTTTTTAATATAACTCAAACAACAAGCATTATTTTATCAACTCAATTTATTAATATAACTCACCTCCTTGAAATGTCATCATATTACATTAAGAAATACAATCCCCTGAAAATAAAATGGTTATACTATTATTTCAGATAATGAATATCTATGACAAGTTTTGTTGTGACCATTAATTAGTTTAAAATTTTAAACAACAAAACAAACAATTTCCCCTAGAAAACCACATAATTAATGCAAGAGAAGATGACAAAAATTACATAGAAATATTTCATTCAACTATCAAAATTTAAAACCACATGGGGCGGCCAGAGAAAGATTGAACTGAATCAACATTATATACTATGAATATTCTTGGCATTATTTAACATGTGTGATAGTTGTGGTTAGAAAACATATAAAAACAACTTAACTTTCATTTACAAGGCTACGCTACACCTGAAGTTTCTGGAATCTTTATATTCTCTTAATAAATAATTTTGAGTTTAATTGTTATTAATTTTGAGAATTTCTTAATACCCCTTAAAGGTTTCTTAGAAATTGTTTAAATTTTTGTTTTTGTCCTAAGTTTTTAAATATGCACATCCGGACGCATCATTTTTTTAAAACGTTGATTTGTTCCGGATGTGCATATCAGGAATATTTTTAGATCTGTAGGTAAAAAAAAATACTAGAATTTTATTTTTTTTTAAATCAATTTTGTTGATTGGTCGCAGATGTTAATTTATCGTTGCAACTTAATATACATTCGAAAATATTCATATATAAAATAAAATGATATATATACATAATAATACTCCTGTCAAAATACAGTACATAAATATAAAAATAAAATACATCAAACAAAAAACTATTGTGTATGCCGAATGATCTCTCCTGACTCCCTTGCTCCTCTGCCCCTACCCGTCGTCCTGACTCGATGTCTGCGGTACTAAAGTGTCCCCCGAGCAATCTTAATAATCATATCCATGACAAGTCTGCCACCAGAGCCCTCAGGGAGGTGACCATCCGCAATGGCCTCTCATGTTATCCGCTCTAACTCACGACAGTGAGGTAAGGCATCTCGCATATAGTCCATCTGAGATTGTTGCTTCTCTAATATCTCCTAATGAGCAGGTCTGAGTGGCGATCCCTCAACAGTGGGCACCATGCATGGGTGTGAGACGGTATAGAACCACATGATGTACCTGGCAACAACGTTTCAGTCTTTTGGGGCTCTAGTCGCCCGAGCCTCTTCCGTAACCAAGTGGTTTTAGAAGTCAACATATTTCTCACCTATCTGCGTGCGTGACAAGCCTATAGGATCAGACTAATGAGGCGACCAGGGGATAGTCTGCGAGTAACCAAACTGACGCAAGACGTACTCCGACAGGTATCGAGCAGTGATGGTCGAACTACATGCCAACCATCCTGAGAATAGTGATGCCTTATCAAACAGGTGCGTCACACGGTGATAGGCATAGGCATCATAAAATATGTCCTCAACAGTCATCCGATCAAGATAAACTATGTAGGACTCAGGCGCCTAGTTCTCTTCAAGTATGATAAAGGCAGCAGCACGCGACATATCCTCAGTGTACTCCAAGACACTCCCCAACCAGTGTCCCAATCCTAGATGGCCTTTGAGACCATAAGCAACAAGTGCAGACTAGAACCACTCATCCTCTGGAAGCTCTGCAATCATGTATATAACCTTGCCCCTATGGTTATAAAACTTTTGGGAATCTTTCTCCTGAAAATTTCCAAATAAAACAATGTTACAAATGGAAATATTTTCAACGAAAATAATTCTAAACCGAGAAAAGTTACTTGTCCTAGCCAGACATATCTAGCAGTATGCTCAGAGTATCCCAGGAGTAGGGACATATCAGACGGTCCCCCGGGGTAACCCTATGTAATACCTCAAAATTTGCCCTTTTATTTATTACCACCTACAGGCTTATGCTTCACATTTCATCTGAATTTCTCATTAGGCCATAATATCCATAATCATGCATTTCATTGGTTCATAAGGCATAGGATCGAAGTGTTTCCTCGTGATAGGAATTGTAGTATTCAAAGGTGATTTATCTGGCTGTTAGGATCGAGGCAAGAGATGAACTCCCATCATGGTAAGTGTCTTTTTATCATGGGTCTTGCAGGTTGTCAAATGATCACGACATTTAGTTCCAATTCAGAATGGTTATTCAACTATAACTCAATTCAGACGGAAGATTGACCTGAACTTGGTCAAGACATTATGTGTTTACTTAAGTTACAAGTCATCCACATCAATGGTCTATTTCTCAGGGTTGTAGTTCATACTTCACATTCTGATTCTTGGGCTTTAAAGATATGTGCAATTGTTCATTTGACTTATGGTAAAGACTCAGATTTCTCAAGTATTCAAGCGGCCAAATTTGAATGGTTATTAATTCCAGGCACCAATCCATTGTTCAAGATTAACTCGAGATCTTAGATGTTCTAAGAGAAAAATTCGAGAATGGTAGAAGAACTCGGGTGGTTTTGGATTAAAAGGGGGAAATTTCAAGTTTTAAGCGTCATGGTTTCTATATCAGGGATTAGCGATGAGGAATAATCATGGATGAGGTCTCATGCAAGGTCCATTTATAAAAATTCCAAAGGGTGTAAATAAGTATGGTGGACCTAATGATTATTGGAGGCCCATTACGTGTCCAATTGCCATTATAAAAAAAAAAGTGAAAAAAGGAAAGGCAATATGATCCAATTTCTTATTCTCATGCTGCATATTAAAAAAAAAGGGGAACTTTTACTAATAATACTAACATCCATCTCATGCTAGTTACCAAACCATTCATAAAACTTTCGATAGCGTTACGTACACCATTACATACACCAGCAGAAAAATTGCAACATAATTTTGGCATTGCAGATGCCCATTCTTTCATATTCCAATACTCATAAAATACATTAGGTCTTACATGAACATTTATCTCATAATAAGTTGTCATGTATACAAACACCACCAATAACTTCAAAATGTTAAACATCCAGCATATTACATCATCAGTTACACACTAACCATATTAGTTTTACACACACACACAAAAAGAGAGGAAAAAAACTTTGCAAATCATATAGTTCAAGAACTAATAACTTGGTCATTTCCGAAACATCGCGTTTGGCCAATTCTCTAGGAAGAACAAAACCAATTCCAGCCTTTTGAAAACAAGTGGAGTCGAACATCATCCAAACCCCAGAATGGCATTCTACGTCCTTCTGATAACAATTCCCAAACAGTGAATCATAAATGCACAGATCCTGTGATTTGCAAGCGCCAGATTGCATAATTGCAGAAGATTTCGAGCAAGAGAAACCACTTTGGATACTTACATGCTATGGCCATTGCAAAGGTGCTCCTCGTGACATTATTGGAGATATTAGCTATGAAGAATTACAGGCATCTACTTACGGGGATGCTAAGAACGGAATAAGTCTGCCATTAATTGTTGGAAAAGAGAGAAACATACTAAAATCCCAGTTGGTTGAGTTTGACAAACTACTTTCTGAACCCTACAAAATGCCTCTGAATTCTTCTCTTGACATTCAAAAGTACCAATCTAATAGAGCCAATGCAAATGCATTTTCACCAGCTACTCAAAATAATGGTCCTTTATCAGTCTCAAGCTTCAGCCGAATGGGTGCTTCACTGAACACTGGTTTTGAAAGGCCCTTTACACCACGAGTGACCACTCCATTCCAGCCTAATTCCTTTGGAAGTGGAGGAAACTTTTTCCCATCCAACACAGGAAACCTATTCGGAAGTGGAATCTCAGCTGCTCAAAACTCACACCAAACTCATAAGCCTCAACACCTCCTCTAATCTCCAGCTCATCTTCAGTCAATCCCTAACCAACATAACGTAAATAAGAGAAAATTCAGTTTCAGTGATACATATAGAAGAGAAGAAATTTGGTTGCTCTTTAACAAAAAATGAATAACAGAATCATAACTAACTAACTTGCCTAACCGTTTTTGTTCTAGAAGCTTCATTTGGATTCTTCACAAGAGTATTAATTTTCACTTCTATAAATCTGAATTTAGCTTCTTCACAAACTTCTTCTTCTTCACACAACTTCTTTCCTCTACTCCACTTCCTTCAATCCCTTCTCATTCATTTTCTTCTTCAATCTCCATCTTCATCTTCAGTTCTTCATCACAATCCTCTTGCTCCCTATTCTCGAATCTTCTCTCAATCTCCTCACTCTTCTTCAACCTCTTCTCATCACAAATTCTTCAACCTCTTCTCATCACAAATCCAGCTCTTCTCATCACAAATTCTTCCTCCCTACCTCTTCTTCTTCAATCAGTTACTTCAATTTCCATTTTTGGAATCCATTTTCTCTAACACTTCACCATCCAATCCTCATAAATCACCCTCATCAGGCCACTAAACAAACCTGTAACAACAAGAATTGCAGCGGCAGAGGAAAATCAAGAATGGATCGAGACGACAAAGCGACGATTCGATAAGTCATAGATTCAGAGCGAATTGGAAATCAGAAATAGAAGGGGACCGGGAGACGAATCATACCTGAAAGCTTTATTCGGCGTCACATCTTGTATCAGCTCCTCCTCCGGTTTTCAATTCAGAGCATTATCTTCGTCATCGTCGCGAATTCGGAAACCATGAATTGCTACTAAACGACATCGTCCTCAACCTCGTCACAAGCGGCGGCGATTTCCTTCCTTTCGTCAATAATACCTACGCAACTTCGAGTTAAGGTACGAATCCGCATTGTTTATGAAATTGCTCTTGAGATTAGATTCGGATAGGCTCTTGTTGTTGGCTTGATTTCGAATTAGGTGAGTCTTGAAGGTCTTGTTCGGATTTGATTCGATTTAGGAGAAGAGGAATGTCTTTAAGAATGTGTAGGTTTACTTTGTTTAAGGTTTGGAGAAGAGGATTCTATTTGTGAATAGATGTGAGGATGTGGCGGCAAAGTTGATTTGGGGAAGAATAAGTTGACGGCGGTGAAGGGGAGAGTGAGGAAGGACTTAGGGTTTTTGGGATTAATGCGTTTATGATTCAGCTTTTGGTTTCTCTGTATTTTAATCCTATTTTTTTAGTTAAGTTAATGATAAGATTAAAGGAAAATCATGGAATTAATTGGAAATAAATAATAATAATCAGCCATAAACCATCTTAATGGTACCGTTAGGAATCTCAATGAGATAGGATTTTGTGGATTTTCCAACCACACCGGCGGTGACACGTGTCACCGTCCGATTGGTTTTTTCTGCGACCAATCCTGTGTGTTGTATCCACCGTAAGCCATCTTGTGCATGCACCTGTGAACCGTATGATCTGAATCCTAAGGTAAACCCTAGATTAAGTGGCTCATATGAAAGTCAACAGAATTGACTAGAGACCATGCAATGCTCCCTCATTAAAACCTGCGAATTGGGCCCAATCCATTGCTTTCTACACTCCCATCTTAAGCCCATCAAGAAAACCATTATAAAAGAATACTGAATGCACCCCCTAGGCTTCCAGCGCATGGGCCTGTTCTTTTTGCTAATCTCACCCCTCTTTTAAGCCCAATAAGGAAAAAACAACTAAAAATAATACTTAATTCACCCCCTGTTATTTCTTTTTTTAGAATTTAATTTTTAGTTAGCCATAGTTTCAAATAAATCATTAAAAAATAGGAAAAAGCATTATAAAATTCCCTAAAAAATCAAGTAGCCTATTGATTCCCATTAGAAAATTTTGCCATTTTATTTTTCTGAATTTTAATTGTTTTCGATTTAATTCTGATTTTTTCATGTAATTAGCATTTTATTGAATTTTGTTAACTGTACCTGATTTTGTTGATTTTATTTTTTAGCCTTTCAGTAGGATGTTTGACCCGCTCTCTTTGTCATAGTTAGAGGACTCATAATAGGACTTATTATAATTTTAGTAGATTTTTTAGGTCATTTAATCCCCTGTTTTAGTAGCTTAATCCTTAGAAAATAATGGTTAATCCTTAGGTAGAATTAAGTGATTTTTTAACATAGCAAAATTCTGATTTTTTAGGATATTTTTTAACACAATATTATAGGTAGTTTTAGGACCCTATAGAATTAATCCCATAATTTTTCCAGGACCTTTACTATTTTTAGGGTATTAATCTTTAGGCCTTGTTACATGTAAATTTCCATTAGTTTAGGATAGAATATTAGGATTTCATAAAAAATAGTTTAATTAGATTTAATCTTAGGATTTAATATTGATTTAGACTAGTTTAGTTTCTGATTTTTAGAATGAAAACATTAGGTAATGCCCTTAGTTTTAGGACTTAGGTTTAGGATTCAAAATAAATAGACTTAGAATAAATTTAGGTTTGTTTTTGGTTTCATACCTTAAAAGTTTTGTTTTAGAAGTTTATTCTTATACCCAATTTTAATGCTTTGTTATATTGATTGATATTTCACTTGTATAGGTTTCCCTCTTGCTTTAGAATCAACTTACCTTCCTTAGGAAGTAAGTTGCATTCTAGTAGTTTCTAAGTTCCTTTCTCCATTAGGTTTAGAAACCTCATTAACCATAGGACCTCACTTGTAAATAAATCAACAAAAATTAGGATTGAGTCTTAGTCCCCTTAGATTTTGTCCTTTTGCAATTTGAGTCATTCTTTCTCATCTTTAAGCAAAATCCAAAAACACTTAACAAATAAATGAAAGGATTCCTTGTGTATAGCCTTATTCCATGAGGCACTTGCACTCATTCCATCTTGGAGTGGTGTAAGCTCGTCTATCATGATGTACAAGTCTCATCAAGGGGTTGTTTCATAAAACAAACAAATTCAAAACACTTCTCATAAAAGACGAAAAACAAATAACAAGCGACTATTGTAACACCCACTTTTCCCATTTTCTAAAATAACATAAGTTTTCAGATAAATCAGAGTTTAATTAACAAGTGAGTAGTTACATTTTCAAAATCAACCAAAAGTATAATCATTTATTAAAAATAGCGGAAATATCTTTTTATTCAACAATCGGCAATTCGCCAAAAATCCACAAAATTCATCAATTCACCTAATTTATAAGTTTCAACAAAATATGATACGTAACTATTACAACAAGAATAATTAAATAACAAATATCCCCATTTCTCGTGTTACGTATCAGAGCGACTCCTAGGACTCGACCAAACAACTTGTACTCCGAGCATACTCAAGTACCTGAATCATCTGTACTCCCGAAGAAGCACAGACGCAACCAAACAACAAAGGGGTGAGAAAACAATTCAATAAATTAATGGTGCAAATAACATCTAAAAGGGTAATCTCACCTCTATTCATCAATACACCACATACATCACACAATTAATTAATATCTCAAATAGTTCATCAACATATATCACACATCATTAATTCAATCAATGCAAAGTGACTCAATGACACAATGCAAGTGCGGTACCGAATTTCAACAATGGTTCATTAATTCGAACCTGGATGTATCGCTTACGCTCCACCGAGACACGATCATCCCTGCACCAACGATTCACAATGAATCCGAATGATCACTTACGCTCCATCGAGACATGATCATTCCACCAAATGTGTATGCATATGCAGACTCAAACACATACACCATAATACAAATACGCATGACAACCGTCATGCCTTCACGATCCTCATGATCTTCATCAATTATCACACATCCCATCACATGGGTCACATAAACAATCATACAATATTCACACATATTATCAACACAATTCATATGGTTCATCATCAAGAGTCATTTAAATCAACATAAGCACATATATTCCTACAAACTAATTACCAATTATCATATCATATGAATCCCTCATTAATTCCACTCTCAATTATTTTCCATACATTTTCCAATATAACATGATCCTTCTGATCCTCACCGCTACCAACCTTACCTCATGGGGTCTATGCGAAGCATACAATCAACAATATTACCAATCAACATGATCCTCATGATCTTCATCGGTTATCAACCAGTCCATCATATAGTTTATACAAGACTTATAATAAACATCACCATACTCAACACATTTTAATTAACCAATTAATAAAGTTATATTATCCACAATAATCATATAAGACTCACACACTAATTATTGGTTGTCAGGTCCTATAGTTACTCATGTATGTTATTCTCAAAGCCTTAGACTAATGGTAAGAAAGTAGACCAAGGGAACAGGACGAAACCGGCTTAAAATATCATGAATTTCCCAAATACAGAGGCCTGACATGGCCCCTCGTGTCCCCTGACATGGCCCGTGTCACACGGCCTGACGAACCATCCTGATAACATCATTTTCCAAAGTACAGAACTGTGACACGGCCACCCGTGTCGTGTGACACGGCCCGTGTCACACCCTCTGATCTCCAATCTTCCCAAAAATCCTCCCAATCTTGTTCCCGTAGCCTGACACGGCCACCCGTGTCGTGTGACACGGCCCGTGTCAGGAGTCCTGCGCCTAAATTCAGCTTTTTCCCAAAAATCACTTTTTATTCTCCATCTCATACCAGTTCGGGTTCTATTGATTATATCTCACTTTTATCACTCAAAACAGTCCCAATGTCATTCTTATACTTATTTTAAGACCTTTAATACCACATATCTTTCCAACCTAATATTACTAATCAAATTAGGGATTTTAAGTTTCTCTTCCTCTTCTCAATTCACATCATCAACAACAACATTCATATAACAGTTTTCATATTAATCCAATTATATCAATTCAAACAATGATTATTCCAAATACAACAATCAATCATGCAATTCCATATTCATACCACAATTCATCAAATTATACCAAATCACCTAATCCCTAGGAGAGTAAGGACCTCTCAACTACCCTTTCATGTTAGATCACCAATAAAGAACCCTTTCTCCCCCCTTACCTTAGATTCAATCGATTCCTTGAACAATCTTGATCTTGGAGCTTTAGGTCTCTTGCTTTTCTCTCTCTTTTTCCTCTTTCTCCAGAGCCAACTTCTTATTTCCACCCAAAACACGATGAATGAAAACGATTCCTTTTTCCCCTCTCATAAACCACACCAATTTACCACCTTGCCCCTTAGACCTCCAATTCTTACTATTTTATTTATTTAGTAATAATATTCAAATAATACCATATTATCATTATATTATTATTTAAATAAACAATTCTTCACTTATAATCTCAAAAACACCACCCATATACATAAGAATTATTTTATTAAATAAATTATGAAATCAGGGTGTTACAACTATCCTGCGGGAACTTCTCTTTCTCATCTCCTTCACTCTGAACGCGAACTCGCGACGACTTGTCTCGCATGCAAGACGGTAAACGCACTCGTACCAGACGAGCCTGCACACCTGAGCATAGATATACGCAGTTCCAGCTATAAAAAACACAAACAAATAGTTTCAGCCTTAGTTAGGCGAACTACGTCGACTCTGATCCTCATTATCCCGATGAGGTACGTAGGCAGCGGGGTAGGGCCCATTCGAGCATATTCTTTATTTTCCCTACATTTTCCCCATTCTTTCTTTCCATTCCAATTCCCTTTCTCCTTTTCCATTCCCATTCCATTTCCAATAGCAGTTTTATTCAACAGCACTTTATTTTTCTCACCCTTTGAAACAAGCAAACAAGCATGGATCACGTCGAGTATGACGGACGATCTGGGGTGCTAATACCTTCCCAGGTCGTAATCGACTCCCGAACCCAGATCTTTGGTTCGCAGGACCTTGTCCTTTACTTCTTCCTCAGGTTTTTGCAGCATTACCTTTCCCATTCTTTCGGGGTAAAAATGCCTGGCTGGCGACTCTACCTTTCCGCGCCACTTTCGTGTTTGTACTAGGATGAAAATCCCAGGAGCGACACCCTACAGCTCATCGAAATTGTCATCTCCTTCACCACCCTCATGTGTTAGGTGATCACCCTCAGGAACAGGAATAGGCTCTAGTTGCACCCTAATTTTTGCCCTAAGTTTTCTTCGTTTTTTTTTCATATACATCTTGCATACAAACAAGTCGCATTGGTTGCACAGTTCTTCTCGAGTTAGGTTTATGCCTCGCGGGGGATCACCGTTGTCTTTAATTACTTTATTTGTTTATGTTTACTAACCATTAATCAAAATTCAAAAATATTTTTGTTTCCTTTTACTAACCTTTTTCAGGAAGAGGAACCATGAGAAAATGCCAAAAATAGCAGTCCTGCAGCTCGAGTAAATTTCACAGACAAAAGTCGAAAACGATTCGCAAATAATTCAAAATTATTAGATCGAGGATTTCCCAAGTTAATTGATTCATTCAAAGGATTTCCAAGGGTTGTGTGTTCGTTTCTTCGACGCACAAAAAGAATCGGGCCGAAACAACCAAGCAACCATGTTTGAATAAAAAAATTTCAAATTTCAGCTTGGTTAACCGGTTAACCAGTGCGAAATTTGAATTTTTTATTCAAATTCTGCACCCTTAGATCATTGATTTAATTGGAATATTCTAGATCCACTGGTTTCTGATTTCTCTACATCACTTTGATCATTTCCTACCATAAACCCTCATTAATCACCACTCTTTTCCATTTCCCACCAAAATTCCAATTACCAAACCTAAATTCAAATAACCAAAGCAAGCTCCATTCCACCAAATTTCCATACCTAAGGCCTTTAAATAGGACCACAATTTCATTCATTCCACAAGCTTTTGATTGCCGCAAACCTCTTGCAAAATACTCCCCCAACACCAAAATTCTATAAAGATCACTTACTTTCTTTTGAAGTTATCAAAAATTCACATTGAATTCTTGATTAACTTGAGCTAAACCTTCATCCTTTCATTCTTTTGTTCATCAATTTCAGTAGATCTAAGCTTGTGTTGGTCCAATTTGAAGAAGTGACTTTCGTAATTCCTCTCACTCTATAAACCCATATTCACCATCAACATTCAAGATGTAGATTCTTGATGCATTTGTTTCTAGATCCTTTGGATCTTTATTTGTTGTTTGATTGCAGGGATTCCACTGTATTTTGGTTTTAAAATTCGTGCAAATTTAGATAATGATCATCCAATGTTTGAGAAAAGGTTTCAAAATGGATCATGCTGAATTTTCTGCATTTTTTTTGCTACTGGTACAGCGTTAACCGGTTAACCAATTGGTTAACCGGTTAACCAGTTTCAAAACAGCGCAAATTATTCAAAATCTGCTTGCGTTAACCGGTTAACCGGTTAACACAAGTCAAAATGGTGGTTTTGGCTTGTTTCAAGCCCCTTTTTGGTTCCTCTTTCTTCTTCTTCTTCCTCCTTTTTATTTTTACCTTGGGAAGCACTTTTGAGAGTGATTTCTCCTTAATTTCAATGAACTTTGGGTGTAGATTAGAGTAGTTAATTTTCATTAATTCAAAACTACCTTTAAGTGGATTATTCAATTCATTTAAGGTACTTTGCATTAGTGATACATTTTCATGCTTGAATCCACCAAGAAGAGTGATTGAACTTAAGGATGGAAGAATACCATAAGTGCGACTCAATTTGGTATTCACCTTTTGTTTTGTGCGGTATCGCGTCCAAATAACGATTTACATATCGTTTATCTCGCATACATTAGCACTAACATTATGCACCTTAATTGGTGGTGGCCGGCCTCATTTGTAGGGTAATTACTTCATAAATTACTCGGCGATTTCTTAACATAGACCAAAATGTGTCCCGACTTCGGAACAAAAATATAATTGGGTACTTGCACTTTCGTGGACCGGATCTCTTGTTGACCGCGTAATCCCAAAGTGGTTAATCATATTGCATTAAGAATCGAGACTTATCAATGTTTGATGCGTAGGTGCTTTGGGTCTCCCAATCGCCTTTCAAATTTCATTGAATTCGGTTCGGTTTGCCTTGATTAATCGCTATAGTGTAAGATGTTAAGCGGATCCGGTTTCCTTTCTATTTTGGTTGCCCTTTTCTTTGTGGTTGTGGTTGATTAAGTTCACCATACCATTATTATGTGAATATTATTATACTATTACTACTATTAATATTTTAGATTCTTGCACTTTAATTTTTTTTTGTAACTAACATTTAATTTCTTTCACTTTTATTACCTTTATTCTGTTTTTCTTTATTCATCCATATCATGTTTATTATTTGTTCTTATTATTTTAATTGTTGATTTTTCTTTTGTCCATTTGGATACCAAAAAAACATTAATAAATGATTAAACTTCTAAAAGACTTGTGACTTTAATTTGTGGACTTTTGGTTACTATCCTTGGCATTGGAATGAAGATTTTTTGGACTTAGATTTTAGGATCCCTTCCCCTTGCTTTGATCTTCATGAAGTTGGATTTAGCCTTTATTTGGCCATTTGCTAGCTCATAAGGATGAAACTCTTATGCTCATAATTTGGAATGTCATCAAGTTTGGTTAGATCTTTCTTCCCTTATCCCCTTATTTTCTTTTTTTAGGATAGTCCCTTCATCTCCTCTCATTCTTCAATTTTCAAAACCTTCTTTCTTTTTCAAAGGATTCCTTCTTTTTAAAACATCACCTCTTTAATAACCAAAAACCTTGACTTTTGTCAAGTGGCTTTTACTTTTTTTTCTTTTCTTTTAAAATCAATGAATCTAATCATGTTGACCTTAATTCAAAAAATAAAAAGAACCAAACTCATTCAAGTTGTTTTGTGCTTTTGTGCATTTTTGTTTATTTTCTTAAAAGAGTGCCGATTATGAGTCATTATTCTTTAGTCAGGTGCAAGTCTCTCAATATCCATGGTTTTAGTTTGATGTAATTGAGTCTTTTGTCATTTGTGGGGGTTTAGTGGCATACTCGTTGATTTTATCCGAGTTTGCGCCCTCCCCATAATGATGTATGAGTCCATGCCTTCATTCTCATGGTAGTTTGTTTGGCCATCCACTTGAAGATGACTGATCAGTGCATTTTGGTGCACATTCCTACATGATTGAACTTAGACATTTCTTTAGTTTTATTTTTTTGTTTTTATATTTTAATTTTTTTTCTAATTTACTTTATTTTTAGATTAATTTAATTTTCGTACTTAATTTTTCAGCTTTAACAGCTTTTACGGAAATGATCATAACCGGAGTTTCCAGGAATCTGATTGAGGCGTTCTACCAGTCGATGGAAAGCTAAGAGAGAGAGAGCTACAACTTTCGTGTTGGAGTCAAAGTCAGATTCGCAGTCATATTTTCTAGAATTTCGTTTGAAGCTGTTGCATTAGTTTTATTCAGTTTCGGATCATTTAGAATTGGGTTTGTGTTATGTATTTGACCCATTTGGGTTGTAAACGGGTTTTTAGGTTTTCTATTTAACCTAGCAGCCGCGGCTGCTCTTGGGGATTTTCCTATTCACGATTTTATTTTTCTTATGCTTGAAAGAACGATGGAGAACTAATCACCTTTGAGTCAATCTACTGTAATTCAGGTTCCAACACTTGTGATTATTATAATGTTAATTTTAATTTAATTCCTTTCAATGATATTTTGTGTTCTTGTATGCTTAATTCAATTGCATGAAATATATTGATTTGATTTGGTTGATTGTATGATCCTAACATAGACACGGTACGTTTGCTTAATTCGTTTTGTGTTTGATCAATCATGTCTGCTTAATTCATGAAATTTTATCCCGTTTGCTTAATTCAGACAATAGGATCGTTAATCTTACAAACCTCATCGCGCTTGTCATTGAGTTTGTATCCAGATAGGAATGAATAATCCTCTTAGGGTATAATAATAATAATAATCGATGATAGTAGGAACTGAATCGGTAGATTGACTTATTCCATAATCACATATTTTAATCACTTAATTGTTCTATTTTTTTATCAACCTTAAAACAAACCCCCTAATTCAGAATCTGGTTACCTTCGATTAATAACAATACAAGAATCCTTGTGAAACGATTCGAGTCATTGTCACTATACTACGTTTTAAAAAATTACTCGTTTTTGCTCCTTGCGCGACACGCGAATCAAATTGGCGCCGTTGTCGGGGATTCTTGTTGTTATTAACCAACTTTAGTCATAGGTATAGTTTTCTTGTCAGTTTTTTTTTTCTTTTCTTTTTTGTTGTGTTTGTTGATTTTCAGGGTTGCAATACCGGTTGCAGTATAGGGATACATTTTTCAGCCTTTCAGATAAGTTGGAGGCTACTGTTTCGATTTGCTCCGAATGTTTTCCAGAAAATCATAAATAAATCGAAGAACAATACACTTTTAGAATAGAATTCTAAAAGATTTCAACCCTCAAAATCGCAAATTTCGTGTTTTTCTATTTTATTTGATTTATTTTCTCTTTTCATATTTTCAAAAAAATCTGAAATTTTTTGTGCGAGCTTTACTTGATTTAATTAGATTTTTAGCATTATTTTTTAGATTTTTTTTAATCATTTTTTTTCATTCTTTTTAAATATGTATTGATTTTATTTGATACTGTGTTGAAATTCATAATCATATCATGACTGATCAAAGAACTCTGAGAGAACTGGCTGAACTTGTGAATTATAATGCTTTATGTATTGAATATTCTGTTGTTGATGCACCTTTCGAATTGAAATTTGGTTTAACACACTTTTTGCCAAGTTTTAATGGTTTTGCAGATGAGGATCCGAATAAGCATCTAAATGAATTAGAAGTAGGGTGCTCTGCACCTTCTGAACCTTCACTAGAGGATCTTGTAAACCAAATGGCTACAAATAATATCAAGAATCAATAACAAATAGATTCTAATTTTCAGACTTCGCAAATACAACTTGATCAACTTACCACTTCGGTGAATGCTATGCAGCAAGCTCAAGGATCAAACCAACAACCTTCGGAAGAACATTCTATTTTTCAAATAGAGTTGCCATCTAAAATTGTTGATGATACTTGTATTAATTTGTTTGCAGCTGATTTTCCATCATTGTCTGATTTTAATGATGTTTACTCTTGTGATGTTTGTAGTGACACTAAAATTTGCCCTGTTTGTGTTGAAATTGAGGTTGTCTTGCAAGTTGATATTCTTACTGCAAATGAGGTTGCAAATAAATTTGTTCATGTCAATGAAGTTCTCGACACCCCGACTTCCCAAAACAAACCATCCATCGAGAAATCACCCTCTTTAGAGCTGAAGCCACTTCCTAATAATTTATTTGAATTTGTGCAAGAAGAGAAATCATTACAGGAACATAAGAAGGGAATTGGATGGAATTTGGTTGACACTTGTGATATTAGCCCATCCATGAGTATGCATAGGATCTCAATTAAGGATGGAACAAAAGTAGTGAGGCATCCCCTTAACCCTTTGATTCTTAAAGTTGTTGAAAAGGAGATCACTATCATGTTCAAATTCAACACTTTTACTTATCAAAGATTCTTCTTTGATCTTGGAATAAAAGGCGAAGGCACTAATAAAAACTTCAATATTAATGGATACTACCTAAATCTACTCTATGAGATCTCCACTTTGGAAGAAGCGACTGTAGAAGAGCTCTCTTTAGGAAATGCGGCTTATGTGATCACATATCCACCTTGACTACTCGGGTGTGTTCTTTCCTTTCTCTCCCTCTTATTTTATATTTATGTCCTTTCATTGAGGACAATGCTTGTTTTAAGTGTGGGGGAGAGAATAATTTATTTTCTTTGTTTTTGTTTTGTTTTTGTTTTGTTTTTGTTTGTTTTGTTTTAGAAACACTAGGCATTTTTTCAGAAAGTTTTAGGCTATAGATTATTTTGAGGTTAGTTGTGGAGACTTGGAAAAAGTTCATAAGATCGGTATCGTTTTAACACCTTAAGTCTCCTGAATATGGAAATCATTTTGAATACTTGTTATGCCATAACCTTGATTTCTCATCCTTTAATATCTCTTAAGTAGTTTATCTAGCAGTCAACACCATCTAGAAATCACACACTAAGTAATTAAGCTGATGCAAACAAGTGAATGATCTTGCGCTTAAAAATAAATCTAAATAGGAATCCACCTTTTAAGTTAGGTGATCCTCACCCGGTCATTTAGCCTAACGGATGTGAAACCTTAAGAAAAAAAATTGTTGTTACTAAAGTAACATTAAAATATTGTCAGGTTTGGATCATAATCACTAACAGGCTTATTTACCATGTGTATGAATAGATAACGGGCTTAATGTGATTGCACTAGAATGAAAGAGAGCAAAAGGGAGGATGAGTAAGTTAGACTTAGGCATAATAACATGATTTGAAATGGTTTGTATAGGAGGGAGGCTTATGACTGCACAATTGTGGATTTGTATTCTTACAATATCCTTAGTGTGTAAGATTAGTACCTATCGATGCTATCTTAATCGAAGAAGAGTTTGTAACCTAGAATGAGTATGAATGATGTTGTGTTTCTTGAGTCTTGAGTTTATTTTTTATTTTTTTGCTCGGAGTGCAAAAGTTCAAGTGTGGGGGAATTTGATCAGTGCATTTTGATGCACAATCCTACATGATTGCACTTAGGCATTTCTTTAGTTTTATTTGTTTATTTTTATATTTTAATTCGTTTTTCTAATTTACTTTATTTTTAGCTTAATTTAATTTTCGTACTTAATTTTCAGCTTTAACAGCTTTTACGGAAATGATAATAACCGGAGTTCCAGGAATCTGATTGAGGCGTTCTACTAGTCGATGGAAAGCTAAGAGAGAGAGCTACAACTTTCGTGTTGGAGTCAAAGTCAGATTCACAGTCATATTTTCCAGAATTTCGTTTGAAGCTGCTGCATTAGTTTAATTCAGTTTCGGGTCATTTAGAATTGGGCCTGTGTTATGTATTTGACCCAGTTGGGTTGTAAACGGGTTTTTAGGTTTCCTATTTAACCTAGTAGCCGCGGCTGCTCTTGGGGATTCTCCTATTCGCGATTTTATTTTTCTTACGCTTGAAGGAACGATGGAGAACTAATCACCTTTGAGCCAATCTACTGTAATTCAGGTTCCAACACTTGAGATTATTATAATGTTAATTTTAATTTAATTCCTTTCAATGATATTTTGTGTTTTTGTATGCTTAATTCAATTGCATGAAATATATTGATTTGATTTGGTTGATTGTATGATCCTAACATAGACACGGTACGTTTGCTTAATTCGTTTTGTGTTTGATCAATCATGTTTGCTTAATTCATGAAATTTTATTCCGTTTGCTTAATTCGGACAATAGGATCGTTAATCTTACAAACCTCATCGCACTTGTCATTGAGTTTGTATCCAGATAGGAATGAATAATCCGCTTAGGGTATTATAATTATAATAATAGAGGATAGTAGGAACTGAATCGGTAGATTGACTTATTCCATAATCACGTATTTTAATCACTTAATTGTTTTGTTTTTTATCAACCTTAAAACAAACCCCCCCTAATTCGGAATTTGGTTACCTTCGATTAATAACAATACAAGAATCCTTGTGAAACGATTCGAGTCATTGTCCCTATACTACGTTTTAAAAAAATTACTCGTTTTTGCTCCGTGCGCGACACGCGAATCAATGACAAATTCTCTTCACTTAATAAAATGAATCATAACCCACCCTTTTCACTATTTGTACCATGAACTACGGGGTTTTGATCTCGCATTGCACTTTGTGGGTACGTAGGCATGAGGCGTCAAACCTCTCCAAACACAAAAAAATATTAAAAAATAATTCTTTCTCTCACCTCTTCACTCTCATTTTTACAAACCATTTTCAAACCAAAAGCATTTAATTTTTCAAAGGGCTCCCGTGGAGTACCACAGACATTTTAGGTGAGTAAAACCTTCCCATTGTGTAACCTATCCCCTTACCTGTTTCTCTGTTGTGTTTCTTTAGCTTTTTACTTTTAGATTCATTAGGATTTATTCGCTCTTTTTTCCTTTTCCTCTTGGAATAAAATAAAAGCGCGGTGTCGACTCTGTTTACTTTGAGTTAAGTTAACTAATAGCTTACACTAATGTTTTTACCTCTACAGAAAAGTGGCGACTCTTTTGGGGAGTAATCTCTAAGTGGATTCAGCCTACTTTGATTTATTTACTTCTTTGGTTTGATTTGTTTGTTATTTGTTTGTTCTGTTTCGATTTTGGTGATCCTCTGTGAGTGAGATAGATTCTAACCCGGATCTGACTTGAACTTATGATAGGACGGTGATATTCGAAGCGATAAGCGATGGAGTATCCCAAAGCTATATCAATTTGATAATCTCCACTCGGTTAGGCTCTCTTGGATTATCAATGTCATGATGAGTAATCATACGTGGCATTATTTTCCGACCTTGAGCTGATCATACTGAGGACCGTAGAACCCTTAACCCATCCAAGCCAATTTAGGAACGTAGTGCGGAAACCATCCGGGTGTAAACCTAAGGTGGTTGTCACGCGATACTACACTCATATGAGGCCTATTTTAAGAATTTTATCGGTTGGGGACTAATCCAACGTACCGATAATATTCTAAAGATGGATGTTAACTCCGGGCACCTCTGTTAGCACCCTTTTGGTTTTCTGCAGGTACAATGAAGACAAAACTTTAGTACTTACCTGTGTGGGTTAGTGTTCTGTTACCTTGACTTCATGCTCGTGACTCGGAACCTAAACCTGTGTGCTTTGTGTGATCTTGTTTGTGGTTGTTGCATACATGCACTCATGCATTCATGAGCATTTTTTTTGAGATTTCAAGGGACTCATAAGGAACTTTTGCAAAATTTCAGATGTCTATGGTTATGAATTTTGAAAGGAGAAACACAAAGAATTACAACTTCAAGAATCCTAATCTAGTAGAGCTGAGAAAGCTAGGAGCATTGGTGGTTGACACCCAGGAGTTCCGAAAGTGTTATGGAAAGCTCTTATTTATTTTGGATACCGATGTACCAGAGGGGATTCTCCCTACCGTAGCTCAGTTTTATGATCTGTTGCATCATTGTTTCAGCTTTCCGGATTATCAGCTTGTGCCGACTTTAGAGGAGTACTCTCATTGGATAGGTTTACCTATTTTGGACAACGAATTTCTTTTCAGTGGTTTAGAGAAGGAGCTTATGACCAAAGTCATCGCCAAAGCCTCTTTTCTCAAGTAGTCCGATCTTAATGGGAAGTTTCTTCCAAAAGGGAGTGTCCGTGGTATTAATGTTAAGTTCTTGATGGGGAAAGCTTCTAATTTACTTAATTTGGGTCATAAGGATGCATTTGAGGCTATTCTTGCTTTTCTCATTTATGGGATTGTCTTGTTTCCTAACTTAGATGGTATTGTTGATGAGAATGCCATTTAGATTTTCTTGAAGAAGAATCCAGTACCAACTTTACTTGGAGACATGTATCATGCTTTTCATTATAGGACCTCCAAAGGTGATGGAGAGATTGTGTGTTGTGCGCCTCTTCTCTATAGGTGGTTTATTTCGCACCTACCAAAGTCCGATGCATTCAAGGATAATAGAGAGAAGCGAAGATGGTCTCAAAGGATTATGTCTCTTTCTCACAAGGATATGACTTGGTATTGTTCCCATTATGATACTGGAGTGCTTATTGACAGTTGTGGAGAATTTCCTAACGTACCTCTTCTTGGTACATGTGGGGGAATTAGTTACAACCCTATTCTTGCTAGGCGACAGTTGGGATATTGTTTGAAGGACATACCAAATAACCTTTCCTTATCCCGTTTCTTCTTTCATAATGGAGCAGAACATGTAGAAATGAATAAAAGGATTGCTTATTCTTGGCATGCGGTTCATCGGAAAGAGAAGGGTCAATTGGGAAGACAACACCTTGCTCCCTCCGAGTGTTATATCCAGTGGGTTCGATCTAGGGCTTCCAAGCTCAAGATGCCTTATCCACCAGAGGAGCATTTGTTTCCTATACTACCATTGTCTGCTTTTCTTCCTCCTGTTGATGAGAAGGTTGCTCTTCAAGAAGAGTTGGACAAGATGAAGAGAGAGAAAGAAGAATGGCTACTAGAGAAGACGACAATGCAAAAGCAACTGAAAGAGAAGGATAATCTCATTGAGTTACTTGAGCGGCGTGTTACGAAGAGGCCAAGAGAGGATTTATTTTCCTCTAGTACTCCATCTACCATTCCTCCTACATCCGGTGCTTGGAAGGCCATTGTTGACCAGTTAATGAAGGATAAGGAAGATATGGAGAATCGGTACAAGAAAGAGATTAAGAGGATTCGCATGAAGTACCAGCCGGGATTTAGATCTTCTTCATATGTGATCCCCTAGGCCTAGTTTACTTTTTCTCTCATGTATTAGGATTGTTAAGGCTTGTACTTCACTTGCAATCCTTACTTTGATTTTAATGAGAATGAGTCTTTAAGTACTTCAAAAAATGTTTCTTTATAAATATTGCAATTTATCTTATAGTCCTTTGAAATCTTTGCATTTGCATACACATACCATGCATCATACCTGCATTTGTCTTGCTTTTTGAAGTGTTGTCCGAGGATCTTATGTTGTTTCTTGGTCTTCATTCCGTTCTCCTATCAAGCTGACTCACAAAGTTGATACTCGAGCTAATCAGAAGAAGATATCGAAAACCTTACAACAAGAGAATCGCGAGCTACGCGAGGAAGTTACATATCTGAGGGAAAGCTTGGAAAGAGTTACTACCATGATGGAAAGCTTGGTGGCTGCTCAGAATCAGCCACCTCCTCCTAATTCTCCTGTTCAGAATACAGTCATCTCTGAGATTGTTACTGCATCAATTCCTACTGAAACTGTCATTTCTCCTCACTATCACATGCCTTCTAGCACACCGTGGGGCATGCTGGTTGATTTCATTCTTGCTGGTTATCCTCCTCATCCTCCTCCGGAGACTGCTGCATTTAATACTCTTCCGCCAGTGATGACTACTGCACCGCCTGTGATGCACACTATTCCGCACCATGATGAAGTGATTTACCATGCTGAGCCCAGTGAAGGCGCGGGTGTGATTGAAAGACTTGATGATTTTCAAGGTCGTTTTACTGAGATACAAAAGGAGATGAGAGCCTTGAAGCATAAGGATTTGTTTGGAAATGATGCTTATGATCTTTGTTTGGTTCCTAATGTCAAAGTTCTGTACAAGTTCAGGTTGCCTGAGTTCGAGAAGTATAAAGGCAACACTTGTCCTCTGAGTCATTTGACTATGTATGCTAGGAAGATGTCTGCTCAGACAGACAATGATTAGCTGCTGATTCATTATTTCCAGGATAGTATGACTGGTGCAACTATGAGATGGTATATGAGTTTGGATAATAGCCAAATCAAGACTTTCAATGATTTGGGAGAGGATTTTGTTAGGAAATACAAATATAATGTTGACATGGCACCAGATAGAGATCAGCTCTGTGCTATGTCCCAGAAGGACAAAGAGATTTTCAAAGAGTATGCGCAAAGATGGCGCGAGCTAGCAGCCCAGATTGTTCCTTCTCTGGAAGAGAAAGAGATGACAAATATCTTTTTGAAGACTTTAGGTTCTTTCTACTATGAGAAGATGATAGCAAGTGCTCCTTCTGATTTCACTGAAATGTGAGTATGGGGATACGTTTAGAAGAAGGTATCAGTGAGGGACAGTTGAGCCAAGAGAGTTGTGCAGGCTCGAGTTCTAGAAGATTCAACTTTCGTAAAAATAAATAGAGTGGGACTAATGTTGTGTCTCGTGAGAGTTAAAAAAGACCCCGTGGTCGTGAGAATCGTCATCAGCAGCATGTAGCTTCTGTAACTCCGGTGATTAATGTGACTCCAACTGTACTAACTGCTCCAAAGTATCAGTCTCGTTATCAACAACCTTCTGTGCAACAAGGTGGTAATCAATAGGTTCGTTCTAAGCCAAGTTTTGATCCCATTCCAATGTTGTATGCGGATTTGCTTCCTTCTTTGATTGCAAAGAATCTTGTACAAACACGTTCTCCACCTCCAGTTCCAGAGACTATCCCAAGGTGGTATAAGCCAGAGGCTCACTGTGCTTTTCCATCAAGGTGCCCCGGGGCATGATGTTGAGAAATATTATCCCTTGAATTTTGAAGTGCAAAAAATGATAAGGAGCAATGTTATGTCCTTCAATGATGTTAATCCAAATGTGAAGACAAATCCGCTTCCGAAGCATGGTAATACGTCTGTGAATATGGTTGATGGTTGTCCTGGTTTGTTCAAGATCTATGAGGTCTGCCATATTTGAAGGTATTTGGTTGAGATGCATGCTTTCTTAAGTTAATATCACGATATTGATCATGATTATGCTGGTTGTTGCATTTGCTCGGTGAACCCTCGTGGTTGTGTGATTGTTAAGAGAGACATTCAAAAGATGATGGACGATAAGTTGATAGAGGTGACAGCGAAAAGAGATGGGTATGAAAATGAAGTGAATGTTATTGTGCCTCAGTTCAATATTCCTGAGAAGGTTGTTCCTGAGAAGGTGGTTATTTCTTTTGATAGCCGCAAATATGTTGTTACTCCCTTGGTGATCAATTTTCCTGGTCAAATGCCATATGAGTCTGATAAAGTTGTTCCGTACCGGTATAATGCTACGATGATAGAAAATGGTAAGGAAGTTCCTATTCCTTCTCTAAGGTCTGTGGTTAGCATTGCTGGTGTGACAAAGGTTACTCGAAGTGGTAGATTTTATGCTTCAGATCCTCCGAAGAGAGTTGAAGATACAAGTGCGAGTAAACAGATTATGGATGTTGTTTCTCGATCGGGTCAATTCGGTGATAGTGAAGATGAAGTGTTGAAATTGATAAAGAAAAGCGAGTACAAAGTTACTGAGCAGTTGTTGCATACTCCGTCGAAGATATTAGTTTTATCACTCTTGATGTGATCTGAGGCTCATAGGCGGTCTTTGCAGAAGATTCTTGATCAAGCTTATATTGATCACGATGTGACTGTTGATCAGTTTGATAGTATTGTAGCTAATATCACATCGTGCAACAATCTGAGTTTCTGTGATGATGATTTGCCTGAAGAAGGAAGGAACCATAATTTGGCTTTACATATTTCAGTGAACTGTCAGGAAGATGCTATGTCTAAGGTGCTGGTTGATACTGGGTCTTCTCTGAATGTGATGTCAAAGTCGACTTTGTCAAGGCTTGCGTACCAAGGTGCTCCCATGAGGCATAGTGGGATTATTGTGAAAGCTTTTGACGGATCGAAGAAGACAGTGATTCGTGAAGTGGATCTTCTTATTCTTATTGGACCGTTTATATTCCAAATTACTTTTCAAGTAATGGATATACGTCCTACTTATAGTTGTCTCCTTGGAAGACCCTTTGATTCATGAGGCAGGAGTTATGACATCGACTCTCCATCAGAAGTTGAAGTTTGTGAAAGATGGAAAATTAGTGACTATTGGTGGTGAACAGGCGATGCTACTGAGCAATTTGTCATCTTTCTCTTATATTTATGTTGAAGAAGAGGTGGGAACTTCATTCCAGGCTCTTTCTGTTGTTGATAATGATGCTAAGAAGAATGTCATGCCTATGTCTTCTCTCAAGGATGCTCTGCGCGTACTTGAAACTGGTCGATCTGACGGTTGGGGACGAATTATTGATGTTGTTGACAACAAAGAAGGATTCGGTATTGGTTTTACACCAGGTGTGGTTCTCAATGACCCAAAGACTATTCAGGAAGGATTCCGAAGTGTTGGGTTTATCAACGATCATTCTGCTGCTGCCATCATGGAAGATGATGAAGATGAAGAAATGCCTAACTTTGTTACGCACGAGAAGATTTGCAAGAACTGGATTGTTGTTGATATTCCTTCTATTGTTCATGCTTCAATGTAATTTGTTTTATTTTCTTCCAAAAAAATCCTTTCACTCTGCCCAAGGTGAAAGTGATGTTTGTCGGGCTTTGTTTCAAATTTTATCATCTTCAATAAAATGCTATTTTGTTATTTCCATATGTGTTTTTCCTTTTTTGCAATATTCTGAAAAATGGTAACATAAAAAACCCAAAAATAAAAATAATAACTATTTATCTACATAATGTTTGCACTTTTGTTCATAATCTAAAATAAAAATAAAATCATTGTGCAGATTGATTGATAAACCCATTGAAAACAATGATCATATGCCCACTCCCAATTTTGAATTCCCTGTGTTCGAAGCTGAGGTAGAGGATGTTGAAGAGATTCCTGATGAGATTTCTCGGTTGCTTGAGCACGAGGAGAAAGTTATTCAGCCTCATGGAGAGTCTATAGAGATGGTCAACTTGGGTTCTGAAGATGAGAAGAAAGAAGTCAAAGTTGGAGCATTGCTTGGTCCTGATGTTAAGAAGAGGATTGTAGAGCTTCTTAGAGAGTATGTTGATGTATTTTCTTGGTCTTATCAAGACATGCAAGGTCTTGATACTGATATTTTGGAGCTTAGATTGCCGCTGAAGCCTGAATGTCCACCTGTGAAGCAAAAGTTGAGAAGAACTCATCTTGATATGGTAGTAAAGATCAAAGAGGAGGTTCAAAAGCAGATTGATGCAGGTTTTCTTGTGACATCTAATTATCCTCAATGGGTGGCCAATATTGTGCCTGTTCCAAAGAAAGACGGAAAAGTCCAAATGTGTGTTGATTACAGAGATTTGAATAAAGCCAGTCCAAAAGATGATTTTCCATTGCCACACATTGATGTGTTGGTAGATAATACGGCTAAGTTTGATGTGTTCTCTTTTATGGGCGGATTTTCCGGTTATAATCAAATAAAGATGGCACCCAAGGACATGGAAAAGACACACCATGGGGGACATTCTGCTACAGAGTGATGCCATTTGGATTGAAGAATGCTGGTGCGACATACCAAAGAGCTATGACCACACTTTTCTATGATATGATGCACAAAGAAATTGAGGTATATGTTGATGATATGATCGCTAAGTCGAGGACTGAAGAAGATCATGTTGAACATTTGCTGAAGTTGTTTCAGAGATTAAGGAAGTTTAAGCTTTGTTTGAATCCGAACAAGTGCACGTTTGGTGTACATTCTGGAAAGTTGTTAAGTTTCATTGTCAGCCAAAAAGGCATTGAAATTGATCCTGATAAAGTGAAAGTTATTCGTGAAATGCCTTCTCCAAGAACTGAAAAGCAAGTAAAAGTTTTCTTGGGCCGTTTGAATTATATTTTGAGGTTTATCTCTCACATGACTGCCACATGTGCTCCGATTTTCCAGTTGCTTCGAAAAGACAAAGGTTGTGTCTGGACAGATGATTGTCAGAAATAGTTTGAAAGTATCAAAGAATATATGCTTGAACCTCCTATCTTGTCTCCTCCGATGGAAGGTAGACCGTTGATCATGTACTTGACTGTGCTGGAAGATTCCATGGGTTGTGTGCTTGGTCAGCAAGATGAATCTGGAAGAAAAGAATATGCAATTTACTACTTGAGTAAGAAATTCACTGATTGCGAGTCTCGGTACTCCATGCTTGAAAAAACGTGTTGTGCCTTAGCTTGGGTTGCAAAGCGTCTTCGCCAGTATATGCTGAATCATACAACTTGGTTGATCTCTAAAATGGATCCGATCAAGTATATATTTGAAAAGCCTACTTTGACTAGGAGGATTGCTCGTTGGCAAATGTTGTTGTCAGAATATGATATTGAGCTCAGAAAGCTATAAAAGGTATTATATTGGCTGACCATTTGGCACATCAACCGATTGATGATTACCAGCCTATCAAGTTTGATTTTCCAGATGAGGATGTGATGTACTTGAAAATGAAAGATTGTGATGAACCTTTGATTGAGGAAGGGTCGGAGCCTGGATCTCGATGGGGTTTAGTTTTTGATGGTACTGTGAATGCACGCGGAAGAGGAATTGGGGCAATGATCATTACTCCCCATGGTTCGCATATTACTTTTGCTTCAAGGTTGACTTTTCCTTGTACCAATAATGAAGCTGAGTATGAAGCCTTAATTTGGGTCTTGAGGAAGCTATTGATCTGAGGATTAAGCATCTTGATGTGTATGGAGATTCTGCTTTGGTAGTCAATTAGATCAAGGGTAAGTGGGTAACTCATCAACCCCACTTGATCCCTTATAGAGATTATGACAGGAGGTTATCAACTTTCTTCACTAAAGTTGAGTTTCATTATGTACCTCGTGATGTGAATCAGATGGCATATGCTTTAGCAACTATAGCTTCTATGATAAAGGTGCACCAGTGGAATGATGTTCCCATGATCAGAGTGATGCGACTTGAAAGACCAACCCATGTGTTTGTAGTTGAAGAGGTCCATGATGACAAGCCTTGGTATCATGATATTAATTGTTTTCTCCAGAGTCAGGAATACCCACTTGGGGCATCCGATAAAGATAAGAGGACTTCGAGGAGATTGGCAGGCAATTTCTTCCTAAATGGAAATGTGCTTGAAGGAAAATTGCGATCTAAACGCAGCGGAAAACAAAAATTTTCCTTTAGTGATCCTTACGAATGAGCATGGTCAGTGATAGAATCGTTACCTCTTTGTGGCGATTCAGATCTTTGATGCAGCGATCACAAGCGTTGATGAAGTGCAACGCCTCTACTCAGTCCACACAAACAGCTTCCGGTCACAGTGCTAGCTGCTTACGAACGGAATTATTTGAGTGAGAATCAAAAACGAAATTGCATCAAGTAAAAGCTTCATCACAAGGGTTCCTTTTATAGACTCTCTTGTGGGCTGCGGGCTAAAAGCCCAATTCACATGATCCATAATAATATTATATATTATTATAATAACTATTATTATAATAAATATATTTATTTTATTATTATTTTATAACCATTATAAAATAACAATAATTATTATTATATTATCCGAATTTCTATTTTTTACTTAAGTGCACCGTACCTTACGGTGTTCCTTTGATTTCTCTATCTCTCATCAAACTGTCCTTATGTGTGTGACCCTGTAGGATTTCGTAACGTTGGTAATTATATTAAATTATATATTTAACATAATAAACAGTGAGCGGTATCTAGCAACACATCACTGCTACCCAAGTCACGAAAATGTCATGTGATCTGACAAAACCTTTTTCGTGATAATATATGTTTGTACAATTACCCTTTTGCCCCTATGTCTATATTGAACACAAGGCATACACTGTGTCATCCTTGTCCAGTTCAATATTGGGCCCTTAGACATTTCTCCTGTTATGCAGGATTGGCAAATTCCATCTAGGACACTCATGTCCCTTAGCATGCTTCGTGGAGTGCCCATCAACTGTCTTTATGATCATCCAGTTACGGATAATGTTTGATCAGCAATAAAGCACCCGACTCTACATCTAGGGTCCATAGTGGTTTCAGGTCGAAGGGTGGTAATACACCATTATCACCATGAGAATAACTTATGACACTTTGCATAACATACTATGTAGTATTCTCATAGTGGGTCAATCCGGTATAAATATTACTCCTAATATTTATACCTATGTCAAGACTTGATAACTCTTTATCCATGATCCATGAGATGTGATCATCAGTCTATCTTCATAATAGTCTCAATGCTTTAATGTTATCCCACTTTGCAATAAAGCTTGACTACGGATATTTTAAGAATAATGTCTTTATGTTTAATGGGATCTCATGATTAAGTCACACTTAACATTTCATTAAACAGACTAACTATTCTAGGGACTTTATTATTCTGAAAGACAAACATAATAAAGAAATGCCTTTTATTATTAAACGAATAATCCGATACAAGTACCAAAAAGTATTGGCCTCTAGGGCTTACACCAACAGTGCTTTATAAGAGGAATTTTGACATGATCTTGCTCAGATGCGTGGATAGACACGAAGCAGACATGTTAATGAAAGAAATTCACGAAGGATATTTTGGTACTCATGCTAATGGGCATGCAATGGCTAAAAAGATGTTGAGAGCAGGTTACTATTGGCTGACAATAAAATCTGATTGTTGTGAGTATGTGAAAAAGTGCCATAAATGCCAAGTGTATGCTGATAAGATTCATGTGCCACCAACTCATCTCAATGTAATTTCTTCCCCGTGGCCTTTCTCTATGTGGGGAATTGACATGATTGGTATGATTGAACCCAAGGCTTTGAATAGACATTATTTTATTCTTGTGGCAATTGATTACTTCACTAAGTGGTGGAAGCGGCATCGTATGCTAATGTGACCAAGCAAGTTGTGGTTCGGTTTATCAAGAATAACATTATCTGCAGATATGGTGTTCCTAATAGAATTGTTACTGATAATGGTTCGAACTTGAATAGTAAGATGATGAAAGAGCTTTGTGAAGAATTCAAGATTCAACACCATAATTCTTTTCCTTATAGACCGAAGATTAATGGGACTATTGAAGCTGCAAATAAGAACATTAAGAAGATCATTCAGAAGATGGTTGTGACATACAAGGACTGACATGAGATGCTCCCTTTTGCTTTGCATGGGTATCGTACATATGTCTGCACTTCAACAGGAGAAACCCCTTTCTCACTCGTTTATGGTACAGAAGTAGTGCTCCCCATCGAGGTTGAGATCCCATCAATGAGAGTTCTGATGGAAGCCAAGTTGACTGAGGCTTAATGGTGTCAGAGTAGATTTGATTAGTTGAATTTGATTGAGGAAAAGTGAATAACAGCTTTGTGTCATTGTCGGTTGTACCAGCAAAGAATGAAGAAAGCTTTTGACAAGAATGTCAAACCTCGTGTATTCAGAGAAGGCGACCTCGTGCTCAAAAAGATCCAGTCTTTCATTACAGATTCTCGGGGCAAGTGGAATCCGAACTATGATGGACCATATGTTGTCAAGAAAGCCTTCTCTGGCGGATCATTAATTCTTGCAACTATGGATGGTGAGGAGATCACTCGTCCTGTGAATACGGATGCAGTCAAGAAATACTTAGCCTAAAAAAATAAAAAATAAAGATAAAAGAACAGCTCTCTAAGTTGAAAACCCGAAAGGGCGGCTTAGGAAAAAATGAGCGTCTCGGTGGATTGAAAACCCGAAAGGGCGGTCCAGGCAAAAATTAGAGACATAAACAGAAATAATTATCCCAGTATATTGAAAACCCGAAAGGGAAATCTAGGCAAAAGTTAGGGAACATGGAAAGTAACTACATCGACAGATTGGATCACTTGTAACGACCGAGGATTTCAGATTCTATCCCTCAGAAGAATTGTCCATCAAAGATTCTTATTCACTTATCCTTGATTGAAGTTTCGGGCACAGTGGAATTCAAAGTTGATAGGGATAATAGTGATCATTGTATTTCAATGTAGCCTTTTTCCATGTATTTACCATTTTTCAAACTTGTAATGATATATGGAGTCCCGCCATTTGCTGACTACCATTCTATCAATAAATTTGAGCTTTTATCCAATTGTTTGAAACTCTTTATTTTGTTTCTGTTTACAAAATATCAATTTATTGTTGATGATGATTTTTGAAATAAATTTAATAAATTTAATCTTTGAAAATTATAAAAACATTTTTCTTGATTTGTGAACAAAGAAAGGATATCAATAGTGATTCCAGGGATGGTAAAGTCTGGATGTTTATAACTTGTCTCTCCCAAAGCAAGGTTTGATCTGTTTGTGTCCTTATGGAATTTTTGATTGTTCCTGGCATGATGATATTAATGGTGTTTTGTGCCTCACCATTTTGAGCAAGGATTGTAAATACCCGTAAGTCTATTCCTTCCCCCAGAAGAGTTGTTGGAAGGTATATCCTAAAAAATCCCCAGCTAAGTTTTAATCTCTTGCTCAGTAGTTTACCCTTGACTTGAAAAGTCTTGGAATCCCCTGGCCAAGTCTTTGCTCCTCAGCATAAGTTGATTGCATCCCTCAGCAGAAGTTATGGGTATATCAATCAGTTTAGAGGTTTTCTTTCACCTGTTGGTGATTATTGATTTAAAATCCTTCGTAATTGTGATTTGCTATGATGTTAACTTCTAGTATCCCCCCGTGGTTCGAAAAGTATAAAAGTTCAGTGATGAAAGATCTTCATAGATCCCCAGTAAGTCTGCGTGTGATATTTCCAGTAGATCTCTATTTTTTATCTTTGGCAAGTTTTGCACTCTTTCCCTAAGAAGAGCAGGAGTGGCGTAACTCTTTCCCCAAGCAGAGTGAGAGTGGTATAACTCTTTCCCCGAATGGAGCAGGAATAGTATGATGATTATTCCCTGCAGGAGTTTGATTAAGAACATTTTTGTCCCCAACATGGATCGTGGAAGTATTCCCCATCCCCGACAGATTTTTACCTCTCCTCAGCAAGGTGTTATTCCTATGCAGAGTTGGTGATTGATGTTGGATACTCCAGTAGGCTATGCTTTATTTGCATCACTGGTAGATCTTTAATTCGTCTCCTCGTCCAGATTTATGAAGATATCCGTCCCCATCAGAGTCTAACAGGGACATGTCCCTCTTTCCCCATAGTATGGAAGATTTTGTGTTGTTGAAGTATCTCCGACATGTTATTCTCTCAGAGTGGAATTTTTTGATGTTATCCTTTTATGGATTCTTAAAGATTGCTTTGTGGATTGGATCCATAGCAGTTGTTTTCCCCAGTCTAAGTTATTCCTTGTAGTAGGATTTCATTCCTTTGATTATTTTTTTTTGATATTCCCCTGCAGGATTTCGAATCGAATCTCCAACATGGTCCCCGGCCTTATTGCCCTGGTTAGCCGAGTATCTGGTTGTTGTGGTTTTTATGTCACTCGTTGCTTATCTTTATGTCTGTTTTGTCAGCATATTCATATGCATAAACATAACATCATTTGCTTGCATTCTTGCGCTTATCTTTGTTCCCCTCTCTTTGGTGTGATCTTTCCCCACAGAGTGTGTGTGTTGTCTTCCTCTCAAGTTTAGAGTGTCAACCCTTAAGCAGAAAATGTTTATCCTTTCTATTTCCCCACTGAGTTTGTTTCTCGTGGATGATTTTGATTCAGTTTCCTCCCCAGTTTATTATCTGGATGGAACTTTCCCAGTTGAGATATTTCCTCCTTGGGATGATTCTTGTTTGACCGTTTCTCTCCAATTTGTTCTTGGATTGAATTTTGGTCCCTTTTTATGAGTTAATGTTTGCTTTGGAATTAAGTTATCATTGTTTGATAGTGGGCGACATTTTCTCCAGCTTGAGTATATTACTTTGGAATTAAGCTATCAATTTTTCGATAGTGGGTAATATTGCCAAATTAGTCAAGCTCTTTTGCTTGTACTCCTACATAGTAAATCCGGTAGTTGAGAGTTTTTCTTTTTACCCAGTAAAAAGGTAATAAAAGTTGTTCCCCTTTGTTGTGATCTTACCCAGTAAATCAGGTAGTTGAGGTTTTTCTACCCAGTAAAAGGTAGTGGAGGTTATCCTTATTTGTTTTGCTCATATCCAGTAAATCGATAGTCGAGTCCCTTGTTTTCCTACCCAGTAAACCAGTAGTTGATGATTCTGTTCTGACTCGATATTCCTCCATTTTTGGACTCGAATACTTTGATCGGTTATTGTTCCCTGTTGAACCCTGTTACCTTGATTATGTCATTTTTTCCCATGTGGAGTCAGCTATCCAGTGATTTATTTTCCTGGTAAACTCTTTTGGTGTCTTTTGTTTCCCCAGCGGGATTTTCTTCTGGGTCCCCAAGCTTTTGCTTTCCTCTGGTGGTCGTATGTTCCCCACAGAGATCTTGGGTTTGAATACCATCTCATATTCATATCATATCATGTTCTCTTAGGACAAAAATTTGGGTTTTCTGTATTTAAGTCTCTCCCATCTTGCAGAGACGAAGATGTCAATCTTCATATCTTCAAATTGAAGAAACTTAAATAGGGGCAGCTGTTGCACCCTAATTTTTGCCCTAAGTTTTCTTCGTTTTTTTTCTACATATACATCTTGCATACAAACAAGATCGCGTTGGTTGCACGGTTCTTCTCGAATTAGGTTTATGCCTCGCGGGGGATCACCGTTGTCTTTAATTACTTTATTTGTTTATGTTTACTAACCATTAATCAAAATTCAAAAATATTTTTGTTTCCTTTTACTAACCTTTATCAGGAAGAGGAACCATGTGAAAATGCCAAAAATAGCAGTCCTGTAGCTCGAGTAAATTTCACAGACAAAAGTCGAAGACGATCCGTAAATAATTCAAAATTATCAGATCGAGGATTTCCCAAGTTAATTGGTTCATTCAAAGGATTTCCAAGGTTCATGTGTTCATTTCTTTGACGCACAAAAAGAATCGGGCCGAAACAACCAAGCAACCATGTTTGAATAAAAAAATTTCAAATTTCAGCTTGGTTAACCGGTTAACCAGTGCGAAATTTGTATTTTTTATTCAAATTCAGCACCCTTAGATCATTGATTTAATTGGAAAATTCTATATCCATTGGTTTCTGATTTCTCTACATCACTTTGATCATTTCCTACCATAAACCCTCATTAATCACCACTCTTTTCCATTTCCCACCAAAATTCCAATTACCAAACCTAAATTCAAATTACCAAAGCAAGCCCCATTCCACCAAATTTCCATACCTAAGGCCTTTAAATAGGACCACAATTTCATTCATTCCACAAGCTTTTGATAGCCACAAAACCTCTTGCAAAATACTCCCCCAACACCAAAATTCTCAAAAGCTCACTTCCTTTCTTTTGAAGTTATCAAGAATGTACACTGAATTCTTGATTAACTTGAGTTATACCTTCATCCTTTCATTATTTTGTTCATCAATTTTAGTAGATCTAAGCTTGTGTTGGTCCAATTTGAAGAAGTGACTTTGGTAATTCCTCTCACTCCATAAATCCATATTCACCATCAACTTTCAAGATGTAGATTCTTGATGCCTTTGTTTCTAGATCCTTTGGATCTTTATTTGTTGTTTGATTGCAGGGATTCCACTATATTTTGGTTTTAAAATTCGTGCAAATTCAGATCATGATCATCCAATGTTTGAGAAAATGTTTCAAAATGGATCATGCTGAATTTTCTGCATTTTTTTGCTACTGGTACAGCGTTAACCAGTTAACCAATTGGTTAACCGGTTAACCAGTTTCAAAACAACGCAAATTATTCAAAATCCGCTTGCGTTAACTGGTTAACCAATTGGTTAACCGGTTAACACAAGTCAGAATGGTGTTTTTGGCTTGTTTCAAGCCCCTTTTTGGATCCTTTTTCTTCTTCTTCTTCTTCCTCCTTTTTATTTTTACCTTGGGAAGCACTTTTGGAAGTGATTTCTCCTTAATTTCAATGAACTTTGGTTGTAGATTAGAGTAGTTAATGTTCATTAATTCAAAACTACCTTTAAGTGTATTATTCAATTCATTTAAGGTACTTTGCATTAGTGATACATTTTCATGCTTGAATCAACCAAGAAGAGTGATTGAACTTAAGGATGGAAGAATACCATAAGTGCGGCTCAATTTGATATTCACCTTTAGTTTTATGCGGTATCGCGTCCGGATAACGATTTACATATTGTTTATCTTGCATACATTATCACTAACATTATGCACCTTAATTGGTGGTGGCCGGCCTCATTTGTAGGGTAATTACTTCGTAAATTACTCGGCGATTGCTTAACATAGATCTAAATGTGTCCCGACTTTGAAACAAAAATCTAATTGGGTACTTGCACTTTTGTGGACCGGATCTCTTGTTGATCGCGTAATCCCAAAGTGGTTAATCATATTGCATTAAGAATCGAGACTTATGAATGTTTGATGCATAGGTGTTTTGGGTCTCCCAACCGCCTTTCAAATTTCATTGATTTCAGTTCGGTTTGTGTTATGATTTGTGTTGCCCTTTTCTTTGTGGATGTGGTTGATTAAGTTCACCATACCATTATTATGTGAATATTATTATACTATTACTACTATTAATATTTTAGATTCTTGCACTTTAATTTCTTTTTTGTATCTAACATTTAATTTCTTGCACTTTTATTACCTTTATTCTATTTTTCTTTATTCATCCATATCATGTTTATTATTTGTTCTTATTATTTTAATTGTTGATTTTTCTTTTGTCCATTTGGATACCAAAAAAACATTAATAAAGGATTAAACTTTTAAAAGACTTGTGACTTTAATTTGTGGACTTTTGGTTACTATCCTTGGCATTGGAATGGAGATTTTTTGGACTTAGATTTTAGGATCCCTTCCCCTTGCTTTGATCTTCATGAAGTTGGATTTAACCTTTATTTGGCCATTTTCTAGCTCATAAGGATGAAACTCTTATGCTCATAATTTGGAATGTCATCAAGTTTGGTTAGATCTTTCTTCCCTTATCTCCTTATTTTCTTTTTTTAGGATAGTCCCTTCATCTCCGCCCATTCTTCAATTTTCAAAACCTTCTCTTTTTCAAAGGATTCCTTCTTTTTAAATCATCACCTCTTTAATAACCAAAAACCTTGACTTTTGTCAAGTGGCTTTTACTTTTTTTTCTTTTCTTTTAAAATCAATGAATCTAATCTTGTTGATCTTTATTCAAAAAATAAAAAGAACCAAACTCATTCAAGTTGTTTTGTGCTTTTGTGCACTTTTGTTTATTTTCTTAAAAGAGTGTCGATTATGAGTGATTATTCTTTAGTCGGGTGCATGTCTCTCAATCTCTATGGTTTTAGTTTGATGTAATTGAGTCTCTTGTCATTTGTGGGGGTTTAGTAGCATACTCGTTGATTTTATCCAAGTTGGCGCCCTCCCCATAATGATGTATGAGTCCATGCCTTCATTCTCATGGTAGTTTGTTTGACCATCCACTTGAATATGACAAATTCTCTTCACTTAATAAAATGAATCATAACCCACCCTTTTCACTATTTGTACCATGAACTATGGGGTTTTGATCTCGCATTGCACTTTGTGGGTACATATGCATGAGGCGTTAAACCTCTCCAAACATAACAAAAATATTAAAAAATAATTCTTTCTCTCACCTCTCCACTCTCATTTTTACAAACTATTTTCAAACCAAAAGCATTAAATTTTTCAAAGGGGTCCTGTGGAGTACCACAGACATTTTTGGTGCGTAAAACCTTCCCATTGTGTAACCTATCCCCTTACCTGTTTCTCTGTTGTGTTTCTTTAGCCTTTTGCTTTTAGATTCATTAGGATTTATTCGCTCTTTTTTCCTTTTCCTCTTGGAATAAAATAAAAGCGCGGTGACGACTCTGTTTACTTTGAGTTAAGTTAACTAATAGCTTACACTCATGTTTTTACCGCTACAGCTCCTCAGTAGGTGCATCAGGAACCTGGCTCCTGAGGTGCGGATGATGGAACAAGAGCAAATGATGGAATAGGAGTCTCCCGACGCCGCCTGCGTACGGGCCCCTGGTAAAGCAGCAGTAGGAATCCAACGCCTCTGACATGTAGA
This sequence comes from Lathyrus aphaca, assembly GCA_963966055.1. NCBI lineage: Eukaryota > Viridiplantae > Streptophyta > Magnoliopsida > Fabales > Fabaceae > Lathyrus > Lathyrus aphaca. The sequence goes on along the minus strand of OZ014519.1, from coordinate 519,015,369 downwards.
AGTGGCAGCTGACAGGGGAGTGGCCTGAACCTGTGATGTGGAAGGTTGTAGTGTAGCATGTCCCTCAGCTGTAGGGGCTGCTGAAACTGCCTATGCGTCAGAATCCTCAGTTGTAGACTGTGTCCGCTAACGTCAGATATACGCAATCATGGTTGTTCGTCCATGTATCATACAATCGTCTCTGGCAACCATGTAATCTGTAAAGCATAATAAATAAATTAGAATTTTTTAAAAATAATTATAAAAAAAAAAGAAAGAAAACAAGTTGCTTCCAGATCTGAACATCGGAAAAACTTTCGTGGATGCACATCCGTAAATACTCAAAATATTTAACGTTGGGTTTTTCCGGATGTGCACATCAAGAAAGCAATCAACGTTATATTTTTTCCTGATCTGCACATCTGGTACGTATTTCAAGTATAAAACCCAGTCACGACTATTGTACCATAGAAAATGCAATTTAATGCCCAGATTGTCCGTTTGAAGCAGCAAACAATACCTACATTGTCTCTAACATATGTTATTCATACTACTTAACAATTTCTACCCCAAAATGTTTACTCTAAACCGATTACTCGCAAATAAATTTGAAACTCTAAAATTCGAAAACTTACTGATTAAATTGAGATACAAATGATTTATATTGTCTTGATCGTTGTAGAAGTTGCTATGCACCGAATTCGAGTGAAAAAAGTCGAGATTTATGAAAATTAGAAATTGAGAGTTTGAGTGTTTAAAATGTGAAAAACTAAAGAATGAGGGGGAGAAGCTTTGACGCAAACTTATAAAAAATTGTTTCATATTTGCACATAAGGAAGTATTCCTGATATGCACATCCAAAATAAATCAACGTTTTTAAAAAAAAATGGTACGTCTGGATATTCACATCCGAAAGCAGGGAGTAAAAAAAGAATTTCACACGGTGCCTAAAAAATCTTTGGATGTATTAAGAAATTCCCTTAATTTTACACTTTTATTTAATAGAAATTCTTCAATATCATATCATTAATAATGTGGCGACAGATATATGATGGTGATAGAACAATAATATAAAATTATTTTATACTGCTAATATATATCCAATTTTCTCAATAATTTATTAAGAAATTATTTCTACAATATTATAAAAATCAAGAGATTGACATTATGCTATAAAAAAAAAATTCAAATTTTGAGTTCTATTATGATGTCAATGGGATATTTGCAAGAATGTAATCAAAGTCTACAATGTCGTCACGATTTTGGTCGGGGCTTGAAGTTATACATGCCTTAAATAAGGCACAATTATAATATTCGAGAGTAAATTTTGTTTAAATGAATTATGTAAGTTTATTTACTCATAAAAATACATGTGAGCTTATGTTAAATAAATTTTTTTGGAATTAATTTTGATATTTTGATATATATATATATATATATATATATATATATATATATATATATATATATATATATATATATATATATATATATATATATATATATATATATATTCCACAATGGAACTAAAATTATTTAGTGACTGAGGAATCATAGATTGTTGCGGTCGATTGGATCTTATGTTTAAGGGGAGGATGACTTTTACCAAGAGAAATTATACTTGAAGAAATAATTTATGGTCTTCTGCAAGAAGCTTGGTTGTGTTGGCAATGTTGTTCCTCCTGATGCATCACCAAGGAAACGGTTGAAAAGGTTCATTAAGATCCGTTAGTTGGTGGATGCTAGAATCAAATAGGAGAGAAGACTATCTTTGGTAAGTGACATATAAATCTTTCTCCTCTCGAATGATTACCTATTTTTTACAGGTTTGTTTTATTTCTTTTAGTCCCGAGGACTGTACCCGACCAAGGGTAGATACCTATTATCTACTCTCATGTGAAAATCTAGTTTTAGGTTGACGTTTAGAAGACTCACCACTACCTCTAGAGTGGCTAACTACCAAGTAGGTGATGAGTTGTTATTTGTCTCTCTATGGTATGCGTTCTTTGTATGTGTATTGGTATGTGCGGTTTTGACTGCTTTAGTCATATGCATATGGATTTGTGATAACACTTCGAAATCTTTGTGATGAGATTTTGATGGCTTTGGTTGTACCTAGAACTCATTGTTACCTTTTATAATCACAAAGAAATGAAATAGTGATAAGTGGTTTTTTGCATTGTTTTCTTAGTAGTTTTTCATTTGATTTTAGCCTTACTAATCCTTGTTTTTATCACTTTTTCTCATACAAAATCCATGGGATGACCATAGCACATGCTACGGTCCGTAGTGGTCCCCCCATAAGCCCTCCATACAAAAACCAAAGGTTTGTTAGGAGTTGGTCGTAGCACATGCTACAAGCCTTAACAACTCCATGCAGTTACAAATTTCTTTTCTTTTTGTTGTGTTTTCTCTCACCTCTTTTGATTTTGGTTGTTTTGTTTATAAAGAAGCATCCCTAAACAGGTAAAGGGAACAAAATTAAGTCTTGAAATCATGAGATTAGCTTATTTATAGTGGGAAAATAGGGAGAAATAGTAGATCTCATGCCCTAATATTATGGGTGTTTGCAATGCGGTTTGGACGATTTTGACGCTAAATATCATCCGAACCGCAAGAGAAAAGAGCATGTGATTTGTGTTGATTCGGTTTTTTACAAAAAAATATTATTGAGTCATATATGCATATATAGTGAACAACATAAGTTTTTGTTTAGTCATCCATATATTGCCAAAAAACAACAAAACTCATCATATTTAGACACAAATTTCTCATTAAATATATAAAAATCAGTTTAAACAAAAGTGGAAAAAAATAATAGCATAAAACAATATCAAAAATATTATAATAAAAAAAGAGAGGAGAAGGGAGATTAGAGAAGATGAAAAAGAAAGAACATAAGAGATGCGAGATTAGAGTAAAAATGTAATTGAAAGAGAAAATAGTATCATAAAAATGAGAAGATGAAAAAGAAAGATCATGTGAGATAAGAGATTAGTGTAGAAGAGGTGAGACGTACATGACAAAGAAGATGAGAAGACTGCAAAATACTATTAGGAGAGGTTTGAGAATGTTGAAACTAAAAAGTTAAGTAGGAGTGAGAGAAATATTTTGTAATTGTAAAGTTAAGGCATAATGAGTTTGAGTTTTTGTTTATATGTGGGATAAATGAAATTTGACTTGTAACATAATGTGGTTTGGGTTGTTTAGTTCGGTTTGCAAAATACAAACCACAAACCAAATCAAATCGTACGGTTTTGTTAAAAGATGGCCCGAACAAATCCAAACCAAATGTGATTTTTTTGTGGTTTCAGTTTGATTTGGTTTGGTTTGCAGTTTTCTATTGGGTTGATTCGGTTTTGAACACCCCTACCTAAACCTAAGTTTCCTTTACCAAATTAATTTTCCTGCAAAAATTAATTGCATTATTGTACTCAAGAACTCCATTGGAGTTGTTTTTATCAAGTAATTGTTGCTTTCAATTCAGGTTCTTACTTATGCAAAAGTTAGTTGTATTATTGTACTCAAGAACTTCATTGGAGTTCTTTTTATCAAGTATTTCTTGCTTTCAATTCAATTCAGGTTCTTGTTTTTCGTATCGTCGTTACTATATTATTTGTTATCATATATGCCAATATTTTATTTGATTTATTGATAAACATGTGTGAATAGTTTTCTAGAAACTAAGGATCATGTGGACTGTTTCATGACAAGTTTCAAGTGAGCCCTTTAGTATTTTAATACGAGAAAAAAAGTTAAAAATTATTTTAGAACTCGGAGCTTTTAACGCAAATATTGTTTACGAAAGTATATCATGTACTGATCATAAACTGAAAGGGTGGATTTCGGTACACGGAAGCTAGACAACTAAGTACGAGACGAAGAAAGTGTCTCGAACTCGATTGAGAAATTTCCATTTTATAGCTGCACGAAATTAATCTCAAACAAATAAACTGAACCAATAAAAATGTACAAATTATTTGTCTGAGACGGGACAACACGCTGACGAAAGTACGTGTTATCCAATTTTTCTATTTTTTCTATAATTTGATTCTTTTCTCGTAATGGAACCAAAAATTCACAGGAACCTAAATAAGAATCATGCACCCTAGATTAAATTTTTTACTACAATGCCACACATTTGTAAATTATGTACCATAATGTCACACTTCTAAATATATGTACGAAAATGCCATACTTTTTGGAAGGGTTCGTCCAATACATGGACTTACCCAAAGTTGAGTATCTGGTTTGTACTGGTTCGTCCACTGCATGTACTTACCTTTGTGTTGGTTCGTCCAATCCATGAACTGACCAAAAGTGGAAAACCAGCTTTGTACCAGTTCGTCCACCCATTGGACTTACCTTAGTAATGGTCTGTCCATTCGATGGACTAACCCTTTTAATGCAATTTTTTTTCGTTTTCTATTTATTTAAATAGTTTTTAATATATTAATTAATATAAATTAGTTAAATTGATTATTTGATTAAATAAAATTTTAAAAATATTTTAAAATATATTTAAGTAATATTTTAATGTGATTAAATATTTTATTTATTTTAATAAATTTTGGGTCGTCCAGTCAATGGACTAACAAAATATTATTTTTGACGAAAATGACATACTTTTAAAAATGTGTATCAGTTCGTCCAGTTAATAGACTACCAGTATATTATTTTAATAATTTTTTGTTATATATAAATAAGGTTCTGAATTGAGTAGTTATTTCATAACAATTACCACCAACATCCTCAACTCAGTCTAAAATTATGTTTGCATTGGGTTCATCATCATTGTCATTAAGCAGCAACAACATCAACATCAACGGAAGAAACGCTTCCAAAATTTTCACTTATGAAGAAAAATGCTCTGGTTATATTTTCACCAACAAAGCCTCCGATGAAGATGCTACTCTGGAACACGCGGACTCTTGAACATATGCACAGGGAATTGAACCGCTGGCTAGAAGGAGAAACTAGTCATAAATAAAAGATCATGAAAAATGAGAAGCGGGTTGTGGAGTTAGGCATGACAACGTGGAGAAAAGTAGTAAATGATGCAGGTGTCCTTTCGATGATGTTAGGTCCAGATGATGTTGTCTCGATGGTTGTAATATCATAGATCTAATGATGCACTGTGCTTTTTTAAGTGTGTATGTTGTTAGTTGATTTTGTATGTTTGTTGATCTTATGAGTTGTTGTCGTTATGATGTTGTTGAAATGCAAGTTGGTTGCTAGTTTTTGTTAATTGTTTTGTTTGTTTGTTTATCTGATGATGTTAATTTTTTTAATTGAAATGAAAGTTGAATTAGTAAGACATAATATTACATTGTTACAATATTGATGATAACACTATCGTCGATTAGACAGGCCTGCTACATTTGGACATTTGCTATGTATATGACCAAATCCACGACAAATCCCACGCAATCTCTTTTTTTTAGTTTCATTCATTTCAGTTCTAATTTGGTTACTATTTAGGCGTCCTTTCTTTTTTCTTCGCATAGTTTCATCATGGAAAAGAGTAAATCCTCCACATTGTGGCCAATTTTCCTGATGTGGAAATGCAGGAAAGCTTTCGTTGTAGATTTTGAAAACATTTAGAATGGTGAAGACTTCTGGTATGTGAATTGTGTGGTCTTTTCGTATACTAGGACATGTTGCGATTGCATGGGAGCAAGGCAAATGAAACGCTTGAAATTTTCCACAATCACAATGTCTTGTTTTGTGATCAACTTTGTAAGTATCTAATGACTGACCAGTGTGTTGGTTAAGTCTTTCGGCCACCATGAAATAGAAGTTCTCTCGGTCGAAATGCATGACGTTATGATTGGTAGCTTTATTGACTTCCTCATCCATTTCCTTCTTGCAGCTCTTCGTGAATTTTTCACCAGATGCCAACAACTTTGTCCACTCATGACCTCGTTTGGCAAACGTCGCCCCTAAGCAAAAGTATGTGGACCTAAGCAAAGAAGTGATAGGAAGTTTATGAGTCTCCTTAAGTATAGAGTTCATTTCCTTAAGAAGATTAGTTGTCATGTGTCCCCAACGTTGTCCCCCATAAAACGCCCTTGCCCATTTCTCCCGAGGAATGTTGTCTATCCACCTAACAGCCTGTATATTTTCCCTTTGAATTTCACGTCGATAATAATTAAACGTTGCCTCCATCAATGCTTATCATGTAATTATGTATGTTAAGATGAATAAACCAATATCTTTAACTATATTTGGTTATTATAAATGTAGACTCTTACCCATGTTGACAAATTTTTTTCGTAGTTCCTTGTCTTTAATCTCACAACTGAAGTTTTGTGCGATGTGTCTGATACAATATACATGTGAAGACGGAGGATGTTGCCAACCATTTTCTGGATCATCATATGTACTTTTAATTGATACATGCCTATTAGATATTAGACACAAATTTTCATGCGGTGTGACATGCTTTATCAAATTCCTCAGGAAGAAACTCCATCCATCCCTTGTCTCGCCTTCAACTAATGCAAAAGCTATAAGGAAAATGTTACCGTTCCCACCCTGTGCAACAACCATCAACAAGGTACCTCTATACTTGACATACAACCATGTTGCATCGACCTACAAAATTGGCTTGCAATAGACAAATCCACTGCTACACGGTTGAAACGCCCAAAACAACCGATGGAATTTCCCCCTGTCACCCAATTGGGTTCTGTCGTTTGTAAAAATTGGTAGTGTTTTAAATTCTAGTACGGTACTGGGAAGATAGGTTTGCATTACCAACAACCAATGTGGAAGTTCATTGTACGACGTCTCCCAGTTCTTATACAGTTATTTTATGGCCTTCGTTTTTGCAATCCACGCTTTCCTGTTGGAAATTATATACCCATATTTTTCAACAATATGGGCGACGATCACCTTTATTTTGATTGAAGTGTCATTGTTAACAAGATCTTTGATGCTTTGACTAACTAGCTCTGAAGACATTTTTCCATGGTCTTGTGTCATAGCAGACGCCATACAAGTATGAGGTCCATGAAGCTTACCGGTCATCCATTTTAAGTTCTTACACAAAGAAGCTCTGCACTTGAATTTGCACTTTGAGTTCTTACACTTGATAATATACCTTCTAGGATCAGATTTTCAGACATCGTAGTCAACATTATTGGTTATATGCCAATGTTGGATGGCCGCAACACATGCCTCCTTAATTTCAACCACCATTCCTACCTCAAAATCGTTACCCATGGTGGTTGGATTTTGGGCTTCAAAAAAATTGAGATAGGTTAGCCTCCAAACAAATATTTGTCATGTGAATAGCCGGATTGTACAAATTCATTTGTTGCATGTTTGTTGGTTGGGAATCATTTACCATGACATCCGCATCCTCATCATCATCATTGTCTCCAAATAGATCTTCGTGACTTTCCTCATCGAGTTCATCTTCATTGTATTCCCCAACCACTTCATTTGGTATGAAAGGTTCATTGTTTTGGATTGGTTCATCTTCAGTGAGTTGACTCATTCGATACATGTGTGATTGTGATTCTTGAGTTGGAAATACTTCGACATCAACGAGACATACACATAGCTCAATCATGTGTAGTTGAGGAAATGTATTGTGTCATTGAAACATCATGTTGACTCCATCGTCGTCTTCAATTTGTTTCATTACATAAAATACACTACCATCGTCTCCATGAATTTTGAAACGCATAGTATCTGTATTAACAAACGAGAAGCCGACAGTAACATCATTGACAAAGGAACCATTATAGTGTATGATTACAATGATATTTCTATGAGCCATTGAAAATTAGAATTCTGATTTTTTTTATGTAATATGGTGAATGGTTACAATTGAATTATAATTCAAATACTAGTTCATAGTATATATACGTTTCAAATGCAATTTCATTGTGTCATGTTATTAACCGGTTCATGCAAACATACATGGGTTAGTATCCAGTTTGTCCAATAGTAGGACTTACCCCGAGAATGGTTCATCCACTAGGAGGGTGGACTAATATTTTGCGCAGATTTTGAGAGAGGTTCGTCCATTAGGAGGGTGTACTCATATTTTTTGCATAGTGTGGTTTGCCCATGTGGAGGGTGCACTCCTATTGGTGCAGCGTAAGGTCCTTTCACAATGCATGCATGAGAGTGTGGTCTTTTCATGTCATATTTGTTTGCATGCATAACCTTGAGATTCTTATTCTTGCCTATGAGTCTAGTTAAGCATGCATTGAGGAAGAAAATGTCTATAAATATGAGACATTTATTTTTTTTAAACTCACACATTTAATCTTCTATATCTTTAATAAACTTAGTTTTTAGAGAAAACAATGGCAGATTTATTATGGTTAGGAGAAGAACATCGAGGAACCCCAAATAACATTGTGCAATTCGTAAATTTTTAATCTGTTAGATTTTAATATTTGGTTACAATTATTTTTACGTTGGTTATTAATACATTCTTACAATTTTTCAATAGGACGAAACCAACCCTAGGTTTAGACTTCATTCAGATTGTTTTGATGCACCTAGTGAGCATATCATGTCATATTTGGAACTAGTCGGGTTTTGCTGAAGTTTCACAAATACATACAACAAGGATGTATTTAAAGCATATGGTCGCTTTATTGGAACGATGGAGACCAGAAACACATACATTTCATCTTCCAATCGGTGAATGTACAGTCACATTGGAAGATGTACGTATGTCGTTTGGTCTTCGTATTGATGGTCCAACCATTAATTGACCTACTCAATTAGGGGACGATGTCTACATGGAACATCTGGGCATGGAACCTTCTCCTCAATAAAGACACAAGAAGTTTGTTAAAATAACGTGGTTACGCGATATTTTAAACTATCTTAAGAGTCGGGATGATCCCACTGAAGTGGAGAACATCCTACACGCTAAAATTTATATTTAACTTTTCATTTCGTCATTTTTTATTTCCAAACAAGTCACAAAATTTGTTTCATTGATCTTGGGTACCTTTGGTGGGGGATTTACAAACATGCGACACCTATAGTTGGGGTTCTGCTTGTTTGGCTACTCATTATAGAAGCATGTGCAGGGAAGCAAACAAAGATGTGGTGAGTATTGGAGGATACATACTCCTTCTGACTATTTGGGCGTATTGGAAAATTCCCATAATAGCTCCTAATAGCAACCAAATGCCAACATAATTGTACGTGTAACACCCCATTTCTATACCCCAAATAAACAATTAAATCACTTAGGCACATATTAAAAATTCCATCAGAGTATATTCGAAATATGGTACGAAAAGAGCAATGCCACATTATACTTGAAATCAAAACCATAATACACCTGTTCATAATAGATATGCAACAATAGGGTAATTTCCAAATGATAAATGATTATACAGCGGAAACATTTTGTCGCTCCCGGGATTTTCATCCTAGTACAAACGCGAAAGTGGCGCGGAAAGGTTAGAGTCGCCAGCCAGACATTTTTATCCCGAATGAATGGGAAAGGTAATGTTGCACAAACCTGAGGAAGAAGGAAAGGACAAGGCCTTGCGAACCAAAGATCTGAGTTCGGGAGTCGGTTACGACCTGGGAAGGTATTAGCACCCCAGATCGTCCGTCGTACCCGACGGGATCCACGCTTGCTTGTTTGTTTCAAAGGGTGAGAAAATAAGATGCTGCTGAATAAAACCGCTACTGGAATAAAGGGAATGGAAAAAAAGGGGAAATGTAGGGAAAATAAAGAATGTGCTCGAACGGGCCCTACCCCGCTGCCTACGTACCTCATCGGGATAATGAGGATCAGAGTCGACGTAGTTCGCCTAACCTAGGCGGGAACTATTTGTTTGTGTTTTTTACAGCTGGAACTGCGTGTGTCTATGCTCAGGTGTTGCAGGCTCGTCTGGTACGAGTGCGTTTACCGTCTTGCATGTGTGACAAGTCGTCGCGAGTTCGCGTTGTGAGTGAATGAGATGAGAAGAGAAGTTCCCGCAGGATAGTCGCTTGTTATTTGTTTTTTTGTCTTTTATGAGAAGTGTTTTTTTGAATTTGTTTGTGAACTGTCTTGTACTAAGACCTATCCATCGCGGTGAGTATTTACACCTCGCCCCGAAACAGGACGCGTATAAACACTCCGCAACAAAGTCTCGTGTCATACAAGATTGTTCGGTTTTTATTAAGTGTTTTATTGCTTTTCTTTTGAGATGAGAAAGAGAATGACTCAAGTTGATAAAAGGAAAAATCTAAGGGACTAAGACTCAATCCTAATGTATTATGTATTTACAAAGTGATCCTAGTGGTTAGTGAGGTTTTCTATTCCTAATGGAAAAAGGAAAAGAAAAAAAGGAAAAAGGATGCAACTTACTTCCTAAGGAAGATAAGTTGGTCCTAACAATGGGGAATCCTACCAATCACAAACATGGAAGGAAAAATGAATTAAAAAGCCTAAAAGAAATGCATAAAAAATAAAGGATAAAGTGGAGTAAACTTACCTCAATCTTCCCCACTACAAAACAAGTGTTAATGCACATTTTTATTAAAAAGAATAAGGCAAACACACATTAATTAAATCCTAATTAAATTCTAAGGCACCTTAGACCTAAACTAGACTCTATTTTAATCCAAAAGGAACTAGAAAAATGCTAAAACCAAAATACAACACCTATTACAGCCCCTTAATACACAAACAGCTATGAAACTAAGCCCAACACCCACCAGCTTTTTACAGCCAGCATGCAACATGAAAAAGTAGGTGTAGAAAGTCACACACATCATACTAATATAACAAACACCATGTATCTTACAGCAGCTATATACAAAAACAGCTATGAAATGCAAAATCCAAATTTGATTATTTTTATTTATGTGCACAAAGTGAATGATAAACAACACATTAATGTCACTTGACATGAATCTACATGCATCACAAAATGAACTCAAACATGTGAATTTATTTACATCCTTTATTTGATTAAAAATGACAATGATCAATCAAGAACAAACATACTTTTTTCATGTTGCACACATGAGCATTTTATCATGAGATTGAACAAGTATCACTACAAGCATCAATTGTTACACATGCATGGCATAAAATCAGAATTGAACTCATGTTAAGATATGGTCAATTAAGCACAAGAAACTTGCATGAACATGTGAAGCATTTAATCACTTTTGGCAAAAAATCAACATGGTATTTAATCACTTTATCAATCAAGCAAGCAATGACAATAATCATGAAGCATATGTTGGATTTAAGCAAGCAATTAACATGTGAAACAAATGATTAAAGTGTAGCAAACAACATCAAGAATCACTTATATCACATTTGCACCTTTAACACAAAACATAGAAAAGTAAATGGAATCATGTCGAAACGACTCGAAAAAAATAAATTGGCTACTGGAAATGGACCCAAAAATTCCCTAAAATCACTACCTAAACATACATGAACATTAGAGGCACTAGGAAGCAAGATTGAGCAAGAAAATAGGCTAAAAATCCAAAAATGAACAGCGTTAACCGGTTAACCATATAGGTTAACCCGTTAACGGGTAGAAAAATACAGCATTTTGGCCAAAAACGCATGCGTTAACCGGTTAACCAAATGCGTTAACCGGTTAACACTGAACAAAAAGTGAAAAATGCTTTTGAAAAAAGTGCTTTTGGCCACAATCTTCCTTCTAAACAATCCTAACCCCCACTTAATCATGCTAACACAAATTTCTACTCAATTGGAGCTTATTTACACATGGTAGAACCTATATCTATTAACACCTTAAATCCAAATTCAACCAAAATCACAAATCACAAGCAAACATAATCGAAACGGAATTGATTTTAAACAAAGCGAAAAGCACTTAAAGAATGCCAAAAATGGCGAGATGGAGAGAATAACTTAAAGAAGAAATGATTAAGATCACCAACCTACGAAGCGGAGGAGTGCTTCGGTGATTGTTGCAAGAATCGGAGCTTGGATCGAAGAGAAAACCGAAAACCAAGAAATCGCAAAATAAATGCGTTCTTGAGCTTGAATCTTCGTGTGCTTCTGATAAGTCGATAATCCTCACAAAATTCAGTAGCTTATCCTTCTTCAATCCACAAAATATGAAGGTTGGAGGCTTAAGCTTCAAGATCTTCAAGTTTCAATGTGAAACTTGAAGAGCTTATTTGAAAAAGCTTTGGTGAGAGGGAGAGGAAAAGTGAGAGAAAAAAGTGCTTATCAAAGAGTGAGATTGGAAAATGGTGTTCAACCCTTTTTGTTTGGATGAAAATGGCTTAAATAGAGACTAGGCTAGGAGCTAGGTTTGGGTTTAGGGCCCAAATATTAGGTTTGGGATCCAAAATTAGGTTTGGAAGTTAGTTAGGGTTAGGGTTGGAAAAGGGAATATTCCTTGGAACACTCTAGAAAATGGTGGAAGGTGGTGGAAGTTTCCAAGGGAAATGGAGTGGAATTGAAGTGGAAAAATGAGACAGAAAGAATGAAAGGAAGTGTGGAAAGAAAGTGGAAGGAAAGGTGGAGGGAAATGGTGAAACTAACTACCTTTCAAATGATTTTTCTTTGGTTTTTCTATGATTCCTCCATCATTTCTTGATCAAGTTTGAACCATAGGATCATTGTAACCCTAATTTCACGATCTCGATCTTAAAAGTCCGGAGTCGACCCTTTTTACCTAGCCCGATTGCCTTTTCTCCAATTCCTCGATTTTCCGTCGTCCGGCCAGTCGAACCCCTTCCAAAATGAATTTGTGGACGAGATTTGAACCCTAGGCACTTGACATCATATATAAGTCAAAGAAATCCACTTCGACTCAAAAATTTATGTAGAAGCCCTGTAGAAATGAAACCCTAATTCGGCTCTTTTCCCTCAAGAAGTATTGCACTGCTTGCCTCTTTCAATCAAACCAAAACTTTCCATGACTTGTGGCTTCAAGTGAAGACTTGTGGGATATTGTGAACCCTTTGCACAAGGTTGAGAAGCTTTGTGGCCCTTCGGTAGCCTCTTCATAACTTTCGGTTGCTCCGATCATTGATCACATACCCACGCCTCGGCTATGCTATATATGATGCAATGTTTTTGGTTATTTTATGAATCCATATATGCAAAATGATATGCAAAATGTTGAGGAAATGAGAGGGCAAATTTTGAGGTATTACAGCTGCCCCTATTCAATCAACTGCAGACCTGAACGGATGATTGCAACAACTTTTAGGCGTTCAAGGTATGGAGTGATTGAATACTCGAATAAAACCTGAAAATTTGCACACCGAGGGTAATGGAAATGCCATCTGCCCATTTATTTATTTATGTATTTTCTGATTTTGACCTCCGAATAGGTAGCGAAAAAAATAGAAACAGGTGGAAATTTACTGGGAAGCATGCCATCCTCGAATGACAACTCAAAAGAAGATAAGACGGGATGAAACGGGATCATTGTACTTAAATGATAACCCGAATGAAATGGGATCGTTGTACTTAAACGAGAGCCCGAACAAACAGGATCATTGTACTTAAATGATAACCTGAGACGCGACCGTTGTACTGAAACGGAGACGCGAAGAGAAATGAGACTGTTGTACTGAAACAAGACTCAAATACGAGACCATTGTACTTAAATGGAGACTCGAATGAAATGGGGTCGTTATACTTAAACGAGAGCCCGAGCAAACAGGATCATTGTACTTAAATGATAACCTGAGACGCGACCGTTGTACTGAAACGGAGACGCGAAGAGAAATGAGACTGTTGTACTGAAACAAGACTCAAATACGAGACCATTGTACTTAAATGGAGACTCGAATGAAATGGGGTCGTTGTACTTAAACGAGAGCCCGAGCAAACAGGATCATTGTACTTAAATGATAACCTGAGACGCGACCGTTGTACTGAAACGGAGACGCGAAGAGAAATGAGACTGTTGTACTGAAACAAGACTCAAATACGAGACCATTGTACTTAAATGGAGACTCGAATGAAATGGGGTCGTTGTACTTAAACGATAACCCGAGACGCGACCGTTGTACTGAAACGGAGACGCGAAAGGAAATGAGACTGTTGTACTGAAACAAGACTCAAATACGAGACCATTGTACTTAAATGGAGACTCGAAAAGAAATGGGGTCGTTGTACTTAAACGAGAGCCCGAGCAAACAGGATCATTGTACTTAAATGATAACCTGAGACGCGACCGTTGTACTGAAACGGAGACGCGAAAGGAAATGAGACTGTTGTACTGAAACAAGACTCAAATACGAGACCATTGTACTTAAATGGAGACTCGAAAGGAATGGGATCGTTGTACTTAAACGATAACCCGAGACGCGACCGTTGTACTGAAACGGAGACGCGAAAGGAAATGAGACTGTTGTACTGAAACAAGACTCAAATGGGGATAGCAACAAGACTTGGTAGAAGCATCCATCCTGGGAAATGAAGTTGCATTCTATGGGGAATATATCAATCTGATAGGAGATATAACAGGTCTCATGTAATATACCTCAAAACTGGCCCATGCTGGTATGCATATATTTGAATTTATGGCGTAATGCTCCATGATGATGGAAATGCTACGCTTTAGAGGATGCAGACGCAATGATGATTATGCGAATGACAATGCAAAAAGATCTCCTGATAAGGAAACTGCAGGTAATTCCAGATAACTTGGCTAGGAAGAAATGATGATCACTGCATTAATCTAGTTCATCCTGATGAGGAGGAAATAACTCTGCGGGGAAAGTTGTTAATAATTCACTGGCTCTGAATAGCCGCCATTGCCAAAAATAAATTGGATTTTGAGATTGGAGCGCCAAGACCCTGCTGGAGATGGACCCTTCTTGAACTCTGGTGGGGAACTGAGGACCCCCTGGCTTGGCTGGGAACCAAAGGCATGACATTGCCAAGGAAACAACTGCTGGGGAGGAAAAGACTCCTTGTACTGCTGGGAATTGCCCCCGTCTGAAGGGAACTTTCTGCTTGGGGACGACTCCCACTCTCTGCTACCTTGCTGGGTGAAATTTCAACTTCCAACTCTACTGGGGATGATGGAGAATGTCAATGATGAAGCTTCCTGTTGAAGATAAGAGCTCAAGTTGCCACTTGCTGGGGATAAAAGATAAATCCTCTCATGTTGGGAATGAGAGATGTAAGGCGTCTCATGCCGGTGATGAGAGACGATGATACCCTTCTTTTCAAGAAATAACCTCCCATGAGACTTGCTAAGGAACCTTGATCGATGAAGTCCGCAGATGAAACAACTCTTGCAGTACTGTGCCGACACTGGCCTTGCCCCTAGCCCTGGGTTGATAGGTTGTCAACTAATCATGAGTGAACAATGGTTCTTTGCAATTTTCGACTCGCCTCAGATTAAAGTCCATCAGAAGTAAATGTCTCAAGAGGATTTTACAGAAAACATGGCATATGAAATTCCTCAGTGCCTTCAAACTCTTGGAGAGATTCATCGGATCTCGAAATAACTGCCCCAGACTGCATGGTCTGTGTAAGAATTTTCCTCGCGAGGATTCATGAAAAACCTCATATCACTGTGAGATAGTGTGTCCTAGTATTTTGAACCTTGGGTAGGTGCTTCTGATTAACCGTCTTTGAGAGAAAGTAACTTCTAGTGCTCTTGGGGTGGCCTGCCCCAGTACGAGTCTTGAAGTGATCACCTCCGACTGATTGTGCTTTGAAGAAAACACCCATACCAATTGTCCTTTGAAAGATTGGATCTCGAACTAACTGCCCCAGTTTGGCGACGTGATTGCCCCAGATTAGTTGGCTCTTTGAGAGATTTGAATCTCGAAGTGATTGCCCCAACTTGGTTGAATTTTGAAGAAATTGCTCGACGTGATTGCCCCGGCTTAGTTGGCTCTTACCACGACTGTCGGGAAAGTCCCTACTCAATGGAGTCTTCTTGAAAAGTGCACCTCGATAGATTGTCCTTTGGAAGTTTTAGACTTCTCAACTCGGCAAGATTAAGCTTCTGGACTGAAGTTTCGTATGTGAATTTTTATGATGTCCAACAAATGTATGTAAGCAGAAAATGTTTATTTTAAGAATGAAAATTCTAATGCAACACACATGTTAATCTTGAAGTTTTACTGTAAAAAGATGTCGCCAACCTTTGTGAGTGAATCACTGGTTAAGATACGACATTGATTTTTGATGAATGAAAGCATGCACATGCAACACCAACAAAGAACTTTTAGCACAACTCATAGGAGTCAGGAACGCGATCTTGTGGTAGTACGCTCTCAATATAACCCTGTTTCAGTTAGGACTTTTGAGGGTTGTATCGTGGCCTGGTTAACGGTTATAGAAACAAAGGATATAGGCTCGAAATTTATTTGTGCCCACCCATCTTCGTGACGTTCTCCATTCCTATGTTCAGCTAGCTTTCACAAGCACTCACCTCACAAAAAGGGTTTTGTGATGGTTGAGGAACCAATTACACTAACGGTTTAAGCACCAATTAGGTTCTCATTGGGGTCAGTCATCCCTTTGCCTTTCGTGTCTGTATCACACGACTTTGTTCTTGTTCAAGGATCTTTCTTGTATAATCCTTCTCGTCTTTTGCTTTTGCATTATCTTTCTCATCCCTAACTTTTGCCTGGACTGATTCTTGTGAATCTTTGATTGTGAAGTCCAGCGGGATGCCCTAATTTTTGCCTAAGTCGCTTGTTTTCAAGTTTCGACTTAGCGGGCTTTCTCATTCATTTTTTTTTTCAATTCTTTTTTTTTGAACAAATTGTGTGACACTGTTTGTCTTGAATGCTTTGCGAGGGTCGTGACTGTCTCACTCTTTTGTTGTTGAGGAATAACCATTGTGGTCTCCGGTCTTTGGACCTCTTGATTGGGATAACCATTGTGGTTTCTGGTCATTGGACCTCTTGATTTGGTACAACGAAAGGTAATGGATCCTCAGATTTGCACTCCTTTTTGAAATATGAATGCTCGGTCAAACTAACTGACGCCTACCCTGCCCCTGGGTTAAGTGCGAGGGTTTTTTCATGCAAAAAGAAACTCCTACTTCAAGGCTCAAATGGGTTGGCGAGGGTCTATCTCCCTTATATCTCCGGTGTTTAGGATTTGAAACAATGCCTGTACATCGTCAACAAGGTCTTTCTCAAAAGCACACAATTAGAGATTCATGCATTTTCATTTCGTCATCCTCCCTGATAGAGTTTAAGCTCAACAGTTGGTATTGCAATGCACATACACAAAATCATGAGTGAATACGAATGGATTACTTCAAGAAAAACATGTGCGTTATATTATGATTAACATTCAAAAACAAATAAGTTTCATGCATGCATACAAATGTTTAAACAAACAATATAAACTACAAATGAAAAATGCAGTAAAGAAGCTGAACATTGCCATCATTGAGGAGACTTGACTCCGTCTGGACTTATTGCTTCTGAAGATGCCCTTGCAAACTAGGTTGCCAATTTGATAAGGAGATTTCAATATGTGAGCAGACCTTCTGGCATGATGACCTTTGAGTCGGCCAAATTTTGCATCTTGTGCCTGAACGCATCACAGTTGTCAAATGGCATGTCTAAATGCCCCTGAGTGGTACTTGCATCTAGCCTTCACGTCGTGGTCGCCATTATTGAGGAGGTCCGACTCCGTCTGGGTTTGTTGCTCTCGGAGACTTTCAGCAGTCAGCAGTC
This sequence comes from Lathyrus aphaca, assembly GCA_963966055.1. NCBI lineage: Eukaryota > Viridiplantae > Streptophyta > Magnoliopsida > Fabales > Fabaceae > Lathyrus > Lathyrus aphaca. The sequence continues at coordinate 518,997,738 of OZ014519.1, read as the reverse complement.
TGGATGTTCATTCTATTACTGATTCGGCACCATATTCCCACCTTTACCTGGTGCGAACACAATAGTCTTGAAGTCAATCACATTCGCGACCTTGTTTTTACCCTTGTCTCGGAAAGATTTGCAATCTTCAATTAAAAGGCCAGGTGCCCCAGAACGGTAGTCATACTTGGCATTGAAACCTCAAAGGAAGCTTTGTCGGAGATGATCCTGATGTGATTAGCCCAACTGGTTTGAACTTGAGTAAATGAGGAAACTCGTTGCACGTACGACCTCAAAGTATGATCAAACTTCTTCTCAAGTTGTTCTGGACTTTACCCATATGCTCTGGCCCTAGGAATCTCTTGGGAAGCTGAGGTTGAATGCTGACAAACGACATCTGGCGGGCAGAGGTTGATAAGGTTAATAAATAAGGTTGCTCGGAAAGATCTCATGTGATCTCCTGCCTACGTATCTCCATTGACCAATGGAGAATCAGAGCAGCGTAGTTCCCCTCACTAGGGATGAAAATAACTTCGTTCACAATTTCCATAACCAAGCTCATCGGAGTCTTTATCTGGTTGACTTCCTATTTCCGCAGTTTCTGGTTCTGAAATAAAGCTTATACCTTTGCCCTGAATTGCCCCAGTTGGGTCTTCCGTTCGGTTACCTCCGCCCGGAGTTGCTTCAAATATATACTTTGATGACTGTGATTCAAGTTGTCCATTCTGATGAGAAGTCAAGTCAGGAAAAGAATTTGTCTCTGAACACCTGTCAAGAATGCAAGGATGTATGCAAATGCCATGTTCAATTATTTCTGAGGAATCTATATGCTTTGATTCAAGTTTTGACACAGAAAAATCTAACAGCATGATTCAGATATGCGATCCTCGGAAATAACTGAACATGTGTGCAAAAATGCTATGATGTCATGTATGCAACAGGCATGTGATCAATAATCTGATGCTGGTGTTGAGCAGTGAACCAACTGTCTGTATAGAATCACAATAGCGACACCATCTCTGTATAGAACCCCATAACTGAGAACCCAATAACTGTAGAACTGGATCACATAATATAACAATCACTGATGGTATTGAAGCTGAACAACGAGCCAAGTGTCTGTGGAGAGTCATAATAACAGTCACAATATCAGGGTCACCATGGTAATCACAGTAACAATCTCTCTGAATAGAAATCCCGGACCTCAGAATCAAAGAACCATATAGCACCAGATAATATCATAAAACAACACTGGCAAAGCGGGTATGTTGAAGTTTAGGGTTCCTGCAAACCTGTAAACCCTTCCCAATCTCACGGGTGTGCTACTCGGGTCAACATCACGGACTCTCAAAGCCGAATAGCAATAATACGTTCACCATTTCCGAGAAATGGCTCATGACCAAATCAGGGAATCGGTTTGGCATTATGTACTACTCAGGGAGGTCTCAGTTGAGTCCGGAAAAACAAGCATCCCTCACAAGTTTCCAGCTTCAAGCACTGAATCGAGAAACAATAGTACATTCATCCCGAAGGGTACAATACTATCATCATACGAACAGTTTGCTTTAACTGAATTCCTATGAGAGAACCAGGCCATCCTATGCGAGTTCCCAATGGACCCTCGGATGCGAGTGGGTTTGCCAACAAATGTGGTCTGCCACTGTCATCACTGGAGAGGGTTGTTTCCATTAAGGTTCTCAATGATCGGTCCCCAGCTGCACATAACTATCAAGGTTGTACCCTGAAGTGGGGAAGAACCCCCACACAGAATAGTCCCAAGACAGTCGCAACCTGGGTGTGGAACACATCACCACTCATCATGTAACCATGCGAGCACAACATGTCCACGCTAATCCTATAGTGCACTCAAGCCGGGTATTTGGCTTATCTCACAGTAACTCCCAACCCACAGAAAAATGAAAACCAGCACAGCCAGACAGTCCAGTATAATATGATGCATGGAAAATAAAATACTGAAAGCGGTAAATAAATGCGATAAAGTAAAGCTGTAAATAAAACTGTAAATAAAACAGTAAAGCTAAACTAAAGCACTCAGCAACAAACACATATACACCCAAAGAACAAAACCAAACAGGCGCTAGGATTGACTCTACAAGGGAAACCGGAAGAATCAGGTTAATCCCCAGCAGAGTCGCCAGCTGTCGCTCCCGGGATTTTCATCCTAGTACAAACGCGAAAGTGGCGCGGAAAGGTTAGAGTCGCCAGCCAGACATTTTTATCCCGAATGAATGGGAAAGGTAATGTTGCACAAACCTGAGGAAGAAGGAAAGGACAAGGCCTTGCGAACCAAAGATCTGAGTTCGGGAGTCGGTTACGACCTGGGAAGGTATTAGCACCCCAGATCGTCCGTCGTACCCGACGGGATCCACGCTTGCTTGTTTGTTTCAAAGGGTGAGAAAATAAGATGCTGCTGAATAAAACCGCTACTGGAATAAAGGGAATGGAAAAAAAGGGGAAATGTAGGGAAAATAAAGAATGTGCTCGAACGGGCCCTACCCCGCTGCCTACGTACCTCATCGGGATAATGAGGATCAGAGTCGACGTAGTTCGCCTAACCTAGGCGGGAACTATTTGTTTGTGTTTTTTACAGCTGGAACTGCGTGTGTCTATGCTCAGGTGTTGCAGGCTCGTCTGGTACGAGTGCGTTTACCGTCTTGCATGTGTGACAAGTCGTCGCGAGTTCGCGTTGTGAGTGAATGAGATGAGAAGAGAAGTTCCCGCAGGATAGTCGCTTGTTATTTGTTTTTTTGTCTTTTATGAGAAGTGTTTTTTTGAATTTGTTTGTGAACTGTCTTGTACTAAGACCTATCCATCGCGGTGAGTATTTACACCTCGCCCCGAAACAGGACGCGTATAAACACTCCGCAACAAAGTCTCGTGTCATACAAGATTGTTCGGTTTTTATTAAGTGTTTTATTGCTTTTCTTTTGAGATGAGAAAGAGAATGACTCAAGTTGATAAAAGGAAAAATCTAAGGGACTAAGACTCAATCCTAATGTATTATGTATTTACAAAGTGATCCTAGTGGTTAGTGAGGTTTTCTATTCCTAATGGAAAAAGGAAAAGAAAAAAAGGAAAAAGGATGCAACTTACTTCCTAAGGAAGATAAGTTGGTCCTAACAATGGGGAATCCTACCAATCACAAACATGGAAGGAAAAATGAATTAAAAAGCCTAAAAGAAATGCATAAAAAATAAAGGATAAAGTGGAGTAAACTTACCTCAATCTTCCCCACTACAAAACAAGTGTTAATGCACATTTTTATTAAAAAGAATAAGGCAAACACACATTAATTAAATCCTAATTAAATTCTAAGGCACCTTAGACCTAAACTAGACTCTATTTTAATCCAAAAGGAACTAGAAAAATGCTAAAACCAAAATACAACACCTATTACAGCCCCTTAATACACAAACAGCTATGAAACTAAGCCCAACACCCACCAGCTTTTTACAGCCAGCATGCAACATGAAAAAGTAGGTGTAGAAAGTCACACACATCATACTAATATAACAAACACCATGTATCTTACAGCAGCTATATACAAAAACAGCTATGAAATGCAAAATCCAAATTTGATTATTTTTATTTATGTGCACAAAGTGAATGATAAACAACACATTAATGTCACTTGACATGAATCTACATGCATCACAAAATGAACTCAAACATGTGAATTTATTTACATCCTTTATTTGATTAAAAATGACAATGATCAATCAAGAACAAACATACTTTTTTCATGTTGCACACATGAGCATTTTATCATGAGATTGAACAAGTATCACTACAAGCATCAATTGTTACACATGCATGGCATAAAATCAGAATTGAACTCATGTTAAGATATGGTCAATTAAGCACAAGAAACTTGCATGAACATGTGAAGCATTTAATCACTTTTGGCAAAAAATCAACATGGTATTTAATCACTTTATCAATCAAGCAAGCAATGACAATAATCATGAAGCATATGTTGGATTTAAGCAAGCAATTAACATGTGAAACAAATGATTAAAGTGTAGCAAACAACATCAAGAATCACTTATATCACATTTGCACCTTTAACACAAAACATAGAAAAGTAAATGGAATCATGTCGAAACGACTCGAAAAAAATAAATTGGCTACTGGAAATGGACCCAAAAATTCCCTAAAATCACTACCTAAACATACATGAACATTAGAGGCACTAGGAAGCAAGATTGAGCAAGAAAATAGGCTAAAAATCCAAAAATGAACAGCGTTAACCGGTTAACCATATAGGTTAACCCGTTAACGGGTAGAAAAATACAGCATTTTGGCCAAAAACGCATGCGTTAACCGGTTAACCAAATGCGTTAACCGGTTAACACTGAACAAAAAGTGAAAAATGCTTTTGAAAAAAGTGCTTTTGGCCACAATCTTCCTTCTAAACAATCCTAACCCCCACTTAATCATGCTAACACAAATTTCTACTCAATTGGAGCTTATTTACACATGGTAGAACCTATATCTATTAACACCTTAAATCCAAATTCAACCAAAATCACAAATCACAAGCAAACATAATCGAAACGGAATTGATTTTAAACAAAGCGAAAAGCACTTAAAGAATGCCAAAAATGGCGAGATGGAGAGAATAACTTAAAGAAGAAATGATTAAGATCACCAACCTACGAAGCGGAGGAGTGCTTCGGTGATTGTTGCAAGAATCGGAGCTTGGATCGAAGAGAAAACCGAAAACCAAGAAATCGCAAAATAAATGCGTTCTTGAGCTTGAATCTTCGTGTGCTTCTGATAAGTCGATAATCCTCACAAAATTCAGTAGCTTATCCTTCTTCAATCCACAAAATATGAAGGTTGGAGGCTTAAGCTTCAAGATCTTCAAGTTTCAATGTGAAACTTGAAGAGCTTATTTGAAAAAGCTTTGGTGAGAGGGAGAGGAAAAGTGAGAGAAAAAAGTGCTTATCAAAGAGTGAGATTGGAAAATGGTGTTCAACCCTTTTTGTTTGGATGAAAATGGCTTAAATAGAGACTAGGCTAGGAGCTAGGTTTGGGTTTGGGGCCCAAATATTAGGTTTGGGATCCAAAATTAGGTTTGGAAGTTAGTTAGGGTTAGGGTTGGAAAAGGGAATATTCCTTGGAACACTCTAGAAAATGGTGGAAGGTGGTGGAAGTTTCCAAGGGAAATGGAGTGGAATTGAAGTGGAAAAATGAGACGGAAAGAATGAAAGGAAGTGTGGAAAGAAAGTGGAAGGAAAGGTGGAGGGAAATGGTGAAACTAACTACCTTTCAAATGATTTTTCTTTGGTTTTTCTATGATTCCTCCATCATTTCTTGATCAAGTTTGAACCATAGGATCATTGTAACCCTAATTTCACGATCTCGATCTTAAAAGTCCGGAGTCGACCCTTTTTACCTAGCCCGATTGCCTTTTCTCCAATTCCTCGATTTTCCGTCGTCCGGCCAGTCGAACCCCTTCCAAAATGAATTTGTGGACGAGATTTGAACCCTAGGCACTTGACATCATATATAAGTCAAAGAAATCCACTTCGACTCAAAAATTTATGTAGAAGCCCTGTAGAAATGAAACCCTAATTCGGCTCTTTTCCCTCAAGAAGTATTGCACTGCTTGCCTCTTTCAATCAAACCAAAACTTTCCATGACTTGTGGCTTCAAGTGAAGACTTGTGGGATATTGTGAACCCTTTGCACAAGGTTGAGAAGCTTTGTGGCCCTTCGGTAGCCTCTTCATAACTTTCGGTTGCTCCGATCATTGATCACATACCCACGCCTCGGCTATGCTATATATGATGCAATGTTTTTGGTTATTTTATGAATCCATATATGCAAAATGATATGCAAAATGTTGAGGAAATGAGAGGGCAAATTTTGAGGTATTACACATTTCAACAACATCAAACATATATATATATATATATATGTATATGTATATATATATATGTATATATATATATATATATATATATATATATATATATATATATATATATATCAACAAGTTCGATGCCAACAACAATATGCATGTCTATACAAAACATTCATCCAAAAGATACATGTACACAATGCATCACAAAAATGGCGTTAAGCCAACCTAATTACCCGGTGCTACATATCAGAGCCGACCGACCAAAAGATGAAGACGAGCTTCACAAAAATTGCCATCCAACAACCTACTCTGCAATGCCTCGTAGAGCATCATAAAACAACAGAAGGGTGAGAAACATTATCATAATAACATTGCATATAATTATATATCTCAACATATAAAATGCACATGAAACATATTCTCACCACAATTCATTCCTTATCACCTATACACATCGCAACGTGTACATCAATACCAATCAAACATATTAATTACACACAATTCACCAATTCACATAAACTTACATTATTTATGTTTATTCCTCAATTTTATTCATTCTGCATAAACATATGTCTAGCTATGTTTAATCACACATATACATTACTAATGTATAAATCACATACATACACATATATCAAACATGCATATATACAAACAAGTATGTTTCATTACACATACTATCATCTCCATAATACTCCATATAAACATATGCACATTCATGTTTATTTCTGCATGTCATAATTAAAATGATAAAATGCAACTCATAGAGACCGACACATGACTCTATGCAGATGCAATGCGGTACCAACTCAATCATTTCAGCAAATTCACTCAGGAACCGAATGGAATCATTGCTTGTTATCTAAAGTAACTCCCCGTTGGGAACACGATGTTCCCCATTGCTCATGTCCCACATGGGCACACAATGTTTATGGACTGCCCACACCCCACATGGGCACACAACCCGATTGCTAACACCCCACACAGGCACACAATCATATGTGAATAAATCACACATCGCTCACACCCCACACGGGCATACGATGTTTTTGGATTGCTCACACCCCACACGGGCACACAATCTGATTGCTCACACCCCACATGGGCACATGATCTTGTTGTAGTCATCGCTCACACTCCACATGAGCACACGATGCTACAACAGATTCACAAAGAATCCCACGACACAAGAATGCATACATTATGCTTTACATGCAAAATGACACACAACATTCTTGAAAATGAATACATTATTCACAACATAATTATGCACTCAACTCGTTCAATTAACATACATTTGCATAAAATTCAAGCAATGTATTCATTTTCCAATGGCCACAACATCACCTCGAACTTACAATTCCATAATTAACTTATTTACGTTTTATCGGAAAAGTCGGGTGAAAGTTGGCTAAACATTACATTTCTTAGCATCATTATTTTCTACATGTTTCAAGCTTCGAATCGATATAAGGAACACTAAAAACGGATACCCGAAACTAAAGCTACGAATTAAAACACAATTTTATCAAAAACCTACAGGCTCGCTGAGCACCCTCTCGCTCGCTGAGCGAAGAAATCCCTGGAACTCTCGCTGAGCGAGGGATAGCTCACTGAGCGACCACTGCAAATTCCAAAATTTCTCAGCTGTGTGACAGTCGCCTTAAACCCATCCAAACCTCCAAAATACTTTCATAAACATGATCAACAACATATTCTAGCTATCATACTTCGATTGCAACGATTTCTACCTGATTAATCCACTAATTTCTCACATTTCTCTAAACCCTAACTATTCATCTTCTCTAAACTTCCATCAAAACAAAACTCAATCAATCAAACTCATACATAATCATACACAATATCAAGATAACAATGATTATCACCCTTACCCGATTATACTGATTTCTAGGAGGAATCTTGAAGCTTTTCCAACTTTCCTTCTTTTCTCTTCTTTTTCTCTTCTCTCCTTTTCTTTCTTCTCTTTTTCTTTCTCTTCTTACCAACTTTTCTATTTCACTCTTTCTCACTCTCTTATATTCTCTCTCTTTCTATTTCTATTTTCTACTCTTTCCAACCAAATATCATTCTCTCACAAAAATACCAATTCTACTAATTTCTAACTTATTACTAATTAACAAATATCTAAAATACCCTTCAATCCAATTTTTCCCAAAAAATTCAGAAATCGGTAAAATCACACAACATATCATATCATCACAATTAAAAAAATTAAAACAATTATCACCCAATAAAATAAAAGACTCAACAAAAATTGGGAAATAATCGAATCGGGGCGTCACAACTCTCCCCCACTTTAGAAATTTTCGTCCTCGAAAATATTACCTGATCCAAACAACCCCGGATACGACTCGCGCATCCTACTCTCTAACTCCCAAGTCATATTGCCTTCCGCAGCGCCTCCCCACGCCACTTTCACAAATGCAATATCTTTGCATCTTAGCTTCTTGATTTCACGATCCAAAATCCTAACCGGCAAAGCTTCCACCGTAAGGTTATCTCTTACTTCAACCTCGTCCATGGGAATGACATGTGACGGATCTGGAACATACTTCCGAAGTTGCGAAACATGGAACACATCATGTAAATTTGAAATATTCGGAGGCAACGCCACACGATCATCCACAACACCAACTCGTGCAGTAATCTGATACGGTCCAATAAAACGAGAAGTCAACTTCTTCGACTTCAAAGCACGACCCACACTCGTAACCGGTGTAACTCTCAAGAACACATGGTCGCCTTCCTGAAACTCAAGATCCTTCCTTCTTTTGTCATGATAACTCTTTTGTATACTTTGAGAAGCTCTCATCTTCTCCCGAATAAACTTTACTTTTTTGTCGTCTGTTGTACCATCTCTGGTCCAACTACCGTTCTTTCCTCGGTTTCATGCCAACACAAAGGTGTTTGACATCTCTGACCATACAAAGCCTCAAATGGTGCCATACCAATACTCGAATGAAAACTGTTATTATAGGTGAACTCAATCAACGCTAAATAACTATCCCAAACACCACCTTGCTCTAGCACACAAGCACGCAACAAATCCTCCAACGATTGAATTGTCCTCTCGGTTTGACCATCCGTTTGCGGATGGTAAGCCGAACTCAATCTTAGCTTAGAACCCAAAGCCTTTTGCAAGCTTTCCCAAAACCTCGATGTAAACCTAGGATCTCTATCTGATACAATACTCTTAGGAACTCCATGCAACTTCACAATCATGGAAACATAGATCTCGGATAGCTTCTCCAAAGAATAACTAATATCAATCGAAATAAAGTGAGCAGATTTAGTAAGCCTATCCACAATTACCCAAATAGCATTATGGCCTCTTTGCGTATTCGGCAAACCCGTAACAAAATCCATAGATATTATCCCATTTCCATTCCGGAATATCCAACAGTTGCATCAAACCACTAGGCTTCCGATGTTCCACCTTAGACTTCTGACAAGTCAAACACGCATAAACAAAACGAGCTACATCTCTCTTCAATCCGGACCACCAAAATATCTTTTTCAAATCTTGATACATCTTATTCGCACCCGGATGAATACTTAAATTACTTTGGTGTCCCTCTTCCAATATCATCTTTTTCAACTCCTCATCATCGGGAATACAAATACGACCACGAAATCTCAAAACTCCAAAATTATCAACCTTGAAATCCTCATTCTCATTCATCTTCAAATCAACAAATTTCAAATCCAACTTTTTCTTTTCACAAACGGTTGCAAGAAAATCATTCGTAACACGTAGCATACCAAGTCTCACGCTTCTCGGCGTCATCTCGCAAACCAAACTCAAGTCTAAAATTCTCCAAAAGTTCCCAATCCCTTATCATTAATGCGGACATATGTAACAACTTACGACTCAAGGCATCGGCCACCACATTCGCCTTACCCGGATGGTAATTCAAACCAAAATCATAATCCTTCAAAAGTTCTAACCATCTCCTTTGCCTCATGTTCAATTCCTTTTGATCAAATAAATACTTCAAACTTTTGTGATCACTAAAAACTTCGAACCTCGCACCATAAAGATAATGCCTCCAAATATTTAGAGCAAAAACCACGGCCGCTAATTCCAAATCATGCGTAGGATAATTCTTTTCATGCACCCTCAATTATGTTCCATAAAACTCTCTTCACAATGAATATCCCAAATAAAAGCCTTTCCCTTACAAGTCAATTGCGTTAACGGAAGTGCCAACTTTGAAAATCCTTCAATAAACCTCCGATAATAACCTTCCAAGCCTAAAAAGCTTCGAATCTCCGTAACCGATCTAGAAACTTCCCATCGCATTACCGCATCAATCTTGTATGGATCAACACTAATACCACCATCGGAAATAACATGCCCAAGAAAACTTACCTTCGACAACCAAAACTCGCACTTTGACAACTTAGCATACAATTGCTTCTCTTTCAAAATCTGTAACACAATCCTTAAATTCTCTTCATGCTCTCCTTGAGACTTAGAATGAATCAAAATGTCGTCGATGAACACAACCACAAAATGATCCAGCTGTTCATGGAAAATACGATTCATGTACTCCATAAACACACCTGGCGCATTAGAAACTCCGAATGGCATCACGGAATACTCGTAATGACCATACCGTGTCCTAAAAGCCGTCTTCTGAATAACCTCCTCTTACACACGAATCTGGTGATATCCTGATCTCAAATCAATCTTACTAAAAACACGCGCACCAACCAATTGGTCCATCAAATCATTGATCCTCGGAAGTGGATACTTGTTCTTAATTGTCACCTTGTTCAACTGTCGATAATCAATACATAACCACATACTTCCATCCTTCTTCTTTACCAACAATACCGGTGCACCCCAAGGAGAAACACTCGGCATAACAAACCTCTTATCCAATAAGTCATTCAACTGCTTCTTCAATTCTACTAATTCCTCAGCTGACATACGATACGGTGTCATCGAAATCGGTCTAGTACCCAGAACTAGATCAATAGAAAATTCAACTTCTCTTTCCGGCGGTACATCCTTAATATCGTCCGGAAACACTTCTGGAAAATCACACACCACTGGAAACCTACTTATCCCCACCTCGCTCTCCACTGACAGCAATGCAAACAAACCAAACAATTGAGCTTCGTCCACTAAAAGTTTCTTCAACTCTTTTTGTGGATAGGAAACTCTCTTCTTCATCATCATCCAAAGAAGGAAACCTTACTAACTTATGATAGAAATCTATATGAACTCGATTAAACTGTAACCAGTTCATACCCAAGATCACATCCAAACCTTCCAATAGAAAACAAACTAAATCCATAACAAAATCTTTACCATACATGGTCAAAGAACAACTTACACACACCAAGGAAGTAGTTACCGACCCTGAAGCAGGAGTCTCAATAACCATCTCACCACCCGAAGAAGACATAAACAAATTCAAACGCTCAGCGCACTCAAGAGAAATGAACGAATGAGTCGCTCCCGTATCAATAATAGTAACTAAAGGCGTACTATTAATAAAGCATGTACCTTTAATCAAACGGTCTGCACTAGTAGTATCCTTCCCTGCTAATGCAAACACCTTTCCGCCCGCCTGATCTTGCTTCGGCTTAGTACACTTAGTACTAATGTGACCAACTTCCCCATAATTGAAGCACTTCACAACGTTCCTCCTACACTCGGTAGTAGCATGCCCAAGACCTCCACAGTTTGAACATTTAACAATATTCTTCCCACACTCAAAAGACTTGTGGCCTAAATCGCCACACTTGTAACACTTAACGAGACCAAAACTCCCTCCACCAGATCTCCTATCAAAGTTTCCCTTATGTTTGCCCTTATCAGCGGGTGTCACATAAGGTCCACTTCTAGCTTGTTGCTTACCTTTCCTCTCATTCTCACTCTTGTAATGTGTAGAACGAGCTTTGCTATCTTCTTCAAAAATTCTACAACACTCAGTCAAATCTGAAAACCTTCTAATCCTCTGATATCCCACAACTTTCTTAATCTCAGGACGCAAGCCATTCTCATACTTAATACACTTAGAAAACTCAGCAGTAGCAAAAGCATAATGAGGATGAAACTGAACTAATTCCACAAACTTAGCAGTATAGTCAACCACTGACATACTACCTTGCTTCAGCTCAAGGAATTCCATCTCTTTCTTTCTCTTCACACTCTCAGGATAGTACTTCCCTAAGAACTCAGTACGGAAAACTTCCCAAGTTATCTCTTCATCATCCACCTCAAGAGCTTGACTTCTACCGACCCACCAATCATCGGCTTCTTCCTTCAGCATGTGAGAATCAAGCCTCACCTTACTCTCTTCAGCATAGTCCATGACTCTGAAGATTCTTTCAATCTCCTTTAACCAATTCTGAGCACCATCGGGATTAAATCTTCCTTTGAAGACCGGCGGTTGATTCTTCCTGAACTCATCACTAGCATTCACATTCGGCGCTCCCTGCACCGCCTTAGCCATTGCTTCCTAAGCAGCAGCCATAGCATTGTCATTTCTACCAGCCATATTCTGATTGTTCCCAAACACAACAACAAGATTAAACAAAAGTTCAATCATAACAACATCAAGACAAACACAACTGACTCGAACACTGGCTCTGATACCACTTAATGTAACACCCCACTTCTATACCCCAAATAAACAATTAAATCACTTAGGCACATATTAGAAATTCCATCAGAGTATATTCGAAATATGGTACGAAAAGAGCAATGCCAAATTTTACTTGAAATCAAAACCATATTACACCTGCTCATAATAGATATGCAACAATAGGGTAATTTCCAACTGATAAATGATTATACAGCGCAAACATTTCAACAACATCAAACATATATATATATATATATATATATATATATATATATATATATATATATATATATATATATCAACAAGTTCGATACCAACAACAATATTCATGTCTATAAAAAACATTCATCCAAAAGATACATGTACACAATGCCTCACAAAAATGGCGCTAAGCCAACCTAACTATCCGGTGCTACATATCAGAGCCGACCGACCAAAAGATGAAGACGAGCTTCACAAAAATTGCCATCCAGCAACCTACTCTGCAATGCCTCGTAGAGCATCATAAAACAGCAGAAGGGTGAGAAACATTATCATAATAACATTGCATATAATTATATATCTCAACATATAAAATGCACATGAAACATATTCTCACCACAATTCATTCCTTATCACCTATACACATCGTAATGTGTACATCAATACCAATCAAACATATTAATTACACACAATTCACCAATTCACATAAACTAACATTATTTATGTTTATTCCTCAATTCTATTCATTTCGCATAAACATACGTCTAGCTATGTTTAATCACACATATACATTATTAATGTATAAATCACATACATACACATATATCAAACATGCATATATACAAACAAGTATGTTTCATCACACATACTATCATCTCCATAATACTCCAAATAAACATATGCATATTCATGTTTATTTCTGCATATCATAATTAAAATGATAAAATGCAACTCATAGAGACCGACACACGACTCTATACAGATGCAATACGGTACCGACTCAATCATTTCAGCAGGTTCACTCAGGAACCAAATGGAATCATTGCTTGTTACCTAAAGTAACTCCCCTTCGGGCACACGATGTTCCCCATTGCTCACACCCCACATGGGCACACAATGTTTATGGACTACTCACACCCCACATGGGCACACAACCCGATTGCTCACACCCCACACGGGCACACAATCAAATGTGAATAAGTCACCCATCGCTCACACCACACACGGGCACACGATGTTTTTGGATTGCTCACATCCCACACGGGAATACAATCGGATCGCTCACACCCCACATGGGCACACGATCTTTTTGTAGTCATCGCTCACACTCCACATGAGCACACGATGCTACAACGGATTCACAAAGAATCCCACGGTACAAGAATGCATACATTATGCTTTACATGCAAAATGACACACAACATTCTTGAAAATGTATACATTATTCACAACATAATTATGCACTCAACTCGTTCAATTAACATACATTTGCATACAATTCAAGCAATGTATTCATTTGCCAACGGCCACACATCACCTCGAACTCACAATTCCATAATTAACTTATTTACGTTTTATCGGAAAAGTCGGGTGAAAGTCGGCTAAACATTACATTTCTTAGCATCATTAGTTTCTACACGTTTCTAGCTTTGAATCGATATAAGGAACACTAAAAACGGATACCCGAAACTAAAGCTACGAATTAAAACACAATTTTCTCAAAAACCTACAGGCTCACTGAGCGCCCTCTCGCTCACTGAGTGAGGAAATCCCTGGAACTCTCGCTGAGCGAGGGATAGCTCGCTGAGCGACCACTGCAAATTCCAGAATTTCTCAGCTGTGTGACAGTCACCCTAAACCCATCTAAACCTCCAAAATACTTCCATAAACATGATCAACAACATATTCTAGCTATCATACTTCGATTACAACGATTTCTAACCGATTAATCCACTAATTTCTCACATTTCTCTAAACCCTAACTATTCATCTTCTCTAAACTTCCATCAAAACCAAACTCAACCAATCAAACTCATACATAATCATACACAATATCAAGATAACAATGCTTATCACCCTTACCCGATTATACCAATTCCTAGGAGCAATCTTGAAGCTTTTCCAACTTTCCTTCTTTTCTCTTCTCTCATTTTCTTTCTCTTCTTACCAACTTTTCTATTTCACTCTTTCTCACTCTCTTATATTCTTTTTCTTTCTATTTCTATTTTCTACTCTTTCCAACCAAATATCATTCTCTCACAAAAATACCAATTCTACTAATTTTTAACTTATCACTAATTAACAAATATCTAAAATACCCTCCAATCCAGCTTTACCCGAAAATTCACAAATCGGTAAAATCACACAACATATCATATCATCACAATATTAACAATTAAAATAATTATCACCCAATAAAATAAAAGACTCAACAAAAATTGGGAAATAATCGAATCAGGGCGTCGCAGTACGCCCTCAGGTAAAATTCTTTTAATAATATCACTATTTTAAACGCATATACTTTTGATTTAACAAGTTTCAATATTTTGAAAATGCAAGGTTTGCACAAAGAGGTATGGAGTACCCCAATACTCTCCGGTTCTATATACGTGGATATCGAGATGTGTTTGATCACATGACTCCAGAAGATGTAAGTCATGGAACCAATCATATAACTACTTTACGTCATACATTATTATTTGCACACTAATTATTTTTTCGTGTACCAGTTTAAATGGAGGCCATACCCGGTTTATCCAGATATTGTTCGTGATGATATATGTGCATGGAGTGTGACAACGTCAGTAATATGTTTTCATATTGTTGAGATGCATCAATCAGGCTGGGTAAAATTTATGTTTGGATTTCCTCAGGAAATTCCATCTCAACCAAGATGTCTGAGAGAACATCACGCAATAGAAATGCAATCCACATGGTGTGTTCACTGGAGAATTGTAAACCAAGAAGAGAACGAGTAGTGGAATAACTGAAGGCATTTGGTTTTGAATGGGAAATGTTTAAGACGACAACAGCTGAGGCATGGCCAAAAATATATTAATTGGTTTAGAAATATTCAATTATTATTTCCCTCACAACCACAATATTTAGCCGACCCCCGTCAATTTGCCTCCTATACTACAAACTTTCCCCCACAACCACAACAAACAAACACATTCCCCTAACAACCATTTCATCGCACCCGAACAACAGAACAACCAGCATCATCCCAACAACCAACTCCTCACCAACCAATCCATCAAACCAACTACTACCACCAACAATTTCAAGATCAAACCCCACTACGACCACCCTACCAGTACTCTCCAATCCCTCAACCTAACTTTGAGTATTCATACTCTCAGTCTCAACAAAATACAACCAACCAATCCTCATCTCAACCTATCTATGGATTTGCCTCCTACCAATCTCAACAACAAATATTCCACCCATCGCCTAGTCGAACTAACTTCGATCACTCCTCGTTCTCTCAAGATGTTTATCGTCCATTAATGGAACCACCTCAGTCATATACACAAGTGTCACAAGCACTACCCTACTTTGATCGAACGGAAGAAAATCTTGTATCACTTCCGGACTTCAATATTGACGACCTAAATGACTGTTTGGTGGAGGTTACATCGAACCAACGTCCACCGAATCAAGATGAAGATTTGTCATCCGATTCTACTCCTCCTCCACAACAAAAAACTCGTCGAGGTGTACGCGAAAAAATTCCAACCAAGTGCGGTATTGGGTCATGTCTTCTTCTACCACAACCCCCACCAAAATAAAATTAATGTAATATTATTTTGTATTATTAATATTATTTTAAATTAATATACCTTGGCAATGGTTTGTACATGGGATGAGCGAATTCATATACCTTGGCCAAGGTTTATACGTGGGATGGACGAACTCATGTACTTTGTGTGGTATTTCAGTACCTTTTTTTCTAAATGGTGGCATTTTGATATATAATTTTAGGGAGTGTGGCAGTGCGGTAAAAAAATCCCCTAGTTCCTGCTTTTAAACTATAACTTTTATTCGTTAAATTTTTTGTTTGTTTCAAACTCAAACTCAATTACGACCTACTTAACTAAACAATGATAGGATGAAATTCGATAATCAAATATTTAATCTCTACGATCCAACAATTCTTTTTACTTTTTTTAGTGGCACTTTGTATCCTCTTTGGGCTCCAAAATTGCTAGGTGAAACCCATTATTAATTAGAGACCTAACTAATGTTGTTCAAATTCCGACCAAGTTTTACTTTTTGTTGACTAAAAGTTCTTTTTTAAAAAATAATAAATCTTTTATATAAATCAAATATCATTTAAATATAAAGGTTAATCATTCAAATGATGAAAGGTTACCATATATTATAAAACTTTCTCACAAAAATATTTAACATATTAGAAGCTATGATAAAGGTAAAGAAAAATCATCTTAGATTACATGAAAAAACTAGTACAAACAAAATCTAAATAAACACTAAATGTAGAATAAGTACTTATGTATGATTGCTTTTTATTATATATACCAAACTTCTTTTTTTATTTGGAAAAAGAAGTACAATTCTTGTGACAAACTGAAAATTTCATTTTTATTTTTATTATAGATATTTTATAATTAAAATTTACTTCACTCCAAACTCATTTTCTGCTAAAATGTCAACTTTGCAAAAACTTTGGTGAAAAAAAAAATTGCAAAGAAAAGAAAAAGGATTAGATTTTTCAATAAAAAGCCAAATAAGAAAGAAAAAAAAAAGGTGCTTTATTTCTTTTTAAAGTTTGATGATAATTGGGATTTGATATAAATACAAAGTAAGGCAATTTGAGCATAAAAATTCCAAAACATTGAGAGGTCAATCGGAGGCCCATTATTAATTGCATTGCATTGTATAAAAATTTAAGAGATTTCTTTTCGCTTTATATTAGGTGGGAAAATATTCTTATAAAAAATCCAAAATGTTCCATAGATTTTAGAAATGTATTTTAGACACACATGTCTTAAGTCAAAATGTTATAACTGGTTCAGAGATCTATCTCTGAAATATTTTAAAACATTTATACATTCCTCTCTGAAATGTCCATTTTAAATATTTATTTCCCCGGAGATGCATCTCTGTTTAGGGTTTACGGAGATGTATTTTCGTAACTGTGGAATATTGGAACAAACCCTAGTACGAATAGAATGTCGTGGAAGTCTGCTCACATGTTATTGTTTAATTGAGCTTGTGTTATGGATCCAATTGTTTAAGTTAGCTTGTATCCAAAGTTAGCTTGTATCCAAAGTTAGCTTGTAATGGGTAATTGTTAAAAATCTCATTAGCTTAGTATGTTAGTTTTATTATAAATAACATACTAGTCTCTCATATTTTGTAGAAGGGAAAATAGGAAGATAAAACCCTAAATCAAAAGGGAGAGAGGTTATTTGTTATTCTTGTATACTTGTAATCTTGTTTTAAGAGAAAGGAAAGAATAACTTTTTATAACCAATATTTGTTGTTATCTTTGGTAACCCTAAACCCTAACCCTTGTGGGTTTCTTGATCATAAAGAACCCTATTATACTTTGTTTCTAAGGTATTAAATTCACAACAAATTGGTGCGGTGAGCGTGGAGAAGATGCCTTCAACAATGTATGAGATTAAAAAGTTCACCGGTGTGAACGACTTCGGTCTGTGGCGCTTGAAGATGAAAGCCATACTTGTTTAGCAGGGTTGTTTGGAAGCATTTAAGGGAGAGACGACCATGAATGTTGCGTTAACGGCAGCTAAAAAGAAGGCCATGATTGAGAAAACACACAACACAATATTGTTGAGCCTTGGTAATAAGGTTCTTCGACATGTAACAAAGGAGACGGCGGCGTCAGGGTTATGGTTAAAACTTGAAGGTTTGTACATGACCAAATCGTTGGTGAATTGACTCTACCTGAAGCAAGCCTTGTATTCATTCAAGATGAGTGAAGATAAAGTGTTGGTTGAGAAGTTGGATATGTTCAACAAGATGATTCTTGATCTTGAAAATATTGATGTGAAGACCGATGACGAAAATCAAGCGTTGTTGTTGTTATGCTTTTTGCCCAGAACACATGCTCACTTCAAAGAAACCCTCTTGTATGGAAGAGAGTCCTAACCTTTGAAGATGTTCAATCTGCCTTGTACTCTAAGGACTTGAATGAATGAAAGGAGCATAAAACTTCGACGGTTGGTGAAGGTTTGGCCGTTAAGGCAAAATTCTTGCGAAAGGATGGTAAGTTCGACAAGAAGAAGGGCAAAAGTTAGCAGAAATCTTATAGTGGTGAAGCATCTGGTATTCGATGCTATCATTGTAAGAAGGAGGGTCACATTCGAATGGTGTGCCCTGAACGCATGAAATATCATGAAGGTAATGATAATGGCAATGCTGCCATTGTTCAAGATGATTTTGACTCATCTGATGTACTTGTGGTTTCGAGCGGCGACTCAAGAAAAGAGTGGATTATGAACTCAGGTTGCACTTGGCATATAACTGCAAATAAAGACTTGTTTGATGAATTATGTGATCAAGATGGTGGATTAGCGTTGCTGGGAAACAACAAAGCTTGCAAAATTGCAAGCATTGGATTTGTGGGATTCAAGCTCCATGATGAGTCAATAAAACTATTAACTGAAGTTAGGTATGTACCTGACTTGAAGAGAAATTTGATTTCTCTTGGTGAATTTGACAGGAAGGGATATTTCTTTCAAGGAGATAAAAGTATCCTAAGGGTCAAGAAGGAATCAAAGGAGTGACGTCGAAGAGATACAAAGCAAGGTTGGTTGCAAATGGGTTCACTCAAAAAGAAGGTGTTGACTTCAATGATGTGTTCTCTCTTGTTGTGAAGCACAGGTCCATTCGAATGTTGCTTGCCATGGTGGCACACTTCGACTTTGAACTGGAACAGATGGATGTGAAGACTGTGTTCTTGTATGATAATCTTGATTAAACAATCCTGACGAGGAAACCTGAAGGGTATGTCGAAGAGGGGAAAGAAAAGTATGTGTGCAAACTGAAGAGATCTTTATATGGGCTAAAACAATCTCCTCGACATTTGAATAGGAGATTCGACAAGTTCATGGCACGCATAAGTTTCATCAGAAGTCAAGTTGACCACTGTGTTTACTTCAGATTTTGACCTGGTAATTCATTTGTTATTTTGTTGCTTTATGTGGGTGATATTCTAATAGCAAGAAACAATGTTGAAAATGTAATGAGGGTGAAGGTTAAACTCAATAAGGAGTTCGATATTAAGAATCTGGGAGATGCGTCCAGGATTCTTGGGATTGACATCCGGAGAGATAGAAAGCAGTTGAAATTATGCTTATCTCAAGAGGCATACCTACGGAAGATTCTGGAAGAGTTTGGTATGTCGAATTCAAAGCCTGTTGTTACTCCGACAAACCCTCAATTCAAGATGAGTATAGATCAGTGTCCCATTACTGATGTCAAAAGAGCTTATATGAATAGCATCCCTTATGCTAATATAGTAGGTTCTTTGATGTATATTATGGTTTGTACTAGACCCGACATAGCATATGCAGTAAGTCTTGTAAGTGGGTACATGTCGAATCCTGGAAAGGCTCACTGTCAAGCATTGAAGTGGATTCTAATGTACATAAATGGGTCTCTGGATAGAGTCCTAATTTATTATGGAGCCTTGGGTGAAAATAGTAAAGTAGCAATCGAAGGATATGTCGACTCTAATTATACAGGTTGTATGGATTCTAGAAAATCTATTTCTTGATATGTTTTCACTATTTTTGGCACAACAATTAGTTAGAAAGCAACAATTCAGAAGGTTGTTACTTTATCAAACACTAAAGCGGAATATATCACCCTAACTGAAGTTGTAAAGGAAGCATTGTGGCTTGAAGGTTTTGCAAAGGAGCTGAAACTTCAAGGTCAAAGTATCACTGTTAAATGTGATAGTCAAAGTTCAATACCTTTGTTGAAGAACTCAGCCTATCATGAGCGAACCAAGCACATTAATGTGAGGATGCATTTTGTCAGAGGGGTAATCGAGCATGGAGAAGTCCAAGTATTGAAGGTTTCGACAGCTCATAATATTGCTTATATGATCACCAAGGCGTTGCCTAGTTGCAATTTTTTCCACTGTATGCAATTGATAAAGCTGCATGAAGAAAGCTAGTTTGTTTTCTGTTGGTATAAGGTGTGTTCCAAGGTGGAGATTTGTGGAATATTGGAACAAACCCTAGTACGAATAGCATGTCGTCAAAGTCTGCTCACATGTTATTGTTTAATTGGGCCTTGTGTTATGGATCCAATTGCTTAAGTTAGCTTGTACCCTAAGTTAACTTGTAATGGGTAATTGTTAAAAAGCCCATTAGGTTAGTATGTTAGTTTTATTATAAATAGCATACTACTCTCTCATATTTTGTAGAAGGGAAAATAGGAAGATAAAACCCTAATTCAAAAGTGAGAGAGGTTATTTGTTATTCTTGTATACTTGTAGTCTTGTTTTAAGAGAAAGGAAAGAATAACAGTTTATAACAAATATTTGTTGTTATATTTGGTAACCCTAAACCCTAACCCTTGTGGGTTTCTTGATCATAAAGAAACCTATTATACTTTGTTTCTAAGGTATCAAATTCACAACAAATTGGTGCAGTGAGCATGGAGAAGATGCCTTCAACAAAGTATGAGATTGAAAAGTTCACCGGTGTGAACGACTTCGGTCTATGGCGCTTGAAGATGAAATCCCTACTTTTTCAACAAGGTTGTATGGAAGCGTTGAAGGGAGAGACGGCCATGAATGTTGTGTTAACGATAGCTGAAAAGAAGGCCATGATTGAGAAAGCACATAACGCAAAACAGTGCATGTTAAGTTAGTTTTATGGTTACTCGGATGAAAATGACAATTTATAAATGTTAAGGCCCATGCAATGTGATAAGCATTAATCCATACTACTGATATGCAAAAATTGACATAAATAAATTCGGAGTCAAAATAAGTCATCATAACATACAAAATAAAGTTGAAATATACAATAAAGTCGAAATATGTAAAACAAAACTTAACATAAATACAAACTAAAAATACTATAAACTAATATGTACGCCGGACTAGAGCTCCACATACAACTCATCCTCTTTTGCTCCCCGTCCTCCGACGATGTCTCTGGTACATCATTGTCTCTCGTGCCTTTTCCATAATTGCATTTAGGATCTCCCTCACCTCATAAACATCAGCAAAGATACATTTTTCAATGTCTTCTTGCCCAATCTCCATAATATAGAGACATCTAGGAAACACGTCATGAGCATGATCTAACTTAGCATGCTCCTCCTATAGTATCTCCTGATGTGTTGGCCTCGATGGATCTCCTAGAACAGCTTGCATCATATATGGATGTGACACCTTAAAGAGGCACCATATGTACCCATCTACATAGCTCTAGTCACTCTCAGCTATGGTACTCCGTGCCTCCCCGGATACCAGATGACTACGATAATCAGCAAACGTGGCATCCATATATTTACGTGTCATAGCGAGAGGAGCGGTGACAACATGATATCTGGGAATAGTCTGGGTGTAGCCGAACTACCGCATTACATGCTCAAGAAGATGAGAAAATGTCAGACGTGAACATCAAGTTAACCATTCTGAGTATAACACTATGTCGTTAAATGGCCATGTCTCACGGTGATCAACATAGTTGTTAAAGTGCATATCATTTGCTATCAAATTGTCAAGATATACTCAAAACAACTTTATTTCATGTTTCCCTCTGAGCGGGGAAATGCATAAGCATGCATCATATCCGCAGTAAATGTCAATACAAATGACCAGTCGGAGATGGGCGGAAAGTGCTTGAGGATCCAACTCTGAAAAGTGTTGGAACGCACAAATCATTAGTAAGGGCGTTGCAAATATGTAATGAAAATGACACACAAACACTAAAAGACCAATAAATATTACCTTCAAAACTATGTTGTTGCATGTCTCCTGTTTCATCTTCCACCTACAATCCTCAGATAACTTAGAGTACAAGTAGACCAAACAAGCGTCCCCCTAGTTGTATTCGTGGATCCGCTCAAAGTCTTCAAAGTATCTAAGGTAGAAGATATCCACATAAGTGGCACTCTTTTCCACAAAAATGGTAGTTCCAACCAAATATAACAGGTATGCCTTATTGGTGTAAGCCCTATAGGCATATACTTTTGGTACTAATATCGAATTATTTATTAATAATAAAATGCATTTCTTTATTATGTTTGTTTTTCCAAAATTATAAAGTCCCTAAAATAGCTAAATCGTTTAATGAAATATTAAGTGTGACTTAATCATGAAATACCATTAAACATAAGGACATTATTCTTATAGCATCCATAGTCGAGCTTTAATGTGAAATGGGATAGCCTTAAAACATTAATACTATTATATAGATAGACTGATAATCACATCTCATGGATCATGGATAAGGAGTTATCAAGTCTTGATATAGGTAGGAATATTAGGAGTAATATTTATACTGGATTGACCCACTATAAGAGTACTACATAGAATGTTATGCAAAGTGTCATAAGTTACTCTCATGGTGATAGTGGTATATCCCACCCTTCGACCTGAAACTACTATGGACCCTAGATGTAGAGTCAAGTACTTTATTGCTGATCAAACATTATCTGTAACTGGATGATCATAAAGACAGTTGATGGGCACTTCACAAAGCATGTTGAGGGACATGAGTAGCCTAAATGGAATTTGTCCATCCTGCATAACAGGATAAATGTCTAAGGGTCCAATATTGAACTGGACAAGGATGACACGATATATGCCTTGTGTTTAATATATACATAAGGGCAAAAGGGTAATTATACACACAAGTACTATCACAAAAGGTTTTATCAGATCACATGACAATTTTGTGACTTGGGTAGTAGTGATGTGTTGCTAGATACCGCTTATTGTTTATTATGTTAAATACACGATTTAATATGATTGCCAACGTCGCGAAATCCTACAGGGTCACACACATAAGAACAGTTAGATAATGGATAGAATAAATAAGATACACCGTAAGGTACGGTGCACTAGAATGGAATACGGAATATGGTAAGGTACCATGTGCTTAATTAAATATGATATAATAATTATTATTATTAATTTTATAATAGTTATAAAATATAATAATAATAAAATTATGTTTATTATAATAATAGTTATTATAATAATATAATAATATTATATTGAGTTGGGCTTTTAGCTTGAAGTCCACACAAGTAGTTCTATAAATAGAACCTTAGTGCAGAAGCTCAAGTGTTGTTGTTTTTGAAACTCTGGCCGTATTCTATTTTTCCTCTCCCTCACTCTAAACCTTCAATCCAATCAGTTAGCACTGTGACTGAAGGAAGTTGTTCGTGTGGACTAAGTAGAGGCGTTGTTCATCGTACAACGCTTGTGATCATCCATCGATTCGAATTTAAAGGTTTCATCGCCACAAGAGGTAACTTTTCTATCATGGATCATGACCTTTCGTAAGGATCTCTAAAGGGAAATATTTGTTTTCCGCTGCGTTTATATTGTTAATTCCCCTTTAGTGGTATCAGAGCCACTTACGAAACAATGAGTCTAGTAATTGTTTGTTTTCTGTTATTTTGTTTTAATTGGATTAAAACATGTAAACAAAAATTAAGTCAAATCCAGATATTGAATTTTTGGCATCAGATTGTGTATGGTTTGGATGGTTGATATTGATTATGCTTCGGAATCCGACAATAGTATGGAGAAGCATCGATATGTCAATCATCCATAAGTTACACATATATGATCGATCTAATTCATATGTGATATGATTAACTTTAATCCAAATATGGTATATTGAATATACTATTTTATTTCGTTAGTTCAAATCACATAATGATTTCATTCGTTTGAGCGGTCTGTGGTCATCTGCTTCGGAATCCGACTTTAGTATGGTGAAGTGATGGCATACGGATTAATCATACAGAGTTATTAATCATGGTGTTTTAATGGTATGAAATTGTTGCATTAGCGTTCATTACGGCACAAGGGTTGTGCCGTTAATAAGGTCTGCCGTAATATCACATATTCTAAAATGTGACGGTCACCATAAAACGTGTGACAGTCGTCATAGTCAGCAGTGTGACGGTCGTCATAGGCTGCAGTATGATGGTCGTCATGGGCACTATTACAGTGCAACGGTTGCATCAATGCAGTCTGCGTTTTTAGGTTATGCATTTGCCGAAAATTCAATTTGATTTATTTAATAACAGGATTTAAATTAATAATAATGAATTTTTATTATTTTTCTTTTGGTGGTCAGTTATGGCCTTAGTTTATTTTTCTTTGTTTTGGATTTTATAAATACGACCTGCGTGTTGTGTCTCTCTGTTATTCTCATCATGTAACTTATATTCTCATGTCACTCTCGTATATAAAACGAGATTCCTTTATGTAATATGTTATTATGAAGAAAGAGAAGACTACAAAAAAAAAGAAGGACAATCTTGGATATCTTGCTTGGAGAAGTGAAGATCGTTATTAGGTTTAGCTTAAGTTCTCTCATTGGCTTGGAAAAATAATTGCGCTAGGGGCCATAACTATTTCATTTGTATGTATGTATGTATATATATATATATATATATATATATATATATATATATATATATATATATATATATATATATATATATATATATATATATATATATATATATATATATATATATATATATATATATATATTAGATATTGTATGTATGTTGATGCATGTGTGAGGAATGATTTATATGATAAATAAGCAGTGAGATCAAACTAATTAAAATTCCCTCAAAACTAATATTAAGTTTTTGCTTTCCAAGTTTTAGAACTCATCAAGACTAGTATCAAATATTGTAGGTTTCGCCTAACGCGAGGTGCATCTTCTATATTAGTAAGGTGCAATGGGATAAATGTAATATCCAATTTCTAAAATAATGGGTCAAACTTAACTAAACAAAATATAATAAGATTATATACATTTAGAAGCAAGAGTTGGGAATGATCCATATGATGGATTGGAATAAGGAGTTATTCACCCAACTGAAATATTCTAGAATTGTATTGGATGCAATTGGAAGGAGTTCTTACCTATATAGCCGAGTTTTTGTACAATCATCCCAACGCTGACTTAAAACAAAGAGAAATATGGATCTCGATCCACTAGAAAATCTTCCAACGGGATTTTCCGAATCAAATGATGAGGGTCATTTGTTTTGAGTAAAATAGTGGGAGTATATTTAATTATAGGCCTATTTAAATATATTATTTTAATGATACTTATATTTTTTACATTATATTTTGTAGATTACCGTGACAACAAACACGTCTATTAACATTTTGCGATCAATCCTTGATAAGGAAAAGTTGTCTGGGACAAATTTTCTTGATTGACACTGATAACTTGAATTTGTATCGATTATTTAATGCGGTTTCTGATTGTTTAACATGTTAATTTAAGTATTTTGGATACTATTACGTGAGAATTGTGTTTGTTTTGTAGATATTTGATCAAACATGACTTTTGGAGGCAAAAGTATAAAAGGAAGCTTATTGGACAAGAAACGAGGGAAAACACAGAAGGAAAAGAGAAAGAAAAAGTCATTCTGCATAATTCATTTGTGGGACGCCCGTCTCACATCCAAGTTTCCTGTTTCAACTTCAAGTTGGTCGTCTCAACATCCAAGTTGCTCGTCTCACTTTTAAAACGCCCGTCTCAAGTTTAAAATTCCAGAAACCTAATTACAAAACAAAATTCAAACAGAGAGAGATGTTATGAGAATCATTCGCTTCAACCAGAGAATTTTCCTCCACCCTAATCAGCTCAATCCATGAAACTTAGTTTAAAGCCCAATCGAAGTACATGCCTACAATTGCTCAATAAACCTAAAATGTTGCCTATAAATAGAAGCCACTGCAATTTGCAAAGGGAGCTTCGTTCAAGTCCAAATTTATGTTGTTTTCTTTCGTTCGAAGTTCGCAAATTTATTTTAAGTATTCGTTTTTTATTTACCAAACCCTAGTGATAGTTTCCATCATTAGGAAACTATCGCCATTTTAATTGTTTCCAGCCACTGAATTATTGTTTACTTATCAAGTTTTCGAAAGTTTGGTTGATCAAGAACATTGCAACTAGGTTTCTAAGTTTTAATGCTTTATTGTTTATTTATCGTTGCATTTATTTATATTATTAATTCCTTTTACTTTTACCTTTCTTTGTTCTTATTTAATATGTCTGGCTAAACCGTTATTAGGTATGTAGTTGTCTAACCGGAACGAATTCGGTAGAATTAGGCTATTCTTTAAATTAAGTTATTTTCCGGTTTTGATTTCTTGTTTTAAATAACTTTCGTTACGAGAGTAAGGGAGTATAAAATATTAGGATTAAGACCACAAGAGTATGAGATCATAATCATATAGCTGAAATCAGGCATTTGTTATAAATACAACGGAAACACTTTGTAACACGGTGGGAGAACTGACTTTCTATAAATGTTGCGGATAGCAAGAGTCGCCACCGACTTTTATTTTATCCAAAAGGAAAGGACATAAAAGAACAGGAAAGACCTATTTTAAAAGACTTGAGTCCGGGGGGTAGGTTATATAAAGGGAAGGTGTTAGCACCCTTTATATCCATGGTTATCCATGGGCTCTTAGTTACTTAGCTCACTTTGTTTGTTTGCAAGAGTGTAGTGTGTGATTAGAAAAATTTCTTTAAGTACTTGGT
This sequence comes from Lathyrus aphaca, assembly GCA_963966055.1. Classification (NCBI taxonomy): domain Eukaryota; kingdom Viridiplantae; phylum Streptophyta; class Magnoliopsida; order Fabales; family Fabaceae; genus Lathyrus; species Lathyrus aphaca. Next base: position 518,970,488 of record OZ014519.1, on the reverse strand, counting down.
AATGACCCTCGTATGGGTGTATACAAAGCCTAGTTTAGAAATTGTGAGGTGTAAAAGTAATTTCGAAAAGTGTGAGCAAGTAGCTATGAGGTACCTACCCTTGATTAAGTCTTTCGTTTTCTCGTATGTTCTTTCAATGGTAAGACTATCCTATTATTAAGGAATAGGTAGTCATTACCTTGGATGTGTTAAGGGACAAGAGTAGGGTCATCGTATGGTCATAGAAAGCAACAAGTAAGGGTGTCTTTAGCAATTCGTAGGGACTATCATCATTTATTCGAAGGGACAAGATCACTATTCCGTAGGCAACCTCGAAGGGACTTGATCTTTTAAACTGTAGGGACTTGATGATTTTTATGAAGGGACTTTTCTTAAGACACCCCTATATTCGAGGGACTTGACCATATTTAAGGCAACCAAGAGGGGTAACCTAGGAAGTGCAAGATGACGATCAAAGATCGACTTACGTGTGTGAGTGGTTATATTCAGGTATTTATCTTATTTAAATTAATTATCTAATTTTATTTAATCACAATTAAGTTATGCACACCCTAAGATTACTAACCATACATTAAAATAATTACAAAATAAAGATATAAAGTAAACCTACAAATATTACATGGCTTTAGCAATTACATAATAATAAAAATAATAATGATAATAATAAATATAATAAGAATAATAAATAAACAATAATCAAATATTAGTAATGATAAAATAATAATAATAATGGTTAGAATAATAAATAAGAAAAATAAAAATTTAGAAAAAAAAATTATTTTTTAGGTTAAATAAATATTAGAAATTTTTAGAAGTTAATTAAGAAAATAAATTTAATAATAATAAACAAATAACAAATTATTTACATATTAATAAAAATAAAGATTAAATAATTTAATTAGGGTTTAGAAAAAAAAAAAGTTAATTTTTAGGGTTAGGATAAAAATTAGGGTTGATAAAAAATTAGGGTTACTGTTTTAATTAAGAAATATTAGGGTTTTTAATTATAATTAAAATACATTATTTATTTATTTACAAAAATACATATAATAACTATATACCAATATATTATAAAATTAATACAAATAATTAACATTTAAGAAAATAATTTATGAGTTTTTTAGAAAATATAAAGTTTTATGAAAATATTATTGGTTATTAGTTTAGAAATTATTTTAATTATATTAATTAAATCAAAATAAAGAAAATAGTAAAAATAAGAAAAACATGAAAAAGCCTAAAAAGATAGGACCTGGGATTTGAACCCAGGTCCCTTACCTCAATCAACAACATACAAAACCAGCTGAGCCAGCACGCGCTGGTGTAAGCTATGTACAACACATCCTATATATTGCAATCCTGCAAAAAACAAATGAAATTAAAACCAAAATGGCCTGCGGCCAGATTCGAACCCATGACCATCACAACAACAACCAAACGCTTCAACCAACTGAGCCACATGGGGCGCGTGCAATATATAACCATTACTAATTATAATAAAATAAAACAAGTTTCCAAGCTGGATTTCCGCACCAAACTTTGTCTTCCTCATTTTAATTACCTGCGAAAATTCATACAATATTTCCTGCGAAATTTCCTGCGGGCAGTACAAACCAGAAGAACCTATGTTTTTGAAACATCATTCAAACCATAATAATAATAAAAATTCTTAACCCAGATCAATTACCCAGTGTTCATACGTCATAACCATGTTTTTAGAATTCATTTATATTAGGTATTTCGCAAAACCCCAAATGAGGATCATAAACCCTAGCCATGGCAGTTTTCGATTCCGGTCATGAACCTTCAATCTAATTATCCAGAAAGTATCCTAAGGTCACTACAAACACAAACCAATCATTAGAATCAATTTATAATGCATCAAAATGTGAAATAAAAAAAGACATTATTCTTGAATAAAAACGATTCGGTTAGGGCATATGATGATGTTTTAGATGATGATAATGATGCAAATAGCTTCAATGAACCCCCGGGAAGGTATTGCAACCTTTGTTTTGCCTTGAAAAGATCCCTAACTCAAAATCCGAATGTGACTTTTTCTTTGAAAAGTTGAAGATTGGATGATGTTCTTGGGAGCTGGAAATTCGTCCATTGTGCTTGTAATAGGTTTGTGAACTTATAGTGATGCAAATTAGGTCAAGAGTTTGTGGATTTGTGGGCTTTCTTGAATAAATTGAATGTGAAGAAACCTCATGATCAAAATAAGTGAAAATCAAATATTTACATACCAATCTGTTCTAGCACGAATTTGAATAAGATCGATCATCTCTAATTGATATTTATGACCTTCTAGAACAAGAATCAAATTTAAATATTGAGTTTTCATATTTTATTTCAATTTAAATTGAGTTTTAATGAATAAAATCAAAATAAATAAATAAAAACTATAAAAATCTGAATAAATGATATTTGAATCGTGCATGATGTCATGGTAGAGATTGGGTCATAAAATTGCAAGCCCATGTGGAAAGAATTTTTTCTAAGACCCCATTTGCTCAATATACCTCTCAAAAATTTCCCAACTTTGCAAAGGCACAAATCCCTTAATTTTAAGGCTATGAAGGTGTTCTTGGACATTTTGGAAAGCTTAGAGAGTCCTATAACCAACCTCTTTAGTCTCATGTCCATATCCTTTACCATTTTCAAATTATGCCTTTTGGAAGATGTTGACTTTTTGTTGACTTTTAAAATGACCTATAATGTCTTAGCTCATACCTTCCAAATGAAGTATTTTTGGGCTTGGCTTGTGAGACACAAAGTTGTAGAGAATTAAATTTCCTTCAAAATGAGCTTTGGATGGAAAAAATGTGATGAAGCATGTGAAAGTTATGGCTGGTCAAAGTTCAGTTGACTTTTCTTGTGAAAACCCTAATTTAGAAACTCCTGATTATTGATGATCTGAATTCTCCTTGATGAATCATGATCAAACCTTGATCAAATGATGAATTTTACTTCATAAACTTGATTTTGGCAAACAATCATGAATTTTGACTTTGGTTTGACCACAGTTGACCTTAGTTTGACTTTTTAACTGCTTTGACTGATTTTTGCATATCTGATCATCTGAATGAGCAATCTTTTTGGGAAAGCCTTGAAACTTGACATAGGGATTCTTGAAGACATATAGGATGCTATGAAGCTCACTTTAGGCTTTGGAAGATCATTTAGCCTGATGAAATTCAAAACCCTAGTTTAGGATGCATTGCTTAGGAGGATGCTTTGTCTGGGGGAATTGTCAAACTTTCTGACTAATTGTGAACCTTGTGAACCTCTTGGGATACCTTGTGAACCTTGTGAACCTTGTGAACCTCTTGGGATACCTTGGAGCACAATGTTTTGACTAGGTGAGGGCAAATTTTGGGGTGCAACACACTTTAAAATCAATTAGAACCTTTAGGTTTCCAAAAAATATTTCTAACTTGAATTGACACAGCAAGAGTACTCAATTGAACTAATAGGCAAGAAAACGAGAGTGTGAGTCAATGAATTTTAAATTGAGTGTTTCTACGGAGAAATAACTTAACAAACCTTGATAAGCCGAACCTCTATTGAATTCGCGAAAGCGAATCAATTATGTACCGATATTTTTACCATTAATTTAAATTAATTAATTATTCACCTTTTAAAACTAAAAACACCGCTCACCTTAGCTAAACATAGTAACACCCGATAACACTAGGTTGATAACCGAGTCTCTATGGGATCGACATATTTTATTACTACGTGATAGATTGTGCACTTGCAGTTAGTAACCGTTAGACTCAGAAAGTCGTCACCATGTTTTTGGCGCCGTTGCCTGGGACTTATGTTTAGTCAATAGGGCATTCCGTTGTTGCATCATCTAGACTAAGGCAACAATTTTACTTTTCCTTTGTCGATTGTATGCCCAGTACTCACTCCTGAGGAGAAGATTTAGAACCCCTGATTAACGAAGTAGAATGTTTCATAAGTTTGAGACGCTGAACCGAACCCAACGAAACCCTTATTCCTGAAATTATTATATCAGAACCAATTGAAGAACCAAACATGTCCGAAAATGGAGCGCCACGTTCACTCATGTTTTATGCGACTCCAAACCACCAAGAATCGCACAACACTATTGTCGCACCAGCCATAACCCGAAACGATTTTGAAATCAAACCTTTACTGCTGCAAGTTGTACAACAAAACCAGTTTTCTAGAAACCTGGCGGACAATCCAAATGAACATCTGACGAGGTTCGTACAATACGTAGGTACCGTGAAAGCAAATGGTGTAACCCAAGACGCAATTAGACTAAGACTCTTTCCGTTCTCTCTAAGAGATAAAGCTTGGGCTTGGTTATAATCATTACTAGCCAACTCCATCACAACATGGGCAGAATTGAAGAAAGTTTTCTTATCTCGTTATTTCCCGCCAAGCAAGAGAGCTATGCTGAGAGCTCAAATTAACGGATTCTGACAAAAAGATGCCAAATCACTTTATGAAGCGTGGGAAAGGTACAAGGACCTATTAAGATTATATCCATACCATGGTTTTGAAAATTGGGTAACCATCATAACCTTCTATAATGGACTTCTATACAACACTAGGATGACAATAGACGTTGCCACAAGCGGCGCTCTTATGGATAAACATTACGAAGAAGCATATAACCTCATTGAGAACATGGCTCAGAACCATTTCCAATGGGGAGGAGAAAGAACACTTGTAGAGAAGAACCAGACTAAAGGAGGAATGTATGAAGTGAGCAGTTTTGATCACGTAAATGCCAAGATGGATGCCATAGTTCATAAAATCAATAACTTGACCATAACACCACCAGCCACTGTGGCTGCCGTAACTCCAAATTGTGAAATTTGTGGAATCCCAGGACACACATCGCCCGAATGTCAACTACTTGCAGGATTAACCATATATCAGGTGAATTATGCTCAAGTAAACCTTTATTATAACACCTATAACCCAGGATGGAAAAATCACCAAAATTCTCTTACAAGAATAACAACGCCTTGTATGCGCCTAATCAAGCACCAGCTGCACCACCAAGATATCAAAATGCTGCCGCACCCAATCCAAATGTTCCTAGGAATTCAAACCTTGAACTGATGATGGAAAACTTCATTGCTGCTCAAGCTAAAACAAACAAGGATTTCCTAAATCAGGACATCCATACTAGTGAATAGATAAAGCAATTGGTGATAAAGGTAGATGCTTTAGCTACTCATAATAAGATGTTGGAAACCCAAATTTCTCAAGTAGCCCAACAACAAGCATCCACCGCTGCCCCAGCCGGAACTTTTTCTGGACAACCACAACCAAATCCTAAGGTTCATGCAAATGCAGTCATACTAAGGAGCGGAAAAGAGTTGGATGAACCTGCCGATCCTAGATACGAAAACCGAGCCATGTACCAATAGCCTGAGAAATCAACTAAGAAAAACGATAAACCACAGGAAAAGAAAACCAACGAACAAGAGGTTGAGGAAAAGGAAAAACCTTATGTGCCTCCGCCACCATATAAACCACTGATTACGTACCCCCAACGGTTAACAAATTCTAAAACCATAGGACAATTCAAGAAATTCGTAGAGCTTCTGAAACAGTTAAACATTACCATACCTTTCACAGAAGTTATTACTCAGATGCCCTCATACGCTAAATTCCTAAAATAAATCTTATCTAACAAAAATAAAATTGAGGAAAACGAAACAGTTACACTCACTGTTGAGTGTAGCGCAATCATTCAAAATAACATGCCTCCTAAACTGAAGGACCCTGGAAGTTTCTCTATTCCTTATGTAATAGGAAAGTTTGTCATAGACAAAGCCCTATGTGATTTAGGAGCAAGTATAAGTGTTATGCCGATATCAATTTGCAAGAAATTGGATATGGGACAACTAAGACCAATAAAGATGTCAGTTCAGCTAGCCGATCGTTCAGTTAAATTCCCAGTAGGCATTCTAGAAAATGTTCCTGTACGAATAGTAAAATTCTACATCCCAACTGATTTAATAATCATGGACATCAAGGAAGATGCTACAACCCCTATTATACTAGGAAGACCGTTCTTAGCTACTGCATGAGCTATCATTGATGTAAAGAAAGGCAAGATGACATTCGAAGTAGGAGAAGAGAAAGTCGAATTTATTCTAACCCAATTCCTCCAAGCTCCAGCCATAGACGATACTTGTTATTTCATTAATGTCATTGAGAAATGCAGGCGAGAAATGGAAAAAGAAGAAATTACCTACTCCGATATAATGAAAATCCCATCCCCTGAAATCTTCCAAAAAGATATCTCAAAAGAACCTTATCATGACAAAAACCAAATTGAAGGATTAACTCTTACACCTGATCAAATTCCATGCCCGAAAAAACCTGATATTGAACTTAAGACATTACATAACAACCTTAGATATGAATTCCTCGATTCAAAACTTAGAAGACCAATTATAGTGAATGCGGATTTAGGACAGCTCAAAATCGGAAAAAATTTAGACGTCCTAAGAAAGTACACAGCCGTGTTAGGCTATAAAATATCTGATCTAAAAGGAATAAGTCCTTCAATATGCATGCATCGCATTATGCTAGAGGAAGATTGTAAGACCTCTAGAGATCCCTAGAGAAGGATTAATCTAATTCTAAGTACTGTAGTCAGGGACGAAGTAAAGAAGTTATTAGACGCAAGAATTATATATCCAATATCTGACAGTCAATGGGTCAGCCCAGTACATGTTGTACCAAAGAAGGCATGCCTTACAATCACTAAGAACGCCAAAGGCGAGTCTATAACACGTAGAGTAGTAACCGGGAGTAGAGTGTGTATCAATTACCAAAACCTGAACAAAGCTACCCATAAATATATTTTCCTTTGCCCTTCATCGATAAAATGTTAGAAAGACTAGCCAAACATTCTTACTTTTTCTACCTGGATGGTTACTCAATATATTTTCAAATTCCTATCCACCCTGATGACCAAGAAAAGACAACATTCACATGTCCATATGTAACATTTGCCTATCATCGTATGTCATTCGGTTTATGTAACGCTCCAGCAACATTTCAAAGATGTATGATGGCGATCTTTGCTGATTTCATAGATGACATCATGGAAGTGTTTATGGATGATTTTTTCGTATGCGGCCTGAGTTTTGAAGGATGTCTATCTAACTTAGAGATGGTACTCGAGAGATGCGTAAAAGTGAATCTTGTGCTAAACTGGGAGAAGTGCCACTTTATGGTCAGACAAGGGATTGTTTTAGGACATGTGATATCTAACAGAGGCATCGAGGTAGATAAAGAAAAGATAGAAGTGATAAAATACCTTCAACCGCCTAAAATCTTGAAAGATATAAGAAGTTTCCTTGGACACGCTGGTTTTTACCGACGATTCATTAAGGACTTTTCCAAAATCACTAAGTCGTTGATGGGTTTATTAATGAAAGACGTTGAGTTTATCTTTTACGAAGACTGTTTGAAAGTATTTGAAACCCTCAAAACAACTCTTATCACGACACCCATCATACAACCACCCGGTTGGACGCTACCATTCGAGATTATGTGCGACGCGAGTGATTACGTTGTTGGCACAGTCTTAGGCCAAAGAAAAGATAAGAAACTCCACATTATATATTACGCAAGTAGGACCTTAGACCCTGCTCAGATGAATTACACCACAACAGAGAAAGAACTCTTAGTCGTCGTGTTCGCACTTGATAAATTGCATTCTTACCTTGTAAGAGCTAAAATCATCATCTATACCGATCACGTAGCCATCAGATACCTTCTAAGTAAAAAGGATGTAAAACCTAGGTTACTAAGGTGGATCTTATTGCTTAAAGAGTTTGATTTAGAAATTAAGGATAAGAAAGGGACTGAAAACGTAGTAGCAAACCACTTATCACGTATGGAAGGAATTAAATCCGACCCAATACCAATTAACGATGATTTCCCTGATGAACGTCTTATAGCCCAACTAGAACATGAGATGTCTTCTTTAGACAAAAAAATCCAAGAAGAAACTGTGGAAGAAATTTGTGCGCAAACTAATGTGCTATGGTATGCTGATATAGTCAACTATTTAGCTGTCAGGGTACTTCCACCATATCTCACTTATCAGCAAAAGAAGAAATTCTTTGATGATTTAAAATAATATTACTAGGACAAACCGTTGCTTTTCAAGCGAGGATCTGATAGTATTTACCGTTGATGTGTCCCAGATGAAGAAATGGAAAACATAATTTCCCAGTGCCACTCCGCTCCTTACGGTGGACATGTAAGCACTTCTAAGACTTGTGCGTAGATCCTTCAATCAGACCTATTTTGGTCCACTCTATGGAAAGATGTTCACCTTACCATTCTAAATTGCGACCGATGTCAACGCACTGGTAACATCTCGAGGCGCGATGAGATTCCCCAAAAAGGCATTCTTGAAGTAGAAGTTTTCTATATGTGGGGAATTGATTTTATGGGACCATTCCCATCTTCTTTTGGAAATAAATTCATACTCCTAGCTGTCGATTATGTTTAAAAATGGATAGAAGCTATAGCTTCTCCAACAAACGACACTCGAGTAGTCATAAAGCTTTTTAAGAACAATATCTTCCCAAGATTCGGTTCACCAAGACTCGTCATAAGTGACGAAGGCTCTCATTTCATATCTAGAATATTTGATAAACTCTTATTAAAATATGGAGTAAGACACCGAGTAGCTACACCTTACCATCCGCAAACTACTGGAAAAGTAGAAGTTTCAAATAGAGAAATAAAACAAATTCTAGAAAAAAAATATAGCTACATCAAGGAAAGATTGGTCTATTAAATTACCTGAAGCTTTATGGGCCTACAGAACAGCTTTTAAGACACCCATCGAAACCACACCGTTCAAATTAGTCTATGGAAAATCTTGCCATTTGCCAGTAGAATTAGAGCATAAGGCCTATTGGGCAATTAAAACTCTCAACTTTAACTACACTAACACATGTGAGAAACGTATTCTAGACTTACATAAATTGAAAGAAATAAGACTAGAGGCTTACGAGAATGCTCGCATATATAAGGAGAGAACCAAGAAATGGCATGACAAGTGAATTTCTAGGAAAGAATTCAGTGTGGGAGACGTCGTTCTTTTATTCAATTCTAGACTTAGGTTGTTTCCGGGAAAATTACGATCTAGATGGTCTGGTCCTTTCGAAATAACTAAAGTTTTAAATAGTGGCGCTATCGAAATTAAGGGTAGGTCTAGTGCACCGTTTATAGTAAATGGGCAACACCTTAAACATTATAATTACGTAGAAGACAAAATTTTCAATGGGTTTGAAATTGGCAGAATTACCATCGGAAACCTTAGATTAGTTTCCCTTAAGTTGTGTCAAGCCCCGACATTAAATGAAGCTCTTAGTGGGAGGCAACCCGCGATTTAATTTTTACTTTAAATTTTCATTTTATATGCGTTTTAAATTTTTTTACTTTTAAATGCTTTAAACTCACTGATTTTTGTGTTGATTTGTTTTATTGTGTGATTCCAGGATTTTTAAAGTTTTCTACCTTCTACTACTCTCTCTCTCTCTCTGTTTTCACTAACTCTGATCATGACTACCAATATGACTGTGAAATTTAGAGATGGTGTCCAGAGGCGCCGTTATGAAGCTTTAGCCTTACGACCCATGTCCTTGACCAAATTTGCTCATGTACCTACCATGAAAGCTTTAGGCATAGGTGCTAACATTGACTACCTGTTTAGCCAGCTAGGCTGGGAGGGATTTGCACTTAGGAAACATAGAACCTACTATGAGTTGACCTTATAATTCCTAAGTTCACTGGTTTACAACCCAAATTGTGGAAAAGGCTTAACCAGAGGAAAGATAACGTTTAGACTCTTCGCATACCCCTGTGAGTTTAACATTCATGAGATGGCTAACCTTCTAGAGTTTCTAGATGGCCCTTCCGTTTTCTCGGAGCCGCAAGAGGATTTGCTTGCACATGGTGAGTTAGACTGTTTTTGGAGTAGTATCTCAGGATGACCTGATCATGATTTATACCCTATGTTGTCCACTGAGATTCATAACCCATTTATTAGATACTTCCATATGATTCTAGCATATTCATTGTTCGGAAAAGCTGAGAGTGATAACACCCGTTTCAAGAGAGGAATTATTCATTATGTTCTATGCTTTCACCTCCAGAGAGGTTAATGCGGTGACTTTCATGTTTGCAAACTTCTGCAAAATTATTCAGAGTGAACACCATAAAATCATGATAGGTGGACTAGTTACCAAGATTACTGATGCAATGGAATTTAGAACCCACCTTGCTAATATTAAACTACTTGGAAAGTTTAGGCCTATGAATATCACATTCTGTTTTGAGAGGGAGATGATTTATGACCGATGTCCTGACCATTTTAAGATTCTGATCAATGGTGTAGTTGTTCCACATTTAATGCTACCTGACCACGAGCACACGAGTGTGCATAGTAAACACAACTGGCTTTATGATCTAGATGAGCCTATTTATGAACCGGGAGATGCTTGGTCCGAAGTTGAAATAGATCCAAAGACCCCCCTCAAATTACTATGATTCGGTATATATGATAGAAGTCGAGAAGCCCGAAAAAGAGAAACTTAAACCTGCTGAGAAACCTACACCTACTACAAAAAATCCTGAACTTACTTTAGAAAGTCTCTGAGATGAGATGCAAACCATTCAGCATGACATCCGCGACCTGCGTATAGATATCATCACTCTAAGAGATATGGAAATGGATCAGTTTGAGTATTTGAGAGATGCGATATACCCAATCTGCAAAAATCGTGGCTAAATTTTAACATCAACGCTCATCAGAATTTTCTTGCATTTTTATAAAATTTCAGCATTTTAAATTTAGTTAAATTTGATTTCTAGTCGGTTTTTAATTTTCAGCTTATTTTGATTTATGATTTTTTTCTATTTTCTAAGCTTTAATAAAGTACTTTGGTATTGTTCTTAATTTATGTGTGCCTTAAATTATGATTGCTCAAGTGTGTTAAGAGTGCTCTAACCAATTATTAAAATTCATATGTTATTGTTGTTTAAATATATCAGTTTGATGAAATTATATTGCACTGCTAGTTTAATGCCAAACATTTGCAATGCTATTTACCTACTGCTAGAAATAATTGCCAACTACTTATATAAGAAGTATAACATGCTACATTATTTATTCTATTACCTGCTATACACACCAGATGCATGAAAGTAGTGTACAAAATGCATTACAAATATAACAGGATAAGAAGAAGCCAAATTTGGAGTTGTTAGGAATTTTAAGGTGTGACGACCGGCCCAAAATTGAGACGAGTGTCTCAGGTTTGTGACGACCGTCACAAAACCCAGACGGAAGTCTCAAGTTCCCAATCCTGTAACGTTAACTTTGAAATGGTCTTCACGACCATTGCATCCCCACTACCAATTTTTCCCCAACGGTCATGATCCCCTACCTCCTATAAAAAAGCCACTACCAACTCCCATTTTCACACAACCCTTCAAAGCATCACTTTCGTAGCATTTTCTCAACCACCCCACTCACCCATTCTCTATTTCTATATTTATAAATTTGCAGCATTATTTTCGTTCCATCACAGTCTAAAAGCTTCACAAAAATTTTGTTTTCTTTGCTATACTTTTGATCTTTGATTTTCCAAAACCTTTCTAAAATGGTAGAGCAAACACCCGCAAACCTCATTTCAAGAGAAGATGTCGTCGGAGTTCTCCAAAGGGTGCATTTTACAGAGTTCCGTGAGAGAACCATCAACATCACTAGTTATGTTAACAAGGATTGTCTGACTCGTTTGGGGCTCCTCGAAAGCGTCAACTATATGATCAAGAGAACTAATCTCACGACACTTTGCAAAAGCAACATGCCCACCTACGCCACGCTTACATTGGAATTTATGAGTTCCTATGAGTACCACACGCCCAACGATGCAACAAAATTCCTGGTGGGGAATATTACTTTCCACCTCTTCGGAAGGGAATTTTCCTTTACTCAGGAGCAGTTCAGTGAGTGGTTCGGATTTCCGCAAGGCAAAGGTGTACACTTAACCCTTCCAAGAGATGGAGACTGGCAGATTAACTCCTTTAATATGTGGTAAGAGTTAACAGGAGAAAGGCAGTAGGCGTGGGATGAGTTGTATGCAACTCATATCCATAACCCCACCATCCACTATTTTCAGAGGATGGTATCCGGCATAGTCTTCGAGAGGTTCAACAACCACAAAGTAAATCAAATGGAATTGTTCTTAATTTATTGCGCCTTCTTCGACATCCATGTGAACCTCGTGGCCTTCATCTTTCACAACATTGAGTACATCTGCAATAGAGGGAAAACACTCTTTTTTTTTGGCGGTATGATTACCGACATTGCATTTAAATTGGGTCTAGAGGAAAACCTGAACCAACTGTATGCAACACCCTCCGAATACCTTGATATGGAGTACTGTAGAGCCAGTCACCTAATCAGGCAAAGGAAGGATGGCTGGTACAACTTGGTTGTCAAGAACAAGGTCATACGAAGTATCGTCTTACCCTGTCATACCAAGACAAATGTGAGGGTCTGAGCCAACTGGAGCTACGACCTCAAAGCTTCTTCACCAGGTGCGGCTGCACAGGAAGCGCAGCAAGCTGTCGGGATCAATGAGGTACAGCAGGCTATGGATGAAGCTGAAACTGTTGATATGAGAGTCGCTGATTTTGGAAGCACCAGCACCTCCACTAGACATCGACGAAGGAATCAACAACCCACGTCTATGGACGATATTATGGCAACCATCATTCAGAACCAGGAGATGCAACAAAAGCATTACGAGGAGACGTCAAAGAGAATGGGGAGGATGGAGCTCGCTCAGACTGCGCAAGGAAGACTCATTGCTGCTAACACTGAAGCTTTGGGTGGCCTGACAAGTCAAGTTCAGGCGCTGCATGACTATATCCATCTTGAGGGTATACCTGACTATGAAGCGATATATTGACAAAGAGACCTTCGAGGCAGAGCCAGAGGATGAGGCCAGAGACCACCACCACCACCATAGGAGTAGTTTAGTTTTTTAGTTTTTTTAATCTTTTATTATTTTTATTGTTTTCTTTAGAAGTGTACCTATATCTCGCAACATTGAGGACAATGTCCGAGATAGCGTGGGAGAAGGTATTAGATTTTCCCTTTCATTGTATGAAACAAAATTAAATTAATTGAAGTATTTTAGTTTTTAATTTCTCTCATGTATTTTAGCATAACCAAACATTTTTTATTCCTTTAGAATGCTTTCAATTAACACACCCTTCAAGTATATAGGTTAATAGGCTTTGTTAGAAACTGAGAAAAGACTTAACAAAATTTATACAGTCTTGACACCTTAGACCCTTAGAAGCGATATCGATTTGGATACATGTTATTTCGAAATCTGAAGCTTTAATTCTAAATTAGCCCCGAGTAGTTTAAATTAGCAGTCAACACCGCCTGAAGTACAAACTACGTGGAAATCTGATGAAAATAAGTGATTGACTGAAAAATTGCCAATAAAAAGAAAAAATCTTAAGAATATGCAAGCCATTGGTAAAACAATTAAACTGCAAAAAAGGCAAAGCAAAAAGACTGATGTCGGTTGGTTCAGAGGAATCTGGTTCTGAACTCAGTAGGGCGAATTACTATGTGATCCCCCACGACTTACACTCAATATGATAAAGGGTTACCGCACTTGTGTACCAGACCCCGTATGAAAAGAAGGATCAAATTCACTAACAGGCTATTCCACTATGCGCGTGCAAAAGGTAAAGGGCTTAATGTGATTGCGTCAGAATGAAACCGGGTGAAACAGATACAAGAGCATTAGGTTGAGTTATAATAGCATGATCCGGATTGGTTTGTACTAGGGGTTTAGGAACTTTATTCATTTTTAGTGTCATTATTGTATTTTTGGTGTTCGAGTTAATATTGGTTATTTTAACATAAAGCCGCATAACCACGTACGAATAGGTGATGTGGTTCGTGTCTGCATATGAAGGTATTTATTCAAAACATATTTGATTGTTTGCTTGAGGACAAGCAAATATTCAAGTCTGGGGAAATTTGATAACTCGAATTTGTATCGATTATTTAATGCGGTTTCCGATTATTTAACATGTTAATTTACGTAATTTGGATACTATTACGCGAGAATTGTGTTTGTTTTGTAGATATTTGATCAAACGTGACTTTTGGAGGCAAAAGTATAAAAGGAAGCTTATTGGACAAGAAACGAGGGAAAAACAGAAGGAAAAGAGCAAGAAAAAGCCATTCTGCATAATTCATCTGTGGGACACCCGTATCACATCCAAATTGCCCGTCTCAACTTCAAGTTGGTCGTCTTAACATCCAAGTTGCTCGTCTTACTTTTAAAACACTCGTCTCAAGTCTAATATTCCAGAAACCTAATTATGAAACAGAATTCAAACAAAGAGAGACGTTATGAGAATCGTTCGCTTTAACCAGAGAATTTTTCTCCACCCTAATCAGCTCAGTCCATGCAACTCAGTTTAAAGCTCAATCGAAGTCCATGCCTACAATTTCTCAACAAACCTAAATTGTTGCCTATAAATAGAAGCCACTGCAATTTGCAAAGGGAGCTTCGTTCAAGTCCAAATTTCTTCCATTTTCTTTCGCTTGAAGTTTGCAAGTTAATTTTCAACATTAGTTTTTTATTTACCAACCCGTAGTGATATTTTCCATCATTAGGAAACTATCGCCATTTTAATTGTTTCCAGCCACTGAATTATTGTTTACTTTTCAAGTTTTCGGAAGTTTGGTTGATCAAGAACATTGCAACCAGGTTTCTAATTTTTAATGTTTTATTGTTTATTTATTGTTTCATTTATTTATATTATGAATTCCTTTTCCTTTTACCTTTCTTTGTTCTTATTTAATATGTCTGGCTAAACCGTTAATCGGTATGTAGTTGTCTAACCGGAACAAATTCAGTAGAATTAGGCTATTCTTTAAATTAACTTATTTTCCGGTTTCAATTTCTTGTTTTGAATAACTTTCGTTACGAGAGTAAGGGAGTATAAAAGATTAGGATTAAGACCACGGGAGTGTGAGATCATAATCCGATAGCTAAAATCGGGCATTTGTTTTAAATACATCGGAAGCGCTTTAAAACCAATTAGAACCTTTAGGTTTCCAAAAAATATTTCTAACTTGAATTGACACAGCGAGAGTGCTCAATTGAACTTAGGAGTATAATAATAGGCAAGACCATGAGAGTGTGAGTCAACGACTTTTAAACCGAGAGTTTCTATGGAGAAATAACTTAACAAACCTCGATAAGCCGAACCTCTATTGATTTCGCGAAGGTGAATCAATTACGTACCAATATTTTTACCATTAATTTAAATTAATTAATTATTCACCTTTTAAAACTAAAAACATCGCTCGCTTTAGCTAAATATAGTAACACCCGATAGCACTAGGTTGATTATCGAGTCTCTGTGTGATCGGTATCTTTTATTACTACGTGATATACTGTGCATTTGCAGTTAGTACCTGTTATACTCAGAAAGCCGTCACCAAGTTTTTAGCGCCATTTTCGGGGACTTAGATTTAGTCAATAGTGCATTTCATTGTTGCGTCGTCTAGACTAAGGCAACATTTGAAGTCAAAACGGAAATCCATTCTGATGGTCAGTAATGGAAAGAAACAGAACAAAAGGCCCCTAGTGGAGACATAGTTAAGGAGGGCACTCACTTCTATTGCAGTAAGATCGGACACTTGAAGAGAAACTGCCCAAAGTACCTGAAAGATAAGAAGAATGGAGTGGAGACTTCAACTTCAGGTATTTTTGTTATAGAAAGTAATTTATCTGCTTCTGCATCATTGGTATTAGATATTGGATGTGGTTCTCACATTTGTACCAATGTGCAGGTGTTGCACCCCAAAATTTGCCCTCACCAAGACAAGACATTTTGTACTAATAGGTTCACAAGACATCTCATGAGGTTCACAAGGTTCACAATTAGTCTGAAAGTTTGACAATTCCCTCAGACAATGCATCCTCCTAAGCAATGCATCCTAAACTAGGGTTTTGACTTTCATCAGGCTAAATGGACTTACAAGACTTCAAATGAGCTTCATAGCATCCTATATGTGTTCAAGAATCCCCATGTCAAGTTTCAAGACTTTCCCAAAAGATTTGCTCAGTCAAATGATCAGATAGGTTAAAATCAGTCAAAGTAGTTAAAAAGTCAAATTGAGGTCAACTGTGGTCAAACCAAAGTCAAACTTCATGATTTTTTGCCAACATCAAGTATATGAAGTAAAATTCATCATTTGATCAAGGGTTGATCATGATTCATCAAGGAGAATTCAGATCATCAAGAATCAGGAGTTTCTAAATTAGGGTTTTCACAAGAAAAGTCAACTAAACTTTGACCAGCCATAACTTTCACATGTTTCATCAAAATTTTTCCATCCAAGCTCATTTTGAAGGAAATTGAATTCTCTACAACTTTGTGTCTCACAAGCCAAGCCCAAAAATGCTTCATTTGGAAGGTATGAGCTAAGACATTATAGGTCCTTTTAAAAGTCAACAAAAAGTCAACAACTTCCAAAGAGCATAACTTGAGAATGGTAAAATATATGGACATGAGACCAAAGAGGTTGGTTAGAGGACTCTTTAAGCTTTCCAAAATGTCCAAGAACACCTTCATAGCATTAAAATTGAAGGATTTGTGCCCTTGCAAAGTTGGGAAATTTTTGGGAAGTTTATGAAGCAAATAAGGCCTTAAAACCAATTTTTGCTAAATGAGCCCACCAAATTGCCATCCAATCTTTACAAAATCACCAAGCACGACCCAACCCACACCTTTTCTGATTTTTTATATTTTATTTAATATTTATTTGAATTTTATTCATTAAAATACAAATTAAATCAAAATAAAATATGAAAGTCATATATTTGAAAAAGATTTGGATTCTAGAAGGACTTAATACTCATTTAAACTTGATTGATACCATAATATTTCAGATCATACCAAAATAGCAATGTTAGATCTAAAAAATTCAAGTTTTAATGACAAATCTTTTTCAATCTCATGAGGTCCAAAAATCCAAAGGAGTTGTCAAATTCTTGACCTAATTTTGTTACATAGTATATAAACAACATTAAGCAAGCAAGAACAGACGGATTGAGAGCCTTAAGGACAAGTTTCAAACTCATCAAAGAAATTGAAATTCGGATTTCAAGATTCAAGCTTCTTACAGGCGATTTTAAGGTTGCAAATGAACCTTTGAGGCTTCCATAACATGTCTCCATCATCATTATCATTCCATTCGCACCTTAAAGCCATAACCGAATCGAATTTTCTTCTTGATATGTCATGTTTTCGTTTTTATACATTTAATCATTATTATCTAAAACTAACCATCAATTTGTGTTTGTTTTGAAGCATAGAAGCTTCCTGGATGATTTGTTTTGAGTTTCACAGCCATAGTTGCGTTTCACCATGATTAGGGTTTTGAGAACCGTTTTAGGGCTTTGCAATTCAGGACATATAAATACCATTGAACGATATAATTGAATCCTTTGATCGTTGGGTAACTGATTGGAATGATTATTGGGGTTTAATTTCATGTATTGCTCGCGATTGAATTTTATAGATTTTATGCGCATGAAAAATCGCAGGAAAATTCCCATCAAATTTCGCAGGTAAACCTACGAAATTCTGAGGAAGAAGACAATGCAGTTGGCGCGAATCAGGATTTCAAATATTTGAATTATTTTATTAAGATTTTGTTTGATATTGTTATCACAAACGCGCGTTTGTTCCAGTGGTGAAGCAGTCTCCATGTTTGCTATAGGGCGTGGGTTCAAATCCAGCCTGTGGCAATTTTTTTTTGTTGAATTATGGTTTTCACGTAAATTCAATATATTTGTTTTTGTTCCCAGGTGATTGTTACCTGCGCACAGGTGGCTTGGTGGCAAGGGATGAGGCTTAGGATCCTTAGGTCAGGGGTTCAAACCCTGATCTCCCCCTTTTTAGTATTTTCTACACTTTTCTTCTTCTTTTTTTATATATATCAATTAATTATAATTAATATTAACACTAATAAATCAAATTAATTCCTTTAAACCAATTTTTTCCCTAAAATATTTTTAAAATCACTTTTTTTTTTGTAAATGATTTTCTTAATATTAATATTTTTTTTTATATACATTATTATGTTCTTATTTCTTTTGTTAAAAAAAAATAAAATAAAATTCATTAAGTATGTTTAAATTAATCCTTTTATAAACCCTAATTTAGCCAACCCTAATTCTCATGATTATTACCCTAACCCTAACTTTTCTTAACCTTTCAAATTTAACCTAATATTTTCATAAATTATAATTAATTATTTATTATTTGTTTAATATGTGAATAATTTAATATTTATTTATTATTAAATATTTAAAATCTTTTCTAATATTGAATTATTTTGCTAATTTCTTATTTTCTCCTATTTTTATTTTTCTAACCATTTATCTTCACTCTTATTATTATTATTATTATTTATTATTGTCTATTTATTTCTATTTATCGTTATTTTTATTTCTCCGATTATATTGTAATTGTCCCGAAGCTTTGTAATAGTTTAGGTTTATATTTTTGCTTTATTTTTATTGTAAACATATTAACTGTATGGTTAGTAACTATAGGGAGTGATAACATGTTTGTGCTTTAAAATTAATTTAGAATCACTAATTTAATAAGATAAATATATGAATATGGACACTCACACACGTAAGTCGATCTTTGATCGCCATCTCTCACTTTCTAAGGTTATCCCTCATGTTGCCTAACTATAAGGTCAAGTAAGGTGTCTTAAAGAAAAGTCCCTTTCATAAAATATCATCAAGTCCCTTTTAAGATTATAAGATCAAGTCCCTTCGATGTTGCCTACGGTAAATGATCTTGTCCCTTCGAATAAAAGATGATAAGTCCCTTTGTATTGCTAAGACACCTTACAGTTGCCTAAACACAGATGACCCTTCACATGTCCCTTACAACATCCAAGGTAATGACTACCTATTCCTTAATAATAGGGATAGTCTTACCATTGAAAGAACATATAAGAACAGTAAAGATTTAGCATAGGGTAGGTTCCTCTTAAGTACTTGCTCACTTTCCTTCAAAATACTTCATTACACATTTCAAACAAATTTTCAAAAAAACAAAGTCTTTATATATATCCATACAAGGATCATTATAAAGTACTTAAGAAAATTTTTAATCACACACTACACTTCTCAAAACAGTTTAAAGTGAGCTAAGTAATTAAGAGCCCATGGATAACCATGGATATAAAAGGTGCTAACACCTTCCCTTTATATAACCTACCCCCCGAACTCAAAATCTTTTTAAGGTCTTTCCTGTTCTTTTATGTCCTTTCCTTTTGGATAAAATAAAAGTCGGTGGCGACTCTTGCTATCCGCAACATTTAACTAAAGTCAGTTCTCCCACCGTGTTACAGAACTGGCGACTCTGCTGGGGACTTAATAAAAGAGGGGTACCCTTAGGAATTAGATCACTTAAATTGTTTGCCTTGTTTGCTTTATATTACTTGTTGGGTGCTCTTATGTGTGAAAGATCCTAACCCGGATCTAGTGTACCTTAGGTAAATGGCAATAGACCAAGGAAACTGTACGGCGTATACCGATATGGTTGATCTAGTGGCCATAGTTAGTGTGACTTCTTGGTTGGTGCTTATGTTCCTTAAGCAAGTTGAGGATAATATGAGGCTGCCATATGTTGTCAATACACTATCTGACTTTTAGAACCCTAGTCATCCCATCTTGGCCTTTAGAAAAGTAGTGAGATAATCGGCTTTGGTGAAGACTGAAGTTGGTTGATACTCGATGCTACACTCATTGTGATTCTAAACTTGGAGGGTTTTGGTTGGCAAGTAAGTTGCCTACTGAATAACCACCCTTGTGAAGGATCAATGATATTGAGATCCCTTAGAACCTGGTTACTTTATAGGACAGGATGAACCAACTAAACTTCAGGGGAGGGTACTTACCTTTAAACCTCATGCAAGCCTTCAAACCTAGGGCTATTGTGTGACTTGTTTGTGTGTGCCACATGTTTGTGATTAAGCATAACATCATAGCATCATCATGCATCATAAGCATAGCATTTTCCCTAACCATTTCAAGGACCAAGGGATTTATCTTTGTTTTTTGTTGCAGGTCATGGCTTCTGCTCGTAGGAATACTATCCGGCTCAACTTTGTAGGAATACCTCCTAAGCTTAAGGAATTGGTCTCTCAAGTTTCTAAAAACTCCCAGTTCATCAAGAGGCATGGTCACTTACTGGATCTAGTCACTTCAGGGTTCAATGAAGACATGATGAGTGTTCTGTTTTAGTTCTTTGATCCTAAACATCACTGTTTCACATTCCCCGACTATCAGCTGGTTCCTACAATGGAAGAGTTCTACAAACTATTGGGTATACCTATCCTTGATCAGAAACCCTTCACAGGCTTGGATAAAGATCCTAAACCTGAAGTCATTGCTGCAGCCCTACATCTGAAGAAATCAGACATTTTCCTAGAAACAAGGAGTGGAGTTAAGGGTATTCTTGCTAAGGTATTGATGGAGAAAGCTCAAGTGTTCCTGAAGGCTATGAGTTATGATGCTTTTGATGAGATCTTAGCCCTATTGATCTATGGCTTAGTATTGTTCCCCAATCCAGACCAGCTCATAGACGTACACGCCATCAACATATTTCTAACTCGCAATCCAGTGCCTACATTACTTGGAGACATCCTACATTCTCTTTATACTCACACTACAAAGGCGGGAAGAACTCTGATGTGTTGCATACCTTTACTATCTAGGTGGTTTATTTCTCACCTTCCTCGATCAGTGATGAAGAATGAACAAGGGTTCAGGTGGTCTAAGAGGATCATGTCACTTTCTCATTCAGATATTCATTGGTGATCTAGATCCATGGAGAATGTTACTATCATTGACCGTTGTAGGGAGTTCCCTAATGTGCCACTCCTTGGCATAAGAGGGGGCATTACCTACAATCCTTCCTTAGCTCTACGTCAGTTTGGTTACGCTCGGAGTGATGGTCCTCATGACATGCTTATTCAGGGTATTGTGTTCGACTACGACAACGATCTGCAAGGTTACCGTCAAAGGTTCATACGAGCATGGGGTAAAGTGAACAAGGTTGACAGCAAGACTCTGGAACCAAAGTATACTATTCCTATGGAAGCTTATCTCAGATGGGTGTGATCTCGTGCTCAGACTCTTATGATGCCATATCCTGCTATCCTGCCAGTTACTATGGAGCTTGTTGCTGAAGGAGATACTTCTTATATCATTCTTCATCCAGACATGCCCACTGACATGGAGGAGCTACGAAGGTCCTAGATCCAGTTGAAGGAGCAAAGAGATACTTTTGAGACTCATTACAAAGAAAGTCAAGAAAGAATCATGGAGCTAACAAAACAACTTCACGAGGAGCGGAATCTCAACTCATACCTCAACACAAAGAGGAAACGTCCATGGGAGACTTAAAACCCCATTTTTTGTATTCATTTCATTTTATTGTAAGCCCAAGTGGCAAACAAGTTTATTACTAATAAAAGTTTACCTTTTTTATTGTTTAAACAAATTTAAATCCCGCGGTCCTTGAAAACATTGCATACGCATTTACATACCATATCACTGCATCACAGGTTTCTTATGTACATGTATCTTATCTTCTTGCTGTTTATTTTAAGCAGAAATGGCTCTTGAACAGACTATCAAAGATCTCCAGGCTCAGAATGCACAATTCCAAGAGTTGATTCTGAACTTGTCCAAGGGACAAGATGAGTTGAAGACACTGCTGGCTAAGAAGACTAAGAAGGCTAGAAGATCAGGAGGCCTTATCAATCTGGGAAGAAGATTCAAAGGTCCTGTCAAGGCAAAGGAACAGGTTGATGATTATGAGTCTGAAAATTCTGAGAAAGAGAGAGGCAGTCTCCATGATACTGTGAGAGATTCTGATTCTGAAGCAAATTATTATCATGATCCTAGTGAGGATAAGTTCAAGATGCTGGTAGACAGGATGAATGCCATGGAGTTACAAAAATCTTCTGGGCTTGATTTTGAAGATCTGAGCTTAATATCTGGAGTGGTTATACCTATTGGTTTCAAAGTTCCTGCTTTTGTGGTGTATGACGGTGTCTCGTGTCCCAAGCTGCATCTAAGTTCCTATGTCCGAAGGATTCAACCACATACTGCTGATAAGAAATTACGGATTCATTTCTTCCAAGAAAGCTTGTCTGGAGCTCAATTGGAATGGTACTATCAACTGGAGAGTGCCAATATTCGTGATTGGAATGATTTTGCTGAGGCCTTCTATAGGCAATACCAATACAATGCTGATTTAGCACCTACTCGCATGCAGCTCTAAAGCATGTCAATGGGTGCTAAGGAGAATTTCAAGGAGTATGCCCAAAAATGGAGAGACCTGGCTGGCAGAGTTCAACCTCCTCTGACTGACAGGGAGCTAGTGGATATGTTTATGAGTACGCTGAATGGTCCTTTCTATAGTCACCTCATTGGAAGCTCATCATCTGGTTTCACTGATCTGATAATGATCGGAGAGCGTGTGGAGAGTGGTATAAGAAGTGGTAAGATACAGGTGGGTGCCTCTTCATCAAGCACTACAAAGAAGCCCCCTAGTGGGAAGAAGGAGTCTAATGATGTTTATGGTCAACCTGGTCGTAACAGGAGTCACCAATCTGTGGGAGCAGTTCACATCTCCAGTCCTACTCCTGCAGCACCAGAGCTGCCACCAAACAATCAACAAAAGCCTAGAAGACAGTTCACCAAAATCAACATGTCACTGGCCCAAGCCTTGCAACACCTGTTGAAAGGGGAACTCATTACTTTGAAGGACCCTCCTCAGAATCCTAATACTTCCTCTCCTCGATACAATCCTAATGCACGATGTGCTTATCATTCTAATTGTCCGGGATATGATACCAACAACTGCTGGATATTGAAAAACAAGATTCAAGATATGATTGAAGCTAGAGAAATTGAGTTCGACCCTCCTGGTACTCCAAATGTGATTACTGCTCCCATGCCCAATCATGAGAAGACTGTTAATGCCATTGATGAAGTTTCATATATTTCCTCAGTTGCAGATGTGACTACTCCATTATCCGTTATCAAGAAATAGTTGGTACAGGATGGATTCTTTCCAGGTTGTAATGAAGATTGTTTTTATTGTGCCTACAAACCTGACAGTTGTTGGAAGTTGAAAGATGGTATTCAACGCCTCATGGACAATTACACCATATTGTTTGAGAGGACACCTTCTGTGGAAAGTATGTGTGAATATCTGACTCGGGGTAAGAAGTTTGAAGGTGTGGATATGGTTGATAAAGTGCCAGTGAAGATTACCTCCAAAGGCCCTGTCAAGATCACTCATAAGGGACCTATCAAGATTACTGTTGAAGGCCTTGTGAAGACTGTTGTTGAAGCTAGAGTGGCTCCCATGATTATTACCACTCCTGGCCCTATTCCATATACTTCCAATAAAGTTATACCCTGGAATTACGGTTCCGATGTTTATATCCATGGTGTTAAGCAGGAACCTTTAGCTGATACACCTGTTACTGATAAAATCCTTGATGTTGATAATATTGCTGGATCTAGTAAGATCACCAGAAGTGGAAGAATTTTCTCTCCTCCGGCTACCTCAAAAAGTGCAGTTACTCCAACTACTACCTCCACTTCTGAGCCAAATGTTGATGCTCAGGGCAAAGGTCTTGTGGTTAAACCTGTGCAGGCTGAGGCACCGACTGCTAGAATCTTTCTAAACATATGGAAGAAGTGCTGAAGATCATTCGCAAGAGTGATTATGATATTGTTGACCAGTTGGGGCATACTCCCTCCAAAATTTCCATGTTGTCTTTATTGTTGTGTTCTGAGGCTCATGCTAAAGCCTTGATTAAGTTCTTGAAGACTGCTCATGTACCAAATGAAATTTCTGTATATCAATTCGAGAATTGTGTGGCACATTTGACTTATGATAATGGGTTAGGCTTTTCTGATGCTGACTTGACTCCTGCCAAGAGAAACCATAACAGAGCTTTGCATATCTCCATTGAATGTAGGGGCACTACCTTGTCTCATGTGTTGATAGACAATGGCTCTTCATTGAATGTACTTCCCAAAGAGGTTCTGAACAAGCTCAGTCCTGAAGATGTTGTGTTAAGACCAAGTAATATAGTGGTGAGGGACTTTGATGGTTCAAGAAGGGTGGTGCATGGAGAAATAGATCTCCCGATCAAAGTAGGCTCTCAAGTATTCAATTCAACCTTCTATGTAATGGATATTCGTCTTGCGTACTCTTGTTTGCTTAAGCGCCCTTGGATCCACGGGGCAGGTGCTGTGACCTCCACTCTACACCAGAAGTTGAGATATCCAGTGAAGGGAAAGATCGTCACTGTTTATGGAGAGGAAGAATATATGATCAGTCCTGTGAATACATTTAAGTATGTTGAAGTGGAAGGTGAATATGTTAAGACTCCTTGCTAGACATTTGAAGTAGTTCCTTGGGTCATTCCTGCTACTGAAGCTCCTTCTGTGGTTAAAAGAGTTCCTGTGGTTACCAGAGTACCTCCTACGATGGCTTCCCTCAAAGATGCTAGAGCTGTGGTTGAAGAAGGTGGTTGTACTATTTGGGGTCAGCTTCTTGACATTCCTTACAAGTCTGACAAGTTTGGTTTGGGTTTCACTGCAGAATCCCAGAAGGCTATTCGTCGTGCTCGTGCTGTTCGTATAACCAATCAAGGGATCATGAAAGATCAAATCAATGTTGTGGGTGACTATAATGAAGACTACAACCTGGATGACTGGATTTTCCCTACTGTGGGTGATGGGCTCAACAATTGGAAGACTGAAGACGTTATTCCTATCTCCTTTAGTCAGGAGTAAATACTATTACTGTGTTGTTATTTTTAAGTTTGTAATTTTGAACAATTAAACTTTTAAGCCTTGTGCCTTACCCGGGGCATAATGGTATGCGTGTTTCGGGATGTCATTTCATTTGCATACTTCATTCAATAAAAATCAATGGAAGTTTCATTTTCGTAAATATTGTGTTCCTTGTCTTTCTTTTATTTTATTTTTTGTTTTATCAGCTATGTGTTCTTACACACACCCACATCACTAAAATGCAGATCCTCATCCACTCTGGATCCTGTTGATAACAGTTCTACTATTGCCAATTATAGTTTCGAGAATCCGATCTATCAAGCTGAAGATGGAAAAGAGGAAGATTGTGAAGTACCTGTAGAGCTTGCTAGGTTATTACAACAAGAAGAAAAAGCTATACAACCACATGAAGAGCCAATCGAAGTTGTGAATCTGGGAACTGAAGAAAACAGGAAAGAGGTCAAGATAGGGGCTGAATTAGAGGATGGTGTTAAGAGCAGATTAATTCAGATGTTACGTGATTATGTGGAGATCTTTGCTTTGTCCTATGAAGATATGCCAGGGTTGGATACAGACATTGTGGTTCACCGTTTACCAGTAAAAGAAGATTGTGGTCCAAAGAAGCAGAAGGTTCATCGCATGCGTCCTGAAATGTCAGAAAAGATTAAAGCAGAGGTAATGAAACAGTTTAATGCAGGTTTCTTAGCTGTGACTTCTTATCCTCAGTGGGTTGCAAATGTGGTACCAGTGCCTAAGAAAGATGGTAAGGTACGTATGTGTGTAGATTACAGGGATTTGAACAAGGCCAGCCCTAAAGATGATTTTCCACTTCCTCATATTGATGTCCTGGTAGACAACACTGCTCAGCATAAATATTCTCTTTCATGGACGGTTTCTCTGGTTACAATCAAATCAAGATGGCACCTGAAGATATGGAAAAGACTACATTTGTTACACAGTGGGGCACGTTTTGTTATAAAGTGATGCCATTTGGTTTGAAGAATGTCGGGGCAACATATCAGCGTGCTATGGTGGCTTTGTTTCATGATATGATTCATCATGAAATAGAGGTATATATGGATGATATGATAGCCAGGTCCCAGAATGAAGAACAACACCTTGACCATCTGCATAAGCTATTTGAAAGACTGAAGAAATACAAGTTGAGATTGAACCCAAACAAATGTACTTTTGGAGTTAGATTTGGTAAACTCCTGGGTTTCATTGTCAGTGGAAAAGGTATTGAAGTGGATCCTGCAAAAGTGAAAGCTATACAAGAGATGCCAGCTCCCCGTACTGGGAAGGAAGTTAGAGGTTTCTTGGGACGATTGAATTACATTGCAAGATTTATTTCCCAATTAACTGCTACCTGTGAGCCAATCTTCAAGTTGTTGAAGAAAGATCAGGTGATGGAATGGAATGATGAGTTCCAGACAGCCTTTGATGAAATCAAGAAATATCTTCTAGAACCTCCAATTTTGATGCCACCAGTTGATGGAAGACCCTTGATTATGTACTTAACAGTATTAGACAACTCAATGGGGTGTGTATTGGGGCAACATGACGAGTCTGGTCGAAAAGATCAGGCAATCTACTACCTTAGCAAAAATTTTACCGACTGTGAAACAAGATACTCACTACTTGAGAAAACTTGCTGCGCTTTGGCATGGGCTGCTCGCCGACTAAGACAGTATATGTTGACTCATACTACCTTATTGATTTCAAAGATGGATCCAATCAAGTACATATTCGAGAAACCTGCTCTCTCCGGACGAATAGCAAGATGGAAAATGATCTTAACAGAATATGATATACAGTATACTACTCAGAAGGCCATTAAAGGAAGTGTTGTAGCTGACCACTTGGCTCATCAAGCAGTGGATGATTATTAGTCAATGAGTTTTGAGTTCCCTGATGAAGACATTATGATTATTAATAAAGAACCTGGACAATATGACGGACCTGAACAAGGATCCCGATGGATTATGGTTTTTGATGGAGCTTCTAATGCACTTGGTAATGGTGTTGGTGTTGTGATCATTTCCCCTGAAGGCTGTCATACCCCAATTACTGCAAGACTTTGTTTCTATTGTACCAATAACATGGCTGAGTATGAGGCATGTATCCTGGGTATCAAAGTTGCCATTGATATGAAGATTCCGTTCCTGGACGTATATGGAGATTCAGCCCTGGTAGTGAGTGAGATCAAAGGAGATTGGGATACCAAACATGAAAATCTTATTCCTTACAGAGAGCATTTTTTGTCTTTGATCCCATATTTTGAAGAGATTACTTTTGGACACATTCCACGAGGAGAGAATCAGTTGGCAAATGCATTAGCCACCATGGCATCTATGTTTGAGATTAGCTGGGATGATGAAGCTCCTAAAATCACTATTGATAGATTTGAGAAGCCTGCATACTGCAATGAGATTGATACTGAAGAAGTAGAGGTTAAGCCCTGGTACTATGAAGTGAAAAGATATCTTGAAGCTCAGGAGTTCCCTGAAGGGGCATCTGTCAAAGATAAGAAGTTTCTAAGGAGGTTTTCTGCTAAGTTCTTCTTGAGTAATGGAATTTTGTACAAGTGCAATCATGATTCAACTTTGCTTCGTTGTGTGGATAAAAAGGAAGCAACAGAGATTATGGAAGATATGCATGATGGGATATTTGGCACTCATTCTAGTGGTCATACCATGGCAAAGAAGATATTGAGAGCAGGTTACTATTGGTCTACCATGGAAGCTGATTGTCATCAACATTCCTGAACATGTCACAAGTGTCAAATCTATGCTGATAAAGTACATATACCTCCATCACCATTGAATGTGTTGACTGCTCCTTGGCCTTTTGCCATGTGGGGCATTGATATGATTGGTGAGATCAAGCCTACTGCTTCTAATGGGCATCGTTTCATCCTGGTTGTTATTGATTACTTTACTAAGTGGGTGGAGGCAGCTTCATTTGCATCTGTTACTAAGAACGTGGTGGCTCGATTCATGAAGAATAATCTCATATGTAGGAATGTGTAAACACCCCAAATTTTCCCTTACCCATTTACACCCAGGCTTGTGATCTTTTCATTTGCATAAATTCTATCATAGCATCTCATACCATATTTTTTATTCACTGCATTGATTCAAAGCCATCTGCATCTAGGGTTTGTGATCTGAGCCATCCCTGAGCCATCCCTGAGCCATTTGAGCCACTCCAAAGGTCTTCAATCATCTCAAAGGGGTACATGTATGTTAAAGCATCATATTATATCCCCACAAGGTCAAGGAAGTCAAAGAATCACAAGAACTGAGAAAAGCATGGAAGCAGAGCCAGGTTTAACTACACAGATGACCTAAAATTAGGGTTTTGGTTTCAGAGGCCATAACTCCAAATTTTTTGGTCATTCTTGTTTCTATTGGTCTCTATATGTTATGAGGATCATGCATATCAATTTTCATGAAGAAATTCAATGGGGAAGGCATTTGATCAGGAGATGACTTCTTGAGCAAGTCAGTGCAAAATCAGGGCATCTGAGGCCCCCAATGACCCAACCAAAGGGTGTTCCCCATCATTTTGAATATTTATGATCTTTATTTGATCATAGAAGATGTTAGAAGTTCACAAAATTGAATGATTTCAAGCCATTTGCAAAGTTTCCTTTTTGGGAAAGTGACTTATAATGTAAACTTGCCATTTTGGGAAAGTTTTTCAACCTCATCTTTTTTATTCAAAAATGACTCAAATGAGAAAACTTTGGTCATGAAAGTTATAGAATGGATCCTCCCATTTTCAAAAAGTACAAGAACTCATTCTAATTCATTTTGGATCAAAAGTTATGGCTTGTCAAAGTTGGATAAAATCATTGAATTTTTACTTTTGCACAAAAGGGAAAAGTTGCAAAACCTCATGCCAAGGCCAAAGATGACTTCAAAGTGACTTCTAATCTTCATACAAACACAATACAATGCCTAAAATTCAGATTGGCCCAAGAAATTTCTCATTTCCATGCCTTGATGTCCAAGTATCATAAACCATTTTTCATAAAAATCACAAAAAAGGAAAACTTGCAAGAAGGGTTCCTTTGGTTTTGTTTGGTCTCTAATCATTATCAAAGTATCATAGCAACATTCTATGGTGCATTGTGCTGCATATTGCCCAAGAGATGTCACTTGTCCATGGCCAAAAATCACAAAGTGTAACAAGTTGCAAAATTGCAAAACATGTGAGATCTCACCCTTCATCCATTCCAGCTCACCACAATTGATCCAAGAGTCATCCTTGAACTCAGCTGATGCAGTACAAGCCAAGAAACCAACTCTGCCACAGCCCATGCCTCAAGTACACCAAACCTTGACTTTTTGCAATTTCTCCCATGCTCTTGGAATAGTGATCAGCAGCCTCTACTAACCTGCTTCACAGCCTACTCAAACATTATGGGAGTGATATAGCAACTGATTTGGCATAGAAAACACACACAATCCAACTTGCACAAAATATGTCCCAAACTTCTTCTCTGAAAAATTTCTTCACACAGCCATCAAACTTCACTTTTTCTTTCACCAACAAGTCACAAATCACCCTTAGAACAAAAACCACCCCCTGAAACAGCTTGAAACATCACACACCAAGACTTCCATTTCTGCTACACCAGAGCAAAAGAGCCATAACCAGCCATTCTCAAAGCTCTCCAAGCTTCATTTCATCATCAGGGTGTTCAAAGGAGAGGGATTGCACCAAGTTTAAGGCCAGAAAGCTCCAAAGTTCAAAGCTCCAGTTCAGGTATCATCAAGAACATTTTTTTCAGAAATGCAATCTCTTGTTGTAGGATGATAGAGTTTGTTTCACTGATCATGTTAAGCTTTGAAACACTGAAAACGGTTGAGAAATGAGTGTGTATGCATGTTCTGAAATTTTTGCAATTTTCTTGATTTTGCTCGAATCTTGTTGTTGGTGCATTGTAAATGTGATTTTGTGATTGATTCATGTTTGGGGTGATATGCTTGTTTCATTTTGGTTCTCTTGTTTTTCATTGATTATGATTTTTTTGGAAAATCACGCATAATGAATCGATTCATGCTGTTGAGTGGTTCCTGGATTTCGCAAAATGAATCGATTCATCCTTTGATGTATCGATTCATGTTGTTTAACTAATTATGTTTTCTCAAAAATTGATCAGTATGAATCGATTCATCCAAGCTTGAATTGATTCATTCTTCTGTTAACCAATGTTAATTCATTTTGTTTGTATTTTATTTGCTCGAATTTTAAAAAATAGCAAAACATGTTAAAAAATTCTGAATTTTTTTGTCAAGCATTTCATTAATTTTCAGAACCCAAAAATATTTTTATTTTTATTTTTTGCATTAAAAATTATTTTTAAATCATTTAAATGTTTATTTTTAATTAGTTAATGGAAATTAATTAATTAAAAATGCATTTAGGTATTTAAAAATCACAAAAAAATTCACATTGCATTTTAAAACATTTAGAAACATTATCAAACTCTCAAAAAAAATTTATTTTTGGTTTTTGAATTATCTTGACCTTTTTCATTGGAATTAAATTCATTTAAAGGCAATATTTTTGTTCAAACTTAGAAAAATTCATTCTGCCTAACCATGAGGAGTTTGATGATGGTTCTTCTTGCATTGCATCCTTCATAGCATGTAGTTTCTAGGGTAAAATTGGTTTGAATTTATCTTTCATTTTCAATTTAATGAGCATTTTTCCTTTTGAGGTGCCTTGAAACCCTAGTTGACTTAGAAAAATCATAACTTCCATTAGGTTTAGATTTAGGTCTTCCCCTTTGGGCAGTGAACTTGTGTAGGGTTAGGGCTCCTTTGATCCCATTTTCAATTTTTTATCATGTTATTTGCTTCTGGTTTTGAATTTTTGTGATGCATGTTGCTCATAAACCCTAATTCTTGCCTTCCTTTGCATCCATCTTTCATTTGCTTGCATTCAAGAGCTTGCCATGACATTTTGTGCATCCTTAGGACATATAAGACATCTTAGGACATATTAGAATCATGTTTGATCATTTCATCTTCCATTTTCCATGTTATATGTCCATTCCATTTCATAAACTTTCATGAACTTTTATGGTTCAAGCATGCTTCATTTGCATCCTCATCCTTGTATGATCATCCACAACTCTTGACATGTGTTTGCACCATCTCTTGACATCATTTTCATCATGTGTATGTTTTTGACTTTGGCCTTTGCCCATCCATATGCATTGTTTCATCTCATTTCTTCCCTTTTGCATCTTGTACTAACTTTTCAGGTTAATGGTAAGTTTGTTTGGGAGGTGGATTTGCCTTCACCTCCTACCTCTTCTCACCTCATAATTTTACATCCTTGCTGAATTTTTACTTGTCTTTGAGTGAGCTTGCTCACTTGTGCCTCTCTTCCCTCTTTTCTCTTCTCATCTCATCCCTTTTCTATCTTGCTTCTCCTTGGTGGCTTCCTTGAAGATTTCTCCTCTTAAGCCTCACAAACCCTAGGACTTCCAATCATGATAACATTTTAATATTGTTTAGTCCCCCTTAGACTCTTTCCTTTGAGTTTTATTTGAGTCTTCTCTTCTCACCTCATAATCAAGGACTAAACCTTCAAGGTTTTAAGGCTTTGTGATTAAGCTTATGCCTGCATCCTTCTATTAGGATGGAGTGTATAACTTTAATCCTATGTGTTAAACCCTAAATGTGTTTAAATCCTTTAATCAATTCACCTAATAATCATTAAGACATCAAGCTTGTAACTTGGGCCTTACATTAGGGTTCTAATTCTTCCTTAATTGGTTAAGAAGGACTAACCCTAGTGTTAATGGACAAGTCCTCCTCAAGTTGTCTTACAAGCCATAAAATCCACTTCTTAATCTTACCATTAACTAAAATCCACTCTAATAAAGGCTTTGTTTTGTCATGAGGTTAATCCCTAATCATGGATTAAGTTGAGGAGCCTTCCTCAGCTTAAATGTTCTCATCTATTATCCTTCTATTAGGATGGTGTAATGGGTCTATTAAATCCTTGATTATGGCTTAAGCTTATTACTTAACACTAAAAAAAAATACCAAAAACATCTAAATAATTTCAAGTAGGTTAATGATCTTAATCCTACATCATGGTGATTAAGTGTGAGGTGTTTACTTCATACTTAAGGTATTCTCATTACCCCTAATCAGAGGGAAGATGTGATGAGTTTACTAACCCTTGGTTTAGGCTTAAGCTCATTCTCCTATGACAAATTTCCAAAAGCAATAAAAGATTGAAAACACAAAAACAAACAATAATCGTCTCCTCCGGGATTATTTTCTCACCTCATTCACTCACAAATGAGAACTTGCTTCTCCCGTCTAATGCAAGACAGTTTGCACCTGAGCCAGACAGGTCATACACTTGAGCATAGACAAGTAAGCAGTTCACAAGTCAATTCATCTTTCAGTCTCTTTGGGTCAAACTACGGTGTTCTGACTTCCTCATTGCACGAGAGGATACGTAGGCATAACTTAACAGTTATCGAACAAAAGTCTCTGTATATTCCCCCTCTTTCAGCATTATCCTTTAAGCCTCATCATCTTGAGCATTTCACTCCTGTTCCTACACTGACACTTCTCTTATACACTTCACACTTCTCTTACACTGACACTTGCATTCTTTCTAGCTTTGATACACAGATTGCACTGGCACTACCCCTTTAAAACACAAATCTTTTAAGCGTGGATCCCGTCGAGTACGACGGACAATCTGGGTGCTAATACCTTCCCAGGTTGTAACCAACCCCCTTTCTCAGTCTCTCTGGTTCGCAACCGTCTTATCCATCTTTTCCCAGGTTTATGCAGCATTACCTTTCCTCCGGGATAAAAATGCCTAGCTGGCGACTCTATTCATTCTCTTCCCTTTCGCCGACCGTTCGCGTCTGTACCCCATTTGACTTAGCCTCATTTGGTGGGAGCGACAGCTTGGCGACTCTGCTGGGGACCCTTATACTGTAACCAGGGCTTCTGGTTCTTTTTGTGGGTTCCTCCTAGCGCTTGTTTGATTTGTGTTTACTAGGGTGTTATATGCTGTTTGTGTTTATCTATCTGCTTTATTTATTGCTTTATGTACAGCTTTATTTATTGCTTTCTTTACAGTTTTTCATATTTCATACTGTCATTATCATTGCTGGATCTGGCTTCTATTTTGATGGGTGGGGTTTCATTGAGAGTTTAAGGTCCTATACCTGGGACCTGAGTGACACCTAGGCTAGAGTGGTTC
Organism: Lathyrus aphaca; assembly: GCA_963966055.1. Classification (NCBI taxonomy): domain Eukaryota; kingdom Viridiplantae; phylum Streptophyta; class Magnoliopsida; order Fabales; family Fabaceae; genus Lathyrus; species Lathyrus aphaca. The sequence goes on along the minus strand of OZ014519.1, from coordinate 518,937,228 downwards.
ATGTTTTTCCCCATTCCATTTCGGTCTGGTGCGGGAATATGAAACACGGTTCAGATATGGGTTTCTTCTTGAGAACTCTGTGCTACAGATTTCCTGTAGTGCTAGGGCTATCTGGGAAGCCTGCTAAGTCTGGATGACCTTTATTATGACCTTCAGAAGCTAAGGTGAATTAGAGGAGGATCTTTTATGGTTATTGTAAACATTGTACCTTCGGGTTAGAAGTGTTTACACTTTTCATAACTGATCCAAGTCTGAGGATCCTTATTTTAGAACATTACCTGTGAGGGGTTGGGCTGTTTACAGGTTTGCAGGTACCCTTGGCCACATCATACCTTGTTATTTGCTTTGGTTTAAGAGTACCTCATTTTGGACAGTTCTTGTGATTTAACCCTGGACATGTGACTCTTTATTTGAGTCCCCCACCTTGGTTACTGGATTTCTAAACCTCCATCTGGACCTCTTGAACATACATGGACTTTATATCAAGACAGATAATCAGATCCAGCTTGATCACAAACCCTTGCATATCATTTGCATACATTATCATTGCATCATTTAACATTTGTTTATTTGTTTTTCAGGGTATCCACATTATATCTGGTTTGGTTTTGACCCCTTCTTTTGCATAGACCTCAGCTTCAGCTGTCTTCATCAGTTGTCTGCTTCAGCTATTCTCATCATCAGCAGCATCAGCCTATTAGTGGCTCATCTCCAGTATCAGTCTTGATTCTCAACAGCACTTGTCTTCAGTTCTTCAGCAGCATTCATGACTACACCCAGGAAGAGCAACATTTCATACCATTTCTTTGAGCCTGTGTTGACTAGTATCAGGCAGGTCCAGTCACTTATCACCCCTGACCACATCCCATTATTCAGAGAGCATTATGGATGTATCCTTGATATGGTTATGGACCTTGACCCTTCTCAGAGGAGCATGTCCACACCTGCCTACAGTTTTATGACCCTCCTTTGAGATGCTTCACATTTCCAGACTTTCAGCTAGGACCTCTGCTGGAGGAGTTTGCATCATTGATTGGAGTACCTGTCAGGGGCGGTGTCCCCTTCAACCCAGAGATTCCAGCTCCCAGTAATGGAGAAGTAGCAAAAGCACTGTACTTGGAGCCTGCTTTGATTGAGCAAAGTATGACAACAAAAGCTGGGATCCCTGGTTTTCACTTAGACTTCTTGATTTCTCAGGCCATCCTGAAGGCCTCTTTGGGAGAATGGAGGGCAGTTTGTGCACTCTTAGCCCTCAGCATATATGGGGTTATACTGTTTGCAGATGAGCCCAAATTTATCAGCAAGAATGCGATTCATCTTTTCCTTCTGAGGAACCTAGTACCCACGTTGCTGGGAGATTTCTACTACTACATTCATCAGAGGAATGAGAAGCATAGGGGGAAGTTAGTGAGATGTTGTGCACCTTTGTTTCACACCTGGCTGCTCAGACACCTATCTAAGACAGATGCCTTCTTGAATCCTCACCAGCAGAAGAATTGGGCTAAGAGGCTCATTGCTTTGACTTCAGATGATATTAGATGGTGCACCCAGAGCACCAAAGGCAAGGACATTATCACCAGCTGTGGGAAATACCCAAATGTACCTCTGATAGGAGTAAAGGGTTGCATCAACTACAATCCTTTGTTGTTTAAGAGACAGCTGGGCTATGCTTTGATTCATCCCCCCAGAGTGCAAGATTTAGCTGAGACCCTGTATTGTGAGATAAAGCCTAATCTAGCTGCTGTCAGACAGGCCTCCTGGGCTTGGGACAACATCCAGACAAAAGGGATGGCTATTCTAGGGAGGTGTAATAATGTTGCTTCAGCTCAGTACTATGACTGGTCCCATGCTAGAGCTCAGGTTACTGGAATGCCTTTCACCATTGAGGATATACCTGGACCATCCATGTCACAGCCAGCAGCCACTGTCAGCCTAGAAGAATTTGAGAAGCTGAAAGAAAGAAATGAGAACCTGTCTCAAGCTTTGAAGAAGACTCTTTGGGAAAGGAGTGATGGTCGTCTGGACATTGAAAGGTTGGAAAAGCTTAAGGTGGAGCATCTAGATAGAATTGAGAAAACAGAGGACTACATCAAGAAAGCAAGGGCTCGGGAGAAAATATTGAAGAATGCCTGTAAAGAAGCCAAGTTCCAGCAGGCTAGGACTGAGCTTTATCTGCAGGAGAGTCAGGCTAGGTGGGTCAGGATCACTGAAGCCCGGACACAAGAAGACCAGAAAACTCAGGTCAGGATTGAACAGTTGGAGGCCAATGAAAAGAAGCAACAGGAAGCTTTGTTGGCAGCCCAGAAGGAGATTTCAGAGTTGAAGCTTAGGGCTGGGTTGAAGAGATCAAAGGATCAGAATAGGCACAACAAGCTGACCACTTCCATTGCCACCAGAAACCTCCTCATCAGGACTATTACAGAGCACCCAGCTGGTCCAGTGACGGATGCACTTCTGAAGGAGGTCAAAGAGGATGAGTTTGGACTAGATGTTTGACTTCTTTGCTTGTTGTTCATTTCCATTTGATGTACTTTTCTTTTTGTTGTATTTTGACCCTTCAAGGGCATGTGTTGTAAAAAACAGACTATGTATTATTCGTCAGTTGTAATATATTTTAGTTTGTTTTCATTGGGTTTCTTTTCTCAAGCAACATCAAAGCATCTTCCTCGAGGTCTGGAAAGGTCAAAACCAAGAACCAAGCCGGGTACCTTGGAAGACAAATAAGCATATTGCATTGCATACTAACTTTTATTTTGTTTTGTAGGTTTCTGTATTTATTTGTTGCTAACTCTGTTGTGGTTCAAGAAATATTGCTCGCCGTCGGGTGTTCCCTGTCAACCGTACGCACCGGTAACCTACTCGCAACAACCTTCCTGGTATCCAAATGGATCAAGTACAGCAAGACCTGACTGAGGTCAGAACTCAGATGGCTAATGAAAGAGTGGAAATGAGGAACCAAATGGCTCAATTCATGACTGTGATGACTGGCTTGGCCCAAAGTCAAGAAAGGTTGAGGGCATTGGTAGAAAGACAAACTCCTGAGGAACCTCATCCTGGAACTGGAGGAACTAGTAATAATGATGGAGGTCAGCCTCATGTTAATCCACCAGTATTTGGACCTCATCTAGATCCGGAAGTCAACATCCCAAGGAATGTGCAAGGCAACACTGCTGTAGGCAGGATCTTGCAAGAAGATCCTCAAGAAGAGCAGTTTACTGTAATGGGAGCTGGAGATGAAGTTTATGATAGGAGGTTTGATGAAATTGCTGAGAAGTTGAGGTCTTTGGAGTCTCAAAATTCCTTGGGTTTCGATGTAATGGATATGGGGTTAGTGGATGGGGTGAGAATTCCCCACAAGTTCAAGCCCCCGTGCTTTGAGAAATACAATGGAACTTCTTGTCCACGAACTCACCTACAGTCTTTCCTGGGGAGACTTAAAGCATATACCATGGATGAGAAGCTGTGGATGTTCTACTTCAAAGACAGTTTGACTGGGGCTTCAAGAGAGTGGTATTCACACCTGACCAGAGCTACTATCAGATGCTGGAAGGACTTGGCTGAAGCCTTCATCAGGCAGTATCAATACAATCTGGACATGGCTCCTAACAGGACCCTCTTAATGGGAATGTCTCAATCCTCCAGAGAAAGCTTCAGGGAATATGCCCAAAGGTGGAGACAGCTTGCTGCTGCTGTCCAACCACCCATGTCGGAAAGAGAAATGGCCGACATGTTCATGAATACTTTGCAAGGCACGTATATTGACAGATTGGCTGCCTTTTCTTCCACCAGTTTTGCTGACGTAGTTATAGCTGGAGAAAGGATTGAAAGTCTGTTAAAAATGGGCAAAATTTCTGATAATGGTACAAGTTCGTCCAGTAATCCCCGGAAGCCTTTTGTGGGACCCCGAAGGACCAATGAGACAAATGCCATTCATGCCAGCAGAGGCAGACCTCAGTATGTTCATAGATCAGTAGCAGCTGTCACAATTCCAGCTCCGGTTCCTCAGCAACCAGCATATCAACAACAACAACCACATTACCAACAACAAGTTCAGTATCCGCCACAGAGAACATACAACAACAACAATAACAATCAACAACAACGACCCCTTCAACAAAGGCCATCACAGGCAAACAGGGTGATTGACCCTATCCCTATGCCTTATGCTGCCTTATTGCCACAAATCCTGAAGCTCAACTTGGTTGAGTTAAGGACATTGGCACCACCAGATCCCTCCAATCTCCCGAGGAATTATGATGTCAACGCCAGATGTGCTTTCCACTCCAATGCACCTGGCCACAATACGGAAAAGTGCAGGGCCTTGCAAATGAAAGTCCAAGATCTGATGGATTCTAAAACCCTCAACTTTGCACCTCCTCCAAATGTCAACAAAAATCCTATGCCTAATCATGGAGGGCCAAGAATTAATGCCATTGAGGAAGACAGGCCATCTATCTTGATCACTAGTGTTGCACAAATTCGAACACCTTTGGTCGAAATTAAAGCTCAGCTTCTAGAATGCCAAGTGTTCCCCGGGTGTGAGCTCGGTTGTGGGTATTGCAACATTTGCAGTCAATGGGTGTGATAATTTGAGAAGCGGCATAGATAGTCTTATCAAGGATGGAATTCTTCAAATTACAACAACAGCGCCTACAAATCCAGCAACTCCTTTAACAACAATTCCTGATTCTTCTACAACAGCAGCAACAATCATTCCTACCGATTCATCAATATCATCAGCAATGGCTCCATCCATCACTTCAACAGATCAAATGTCAACTCTTTCTTCTACAACATCAGCATCCATTTTATCAGCAGAATCTTCTACAACGCCAACAGAAATTAATGAAGATGTCTCAGCAGTCACAATCTACTACGACCCATTGAATGTTCCACCAAATAACAACTTTCAGCAACAAACAGTGGCACCTCCCGCCAGATCACCAGTCACAATTTACTACGATCCACACACCATTTCAGTGCCCTCCTCTGTAGCAGTCAGTCCAGTTACCATTACGGTGCCTGGACCCGTTCCTTATGAAAGCAGCAATGCCATACCTTGGCATTATGGCTCTGATCTCTACTGCAACGGGGAGAAAATCACTCTGGACTCTGAAACCTCTTCTCCACAAATTGATAATGTTGGGGGAGGCGGAGGCTTCACTAGAAGCGGACGCCTTTTTGCCTCACAAACACAAAGACCTAATGCCGAAGCAGAAGTTGCTGCCAAAACAAAAGGAAAGTGTGTGGTACCTGAAGAGTCGATTGTCAAAGAAACTCAGAAGACATCTTTTGAACAAGATGTAGAAGAGTTTATGAGAATCATAAAAAGAAGTGATTACAAGGTGATGGATCAGCTTCACCAAACTCCCTCAAAAATCTCCATATTATCACTATTGATGTGCTCTGAAGCTCACCGGAACGCATTGTTGAAAGTCCTGCACGCAACATACGTTCCGGAGGAGATTACTGTTAATCAATTGGAAACTGTGGTGGCAAATGTCAATACCAGTCATGGACTGGGTTTTACCAATGCTGACTTAACAACTGAGGGACGTAACCACAACAAGGCTTTACATATCACCTTGGAATGCAAGGGTGCTATTTTGTCTCATGTACTGGTGGATACTGGGTCATCACTCAATGTTCTACCAAAGAAAGCCTTAGTGAAGCTGGAGTATGAAGGCTTGGCACTACGTCCGAGTAATTTGGTGGTGAGAGCATTTGATGGCTCTAAAAGATCAGTGCTTGGGGAAATTGATCTGCCTGTAATGATTGGCCCGCAGACCTTTAAAACTACCTTCTATGTGATGGACATTCAGCCGGCCTACAGCTGTTTGTTGGGTAGACCCTGGATCCACGCCGCTGGCGCTGTTACGTCTACCCTTCACCAGAAGCTGAAATTCGAGTGGGAAGGCCAGATCATCACCATCTGTGGGGAAGAAGACATCTTTGTTAGCCATCTGGCTACGTATAAGTACATAGAAATGGATGGAGAAATCCATGAAACCATGAGCCAGGGGTTTGAGGCCCTGAACATTAATGAAGCATCTGCTGTACTGGGAACCTCCATAGCGTCGTATCAGCAGGCCCGGAAGGTTGTTGAAGAGGGTTCTGCCCAAGGCTGGGGCAAGCTGCTGCCCGTTGAAAAGAAAGAAGACAGATTTGGGTTGGGTTACAAACCAACTCAACAAGATCAATCAGAGGCTGCAAAAGAGCCCAATTTTGTCAGCGGGGGAATGCTTACCCCGGATGCTGTGAACAATTTAGAAGACGAGGAGGAAAGCAACCGCAACCTGGAGAGCTGGATACGTCCAAGGATCCCGGGGAGCCAAGTCCTTAACTGGTCTTCCCAGGAAATTATAAGGGTTACTCCTGCAGAGTAATTATTATTTCCTGTATTTTAAAGCATGCATCAAGTCTTGCATCTTGCCCAAGATGTCAAGACTCATTTTGTAATCGGGACATCTTGTAATTTTGTGCAAATGGATCAATCAATGAATATCGGACATCTTTTGCAAACGAGTCTCTTTTTCGCTCACTGTCTTTTCATTTTTTCTTTTTGTACAAAAATAAAATGGCAATGTTTTTCAAAATAAAATAACTTCATTTTCACTCTTTTTCTAAATAAGATAAAAACTGATCACAAAAATAAACCAATATAAACCCTTGCAGAGAGTGCCTTTCAGACTGCACCGACAACAACACTGCTATGACTTCGTATGACTTTGACAATCCAATCAATCAAGCTGATGAAGGGGTTGAAGAAGATTATGAGCTACCTGAAGAGCTAGCCAGGTTGTTGAGACAAGAGGAGAAGGTTATCACTCCTCATCAGGAGGAGGTCGAAACGGTTAATCTTGGTACGGAAGAAGAAGTGAAAGAAGTCAAGATCGGGGCCTGCTTACAAGATTCAGTGAAAGAGCAATTGATTGATATGCTTCGGGAATATGTAGACGTTTTTGCTTGGTCTTATCAGGATATGCCAGGGTTGGACACCGACATTGTCATGCACAAGCTGCCTTTGAAAGAAGACTGCCCACCAGTAAAACAGAAGTTGCGCCGTACTCGCCCAGATATGGCAATGAAGATTAAAGAAGAGGTACAGAAACAGTGGGACGCCAGGTTCCTTGCTGTAACTAGCTATCCGCCGTGGATTACTAACATTGTACCTGTGCCTAAGAAAGATGGCAAGGTGAGAATGTGTGTGGATTACCGGGACCTGAACAGAGCCAGCCCGAAAGATGACTTCCCTTTACCTCACATTGATGTAATGGTCGACAATACGGCTCAGTTCTCGGTGTTCTCCTTCATGGATGGATTTTCAAGATACAATCAGATCAAGATGTCACCTGAAGACATGGAGAAGACAACTTTCATCACACCCTGGGGCACGTTCTGTTATAAGGTGATGCCATTCGGACTGAAGAATGCGGGTGCCACTTATCAACGGGCTATGGTAACATTATTCCATGACATGATCCACACAAAAATTGAATGTTATGTGGATGACATGATTGCCAAATCCCTCACAGAAGAAGACCACCTGGTGAATCTGCTGAAGTTATTCAAGCGTCTGAGGAAGTATCAATTGAAGCTAAACCCCAACAAATGCACATTCGGGGTACGATCCGGTAAGCTACTGGGATTTATTGTAAGTGAAAAAGGGATTGAAGTTGACCCTGATAAAGTCAAAGCCATTCAAGAAATGCCTGCGCCAAAGACAGAAAAAGAAGTTCGGGGGTTTCTAGGTAGATTGAACTACATTTCACGGTTCATATCTCACCTTACTGCAACCTGTGAACCTTTGTTCAAATTGTTAAGAAAAGAACAAACGGTCAGGTGGAACGAAGACTGCCAGAGGGCTTTTGACAAAATCAAGGAATACTTACAAGAGCCTCCAATCCTTATGCCTCCAGTCGAAGGAAGACCTCTAATCATGTACTTGACAGTATTAGAAGAGTCAATGGGGTGTGTGTTGGGCCAGCATGACGAGTCTGGTCGAAAAGAGTATGCAATATACTACCTAAGCAAAAAGTTTACTGACTGTGAACAACGTTATTCACTGCTCGAGAAAACTTGATGTGCTTTAGCGTGGGCTGCTCGCCGACTAAGACAGTATATGTTGACCCACACCACTTTATTGATCTCAAAGATGGATCCAGTTAAGTACATTTTTGAGAAGCCAGCGCTTACCGGACGGGTTGCAAGATGGCAAATGATCCTCACAGAATATGACATTCAGTACACATCTCAGAAGGCCATCAAAGGCAGTGTATTGTCTGATTATCTTGCTGAGCAACCCATTGATGATTACCAGCCTATGAGATTTGACTTCCCTGATGAAGACATCATGTTCATAAAAGCAAAAGATCATGAAGAGCCTATTCACACTGAAGGGCCTGACCCAGAAGAAGAATGGACTATGATGTTTGATGGGGCGGTTAATATGAACGGTCGTGGTGTTGGTACAGTACTCATTACACCTAAGGGAGTTCACATGCCTTTCTCGGAAAAACTCACCTTTAACTGCACTAACAACGAAGCTGAATACGAAGCTTGTATTATGGGTCTTGAGGAAGCCATTGACCTCAGGATCAAGACTTTGACTGTATTCGGAGATTCAGCTCTGGTAATTAATCAAACCAACGGCAAATGGTACACCCACCAGGATCATCTGATACCTTATCGGGACTATACAAGGAGGTTATTGACTTTCTTCACAACGGTCAAGCTTGAGTATATCCCTCGAGACGAGAATCAGTTTGTGGATGCTCTGGCTACCATTTCATCCATGATCAAAGTTCAAGCTGCCAACTTTGTGCCTCGAATTGCAGTGTCCAGACTTGACAGACCAGCATATGTATTCTCAGCAGATATTGTCAAAGATGATAAGCCTTGGTTCCATGACATCAAATGCTTCTTGGAGGATCAAACATACCCACCTAGGGCATCTTCCAATGATAAGAAGACATTAAGAAGGCTAGCTGGTAGTTTCTTCCTGAATACTGACGGTTCTCTGTACAAGAGAAACTTTGATATGGTACTCCTCAGATGCGTTGATAGGACAAAAGCGGACTTGTTGATGCACGAGGTGCACGAAGGATCCTTTGGTACCCATGCTGGAGGGCATGCTATGGCTAAAAAGTTTCTAAGATCAGGCTACTACTGGATCACAATGGACACAGACTGTTGTGCTTATGCTAGGAAATGCCATAAATGCCAGATTTACGCGGATAAGGTGCATGTGCCTCCGAATCCTTTGAATGTGATGTCTTCACCCTGGCCCTTTGCCATGTGGGGCATTGATATGATTGGCAAGATTGAACCGACTGCTTCAAATGGCCACAGATTCATCCTGGTTGCCATTGACTATTTCACCAAGTGGGTTGAAGCAGCTTCATATGCAAATGTTACAAGGCAAGTGGTAGCCCGATTCCTGAAGAGAGATATCATCTGTCGGTATGGAGTGCCCGAGCGAATCATTACTGATAATGGTTCCAAATTGAACAACAAAATGATGGCAGAACTGTGTCGGGACTTCAAGATCCAACACCACAATTCTTCTCCTTACAGGCCAAAGATGAATGGCGCTGTAGAGGCAGCTAACAAGAATATCAAGAAGATTGTGCAAAAGATGGTGATCACCTACAAAGACTGGCATGAAATGCTACCGTTTGCCTTGCATGGGTACCGTACGTCAATCCGAACATCCACTGGGGCAACACCGTATCAACTTGTTTATGGTATGGAAGCAGTCCTACCTGTTGAAGTTGAATTACCCTCCCTACGGGTATTGATGGATGTCAAGTTGAACGAGGCAGAATGGGTCCGATCCTGATACGAGCAACTGAATCTGATTGAAGAAAAGAGATTGGCTGCAATTTGTCATGGGCAGCTGTATCAGAAAAGAATGAAGAAAGCCTTCGATCAGAAAGTCAGGCTTCGAGAGTACCAAGTAGGAGATCTTGTGCTGAAAAGACTCCTTCCTCCTCATACAGACCACAGGGGCAAGTGGACTCCGAATTATGATGGTCCGTTCATAGTAAAGAAAGTTTCTCTGGCGGAGCACTCATGCTCATTACTATGGATGGCGAAGACTTCCTGTCCCCTGTGAATTCAGATGCAGTTAAAAAATACTTCACGTAAAATGACTCGCTGGACATAAAAACAGAATGTAAGTCCAGGCAAAAATAGGGCATCCCGGCGAGTCAAAAACAGAATAAAAGACTCGGGCAAAAATGAGGGAAAATAAATAAAGAAATGTACACCCGCTGAGTTGAAAAGCCGCATTGGACAACTCAGGCAAAAATGGGTATCCCGGTGGATTGAAAACCCGAAAGGGCGATCCGCGCAAAATAAGGGAATAAGCGAACAACTGCATTCTGAATTCATCTGTATCACTTACAACATCGTAAGCTTTGAAAGGTTCGAGCGTCGGTCAGAATCAGCCTTCTTCAGAAAGCCAAATGAGAAGAACGTCAACGTCATACAAGTCATAGCAAAAGGGAAGCTCCTTGAAGCGTCATCAACATTTCCATTGTCTTTTGGTTTCTCAATTTGTAACGATCTCCTCATTTCAGGGGATCCGTTTCTTTGACTGTATCTTGCCAATTCAGGGCGCACGAATTAATAAAATCAGATTTTTAGTCATGTTTCGTCTCGTACATTTTATTTTCGTTTGCAAAAAATGTCCGATGTCCTTAAGATATTGATTGCATAAATACAGAGGCTTCCCTTCTAAAAAATACGTGCTTACAGGAAATATACTTACTCCCGGGAGCGTCTAAATTCCTATGATGGAATCCAGTAAGGGATACCTCGGGGTACTTGTGCGTTTTTTTTTTGTCTTTACAGGATTGCAGGAATCCAAAGCGCAACATGGGGCATGAAGGCTTCTCCCCAGTAGGCTGCCAAATCATTGTTTCCTCAACACACCTTCCAAACAGCACCAGAGATGCTTTCTCCCCATCAGAGTTGCCAGGCGTCACTTCTCCAACATTTCCTTCAAAGAGAAGCACCAGAAGGTGTTCATATCCCCAACTGAGTTGTCAAGTATCATCCTCAGCAGGATCCCCCATAGAAATCTCTAGGAAGGTCTTTCAGTGATCTTTCTTCTTCCCCAGCCGAGTGCTAGACAGGGAACCATTTCCCTGCAGAGCCTCAACCTCTATCCAGAAAAGCAACGCCTGAAGATCTCACAACAGAGTGACGAAAGCTTCTACAAACCCCAGTTGGGTCCCTCATTACTGAGATAGATCTATCAGTGATCTACTTCCCCAAGCAGAGTCGTACATGTCAGATCTACCAATGATCTCATCCCCAGCTGGGATATCTACTTCAAGCAGATCAACCAGAGATCTCTACAGCAACAGGATCCGAATCCCGGATCGGTATCTTTGCATAATCATAGCATTTGCATCATATTTTCCCACAGAGCGTAGCATTCCGTCTAATACGGAGCATTACGGCAAAAATCAAACATATTGCATAATCACAAGCCATGTGTCGAACTGAACACTTGTAAAAACTAACCATCCATCAACAATATACAAAATATTTCCCAAATTCCCCACCAGAAAGCCAAAAGCATTACACTCACAAATACAGGAACACACTCCTTTTGGCACACGTCCGTGTCATCATTCCCCAGCAAAGTTGCCCGAGCAAACAAACACTTACATTACAGATACTTCCCGACACCCATCCGCGTCATATCCCCAGCGGAGAGCCAAAGCGTCCCCTTTGCACTCACTAACACAGATACATATATACAATTCCGTGACACCCGTCCGTGTCACCTTCCCCAGTATAGTTTCCTAAAACACTTTGTAAATCAAATGCTTGTTTATAATACACTCTCATTGACACACGTCCGTGTCATCTTATCCCCACAGATTACACTCCAGTTCATAATTTATACACTTTCTATCCTGACACTCGTCCGTGTCACCCTCCCTAGCAAGTTAAACACTCGTCTGTGTCTCACTCATACCGATACTCGTCCGTATCTTGTATATGCCACTTATATCCCCTCAGATTCGACACTCGTCCGTGTTCTTTGTTAACTAGTTGGTACCCGTCCATATCATCATCTCTGAACATGCGTCAAGCGTTTGTTTCTGCTGATACTCGTCCTTATCATAGTCTTAAGGATGCTCGTCCGCGTCTTTAATCTATACACAATGTCAAACACTTACACCTTCGTCTCTTGAACTTAGACACCCGTCTATGTCTACCCTTCTGTAAACACCCCAAATTTGCCCTCACCCATTTCACCATGGCTTTTGATCATTCCATATGCATAAACTCAATCATACCATCTCATATCACATTTTTGATTCACTGCATAGATTCAAAGTCATCTGCATCTAGGGTTTGTGATCTGAGCAATCCAAGAGCTTCTTGAGCCACTCCAAAGATCAGCAATCACTTCAAAGAGGCCTATGTATGTTCAAGTATCATTTTGAATCCTCTCAAAGTCAAGAATGGCAAAGAATCACAAGAACTGGAAATGGCATGGATGCAGAGCCAGGTTTGACTGCACAGATGACCTGAAATTAGGGTTTTGGTTTCAAAGGCCATAACTCCAATTTTTTTGGTCATTCTTGTTTCTATTGGTCTCTATATGGTATAGGGAGTATGCATATCAATTTTCATGAAGAAATTCCTTGGGGAAGTCATCTGATCAAAGGTTAACTTTCTGGACAAGTCAGTGCAAAATCAGGGCATCTGAGGCCCCCAATGACCCAACCAAAGGGTGTTCTTCATCATTTTGAGTGTATATGATCTTTATTTGATCATAGAAGAGGTTGGAAGTTCATAAAATTCAAGAATTTCAAGTCTTTTGCAAAGTTGACTTTTTGGGCAAGTTTGACTTTTAATGAATTTGCCATTTTAAGCAACTTTTTCAACCCTTACTTTTTGATTCAAAAAAAGCTTCAAATGGAAAAACTTTGGTCATGAAAGTTGTAGAATAGATCTTTACCTTTTCAAAAAGTACAAGAACATGACCTAATTCATTTTTGATCAAAAGTTATGGCTTGTCAAAGTTGGCAAAAATCACTAAATTTCAAGTCATGCACCAAAGAGGCAAAGTTGCAAATTCACTTCTCAAGGCCAAATAAGTCAGCAAATGGGCTTCTAATTCACTCAACATGATCACACAACATTCAAAAATCAGAATGGGGCAAAGAATTACATGTTTTATGGCCCATGGATCAAGTTTCCTTCACGAAAACCAAAGGCAAAGTCAAGTTGCAAAACTCATGATCACATCTCATCCACTTGCTAGCTACTTTGCTGATCAACCCTAGCCTTTTCCCTCACCATGCTGCGCAGCACACTCTCCATGTACTAGCCTAGAACATGACCCATGCTTCTCTTACACAAAAGTTGACATTTTGCAAAAGTAACCATACCTATCACAAAAGGACATGTCACATCTTCTGACCAATGAGCATTGTTTATACAAATCAATTGCAAGCCAAACCACATAACAAGCCAGCCTGAAACCAGCCAGAACAACACACTCTCATTTTCACTCCATAGAGCAAAAGCATTCGAAACTCTCTCCTCAAGCCACAAACACTCAAACAAACTCCATAAACCTTCTCAACACATCACCCTGATCACAAAGCACCCCTAAAATCAACCTGAAACTCAAAGAATCAGAAATACGATCCTCACCTGAGCTTGAACAGAATTTCTGTAAACTCTCAAACCAGCCCAAACAAATTTGTTCTAAGCCTTTCAGAAGCATAAGGGAGGTCATAGGAGTGGATTGCACAAAGAGAAAGGGCCAGAAAGTTGCAGACTGAAAAGCTTCAAACTCAGGTAGCTTCATGAACTTTTTTTCCAGAAATGGATTTTTAAGTTCTTAATAGCTTCTACATGCTTCCCTGATCATGAATATGTGATTGTTTTCGAAAATGAGTGAGAAATGAGTATGTATGCAGTCTCTGAAACTTTTTGCCCTAGAACATGTTTGATTCGATTCTCCTTATTTCTGAATGATAAATGTTGTTTGAATGGGGGGTCTAATTCGTTTTTGAGTGGGGAAGAGTTCTGGGCTGTTGGATTTCATTTTCATTGCGTGTAGAGTGAGTTTGTGATTTTGGGTGATCGGAGAAGATGACCGGAACACTGTTCCGGTCACCTGAGAGTCATTAAGGCTGGGATTAGGGCTAATTAATTAGGGTTAGTGAGTTTGAATGTGAGCCGTCCAAACGCGCGCGTAGTCAGCTCCCGCGTGTGTGAGTTTGAATCTGGACCATCAGATTGGATTACTTTTCTATTTTCAGTTTTATTTCATTTTCATTTTCCATTTAATTACATTATGTTCTCCAATTTATTAAAAATAGCAAAACAACCTTAAAAATTCTGAAATTTTCTATACAAGCTTTTATTTAATTTCAGAAACCAAAAATATTTTTATTTTTATTTTTTGCATTCAAAAAATATTTTTAAATATTTAAAAGTTTATTTTTAATTAATTAATGAGAATTAATTAATTAAAAATACTTTTAGGTATTTAAAAATCACCAAAAAATTCATGAAACATTTAAAAACATTTAGAAACATTGTCCAACCCTCAAACCAAATTTATTTTTTGATCTTGATGCATTTTGAGAATTTTTCATGGAATTAAAATCATTTTGATGCATTATTTTGATCCAAACTTCCAAAAATCACTTCTGTCTAACCATTAAGAGTTGGACTTTGTTTCTTTTTGCATTGTGTTTAGCATATCATGTAGTTTGTGAGATTAAATGGCCATGATTTGATCTTTCATTTTCCATTTGTTTGGAATTTTTCTTGTTAAGGAACCCTAAAACCCTAGAAAACTTAGGAAAATCATAACTTGAGTTAGGTTAAGAGTTGGAACTTCTCCTTTGGGCAGTGAGTTAGTGTAGGTTTAGGGATCCTTTGAGTGCATTTTCAATTTTTTATATTGATGTTTGCTTCTGATTTTGGTTTGTGTTTGATGCTTTGATCATAAACCCTAATTTGGGCTTCTATATGCAACCATCTTGCATTTGCATTCATACCTTGACTTGCCATGACATTTTATGCATCCATGTGATTCATTTAACATCATAAGACATATTTAAAGCATGTTTGATCATTGCATCTTGCATTTCCCATGTTGTATGCCATTTGCATTTCATTACTTTTCATGTATGTTCATGGTCCCTAACTTGTTTCATTTGCATCCACAAGCTTGTATGATCATCCCCATGTGTTGTTTCATGTTTGTAGCATCTCATAGCATCATTAACATCATGTATGTGCTTCTGGTTTTGATTTACATCATGTCATTTCATCTCATTTTGCATTGCATTGCATTCCTTTCACTAACTTTTCAGGTGGTAAGTCACTTTGAGAAGTGAATTTGCCTTCACTTCTCATAATTTCTTTTCATCTCTCTTATGCATCCTTGCTGAATTTTGTTTTGTGTTTGAGATTGAGCTTGTTCTTTCTTCTTCTTCTTACTTTCTTTCTTCAAAGTGACTTGTCTTCTTAAATGAAGCAAGTTACTTTGCTTCTCTTTGTTCCTTTCACCTGCTTCCTGGTGGCTCCTCTGAAGATTTCTTTTGCAAACCTCACAAACCTTAGGGACAACCAAGCATGACAATGATTAGGGTTTTGATTAGTCTCCCCTCTTAATTTTACCTTTGTGTCTCTTTTGAGTCTTCTCCTCTCACCTCATAATCAGGGACTAAACCCTAAAGGCTTTAAGGCTTTGTGATTAAGCTTATGCCTGCATCCTTCTATTAGGATGGAGTGTATAAATTTAATACTAAGTGTTAAACCCTTCATGTGTTTAAATCTCTTAATCAATCCACTTAATAATCATCAAGACATCACACTTATAACTTGGGCCTTGCATTAGGGTTCTAATTCTTCCTTAATTGGTTAAGAAGGACTAACCCTAGTGTTAATGGACAAGTCCCCCTCAATTTGTCTTACAAACCTTAAAAATCACTTCATCATCATATCATTAAATAAAATCCACTTAATAAAGGCTTGTTTTGTCATGGGTTTAATCCCTAATCTTGGATTAAGTTGAGGAGCTTTCCTCAGCTTAAACATTCTCATCTATTATCCTTCTATTAGGATGGTGTAATGAGTCTGTTTAATCCCTGATTATGGCTTAATCTCATTACTCAACACTAAACAAAAACACCAAAAACATCTAAATAATCACAAGTAGGTTAATGATCTTAATCCTGCATCAAAGGTGATTAAGTGTGAGAATCTGACTTCACACTTAAGGTACTCTCATTACCCCTAATCAGAGGGAAGATGTGATGAGTTTACTAAATCCATTGGTTTAGGCTTAAACTCATTAACTTATGACAAACTTTCAAAAGCAATAAAAGACTGAAAACACAAAAACAAACAATAATCGCCTCCTTCGGGATTCTTTTCTCATCATCTTCACTCATAAACGAGAACTTGCTTCTTCCGTCTAATGCAAGACAGTTTGCACCTGAGCCAGACAGGTCATACACTTGAGCATAGACAAGCAAGCAGTTCACAAGTCAATTCATCTTTCAGTCTCTTTGGGTCGAACTACGGTGTTCTGACTTCCTCATTGCACGAGAGGATACGTAGGCATAACTTAACAGTTATCGAACAAAAGTCTCTGTATATTCCCCCTCTTTCCAGCATCATTCTTTAAGCCTCATGATCTTGAGCATTTCATTCTTTTTACACTGACACTGTATATATCACCCTTCACTTCTCATACACTGACACCTGTACATCTTTCTTCCAGCTCTTTTTATACACAAATTGCACTGACACTACCCCTTTAAAACAAAAATCTTTTAAGCGTGGATCCCGTCGAGTACGGCGGACAATCTGGGTGCTAATACCTTCCCAGGTTGTAACCAACCCCCTTTCTCAGTCTCTCTGGTTCGCGACCGTCTTATCCACATCTTTCTAGGTCTATGCAGCATTGCCTTTCCTCCGGGATAAAAATGCCTAGCTGGAGACTCTATTCATCTCCAGTGAGTTCACTGCTGTGTGTTCTCATTGTTCCTTTCGCCGACCGTTCGCGTCTGTACCTTTATTTGGGCCATTCCCATTTATCGGGAGCGACAGCTTGGCAACTCTGCTGGGGACCCTTATACTGCAACCAGGGCTTCTGGTTCTTTTTGTGGGTTCCTCCTAGCGCTTGATTGATTTGTGTTTACGGGGGTGTTATGTGCTATCTGTGTTTGTATATTTGTATTTATTTTTGCTTTATGTACAGTTGTTTTGCTGCTTTCTTTATAGCTTTGCATATATCATATTGTCATACTGTGTTGGCTGGATCTGTTTTGTTGCTTTGGTGGGTGGGTGTTCTATTGAGAGTTGAGGTCATATACCTGGGACCTGAGTGACACCTAGGCTAGAGTGGTTCATATTCTTTCCCATTCCATCTCGGTCTGGTGCGGGAATATGAAACACGGTTCAGATATGGGTTTCTTCTTGAGAACTCTGTGTTGCAGATTTCCTGCAATACTAGGGCTATCTGGGAAGCCTGCTAAGTCTGGATGACCGTTAGTATTGACCTTCAGAAACTGAGGTGAATTAGAGGAGGAACTTTTATGGATATTGTAAACACTGTACCTCCGGGTTAGAAGTGTTTACACTTCTCATAACTGATCCAAGTCTGAGGATCCTTGTTTTAGAACACCACCTGTGAGGGGTTGGGCTGTTTACAGGTTTGCAGGTACCCTTGACCTCAGCATACCCTGTTACTTTGTTTGATTAAGAGTACTCCATTTTGGAACAGTTCTTGTGATTTTAACCCTGGACATGTGACTCTTTATTTGAGTCCCCCACCTTGGTTACTGGACTTATGAACCTCCATCTGGATTTCTTGAGCATACCTGGACTTATATCAGAGCACTTGATCAGATCCAGCTCAGTCACAAACCCTTGCATATCATTTGCATACATCATCATTGCATCATTTTAACATTTGCTTATTTGTTTTTCAGGGTATCCATACTTTATTTTTGGCTTGGTTTTGACCCCATCATCAGTATAGACCTATCTTCATCAGTATCTTCTTTAGTTATCAGCTACCTGCTTCAGTCACCTGCACCAGCCAATCAGTGGCCCTTTTTTCCAGTGTTGTCATCAGCATCAGTTTCAACTCATCCTCAACAACATGGCACCTAAGAAGAGTAATATCTCCTACCACTTCTTTCAGCCTGAGCTAGCTGACATCAGGAGGATTCAGACCCTGATTACTCCAGACCATATACCACTTTTCAGAGAACACTATGGAGGCATACTTGATGTGGTTATGGATTTGGACCCTTCACAGAGGAGCTTGATTCATACTTGCCTGCAGTTCTATGATCCCCCTCTGAGGTGTTTCACTTTTCAGGATTTTATCAGGGGTGGAGTCCCCTTCAACCCTGAGATGGTCTTTCCTAGTAATGAAGAAGTAGCAAAGGCATTGCATCTGGAACAAGTTCTGATTGGGCAGCATATGACTACTAAGGCTGGAATCTCTGGCCTGCATCTGGATTTCTTGATCTCTCAAGCTACCCTGAAGGCTTCTTTGGGAGAGTGGAAAACAGTCTGTGCTTTATTGGCCCTGAGCATATATGGGATCATTTTATTTGCAGATGAGCCTAGATTCATTAGCAAGAGTGCAATCCACCTTTTCATTCTGAGGAACCCAGTGCCCACTTTATTGGGGGATTTCTACTACTCAGTGCACCAGAGGAATGAAAAGCAGAGGGGAAGACTAGTGAGGTGTTGTGCCCCTTTGTTCCATACTTGGTTTCTCAAACATTTACCCAAGACAGATGCATTTTTGAATCCTCATCAGCAGAGAAACTGGGCTAGAAGACTCACTGCTTTGACTTCAGCTGATATCAGGTGGTGCACTCAAAGCACAAAGGGCAGGGATATCATTACCAGTTGTGGGCAGTTTCCCAATGTACCCCTGATAGGAGTTAAGGGTTGCATCAATTACAACCCCCTGCTATTCAAAAGACAACTGGGCTATGCATTGGTCCACACTCCTAAGGCACAAGACTTGGCTGAGACTCTTTACTGTGAGAACAAGCCTAATCTGGCTATTGTCAGGCAGGCAGCCTGGGCCTGGGACAATGTTCAGACTAAAGGAGTAACCATTCTGGGGAAGTGCAACAATGTGGCATCAGCACAGTACTATGAGTGGTCCCATGCCAGGGCTCAATTTTCTGGGATGCCCTTCACCGTGGAAGATGTACCTGGACCATCCTCAGCACCACCTCCTGCCACTGTCAGTTTAGAGGAGTTTGAGGGTTTGAAAGAAAGAAATGAGAAGTTGACTCAGGCTTTACAGAAGACCCTCTGGGAGAGGAGTGATGGTAGGTTGGATATTGAAAGGTTGGAGAGGTTGAAGGTGGAGCATCTGGCTAAAATTGAGAAGTCTGAGGATTACATCAAGAAGTCTAGGGCTGGAGAACAGATCTTGAAGAATGCTTGCAAGGAAGCCCAGTTCCAGAAAGCCAGGACTAATTTGTACCTGAAGGAGAGTCAAGCTAGGTGGGTCAGGATCACCGAAGCTCGTACTCTGGAAGATAAGAGGACTCAGGACAAGATTGAGCAGCTGGAAGTTAGGGCAAAAGAGCAACAGGAAGCCCTGGCCGTAGCCCAGAGAGAAATCTCAGAGCTGAAGATTAGAGCTGGAGTGAAGAGGTCAAAGGACCAAAGTCGACACAAGAAGCTAACTGCAGCTGTTACTACTAGGAATCTCCTTATCAGGAATCTCACGGAGCGTCCAGCTGATCCTGTGACTGAAGCACTTCTCAAGGAAGTTCAGGAGGATGAGTTTGGTCTTAGTGTCTGACTTTTGCTTGTTGTTGTTTTCATTTCATGTACTTTTATTTTCTTGTGTTGTATTTTGACCCCTCGGGGCATGTTTTGTAAAGAACAAACTATGTATCATTTGCCTTTTGTAATATATGTATCAGTTTGTTCCATCTGAGTTTATTTCAAAAGCAACATCAACAGCATCTTCAAGGGTCTGGAAAGGTCAAAACCAAGTGCCAAGCCGGATACCTTGGAAACAAATAAGCATACTGCATTGCATGCTAACCCTTTGTTTGTTTTGTAGGTCTATTTTGTTGTTGTTGCTAACTCTGTTGTGATACCCAGGAACTATTGCTCGACGTCGGGTATTTCCACTCAACCGTCCACACAGATATCCAACCCGTAACAATCTTCCGGGCATACAGATGGACCAGGTACAACAGGACCTTGCAGAGGTCAGGAACCAAATGGCCAATGAAAGATTGGAAATGAGGACTCAGATGACACAGTTTATGGAGGTGATGAACAATATGGCTTAGAGCCAAGAGAGACTAAGAGCAATGGTAGAGAGGCAGAATCAAGAAGATCCCCATCTAGGGACTGCTGGGACAAGCAACAATGAGAGGGTCCAACCTCATGTCAATCCCCCTGTATTTGGACCCCACCTTCATCCAGAGATCAACATTCCTGCTAATGTGCAAGGGACTGCCACTGCAGGCAGAGTGCTGCAAGAAGACCCCCAGGAGGATCAGTTCACAGTAATGGGTGCTGGGGATGAGGCCTATGACAGAAGGCTGGATGAAATTGCTGAGAAATTAAGGTCCTTGGAGTCTCAAAACTCTTTGGGCTTTGATGTTATGGACATGGGCTTAGTGGACGGGGTCAGGATTCCCCATAAGTTTAAGCCTCCTTGTTTCGAAAAGTACAACGGGACTTCCTGCCCACGGACCCACTTGCAATCCTTTCTGGGGAGGTTGAAAGCATATACCATGGACGATAAGCTATGGATGTTTTATTTCGAGGATAGTTTAACTGGAGCGTCAAGGGAATGGTACTCCCATCTGACTAGAGCTACCATCAGGTGTTGGAAGGACTTGGCAGAGGCCTTCATCAGACAATACCAGTATAATTTGGACATGGCACCCAACAGGACCCTCCTGATGGGGATGTCACAATCATCTAGAGAAAGCTTCCGGGAGTACGCCCAGAGATGGAGGCAACTGGCTGCTGCCGTCCAGCCACCCATGTCAGAGAGGGAGATGGCAGATATGTTTATGAACACCCTCCAAGGGACATACATTGATAGGCTGGCTGCTTCATCTTCTACCAGCTTTGCAGATGTCGTTATAGCTGGAGAGAGAATTGAGAGCCTGTTAAAGATGGGCAAGATTTCTGACAACGACGCCAGCTCATCCAGCAACACAAGAAAGCCTTTTGTGGGCCCAAGAAGAACTGGTGAGACCAATGCTATCCACACCAACAGGGGCAGACCCCAATATGTTCATAGGTCTGTGGCAGCAGTCACCATCCCCGCTCCAATTCATCCACAACCAGCTTATCAACCACAGCAGCAAAATTATCAGCAACAAACTCAGTATCCTCCTCAGAGAAGCTACAACAACACCAACAACAACAATCAGCAAAGACCGTTCCAACAGAGACCTTCTCAGGCCAATAGGGTGATCGATCCGATCCCTATGCCATATGCCACATTACTGCCACAACTCCTGAAACTCAACCTGGTTGAGCTAAGGACGTTG
Organism: Lathyrus aphaca; assembly: GCA_963966055.1. Lineage (NCBI taxonomy): Eukaryota > Viridiplantae > Streptophyta > Magnoliopsida > Fabales > Fabaceae > Lathyrus > Lathyrus aphaca. Next base: position 518,915,656 of record OZ014519.1, on the reverse strand, counting down.
GCACCTCCAGATCCCACCAATCTACCCATAAATTACGACTCCAACGCCAGATGTGCTTTTCACTCAAATGCACCTGGCCACAGTACAGAAAAGTGCAGAGCTTTGCACATGAAGGTACAGGACCTGGTAGACTCTAAAGCTCTAAAATTTGCACCACCACCGAATGTTAACAATAACCCTATGCCAAACCACGGAGGTCCCAGAATCAATGCTATTGAAGAAGACAAGCCGTCTTACTTGATAACCAGTGTGGGTCAGATTCGGACGCCGTTGGTAGAGATTAAGGCTCAACTCCTCGAATGTCAAATGTTCCCGGGATGTGAGCTAGGGTGTGCTTATTGCAACATTTCAGTGAATGGTTGTGATAACTTGAGAGATGGCATAGATGGTCTCATCCAGAGTGGCCTGCTTCAAATCACAACATCAATTCCTACCAATCCAGCAATCTCCTTAACAGCAATCCCCGAGTCTTCTACAAATGCAACAACCATTGTTCCAAGCAACTCTTCAATTTCATCAACAAATGCTTTATCTGTTACTTCAACGGACCAAATATCAGCAAACATCCCTTCTGCAACTTCAGCACCCCTTCATTCAGAATCTCCTACAACAACACCCATCCTTCCAACAATGTCTCCTCCAACTTCAGCAGCAAATGTCTCAACAGTTACAATTTATTATGATCCTGAAAATGATTCTGCTTACAACTCACAAAATGCCACTCCCATCAGAGCACCAGTCACAATATACTATGATCCACAGACTATCATGGTCCCTTCTGCAGCTGCCATTAGTCCAGTCACTATCACAGTGCCTGGGCCAGTACCTTATGAAAGCAGTAATGCCATCCCCTGGCATTACGGCTCTGATCTATACTGCGAAGGACAGAAAATCACTCTTGAATCATCAACCCCTGCACCACAAATAGATAATGTGGGAGGAGGCGGAGGCTTCACTCGAAGCGGACGTCTCTTTGCTCCACAAATTCAAAGACCCACTGCCGAAGCAGAAGCTGCCGCCAAGGCAAAAGGGAAGAGCTTGGTGCAGGAAGAGCAGATTGTTAAGGAAGCTTTGAAAACACCCTTTGATCAAGAAGTTGATGAATTCATGAGAATCATCAAGAAAAGTGATTACAAAATAGTGGATCAGCTTCACCAGACGCCTTCCAAGATCTCTATTCTATCATTGCTTATGTGCTCCGAGGCTCATCGGAACGCACTACTAAAAGTCTTGCACGCAGCTTATGTGCCAGAGGAGATCACAGTCAATCAGTTGGAAGCTGTGGTTGGGAATGTTAATGCTAGTAATGGACTAGGGTTTACCAACACTGATTTGACTACGGAAGGCCGTAATCATAACAAGGCTTTGCACATTACCATGGAATGTAAGGGAGCAGTTCTTTCCCATGTGCTGGTAGACACAGGATCATCCCTCAATGTCTTACCTAAAAAAGCCCTTGTGAAGCTAGAGTATGACGGATTGGCATTACGCCCCAGTAACCTGGTAGTGAGAGCCTTTGATGGTTCTAAGAGATCGGTTCTGGGCGAGATTGAGTTGCCTATAACGATTGGCCCACAAACCTTCAAAACGACCTTCTACGTGATGGATATACAGCCTGCCTACAGCTGTCTATTGGGTAGGCCATGGATTCACGCCGCTGGCGCCGTGACCTCAACCCTTCACCAGAAGTTAAAATTCGAGTGGGAGGGCCAAGTCGTTACTATCTGTGGAGAGGAGGATATTTTTGTTAGTCACCTGGCTACCTACAAATATATCGAGATGGATGGGGAGATCCATGAGACAATGAGTCAAGGGTTTGAGGCCTTGAACATAAATGAAACATCTGCTGTACCTGGAACTTCAATGACATCTTACCAACAAGCCCGGAAGGTTGTTGAAGAAGGAACTGCCCAAGGCTGGGGCAAATTATTACCTGTGGAGAAGAAAGAGGATAGATTTGGGTTGGGTTACAAACCAACTCAACAAGATCAAGCAGAGGCTGCTAAGGAGCCCGACTTTGTTAGTGGGGGGATGCTCACCCCCGATGTTGTCAACAATTTGGAAGACGAGGATGAAAGCGACCGCAACCTGGAGAGTTGGATCCGTCCAAAGGTCCCGGGGAGCAGTATCTCAAACTGGTCTTCCCAGGAAATTATAAGAGTTACTCATGCAGAGTAATTATTATTTCCTGTATTTTATAGCATGCATCAAAGTCTTGCATCTTGCCCAAGATGACAAGACTCATTTTGTAATCGGGCCATCTGTAATTTTTGTGCAACAAGATTAATCAATGAAGTATCAGACATCTTTTGCAAACGAGTCCTTTTCTTTTCCGCTCACTGTTTTTCCATTTTTCTTTTTGTACAAAAATAAATGGAAGTGTTTTCAAAATGACAACTTTATTTCACTTTTCTAAACAAGATTAAAATCAAATCACTAAAATGAACAAACTGAACCCTTGCAGAGAATGCCTTCCAGACAGCACCGACAACAGCACGGCTATGACTTCGTATGACTTTGACAATCCAATCAATCAAGCTGACGAAGGGGTTGAAGAAGATTACGAGCTTCCTGAAGAGCTAGCCAGATTGTTAAGACAAGAAGAAAAGGTTATTACTCCTCACCAGGAGGAGGTCGAAACGATCAATCTTGGTACAGATAAAGACGTGAAAGAAGTTAAAATCGGGGCCTGCTTACAAGACTCAGTGAAGAGACAACTGATTGACCTGCTTCAAGAATATGTGGACGTGTTCGCTTGGTCCTATCAAGATATGCCAGAGTTGGACACCAACATTGTTGTGCACAAGCTGCCTTTAAGAGAAGAATGCCCACCGGTTAAACAGAAACTGCGCCGTACTCGCCCAGACATGGCAATGAAAATCAAAGAAGAGGTACAAAAGCAATGGGACGTCGGGTTCCTTGCCGTAACTAGCTATCCACCGTGGGTTGCTAATATAGTACCTGTGCCTAAGAAAGACAGCAAAGTAAGGATGTGTGTTGACTACCGGGATCTGAACAGAGCCAGCCCGAAAGATGACTTCCCTTTACCTCACATTGATGTATTGGTGGATAATACGGCTCAGTTCTCGGTATTCTCCTTCATGGATGGATTTTCAGGATACAATCAGATTAAAATGTCACCTGAAGACATGGAGAAGACAACCTTCATCACACCCTGGGGCACGTTCTGTTACAAGGTGATGCCATTCGGACTGAAGAATGCTGGTGCAACATATCAACGGGCTATGGTGACATTATTCCATGATATGATCCATAAAGAAATCGAATGTTACGTGGATGATATGATTGCCAAGTCCCTCACTGAAGAAGACCACCTGGTAAATCTGCTGAAGCTATTCAAGCGTCTGAGGAAGTACCAACTGAAGTTGAACCCCAACAAATGCACATTCGGGGTGCGGTCTGGTAAGCTGCTGGGATTTATTGTAAGCGAGAAAGGGATTGAAGTTGACCCTGATAAAGTCAAAGCCATTCAAGAAATGCCTGCACCGAAAACTAAAAAAGAAGTTCGGGGTTTTCTAGGTAGATTGAACTACATTTCGAGGTTCATCTCCCACCTTACAGCAACCTGTGAACCCTTGTTCAAGCTGTTGAGAAAAGAACAAACGGTCAGGTGGAACGAAGACTGCCAGAGGGCTTTTGACAAAATCAAAGAATACTTGCAAGAACCTCCAATCCTTATGCCTCCAGTTGAAGGAAGACCTCTAATCATGTACTTGACAGTATTAGAAGAGTCAATGGGGTGTGTGCTGGGCCAGCATGACGAGTCTGGTCGAAAAGAGTATGCAATATACTACCTGAGCAAAAAGTTTACCGACTGTGAACAACGTTATTCACTGCTCGAGAAAACTTGTTGTGCTTTAGCGTGGGCTGCTCGCCGACTGAGACAGTATATGTTGACCCACACTACCTTGTTGATCTCAAAAATGGACCCAGTTAAGTACATATTTGAGAAGCCAGCTCTTACCGGACGAGTTGCAAGATGGCAAATGATCCTTACAGAGTATGACATCCAGTACACTTCGCAGAAGGCCATCAAGGGCAGTGTATTGTCTGAATATCTTGCTGAGCAACCTATTGATGATTACCAGCCTATGAGGTTTGACTTCCCTGATGAAGACATCATGTTCATAAAAGCGAAAGATCATGAAGAGCCTATTCACACTGAAGGGCCTGACCCGGAAGAAGAATGGACCATGATGTTTGATGGGGCTGTTAACATGAATGGTCGAGGTGTTGGTGCAGTACTCATTACACCTAAGGGAGTTCACATGCCTTTCTCGGCAAAACTCACTTTCAACTGCACTAACAACGAAGCTGAATACGAAGCTTGCATTATGGGTCTTGAGGAAGCCATCGACCTCAGGATCAAGACTTTGACCGTGTTCGGAGATTCAGCTCTGGTAATCAATCAAACCAACGGCAAATGGTACACCCACCAGGATCATCTGATACCTTACAGGGATTATACAAGGAGGTTATTGACTTTCTTTACAACGGTCAAGCTTGAGTATATCCCTCGGGACGAGAATCAATTTGCATATGCTCTGGCTACCATTTCATCAATGATCAAAGTTCAAACTGCCAACTTTGTACCGCAAATCTCAATGTCCAGACTTGACAGACCAGCATATGTATTCGCAGCAGACATTGTCAAAGATGATAAGCCTTGGTTCCATGACATTAAGTGCTTCTTGGAGGATCAAGCATACCCACCTGGGGCATCTTCCAATGATAAGAAGACTTTGAGAAGGCTTGCTGGTAGTTTCTTCTTGAACACTGATGGTTCCTTGTATAAAAGAAACTTTGATATGGTACTCCTCAGATGCGTTGATAAGACGGAGGCGGACTTGTTGATGCATGAAGTGCACGAAGGATCCTTTGGTACCCATGCGGGAGGGCATGCCATGGCTAAGAAGTTGTTAAGGTCAGGCTATTACTGGATCACAATGGATGCTGATTGTTGTGCCTACGCCAGAAAATGCCATAAATGCCAGATTTATGCAGATAAGGTGCATGTGCCTCCCAATCCTTTGAATATGATGTCTTCACCCTGGCCCTTCGCTATGTGGGGCATTGACATGATTGGAAAGATTGAGCCAACTGCTTCGAATGGCCACAGGTTCATCCTGGTTGCCATCGATTATTTCACTAAGTGGGTCGAAGCAGCTTCCTATGCCAATGTTACAAAACAAGTGGTAGCCAGATTTCTGAAGAGAGATATCATCTGTCGATACGGAGTTCCCGAGCGAATCATTACTGATAATGGTTCCAACTTGAACAACAAAATGATGGCAGAGCTGTGCCGGGACTTCAAGATTCAGCATCACAATTCTTCTCCTTACAGGCCAAAGATGAACGGCGCTGTTGAGGCAGCTAACAAGAATATCAAGAAGATTGTGCAGAAGATGGTAGTCACCTATAAAGACTGGCATGAAATGCTACCGTTTTCTTTGCATGGATACCGCACGTCAATCAGAACATCCACTGGGGCAACACCGTATCAGCTTGTGTATGGTATGGAAGCAGTCCTACCTGTCGAAGTTGAATTACCCTCCCTACGGGTATTGATGGATGTTAAGCTGAACGAAGCAGAATGGGTCAGGTCCCGATACGAACAACTGAGTCTGATTGAAGAGAAAAGATTGGCTACAATCTGTCATGGGCAGTTGTATCATAAAAGAATGAAGAGAGCCTTCTATCAGAAAGTCAGGCACCGAGAGTACCAAGTAGGAGATCTTGTGCTGAAGAGAATCCTCCCTCCTCATACAGACCACAGGGGCAAATGGACTCCAAATTATGAAGGACCATTCGTAGTAAAGAAAGTTTTCTCTGGTGGAGCACTGATGCTCAGCACCATGGATGGTGAAGATTTCCCATCCCCTGTTAATTCAGATGCAGTTAAAAAATACTTCGCATAAAATGACCCGCTGGACATAAAAACAGAATGTAAGTCCAGGCAAAAATAGGGCATCCCGGCGAGTCAAAAACAGAATAAAAGACTCGGGCAAAAATAAGGGAAAATAAACAAAAAAATGTGTACACCCGCTGAGTTGAAAAGCCGCATTGGACAGCTCAGGCAAAAATGGGTATCCCGATGGATTGAAAACCTGAAAGGGCGATCCATGCAAAATAAGGGAATAAGCGAACAACTGTACTTTGAATTCGTCTGTATCGCTTACAACTTGGTAAGTTTCGAAAGGTTCAAGCTTCAATCAGAATCAGCCTTCTTCAGAAAGCAAGGCGAGAAGAACGTCAAAAGTCATACGAGTCATAGTAAAAGAGGAAGCTCCTTAAAGCATCGTCAACATTGCCAACACATTTTTGTTTTCTCACTTTGTAACGATCTCCTCATTTCAGGGGATTTGTTTCTTTGACTGTATATTGCCAATTCAGGGCACACGAATTGAATAAAATCAGATTTCCAGTCATGTTTCGTCTTGTACATTTTTATTTGCAAAAATGTCTGATGTCTTAAGAGAAAAACTGATTGCATAAATACAGATGTTTATCTTCAAAAAGGATATGTAATAAAAGTCACGTGCTTGCAGGAAATATACTTACTCTCGAAAGTGTCTAAACTCCTATGACGGAATCCAGTAAAGGATACCTCGGGATTACTTGTGCGTTTCTATATCTTTTCAGGATTGCAGGTATCCAGAACGCAACTTGGGGCATGAAAGCTTCACTCCAGCAAGCTGACAAATTGACACTCAGCCTTAGCACCCAAAGTGTCTTCTCCCCGACTGAGTTGCCACTTATTACTCATCCCTATCAGAGTTGCCATGCATCACTTCTCCAACAGGGCGGTACCAGAAGGCGCCCATATCCCCGGCCGAGTCAAGAATCCTCCTCAACAGAATCTCTAAGAAGATCTTTCAGTGATCTCTCTTTCTCCCCAGCCGAGTTGCCATTTCACCCTCAGCTGAGTACAACAGTCAGGGAACCATCTCCCCACAGAGCTTCGGCCTCTGTCCAGAAGAGCAACGCATGAAGGAATCACAACAGAGTGACGAAAGCTTCTACAAACCCCAGTTGGGTCTCTCATTTACTGGAATAAGTCTATCAGTGACCTATATCCCCAAGCAGATATCAACTCATCAGATCTACCAATGATCTCATCCCCAGCTGGGATATCCTTTTCAAGTAGATCGACCAGAGATCTTCGCGGCATCGGGATCCGAATCCCAGATTGGTATCCTCGCATAATCATAGCATTCGCATCATATTCCCCCACAAAGCGTAGCATTCCGTCTAGTACGGAGCATTACGGCAAAAATCAAACATATAGCATAATCATGAGCCATGATCCAAATCAAACACTTGTGAATAACGACAATCCATCAGCATAACAGAAAATCCCCAGCGGAGATTCCCCCAGCAAAAAACAGCTGCCTCACATTCACAAACACCAGTATATACCCTCTTTGGCACCCGTCCGTGTCAATACTCCCTAGTAAAGTCACCTAAACACTCGTTATTACAGATACTTTTTGACACCCGTCCGTGTCATATCCCCAGCAGAAAGCCAAAGACATCCTCTTTGCACTCACATATACTCATATATATAATTCCTTGACACCCGTCCATGTCACTTTCCCCGTTACAGTAACATAAACACTTTGTATATCAGATACGTGTTTATACTATACTTTTCTCCTTTTGATACTCGTCCGTGTCACTCTCCCCAACAGTTAAACACTCATCTATACACCATTCACACTTATACAGATACTCGTCCGTATCTTGTATACACCATGTATATCCCCGCAGAACCAACACTCGTCCGTGTTCTCTGTTAACCAGTTGATACTCGTCCGTATCATCATCTCTGAACACATGTCAGTATTTGTTTCTACCCGATACTCGTCCGTATCATAGTCTTAAGGATGTTCGTCCGCATCTTTAATCCATACACTGTGTCAAACTCTTGCGTCTCTCGGAATATAGACACTCGTCTGTGTCTACTATTCCCCAGAAGAGTCCTTTCAGATTCAACACTCGTCCGTGTTCTCTGTTAACCCGTTGATACTCGTCCGTATCATCATCTCTGAACACGTGTCAGTATTTGTTTCTACCCGATACTCGTCCGTATCGTAGTCTTAAGGATGCTCGTCCGCATCTTTAATCTATACACAAAACATCTAAACACTTCTACCTTTTGTTTCTTGGATGTAAACACTCGTCCGTGTTTACTTTTCCCCAGTAGATCGCTACCAAAGTAAAGTTTCCCTTGGTTATTTGACATTCATCCTATGTCATGATAAACCTTGAGAGCAGCCGTACCCTGCTAGGTGGTCGTCCTCCACCTCTTGATGGTCGTCCTCCATCATGCTCGTCCGATGGCCGTCCCCATCGTTGATTTTTTCTATCCGACATTCGTCCTATGTCGTGATATTTAGCAGTCGTCCCCTGCTAGGTGGTCGTCCTCCACCTCTTGATGATCGTCCTTCATCATTTTATCCAATGGCCGTCCCCATTGTTGATTTTGGTTATCTGACATTCGTCCTATGTCAAGATAAACCTCGAGAGCAGCCGTCCCCTGCTAGGTGGTCGTCCTCCACCTCTTGATGGTCGTCCTCCATCATGCTCGTCCGATGGCCGTCCCCATCGTTGACCTTTTATCCGACATTCGTCCTATGTCGCGATATTTTCGGCAGCCGTACCCTGCCAGGTGGTCGTCCTCCACCTTAGATGACCATCCCTCATCTTACCCCAACAGAGCAGCCGTCCCCTGCTAGGTGATCGTCCTTCACCTTTGATGATCGTACCTTATCATCTGTTTATTTCATTTATTCTTTAACCTGATGGCCGTCCCCGTCGTGGTCCCTTTTCTTTTCAGTTTAGCCCGATGGCCGTCCCCATCGTTGGTTACTTTACTTTGTGAACTTGATGGCCGTCCCCGTCATGTTTCATTAATCCCCAGAGAATTTTACAGCTTTATCTTGATGGCCGTCCCTATCATAATACCTTTTATCCCCAGCATGTCGGCCGTCCCCGTCATCGCTTTGTTTCCCGCACTTTCCAGCATGTCGGCCGTCCCCGTCATTGCTCTTTACCCAGCAGTCGTCTTCTGCTCGACGGTCGTCCTCCATCGTCCACACTTTACAATATACTTTATTTTTCTTTTACAATCTATATCCCTTTTCTTCTTCATTATGTGAGTGCAAATTTTGGACTGTCTTTGGTATTCAACCACAAGTTATCTTGTTTGCCTGTTAAGCCGTTGCTTACAACCTGCACAGCTAACTCATGTTTGAATAGGGGCAGCTGTAAACACCCCAAATTTGCCCTCACCCATTTCACCATGGCTTGTGATCATTCCATATGCATAAACTCAATCATACCATCTCATATCACATTTTTTATTCACTACATAGATTCAAAGTCATCTGCATCTAGGGTTTGTGATCTGAGCAATCCAAGAGCTTCTTGAGCCACTCCAAAGATCAGCAATCACTTCAAAGAGGCCTATGTATGTTCAAGTATCATATTGAATCCTCTCAAAGTCAATAATGGCAAAGAATCACAAGAACTGGAAATGGCATGGATGCAGAGCCAGGTTTGACTACACAGATGACCTGAAATTAGGGTTTTGGTTTCAAAGGCCATAACTCCAATTTTTTTGGTCATTCTTGTTTCTATTGGTCTCTATATGGTATAGGGAGTATTCATATCAATTTTCATGAAGAAATTCCTTGGGGAAGTCATCTGATCAAAGGTTGACTTTCTGGACAAGTCAGTGCAAAATCAGGGCATCTGAGGCCCCCAATGACCCAACCAAAGGGTGTTCTTCATAATTTTGAGTGTATATGATCTTTATTTGATCATAGAAGAGGTTGTAAGTTCATAAAATTCAAGAATTTCAAGTCTTTTGCAAAGTTGACTTTTTGGGCAAGTTTGACTTTTAATGAATTTGCCATTTTAAGCAACTTTTTCAACCCTTACTTTTTGATTCAAAAAAAGCTTCAAATGGAAAAACTTTGGTCATGAAAGTTGTAGAATAGATCTTTCCCTTTTCAAAAAGTACAAGAACATGACCTAATTCATTTTTGATCAAAAGTTATGGCTTGTCAAAGTTGGCAAAAATCACTAAATTTCAAGTCATGCACCAAAGAGGCAAAGTTGCAAATTCACTTCTCAAGGCCAAATAAGTCAGCAAATGGGCTTCTAATTCACTCAACATGATCACACAACATTCAAAAATCAGAATGGGGCAAAGAATTACATGTTTTATGGCCCATGGATCAAGTTTCCTTCATGAAAACCAAAGGCAAAGTCAAGTTGCAAAACTCATGATCACATCTCATCCACTTGCTAGCTACTTTGCTGATCAACCCTAGCCTTTTCCCTCACCATGCTGCGCAGCACACTCTCCATGTACTAGCCTAGAACATGACCCATGCTTCTCTTACACAAAAGTTGACATTTTGCAAAAGTAACCATACCTATCACAAAAGGACATGTCACATCTTCTGACCAATGAGCATTGTTTATACAAATCAATTGCAAGCCAAACCACATAACAAGCCAGCCTGAAACCAGCCAGAACAACACACTCTCATTTTCACTCCATAGAGCAAAAGCATTCGAAACTCTCTCCTCAAGCCACAAACACTCAAACAAACTCCATAAACCTTCTCAACACATCACCCTGATCACAAAGCACCCCTAAAATCAACCTGAAACTCAAAGAATCAGAAATACGATCCTCACCTGAGCTTGAACAGAATTTCTGTAAACTCTCAAACCAGCCCAAACAAATTTGTTCTAAGCCTTTCAGAAGCATAAGGGAGGTCATAGGAGTGGATTGCACAAAGAGAAAGGGCCAGAAAGTTGCAGACTGAAAAGCTTCAAACTCAGGTAGCTTCATGAACTTTTTTTCCAGAAATGGATTTTTAAGTTCTTAATAGCTTCTACATGCTTCCCTGATCATGAATATGTGATTGTTTTCGAAAATGAGTGAGAAATGAGTATGTATGCAGTCTCTGAAACTTTTTGCCCTAGAACATGTTTGATTCGATTCTCCTTATTTCTGAATGATAAATGTTGTTTGAATGGGGGGTCTAATTCGTTTTTGAGTGGGGAAGAGTTATGGGCTGTTGGATTTCATTTTCATTGCGTGTAGAGTGAGTTTGTGATTTTGGGTGATCGGAGAAGATGACCGGAACACTGTTCCGGTCACCTGAAAGTCATTAAGGCTGGGATTAGGGCTAATTAATTAGGGTTAGTGAGTTTGAATGTGAGCCGTCCAAACGCGCGCGTAGTCAGCTCCCGCGTGTGAGAGTTTGAATCTGGACCATCAGATTGGATTACTTTTCTATTTTCAGTTTTATTTCATTTTCATTTTCCATTTAATTACATTATTTTCTCCAATTTATTAAAAATAGCAAAACAACCTTAAAAATTCAGAAATTTTCTATACAAGCTTTTATTTAATTTCAGAAACCAAAAATATTTTTATTTTTATTTTTTGCATTCAAAAAATATTTTTAAATATTTAAAAGTTTATTTTTAATTAATTAATGAGAATTAATTAATTAAAAATACTTTTAGGTATTTAAAAATCACCAAAAAATTCATGAAACATTTAAAAACATTTAGAAACATTGTCCAACCCTCAAACCAAATTTATTTTTTGATCTTGATGCATTTTGAGAATTTTTCATGGAATTAAAATCATTTTGATGCATTATTTTGATCCAAAATTCCAAAAATCACTTCTGTCTAACCATTAAGAGTTGGACTTTGTTTCTTTTTGCATTGTGTTTAGCATATCATGTAGTTTGTGAGATTAAATGGCCATGATTTGATCTTTCATTTTCCATTTGTTTGGAATTTTTCTTGTTAAGGAACCCTAAAACCCTAGAAAACTTAGGAAAATCATAACTTGAGTTAGGTTAAGAGTTGGAACTTCTCCTTTGGTAAGTGAGTTAGTGTAGGTTTAGGGATCCTTTGAGTGCATTTTCAATTTTTTATATTGATGTTTGCTTCTGATTTTGGTTTGTGTTTGATGCTTTGATCATAAACCCTAATTTGGGCTTCTATATGCAACCATCTTGCATTTGCATTCATACCTTGACTTGCCATGACATTTTATGCATCCATGTGATTCATTTAACATCATAAGACATATTGAAAGCATGTTTGATCATTGCATCTTGCATTTCCCATGTTGTATGCCATTTGCATTTCATTACTTTTCATGTATGTTCATGGTCCCTAACTTGTTTCATTTGCATCCACAAGCTTGTATGATCATCCCCATGTGTTGTTTCATGTTTGTAGAATCTCATAGCATCATTAACATCATGTATGTGCTTCTGGTTTTGATTTACATCATGTCATTTCATCTCATTTTGCATTGCATTGCATTCCTTTCACTAACTTTTCAGGTGGTAAGTCACTTTGAGAAGTGAATTTGCCTTCACTTCTCATAATTTCTTTTCATCTCTCTTATGCATCCTTGCTGAATTTTGTTTTGTGTTTGAGATTGAGCTTGTTCTTTCTTCTTCTTCTTACTTTCTTTCTTCAAAGTGACTTGTCTTCTTAAATGAAGCAAGTTACTTTGCTTCTCTTTGTTCCTTTCATCTGCTTCCTGGTGGCTCCTCTGAAGATTTCTTTTGCAAACCTCACAAACCTTAGGGACAACCAAGCATGACAATGATTAGGGTTTTGATTAGTCTCCCCTCTTAATTTTACCTTTGTGTCTCTTTTGAGTCTTCTCCTCTCACCTCATAATCAGGGACTAAACCCTAAAGGCTTTAAGGCTTTGTGATTAAGCTTATGCCTGCATCCTTCTATTAGGATGGAGTGTATAACTTTAATCCTAAGTGTTAAACCCTTCATTTGTTTAAATCTCTTAATCAATCCACTTAATAATCATCAAGACATCACACTTGTAACTTGGGCCTTGCATTAGGGTTCTAATTCTTCCTTAATTGGTTAAGAAGGACTAACCCTAGTGTTAATGGACAAGTCCCCCTCAAGTTGTCTTACAAACCTTAAAAATCACTTCATCATCATATCATTAAATAAAATCCACTTAATAAAGGCTTGTTTTGTCATGGGTTTAATCCCTAATCTTGGATTAAGTTGAGGAGCTTTCCTCAGCTTAAACATTCTCATCTATTATCCTTCTATTAGGATGGTGTAATGAGTCTGTTTAATCCCTGATTATGGCTTAATCTCATTACTCAACACTAAACAAAAACACCAAAAACATCTAAATAATCACAAGTAGGTTAATGATCTTAATCCTGCATCAAAGGTGATTAAGTGTGAGAATCTGACTTCACACTTAAGGTACTCTCATTACCCCTAATCAGAGGGAAGATGTGATGAGTTTACTAAATCCATTGGTTTAGGCTTAAACTCATTAACTTATGACAAACTTTCAAAAGCAATAAAAGACTGAAAACACAAAAACAAACAATAATCGCCTCCTTCGGGATTCTTTTCTCATCATCTTCACTCATAAACGAGAACTTGCTTCTTCCGTCTAATGCAAGACAGTTTGCACCTGAGCCAGACAGGTCATACACTTGAGCATAGACAAGCAAGCAGTTCACAAGTCAATTCATCTTTCAGTCTCTTTGGGTCGAACTACGGTGTTCTGACTTCCTCATTGCACGAGAGGATACGTAGGCATAACTTAACAGTTATCGAACAAAAGTCTCTGTATATTCCCCCTCTTTCCAGCATCATTCTTTAAGCCTCATGATCTTGAGCATTTCATTCTTTTCACACTGACACTGTATATATCACCCTTCACTTCTCATACACTGACACCTGTACATCTTTCTTCCAGCTCTTTTTATACACAAATTGCACTGACACTACCCCTTTAAAACACAAATCTTTTAAGCGTGGATCCCGTCGAGTACGGCGAACAATCTGGGTGCTAATACCTTCCCAGGTTGTAACCAACCCCCTTTCTCAGTCTCTCTGGTTCGCGACCGTCTTATCCACATCTTTCTAGGTCTATGCAGCATTGCCTTTCCTCCGGGATAAAAATGCCTAGCTGGCGACTCTATTCATCTCCAGTGAGTTCACTGCTGTGTGTTCTCATTGTTCCTTTCGCTGACCGTTCGCGTCTGTACCTTTATTTGGGCCATTCCCATTTATCGGGAGCGACACCTTCCCCAGAAGAGTCCCCAACAAAACTTGTTAAACTATTTTCTTCCCATCTGACATTCGTCCTATGTCATGATACCTTCCGGCAGCCGTACCCTGCCAGGTGATCGTCCTTCACCTTTCTGATGATCGTCCTTCATCATCCCCAGCAGAGTCTCTATTCATTAGAACCCCTTCCTATCCGACATTCGTCCTATGTCGTGATATTTTGAGCAGCCGTCCCCTGCTAGGTGATCGTCCTTCACCCTGTTGATGATCGTCCTTCATCACTTTATCCGATGGCCGTCCCCATCGTTGATCTTGTTATCTGACATTCGTCCTATGTCATGATAAACCCTGAGAGCAGCCGTACCCTGCTAGGTGATCGTCCTTCACCTCTTGATGATCGTCCTTCATCATGCTTATCTGATGGTCGTCCCTATCGTCGATCTTTACTATCCGACATTCGTCCTATGTCGTGATACTTTCGGCAGCTGTACCCTGCTAAGGTGATCGTCCTTCACCATTAGATGACCGTCCCTCATCTTATCCCCAACAGAGCAGCCGTCCCCTGCTAGGTGATCGTCCTTCACCTTTGATGACTGTACTTCATCATCTGTTTCACTTATTTCTTCAACCCGATGGCCGTCCCCATCATTCATCTTTAATCCCCAGAAAGTCTTATTTCTTTACTTGATGGCCATCCCCATCATAATCTCTTATATCCCCAGCTTGTCGGCCGTCCCCGTCATTGCTTTACTTCCCGCATTTTCCCCAGCATGTCGGTCGTCCCCATCATTGCTTCATCCCCAGCAGTCGTCCTCTGCTTGACGGTCGTCATCCGTCGCCCGCACTTTGTAAATATACTTTATTTTCTTTTACAATCTATATCCCTTTTCTTCTTCATTCTGTGAGTGCAAATTTTGGACTGTCTTTGGTATTCAACCACAAGTTATCTTGTTTGAATGATAAGCCGTCACTTACATCCTGCACAGCTAACTCATGATTGAATAGGGGCAGCTGTAAACACCCCAAATTTTCCCTCACCCATTCACACCCTGGCTTGTGATCTTTTCATTTGCATAAATTCTATCATAGCATCTTATACCATATTTTTTATTCACTGCATTGATTCAAAGCCATCTGCATCTAGGGTTTGTGATCTGAGCCATCCCTGAGCCATTTGAGCCACTCCAAAGGTCTTCAATCATCTCAAAGGGGCCCATGTATGTTAAAGCATCATATTATATCCCCACAAGGTCAAGGAAGTCAAAGAATCACAAGAACTGAGAAAAGCATGGAAGCAGAGCCAGGTTTAACTGCACAGATGACCTAAAATTAGGGTTTTGGTTTCAGAGGCCATAACTCCAAATTTTTTGGTCATTCTTGTTTCTATTGGTCTCTATATGTTATGAGGATCATGCATATCAATTTTCATGAAGAAATTCAATGGGGAAGGCATTTGATCAGGAGATGACTTCTTGAGCAAGTCAGTGCAAAATCAGGGCATCTGAGGCCCCCAATGACCCAACCAAAGGGTGTTCCCCATCATTTTTAATATGTATGATCTTTATTTGATCATAGAAGATGTTAGAAGTTCACAAAATTGAAGGATTTCAAGCCATTTGCAAAGTTTCCTTTTTGGGAAAGTGACTTATAATGTAAACTTGCCATTTTGGGAAAGTTTTTCAACCTCATCTTTTTGATTCAAAAATGCCTCAAATGAGAAAACTTTGGTCATGAAAGTTATAGAATGGATCCTCCCATTTTCAAAAAGTACAAGAACTCATTCTAATTCATTTTGGATCAAAAGTTATGGCTTGTCAAAGTTGGATAAAATCATTGAATTTTCACTTTTGCACAAAAGGGAAAAGTTGCAAAACCTCATGCCAAGGCCAAAGATGACTTCAAAGTGACTTCTAATCTTCATACAAACACAATGAAATGCCTAAAATTCAGATTGGCCCAAGAAATTTCTCATTTCCATGCCTTGATGTCCAAGTATCATAAACCATTTTTCATAAAAATCACAAAAAGGGAAAACTTGCAAGAAGGGTTCCTTTGGTTTTGTTTGGTCTCTAATCATTATCAAAGTATCATAGCAACATTCTATGGTGCATTGTGCTGCATATTTCCCAAGAGATGTCACTTGTCCATGGCCAAAAATCACAAAGTGTAACAAGTTGCAAAATTGCAAAACATGTGAGATCTCACCCTTCATCCATTCCAGCTCACCACAATTGATCCAAGAGTCATCCTTGAACTCAGCTGATGCAGTACAAGCCAAGAAACCAACTCTTCCACAGCCCATACCTCAAGTACACCAAACCTTGACTTTTTGCAATTTCTCCCATGCTCTTGGAATAGTGATCAGCAGCCTCTACTATCCTGCTCCACAGCCTACTCAAACATTATGGGAGTGATATAGCAACTGATTTGGCATAGAAAACACACACAATCCAACTTGCACAAAATATGTCCCAAACTTCTTCTCTGAAAAATTTCTTCACACAGCCATCAAACTTCACTTTTTCTTTCACCAACAAGTCACAAATCACCCTTAGAACAAAAACCACCCCCTGAAACAGCTTGAAACATCACACACCAAGACTTCCATTTCTGCTACACCAGAGCAAAACAGCTATAACCAGCCATTCTCAAAGCTCTCCAAGCTTCATTTCATCATCAGGGTGTTCAAAGGAGAGGGATTGCACCAAGTTTGAGGCCATAAAGCTCCAAAGTTCAAAGCTCCAGTTCAGGTATCATCAAGAACATTTTTTTTTCAGAAATGCAATCTCTTGTTGTAGGATGATAGAGTTTGTTTCACTGATCATGTTAAGCTTTGAAACACTGAAAACGATTGAGAAATGAGTGTGTATGCATGTTCTGAAATTTTTGCAGTTTTCTTGATTTTGCTCGAATCTTGTTGTTGGTGCATTGTAAATGTGATTGATTCATGTTTGGGGTGATATGCTTTCATTTTGGTTCTCTTGTTTTTCATTGATTATGATTTTTTTGGAAAATCACGCATAATGAATTGATTCATTCTAGCTTGAATCGATTCATGCTGTTGAGTGGTTCCTGGATTTCGCAAAATGAATCGATTCATCCTTTGATGTATCGATTCATGCTGTTTAACTAATTTTGTTTTCTCAAAAATTGATCAGTATGAATCGATTCATCCAAGCTTGAATCGATTCATTCTTCTGTTAACCAATGTTAATTCATTTTGTTTGTATTTTATTTGCTCGAATTTTAAAAAATAGCAAAACATGTTAAAAAATTCTGAATTTTTTTGTCAAGCATTTCATTAATTTTCAGAACCCAAAAATATTTTTATTTTTATTTTTTGCATTAAAAATTATTTTTAAATCATTTAAATGTTTATTTTTAATTAGTTAATGGAAATTAATTAATTAAAAATTCATTTAGGTATTTAAAAATCACAAAAAAATTCACATTGCATTTTAAAACATTTAGAAACATTATCAAACTCTCAAAAAAAATTTTTTTTTGGTTTTTGAATTATCTTGACCTTTTTCATTGGAATTAAATTCATTTAAAGGCAATATTTTTGTTCAAACTTAGAAAAATTCATTATGCCTAACCATGAGGAGTTTGATGATGGTTCTTCTTGCATTGCATCCTTCATAGCATGTAGTTTCTAGGGTAAAATTGGTTTGAATTTATCTTTCATTTTCAATTTAATGAGCATTTTTCCTTTTGAGGTGCCTTGAAACCCTAGTTGACTTAGAAAAATCATAACTTCCATTAGGTTTAGATTTAGGTCTTCCCCTTTGGGCAGTGAACTTGTGTAGGGTTAGGGCTCGTTTGATCCCATTTTAAATTTTTTATCATGTGATTTGCTTCTGGTTTTGAATTTTTGTGATGCATGTTGCTCATAAACCCTAATTCTTGCCTTCCTTTGCATCCATCTTTCATTTGCTTGCATTCAAGAGCTTGCCATGACATTTTGTGCATCCTTAGGACATATAAGACATCTTAGGACATATTAGAATCATGTTTGATCATTGCATCTTCCATTTGCCATGTTATATGTCCATTCCATTTCATAAACTTTCATGAACTTTTATGGTTCAAGCATGCTTCATTTGCATCCTCATCCTTGTATGATCATCCACAACTCTTGACATGTGTTTGCACCATCTCTTGACATCATTTGCATCATGTGTATGTTTCTGACTTTGGCCTTTGCCCATCCATATGCATTGTTTCATCTCATTTCTTCCCTTATGCATCTTGTACTAACTTTTCAGGTTAATGGTAAGTTTGTTTGGGAGGTGGATTTGCCTTCACCTCCTACCTCTTCTCACCTCATAATTTTACATCCTTGCTGCATTTTTACTTGTCTTTGAGTGAGCTAGCTCACTTGTGCCTCTCTTCCCTCTTTTCTCTTCTCATCTCATCCCTTTTCTATCTTGCTTCTCATTGGTGGCTTCCTTGAAGATTTCTCCTCTTAAGCCTCACAAACCCTAGGACTTCCAAGCATGATAACATTTTAAGATTGTTTAGTCCCCCTTAGACTCTTTCCTTTGAGTTTTCTTTGAGTCTTCTCTTCTCACCTCATAATCAAGGACTAAACCTTCAAGGTTTTAAGGCTTTGTGATTAAGCTTATGCCTGCATCCTTCTATTAGGATGGAGTGTATAACTTTAATCCTAAGTGTTAAACCCTAAATGTGTTTAAATCCTTTAATCAATTCACCTAATAATCATTAAGACATCAAGCTTGTAACTTGGGCCTTACATTAGGGTTCTAATTCTTCCTTAATTGGTTAAGAAGGACTAACCCTAGTGTTAATGGACAAGTCCTCCTCAAGTTGTCTTACAAGCCATAAAATCCACTTCTTAATCTTACCATTAACTAAAATCCACTCTAATAAAGGCTTTGTTTTGTCATGAGGTTAATCCCTAATCATGGATTAAGTTGAGGAGCCTTCCTCATCTTAAATGTTCTCATCTATTATCCTTCTATTAGGATGGTGTAATGGGTCCATTAAATCCTTGATTATGGCTTAAGCTCATTACTTAACACTAAACAAAAATACCAAAAACATCTAAATAATTTCAAGTAGGTTAATGATCTTAATCCTACATCATGGTGATTAAGTGTGAGGTGTTTACTTCATACTTAAGGTATTCTCATTACCCCTAATCAGAGGGAAGATGTGATGAGTTTACTAACCCTTGGTTTAGGATTAAGCTCATTCTCCTATGACAAATTTCCAAAAGCAATAAAAGATTGAAAACACAAAAACAAACAATAATCGTCTCCTCCGGGATTCTTTTCTCACCTCATTCACTCACAAACGAGAACTTGCTTCTCCCGTCTAATGCAAGACAGTTTGCACCTGAGCCAGACAGGTCATACACTTGAGCATAGACAAGTAAGCAGTTCACAAGTCAATTCATCTTTCAGTCTCTTTGGGTCGAACTACGGTGTTCTGACTTCCTCATTGCACGAGAGGATACGTAGGCATAACTTAACAGTTATCGAACAAAAGTCTCTGTATATTCCCCCTCTTTCAGCATTATCCTTTAAGCCTCATCATCTTGAGCATTTCACTCCTGTTCCTACACTGACACTTCTCTTATACACTTCACACTTCTCTTACACTGACACTTGCATTCTTTCTAGCTTTGATACACAGATTGCACTGACACTACCCCTTTAAAACACAAATCTTTTAAGCGTGGATCCCGTCGAGTACGACGGACAATCTGGGTGCTAATACCTTCCCAGGTTGTAACCAACCCCCTTTCTCAGTCTCTCTAGTTCGCAACCGTCTTATCCATCTTTTCCCAGGTTTATGCAGCATTACCTTTCCTCCGGGATAAAAATGCCTAGCTGGCAACTCTATTCATTCTCTTCCCTTTCACCGACTGTTCGCGTCTGTACCCCATTTGACTTAGCCTCATTTGGTGGGAGCGACAGTATGGCATCCCTGAAAGGATTATCACAGACAATGGCTCTAATCTGAACAACACTATGATTACTGATCTCTGCACGCAGTTCAAGATTAAGCATCACAACTCTTCTCCGTATCGTCCGAAGATGAATGGGGCAGTAGAAGCTGCCAATAAGAACATTAAGAAGATTCTATAGAAGATGATTGTTACTTACAAGGATTGGCATGAGATGTTACCATTTGCTCTTCATGGTTATCACACTACAATACGTACTTCGACAGGGGCAACCCCATTCTCCTTAGTCTATGGTATGGAAGCAGTTTTGCCCATTGAAGTTCAGATCCCTTCCTTAAGAATCATGAAGGATGCAGGCTTGGATGAAGATGAGTGGATTCAGACTCGACTTGACCAGATAAATTTGATTGATGAGAAAAGGTTAGCAGCTGTTTGTCATGGCCAGATGTACCAGAAACGGATGATCAAAGCTTTTAATAAGAAGGTTAAGCCAAAGGTATATCAGGCTGGTGACTTGGTAATCAAGCGTATCATATTACCACAGGGTGATCCTAGGGGCAAGTGGACTCCTACATATGAAGGGCCATTTGTGGTCAAAACAGTATTCTCAGGAGGTGCCATGATGCTTACTACTATGGATGGTGAAGATTTCCCACAGCCTGTAAACGCAGACATAGTTAAAAAATACTACGCATAAAAAGAGACCCGCTAGGTTTACTGGCCTAGGCAAAAATCAGGGCATCCCGGCGAACCAAAAAGGTTTGGGAAAAAATTAGGGATATATATATATAAAAAATGTACACCCGGCAAGTCGAAAACCTGAAAGGGCGGCTTGGGCAAAAAAGGGTATCCCGGTGGATTGAAAACCTGAAAGGGCAATCCAGGCAAAAGTTAGGGATTAAAGCGTATGACTATGTCTCGTTTGGATCACTCATGTAACTTACACTGATGGTGCTACCTAACTCAAGCTCGAACAGATAAAGATCAATCCAATCGTTTCCGTCTCAACAAAAGAAGATGAGATACTTGAAGATAATGGCAATAGTAGAATTGAAACTCAATAGGATTGTTTCTCACATAGCTGTTTTTTTGTTTTGTAAAAATTTTACGACGAATTCCTCTTACTAGGATTTCTGTCTCCTTGTACAAACTTGCCTATGTATAGGTTACTTTGTGATATAAATAAAATTTCATCTTTGAATCCAGATTTACTTTTACCCTATTTACATAAGCGAAAACGTCCATTGGTTGTGTTTGAATATATGTATGCTCTTGAATATGATTGATGTTTACCAGAAGCGCATAAAATGCAGTAATAGTATTTACTAAGGACGAACGAAGGTAAGAATTCAACGAAGCTTCGCCGGTTCATCCTCACAGGACAACTATAAATCCCCAGTACAGCAAATTTATCTTTATAGATACTTCGAGTTACATCTCCCCTTGAATTTATGTCCATCTCTTTTATCCTCAGTCGGGATACTCAGGAATTTATTCCTTCAATAGAAGTACGACAAACGAAGACGGGAGGTCATAAATAATATATTATCAAACAAGAAGGGAACGAGTTCCTCATAATCTTCAGCAACGAGTCGGGATTTATTTTCCCTAGCCAGCAGTTGTTATACAAAGATATCAAGACGTCTCAGGCTGCATAATTCATACATCACTTACATCATACCATAACATATGCATAATACATTTACATAGATGCACGATGCCATATGTACATGCATGCACATTGCATAAACTAACCTTTTCTTTGCAGGATAGTGATATGCAGATAAAACAATATCAACAATTCACAACAGGTCAGAAATGATCTATACATTACTCAAGATGTCCTCGGAGAGTAGGCAAATGGTCTGTACAAAGATCCATTCCCTAATCCAGGATATTTTCAGGAGATTTAATCCTGACACTCTTTTGTCCTCGGAGAGTAGGTAAACGGTCTGTACAAAGATCCATTCCCTAATCCAGGATATTTTCAGGAGATTTAATCCTGACACTCTTTTGTCCTCGGAGAGTAGGAAAACGGTCTGTACAAAGATCCATTCCCTAACCCAGGATATTTTAAGGAGATTCAATCCTGAGACTTTTTTTTCCTCGGAGAGTAGGCAAACGGTCTGTACAAAGATCCATTCCCTAGTCCAGGATATCTTCAGGAGACTTGATCCTGATACTCTTTTTGTCCTTGGATATTAGGCAAACGGTCTGTACGAAGATCCATTCCCTAGTCCAGGATATTTTCAGAAGATTTAATCTATTTGTTCTTGGATATTAGGCAAACGGTCTGTACAAAGATCCATTCCCTAATCCAGGATATTTTCAGGAGATTTAATCCTGACACTCTTTTGTCCTCGGAGAGTAGGCAAACGGTCTGTACAAAGATCCATTCCCTAATCCAGGATATTTTCAGGAGATTTAATCCTGACACTCTTTTGTCCTCGGAGAGTAGGCAAACGGTCTGTACAAAGATCCATTCCCTAATCCAGGATATTTTCAGGAGATTCAATCCTGACACTTTTTTTTCCTCGGAGAGTAGGCAAACGGTCTATACAAAGATCCATTCCCTAGTCCAGGATATCTTCAGGAGACTTGATCCTGATACTCTTTTTGTCCTTGGATATTAGGCAAACGGTCTGTACGAAGATCCATTCCCTAGTCCAGGATATTTTCAGAAGATTTAATTTATTTGTTCTTGGATATTAGGCAAACGGTCTATACGAAGATCCAATCCCTAATCCAAGATATTTTCAGAAGATTTAATCTATTTGTTCTTGAATAGTAGGCAAACGATTTGTACAAAGATCCATTCCCTAGTTCAAGATATTTTCAGAAGAATTAATCCTGATATTCTTTTGTCCTTGGAGAGTAGGAAAACGGTTTGTACAAAGATTTATTCCCTAATCCAAGATATTTCCAGAAGAGATAATCGTCATGAAGATTTATTTCTACTGGTCTATTCAACAATTCAAACCATGTTGCATAAACGATTCAGAGACGGCCTATACGAAGACCTAGTACTGATATCCAGTATCAACATCAAGATATTATCACCTCCTGATATTATGAATGGCATCTATAAGCCCATTCCCAGTTCTTCCAAGTGGCATCTTCAAGCCCACTTAAGCATATACAACTAATCATCAGTGTTACTTTACGCACCGGCGAGTGCAAATTTTTGGGCTTTTGTGTTCAATCCCCTTCAACCTTCCAGGTCACGAATGGCACATATACCAATCTAACCCCTCAGGTTTCAGAAAATTGAACAGGGGCAGCTGTTGCACCCCAAAATTTTCCCTCACCAAGACAAGAAATTGTGTACTAATAGGTTCACAAGACATCTCATGAGGTTCACAAGGTTCACAATTAGTCAGAAAGTTTGACAATTCCCTCAAACAATGCATCCTCCTAAGCAATGCATCCTAAACTAGGGTTTTGACTTTCATCAGGCTAAATGGACTTCCAAGACTTCAAATGAGCTTCATAGCATCCTATATGTGTTCAAGAATCCCCATCTCAGGTTTCAAGACTTTCCCAAAAGATTTGCTCAGTCAAATGATCAGATAGGTTAAAATCAGTCAAAGTAGTTAAAAAGTTAAATTGAGGTCAACCGTGGTCAAACCAAAGTCAAACTTCATGATTTTTTGCCAACATCAAGTATATGAAGTAAAATTAATCATTTGATCAAGGGTTGATCATGATTCATCAAGGATATTTCAGATCATCAAGAATCAGGAGTTTCTAAATTAGGGTTTTCATAGGAAAAGTCAACTGAACTTTGACCAGCCATAACTTTCACATGATTCATCAAAAATTTTCCATCCAAAGCTCATTTTGAAGGAAATTGAATTCTCTACAACTTTGTGTCTCACAAGCCAAGCCCAAAAATGCTTCATTTGGAAGGTATGAGCTAAGACATTATAGGTCCTTTTAAAAGTCAACAAAAAGTCAACAACTTCCAAAGAGCATAACTTGAGAATGGTAAAAGATATGGACATGAAACCAAAGAGGTTGGTTAGAGGACTCTTTAAGCTTTCTAAAATGTCCAAGAACACCTTCATAGCATTAAAATTGAAGGATTTGTGCCCTTGCAAAGTTGGGAAATTTTTGGGAAGTTTATGAAGCAAATAAGGCCTTAAAACCAATTTTTGCTAAATGAGCCCACCAAATTGCCATCCAATCTTTACAAAATCACCAAGCACGACCCAACCCACACCTTTTCTGATTTTTTATATTTTATTTAATATTTATTTGAATTTTATTCATTAAAATACAAATTAAATCAAAATAAAATATGAAAGTCATATATTTGAAAAAGATTTGGATTCTAGAAGGACTTAATACTCATTTAAACTTGATTGATACCATAATATTTCAGATCATACCAAAATAGCAATGTTAGATCAAAAAAATTCAAGTTTTAATGACAAATCTTTTTCAATCTCATGAGGTCCAAAAATCCAAAGGAGTTGTCAAATTCTTGACCTAATTTTGTTACATAGTATATAAACAACATTAAGCAAGCAAGAACAGACAGATTGAGAGCCTTAAGGACAAGTTTCAAACTTCAAAATTCATCAAAGAAATTGAAATTCGGATTTCAAGATTCAAGCTTCTTACAGGCGATTTTAAGGTTGCAAATGAACCTTTGAGGCTTCCATAACATGTCTCCATCATCATTATCATTCCATTCGCACCTTAAAGCCATAACCGAATCGAATTTTCTTCTTGATATGTCATGTTTTCGTTTTTATACATTTAATCATTATTATCTAAAACTAACCATCAATTTGTATTTGTTTTGAAGCATAGAAGCTTCCTGGATGATTTGTTTTGAGTTTCACAGCCATAGTTGCGTTTCACCATGATTAGGGTTTTGAGAACCGTTTTAGGGCTTTGCAATTCAAGACATATAAATACCATTGAATGATATAATTGAATCCTTTGATCGTTGGGTAACTGATTGGAATGATTATTGGGGTTTAATTTCATGTATTGCTCGCGATTGAATTTTATAGGTTTTATGCGCAGGAAAAATCGGAGGAAAATTCCCATCAAATTTCGCAAGTAAACCTACGAAATTCTGAGGAAGAAGACGATGCAGTTGGCGCGAATCAGGATTCAAATATTTGAATTATTTTATTAATATTTTGTTTGATATTGTTATCACAAACGCGCGTTTGTTCCAGTGGTGAAGCAGTCTCCATGTTTGCTATAGGGCGTGGGTTCAAATCCAGCCTGTGGCAAATTTTTTTTGTTGAATTATGATTTTCACGTGAATTCAATATATTTGTTTTTGTTCCCAGGTGATTGTTACCTGCGCACAGGTGGCTTGGTGGCAAGGGATGAGGCTGAGGATCCTTAGGTCAGGGGTTCAAACCCTGATCTCCCCCTTTTTAGTATTTTCTACACTTTTTTTTTTATATATATCAATTAATTATAATTAATATTAACACTAATAAATCAAATTAATTCCTTTAAACCAATTTTTTCCCTAAAATATTTTTAAAATCACTTTTTTTTTTGTAAATGATTTTCTTAATATTAATATTTTTTTATATACATTATTATGTTCTTATTTCTTTTGTTAAAAAAAATTCATTAAGTATGTTTAAATTAATCCTTTTATAAACCCTAATTTAGCCAACCCTAATTCTCATGATTATTACCCTAACCCTAACTTTTCTTAACCTTTCAAATTTAACCTAATATTTTCATAAATTATAATTAATTATTTATTATTTGTTTAATATATGAATAATTTAATATTTATTTATTATTAAATATTTAAAATCTTTTCTAATATTGAATTATTTTGCTAATTTCTTATTTTCTCCTATTTTTATTTTTCTAACCATTTATCTTCACTCTTATTATTATTATTTATTATTGTCTATTTATTTCTATTTATCGTTATTATTATTTCTCCGATTATATTGTAATTGTCCCGAAGCTTTGTAAGTTTAGGTTTATATTTTTGCTTTATTTTTATTGTAAACATATTAACTGTATGGTTAGTAACTATAGGGAGTGATAACATGTTTGTGCTTTAAAATTAATTTAGAATCACTAATTTAATAAGATAAATATACGAATATGGACACTCACACACGTAAGTCGATCTTTGATCGCCATCTCTCACTTTCTAAGGTTATCCCTCATGTTGCCTAACAATAAGGTCAAGTAAGGTGTCTTAAAGCAAAGTCCCTTTCATAAAATATCATCAAGTCCCTTTTAAGATTATAAGATCAAGTCCCTTCGATGTTGCCTACGGTAAATGATCTTGTCCCTTCGAATAAAAGATGATAAGTCCCTTTGTATTGCTAAGACACCTTACAGTTGCCTAAACACAGACGACCCTTCACATGTCCCTTACAACATCCAAGGTAATGACTACCTATTCCTTAATAATAGGGATAGTCTTACCATTGAAAGAACATATAAGAACAGTAAAGATTTAGCATAGGGTAGGTTCCTCTTAAGTACTTGCTCACTTTCCTTCAAAATACTTCATTACACATTTCAAACAAATTTTCAAAAAAACAAAGTCTTTATATATATCCATACAAGGATCATTATAAAGTACTTAAGAAAATTTTTAATCACACACTACACTTCTCAAAACAGTTTAAAGTGAGCTAAGTAATTAAGAGCCCATGGATAACCATGGATATAAAGGGTGCTAACACCTTCCCTTTATATAACCTACCCCCCGAACTCAAAATCTTTTTAAGGTCTTTCCTGTTCTTTTATGTCCTTTCCTTTTGGATAAAATAAAAGTCGGTGGCGACTCTTGCTATCCGCAACATTTAACTAAAGTCAGTTCTCCCACCATGTTACAGCAGGGACTAAAAAGGAGTAGAGATTTGGCAAAAGGTGAAGTTGATCTGCGAGTTGGCAATGGAGCAAAGGTTGTTGCTTTAGCCGTAGGAATTTATGATTTGAGTTTACCTGGTGGTTTAATAATTCAGTTAGAGAACTGTTATTATGTACTTGCAATTAGCAGGAATATTATTTATGTTTCTTGTATGGACAAGTTTGGTTTTTCATTTATAATAAAGAACAATTATTTCTCTATTTATTTAAATTAGATATTCTATGCTAATGCACAAATGAACAATGGATTGTATATCCTTGATCTTGAAATGCCAATTTATAACATTAATACTAAAAGGATGAAACCTAATGAGTTAAATTCAAGTTACCTTTGGCATTGTTGCTTAGGCCATATAAATGAGAGACACATCTCCAAACTCCATAAAGATGGACTCTTGGATTCTTTTGATTACGAATCATATGACACATGTAGATCTTGTTTAATTAGAAAAATGACAAAGACTCCATTTAGAGGAAAAGGTGAAAGGGCAAATATTTTTTGGCCATCATACATACTGATGTATGGAGACCACTAAACATACCAGCCATAGGAGGTTTTCAATACTTCATCACATTTACTGATGATTTCAGTAGATGGTTATGTGTATTTAATTAAACACAAATTTGAATCCTTTGAAAAGTTCAAGGAGTTCAAGAATGAAATACAAAACCAATTAGGTAAGAATATTAAAACTCTTCGATCAGATCGAGACGGTGAATATTTAAGCCTAGAGTTTGATGACCATCTAAAAGAGTATGGCATTCTATCCCAACTCACTCCTCCTGGAACACCACAATGGAATGGTGTATCTGAGAGAATAAATCGAACCTTAGTAGACATGGTCTGATCCATGATGAGTCACGCCGATCTTCCAAACTCCTTTTGGGGACATGCACTACTGTCAACAACTTGCACACTTAACCGTGTTCCATCCAAAAAGTTAGAAAAGACACCATATGAGATATGGAGTGGTAAGAAACCACATATGTCTTACATGAAGATTTGGAGTTGTGATGTTTATGTGAAACGACAAGTTTCAACTAAGCTTGAGTCCAAATCTGACAAATGCTTATTTATGGGGTATCCTAAAGAAACAAAAGGATATTACTTCTACAATCCTTCTGAGGGCAAAATATTTGTGACTCGAACTAGAGTCTTCTTAGAAAAAGGATTTTATTTCCAAAGGAATCAGTGGGAGGAAAGTAGAGCTTGACGAAATTCAAGAATTACAAAGCATTGATACACCTATGGAGGAATTAGAGCAGGAATCACAAACAGTTGTGGAAGAGCAACCTGCTCAAGTAGAACAAAACCAGCGTAGGTCGAGCAAGATACATCACCAACCAGAGAGATATGGATATCTCATAACTGATTAGGGTGATGTATTACTCATGGATCAAGATGAGCTTGTAACCTACCAAGAGGCCATAACTGGTCCTGAGTCTGAGAAGTGGATAGAAGCCATAAAATCTAAAATGGATTCCATGTACACAAACCAAGTTTTGACCTTGGTAGAACCTCCTGTAGGAGTTAATCCTAGAGGATGTAAGTGGGTCTTTATGAAGAAGACTGACATAGATGGTAAGGTAGATACCTATAAGGCAATATTGGTTGCTAAAGGTTATAAACAAATTCATGGGGTGGGCTATGATGAAACCTTTTCACCGGTTGCAATGCTTAAATCTATTTGGATTTTACTTGCTATCGCTACCTATCATGATTATGAAGTATGGCAGATGGATGTCAAGACTGCTTTCCTTAATGGGAATATTCTTGAGGATGTGTACATGACACAACCTGAAGGATTTGACATACCCAAAGAAGCCCAAAAGATATGTAAGTTACATCGATCAATCTACGGATTGAAGCAAGCTTCTAGAAGCTGGAATCTTTGTTTTGATGAAACTGTAAAATAATATGGATTCATAAAGAATGAAGATGAGCCTTGTCTCTACAAGAAGGTTAGTGGGAGCATGATCCTTTTCCTGGTATTATATGTAGATGACATATTACTCATTGGAAACGATATCCCTACCTTGCAACAAGTAAAAACTTGGTTAGGGAAATGCTTTTCTATGAAGGACCTTGGTGAAGAAGCCTATATATTAGGAAATAGGTTCTATAGAGATAGATCATAAAAACTGCTTGGCCTAAGTCAGAGTACATACATAGTCAAAGTGTTGAGACACTTTAATATGCATGATTCCAAGAAAGGATTCATACCTATGTAACATGGCTTGTGTCTATCAAAAACACAATCCCCTTCACCTAAGGAAGAAAGGGATCACATGAATAAGATTTTGTATGCATCTGCAATAGGATCTATCATGTATTCCATTATATGTACTCGACCAAATGTCTCGTATGTTTTAAGTGCAACAAGTAGGTACCAATCTGATCCCGGTGATGCTCATTAGGTAGCTGTAAAGAATATCCTTAATTACTTGAGAAGGACTAAAGATACATTCTTGATATATGGAGGTCAGGAAGAGCTCTTGGTAATTGGTTACACCGATTCTAGCTTCCAGACAGATATGGATGACTTCAAATCGTAATCTAGTTATGTGTTATGCCTAAATAGTGGTGTTGTGAGCTGGAAAAGTTCAAAGCAAGAGACAGTTATTGATTCTACAACCGAGGCCGAGTATATTGCTGCTTCAAATGCAACAAAGGAAGTTATTTGGATCAATAAGTTCATTAGTGAACTTGGCATAATCCCTAGTATTGTGGATCTCATTGATCTTTATTGTGATAACAATGGTGTCATCGCACAAGCTAAGGAGCCTAGATATCACTAACTGCCCAAACACATACTTAGGCGTTATCATCTCATTCGAGAGATAATAGATCATGGAAATGTGAAGATATGCAGAGTACCTACACTTGACAATATTGCTGACCCGCTAATAAAACCTCTTGCATAGCAGAAGCATGATGGTCACACTTGATCTATGGGTATTAGGGGTATGCCTGATTGGCTCTAGTGCTAGTGGGAGATTTTTGGTGTAAGCCCTAGAGGCAATACTTTTGGTACTTGTATTGAATTATTTATTAATAATAAAAGGCATTTATTTATTATGTTTGTTTTTCCAAAATGATAAAGTCCCTAGAATAGCTAGTTCATTTAATGAAATATTAAGTTTGACTTAATCATGAGATTCCATTAAACATAAGGACATTATGCTTAAAGCATCCATAGTCGAGCTTTAATGTGAAATGGGATAACCTTAAAGCATTAAGACTATTATATAGATAGACTGATGATCACATCTCATGGATCATGGATAAGGAGTTATCAAATCTTGACATATGTGTCGTACCTCGAAAAATACGATCCTCACGATGGACGCGGAAAAACAACTGAGTCGCCACCTAATTCTATTTATTCTACGAGAGAAAATGGAGATATAGATACAACCTAATAAAGGATAAGAAATGGTTTACGAAACCAAATTCTAAGTTCGGGAGGTGGTTACGCAAAGGGAGGGTATTAGCACCCCTCACGTCCGTTGTACTCAACGGGAACCTCTTAGCTAACTATGCGATTAAATGTTGATCTAAGTCTTTGTCTTCTAAATATTATTAATATGTTTGTTCTAAGGAAATAAGTTTTTTAAATTATTATTATTACGGAGAAAAGATTAAATTTTTTATTAGGGTGCTCGCGAAGGATTGAAATCCCCGTGCCTACGTATTCCCTTGTGCAATGGGAAAGTCAGAGCTTCGTAGTTCGTGCAACTACGGTTTGTGTTTTTTAATTGAATGATTGTTTAAAACGTATTCTACTGCTAAGCATTGGCTTATACTCGCGGTGGAGGCTAAAGTGCTAGCTTGTTTGCGAGATAGAAAGATTTAAACAATATTCGTTTAGGGAAAAGTATTTGACCTTTGTTAAGATGTTTTAAACAAAAGGGCGAATGAATCACGTCGCATGGGGCTAGCCCAGGAGCGATTCATTCTAGAACGTGCGGAATACTAGACTCTGGAGCTCTATTCTTTCGTTGATTTAATTATGAAAATGATTTGAATTGGTTAATAAGTTTTAGATTGTTTTAAGTATGAAAGAGCGAATGAATCACGTCGCGTGGGGCTAGCCCATAAGCGTATCATTCTAGAACGTGCGGAATGCTAGACTCCGGAGCTCTATTATTTCGCGAATTAATTTGTACAATTAGATATTTCGAATACGAAAAAGGTGAATGAAGCACGTCGCGTGGGGCTATCCCAGGAGCGATCCATTCCAGAACGTACGAAGTGCTAGACTCC
The DNA here is from genome assembly GCA_963966055.1 of Lathyrus aphaca. Taxonomy (NCBI): domain Eukaryota; kingdom Viridiplantae; phylum Streptophyta; class Magnoliopsida; order Fabales; family Fabaceae; genus Lathyrus; species Lathyrus aphaca. Next base: position 518,884,430 of record OZ014519.1, on the reverse strand, counting down.
GGAGCTCTGTTCTTTCGTATTTAAATTTATAAAATAAGTTGGATATTTTGTTTTTTAGACGTTTTAGAATTTAATATTTTTAATAATGGAGGAGTAAACGAAACACTACGCGTGGGGCTAGCCCAGGTGTAGTTCGTTAAAGACCCGCGGAATGCTAGATTCCGAAGCTCAGTTTCTTGTTAATTAATCAAGATACGTAAAAGTCGTGCAGACGGAGATCACATAATGATCGGCTTACATGTGTGCAAAATGTAGGCGTTAATTCGTTTATCTGGTGCTTGACCCAAAAAAAATTAAATTATATTTGTGAAACGATTATTTTTGTGGTGATCATATTTTTATTTGACAATTCGCGACCAAAGTGCAAAAATTAAATTTAATATAAGCTCACGGTACACATAAAACCAAAATAGGACTAAATCCTAAAAAAAATCAAAATTAATTATAAATAAAATTAATTTAAAACATTATATATTATTTTCTCAACTAACATTAAGGTAATATTTCTAAGTTTATCCTCAAATAAAAGCTAAAGAAATAATTTAAATATGATAAATATGAATTAAATAATTAAAAGAAAGCTAAAGGATATATAAAAAAAAAACAGATGGGCCAATGAATCTAAAAGAAAAATTCAGCACAGGAAAAGCCCAATGCAGGGCACTGGGTATGGTGTTGGGTCGGATGACCCGGTTCAGTTAATAAGCAAAAAAGAAATGAGCAGGAAAACCCTAGGTTGAAATAAAATGGCGCTTTTGTTTTTTCCTCAAGAGTCAGTAGCGCAAACCTCTCCCCTCCACCGTTCAAGATCATCCCTTTCTCACTCAAACTCCATCTTTTTCCATAAACGAAAATGCCACCCTCACACGATCTCTCTCTCAAATGCTCTCGTCACTCTCCTATCATGATTCTCACTCAACCTTGCCACACTCTTCGATCGCCTCTTACCAACACACAGAGACAAAATCGAACATCAACAACTTAATGAAACGTAAAGAATGCAGAATCTTAGCCTCAAAATAATGTGATTTTACTTTACACGAAACGGCGAGAGTTAGGAGCACACAAATGGTCAAAGCAAACTAACAAAAATCAACAGTCCGAATGTGAAAAGGAAAAAAAGAAACAACAAAATCTACCGATTCAAAGAGCTTTAACAGGTAATCTGCTTCCCTCTTTGCTCGTCTTTCAGGAAAAAAAGTTGCTTGGTGTAGGTGTTCGGATCGGTGAAGGTTGAAAGTGGTTGGTGCCGCGATGGAGGTGAGCAGCGGGCCGTTTTGGATCTATTGCATTTTATGGCGTGAAGAGGGTTTCGGTTTGGCTTGGCACGAGTTGTTCAGACGGGATGGCAGTTCGCCGGTTTTGCGAAGGAGAGGACTGTTTTTTTTTGTTTTGCGGTTGAGCTATGGATATGGTGGTAACGGTCAAAGGTTTGTGAAGGTCTCATTCTTAAAAAATTTCTCTTAATTTCTGTTTTGTTTTTTTGACAAGTTTCCCTTTTTTTTTAAAAGTTGCTAGTTCTCTTTTGGATTTTGGCTATCAGTCCCCCCCCCCCCCCTCTTTTCTGAAAAACGTCCCCTTTTATAGGGCAAGATTATGGTTTCAATTGAAATGAAATTTGTCTTGGGCTGCAGATTTGCAGAGTCTATTTTGATGCTTGCTATGGACTTGTGGAGAGATAAAAAAATAGTCTGCATTTTCTTTGCTTGTATCTTTTGACATCATCTTTTGATTTAAATTTATAATTTTGAAAAGAAAATCAAACTTAGAAAATAAGTTGAAACTTGAAAAATGGAATTGAGAAATTGGAATGGAAATGACTTAGTAATAAACTTGAAATTAGAAATAAACTTGGAAATTAAATATGGAAATTGGAATGAATTGAAGGTTAGAAAATGAAAATAAATTTAGAGATAGCATCTTGAAAATGAATTGAAAATTATAAATAGAAATCAAAATTAAAATTTAGAAATAAAACTTGAAAATGAATTTAAAAAAAACTAGGAATAGAAATTAGAAATTAAATTAGAAATAAAACTTGAAAATAAGATGGAAATAAAATTTTAAGTTTAAAATTTTAAAATTTTTAAGAATGAAAAATAGAAATTAGAACAAAGATTAGAAATAGAAGAATTGAAAAAGAAATAATAAAAAAAACCTTAAAAACAGAGTGAAAAAGAAATAGAAACTAACATGAAAACAAATTTAAAAGTTAGAAGTGGAAAATAGAAATTAAATTTAAAAGGCTTGGAAGTGAATAAAAGTTAACTTAGATTTTAAAAATAACTTGAAGATGAGGTGGAAGCAACAAAAAATAGTCTTGGAATTTTTTTTTTAAATGCAATGTATGATGCGAGCAGTTAGGGGTAAAATTTGGGGTGTGACAATATGTATGAATATTAGGAATGATATTTATACTGGATTGACCCACTATGAGAGTACGACATAGAATGTTATGCAAAGTTTCATAAGTTACTCTCATGGTGATAGTGGTGTATACCACCCTTCGACCTGAAACTACTATGGACCCTAGATGTAGAGTCAAGTACTTTATTGTTGATCAAACATTGTTTTATAACTAGATGATCATAAAGACAATTGATCGACACTTCACAAAGCATGCTGAGGGACATGAGTAGCCTAGATGGAATTTTCCCATCCTGTATAACAGGATAAATGTCTAAGGGACCAATATTGAACTGGACAAGGATGACACAATATATGTCTTGTGTTCAATATAGACATAAGGGCAAAAGGGTAATTGTACACACAAATACTATCACAGAAGGTTTTGTCAGATCACATGACTATTTTGTGACTTGGGTAGCAGTGATGTGTTGCTAGATACCGCTCACTGTTTATTATTTTAAATACATGATTTAATATGATTGCCAACGTTGCAAAATCCTACAGTGTCACACACATAAGGACATTTAGAGAATTGGTAGAATAAATAAGGTACACTGTAAGGTACGGTGCACTAGAATGGAATACGGTATATGGTAAGGTACCATGTGCTTAATTAAATATGATATAATAATAGTTATTATCAATTTTATAATAGTTATAAAATATAATAATAGTAATAATAATAAAATCATGTTTATTATAATAATAATTATTATAATAATATAATAATATTATTATTGAGTTGGGCTTTTAGCTTGAAGCCCACACAAGTAGTTCTATAAATAGAACCCTTGTGCAGAAGCTCAAGTGTTGTTGTTTTTGAAACCCTGGTCCTATTCTATTTTTCCTCACCCTCACCCTAAACCTTCAATCCAATCAGCTAGTACTGTGACTGAAGGAAGATGTTTGTGTGGACTGAGTAGAAACATTGTTCATCATACAACGCTCATGATCATCCATCGATTTAGATTCAAAGGTTTCATCGCCATAAGAGGTAAATTTTCCATCACAGATCATGACCTTTCGTAAGGATCTTTAAAGGGAAATTTTTGTTTTCCACTGCATTTATATTGCTAATTTCCCTTCATGCCTTCATAGCATACATTATGCAGCCCTACCTTTTTGTTGTCACCTATAGACTGCTCAGCTGTAAGGAGTTCATATGTATACCTTTTTCCAGAATTCAAACCTAGAATGTGCTCCTCTGATTGTTTCCAACTCCTTCAAGGAAGTCTCTAGTTTAACTACCTTATAGTCTACCATCAACTAAAGTGCCTCAACTTTTCTAATCCTTCCATGATCTAGAAATTTTCCTTTAATCGGAAGATACAACAAACACGACATATTGTCGAGTGTGATAGATATCTCACCAAGTGGAAGATAAAATTATGAGACCTCAGTATGCCATATCTCTAGAAATGCATTAAAAATCACATGGTTCATCGTAACATAACCAATCTTGCATAAGTCTTTCATCCCAGATAGGTACAAATGAGTCTGAAACCACTCGTCATTAGGTTGATGCAAGTCAGTAATCTTTCGCCCATGTCTAATGAATTTCAACGAATCACGATCCTGCAGAAAAATAAATCATCTTCAGAAACTTATAATACAATAATAAACGTAATTTAAAAAATAATGAATCCAACTATTTTTACCTCTCCGTCCCAGATATGTCTTGCAGTATGGTCCAGGTAAAGAGGCAACAATGTAAATCTAACGGGCTTCCTCCAAATACGAGAGGTTGCATTGGTTCATCAACCTCATTAACCTTAGATGGCCCTGGCTCATCATCATGAGGTCTCTCTGGTGCTTGGGGTGGCACTGGTACCTCATGTACCTCTGTTTACTTGGGTATCTCTGGAGCCTGAATAGGTGAAACATGTCGCCTATAGGAAGATGGAGGTAATGATACATCCCTAGGTGACACATGTCTCCTGCGAGAAGAATAAGGTGGGGATAGATGGATCATAGAAGTCAATGCCTTCATATGAACCGGGCTAGAAGGAACATGAGCCTCTTAAACTTGACTTTTTCCCTCCGAACATATGCATGATGTGCAATCCTCTCGTGCCTCATTTTTTCTCTATCAACAATAATACTTGTAAGTAAACCTGACATGTGTCATACAACTACTACAAGCAATCATACCATAAATAAAAGCAAAAAAAAAATAGACAGATAACTTACGAAGATGCATCTTCGATTCCTAGGAATCCAAACGAAAAATTACAGATATGCATCTCTAGAGTTTTCTGCAACTTTCATCTTTGTCAATGGCGCTGAAGTATACCACCAAATACCCAAAAATAATGCATTGGTCGTTACTTTTAGCTATCAATCACATTTCTCATAGTTTTTCAACTATCAAACATGTATAAATTATGTATTTCAATACCTAATAATCAATTTTTACAAATTTATACAAAAAATCAAAAAAGTTTACATAAATAAAAAACTTACAAAACGTGAGTTTATTTCAGTGTTGAATGAGCTCTTTGATGTACTTGAAGTTGATCTAAGAAGCTTTGAACTTTATTGATTGATTTTGAGAGAATGTGAGTCGAAAGAGTTTGAGAAATGTTTAGAGTTGTTTTTAATAAATGAGGAAATAAAAGGGGTTCTGACATGTTTTTGAACAAATAGGGTCCAGAGATGCATCTATGTAATGTACACAGAGATGTATCTTCATAGTTTTTCAAGTTATGTCAGAATTCTATTGACACAGGTGCATCTGGAGATGCATCTCTAAAATCTGAAGGCATTTTGGTATTTTCACGTGTTATCCTAATAATACATAAAGTGCATTAAGAAATTTTCAAAATTTAATTTGCTCTAGCCATTTGTATCTTTGGTATTCACATGTCACTATTTGAATTGGATTCAAAAAAATTTGAAATCCACATCGATACAAAAATACATATATAATGGTTTAGATTAATTTACATATAAGTTACTAAATAAATACATTAATTTATTAAATACATAAGTTTAAAATAATTAAAAATAAAAAATTTTAACGGGGGAATTTATTTTAAAATGTTCAATTTAAAAGAGAAAAAAATAGGTATTAATCCAACAAATGAACTTATTTAGATCTTTACACTAGTACAGAAAACTCATTTAATAACGGTTGGAAACTACATATAATGACGTAGATCAAGGCGTTGTTATGTAGAGTGTTGTTTTAAGTACGCTACTTATAATGAAGGACCTAGGACCGTAGTTGTATTATGGAAAGTGCACGTTTTATTACAATGCTTAGTTGTAACAACCGTTGTAATATATACTGAATATCACAACGGTTATCTGTCTCAACCATTGTGAAACATACCCTTAGTTTATTATATACTAACATATATTGCTTGTTTTACCATACACCAAATTAAAGAAATACAACCATTAAATTGGTAAAGATATATATAATCTGAAAATTAAACTGTTCTTGAAAACCAATTTAAACCCACCACTGTTTTCCAAATTGCATGTGTCTCATCGTACACATTTTATGTTCTTTAACACAAATATGGTTCAATGGTCGGTTTCTTTCAATCCATTGATATCTATTATAATAGTTTACCTTATCATCACCAAAAATCGTTGCAATTTTATCATCATAACAATCATGATCATAATAATCACCATGATTAGTGACGATGATGAGGTATTGTAGAATTGTAGCTATCAATGAATTGAATCAAACGGACCATTGAACCATATATATTTGTTAAGGAACATAAAATATACAGAATAAGATGCGAGTTATTCGGAAAACATTGATTGTTATAGGTTGATTTTCAAATACATCTTAATTTTCAGATTATATATTTCTATGTAAATTTAAATGATTGTATTTTCAATAAAAGGATAGTGAAACAAACAATATACATAGTATATAATAAACTAAATTTCATATACAATATCAAAATGACTTCATATATATGTACCTTATCAACTCATACAAACTTGTTACCACCATCATCATAACCATGTATCATCTTTACTATACAACTTCAGCTATTTCAAACAAGGAAATTAGTTAGTATTCAAAACAAAACCAGCAAAAGTTGAAACAAAACACTAAGAAGTGGGATTGTAACCTAAGTGAGACAGTAACCTAAGTTGAAACAACATAAACCAAACGAGATCATGGGAACTATCTATCAAGAAAATTGAAGTAGAATAATACTTTATTTTCCATAGCTACACAAACAACATGTACATTACACTTACATCATCACCATATTCATCTAGTTTGTGAAGAAATAAAAAAGAAATTTAAAGAGGAGGAAGCTTACACTAAAACTTCATACTTATATTTCTTTTCATTGTTTCTAAAACTAGACGATGTTTGCTACCTAAGATGTAAGAAGAAGAATAATAATAAAAAACTTGCAATGAAATATATAATGAGGAATATCTTAATGGGAAATATGTAAATACATTAATGGAAGAAGAAGAAGAATACCTTAATGTATGAAGCGCAAGAGGAAAAATAAGTGTTAGGGTTTCATTGTGAATGAAACAACGACAATGAGTCACTTAATTCGCTTATATGGGTAAATATTTCACAACGGTTATCACAAAAAACCGTAATGATACATATATTTTTATTATAAATATATCACAACGGTTAAATATAAGAACCGTAACGATACCCCTTTTATATGGTACAAGGTTCGATTCCTGGCAATAATTTTTTTTTATCAATTTTACATAATATATCACAATAGTTAAATATAAGAACCATATCGATACCCCTTTCATATGGTACAAGGTTCGATTCCTGGCAACAATTTTTTTTATCAATTTTACATAATATATCACAACGATTATAATAACAAACCGTTGTAATATTATAACCTTTGCTCTTCCCTGAAGAGAGAAATGTTCATCCCTAGTATAATAATGACTTATGATTTTTTCTGTTTTTCAAAAAATATTGTTCGAGAATATCACCCATTACAATTCATCATCATTGCAAGCACATAAATATCAGACTTTTCATCTTTAACCTCATCTATAAATACACGGTTTTACATTTCTTAACTATACATTCTTCGTACAAATGAGTTCAACAAATGACAATGCTAACACAAATATCACAAACAAGGTCGAAAATGAACAACGTCATCGACAAGATGAGGAAAACCCACCATCTGGATCCTTAGTTGTCAGGGATACGACCTTAAGGGCAAGGAAGGCCAAGAAGAAGAAGACAAAGTAGTAGAGGAGAACTTTTTTTTTTATAATTCTGATGAGTGAAGTGAGGAGAGAGTCCCTGATTGAGAATATGTTTTGTTGCTATGGGCTCGGACGATTGATAATATATATATATATATATATATATATATATATATATATATATATATATATATATATATATATATATATATATATATATATATATATATATATATATATACTCTTCTTTTCTGAAATTATAATAAAGTTTTCTTTGATATGTATACATGTCTCTTTCACTTTTTTTAAATAAAGTTTAGAGGTTAACATTAAAAAATGAATTAATTGAAAATAGAAAAACAAAGATGATTTAAAGAAGTTTTGATCAAAATATTGTCTTTCACTTAAAAATATAAAAACAAAGATGAATGTTGTGTTTTGAGGTTAAAGTCCCTGTAACACTAAAAAATGAAATAAAATATATGTTTAAAATTTAAACAAATGAAAAAATATATATACTAGTTGTGAATCAATGTTTGTCACAACATGTATTACAACGGTTTTAAAGTCAATTGTTGTTAAATACGGCTCTATTACAACGGTTTTCAATTTAACCATCGTTGAATCTAACGTTATAAATCATCTGCAAAAACTTTAACCTATTACAACAATGGGATACAAATCCCTTGTAAACCCGACGTCATTAAATGCATGTTTTGTAGTAGTGTTAATTACTCTTAATATGTTTTAATATTTCTTAATAATAATATAATTTTTTAGAATTTTGTTAAATTAAGGGTAATTTAATGTACTCCACAAAATACTCTTTTTTTTAATTCTTTTATTCAAATTTAATTAAAAAAAACTATTATAATTTGTAATTTAATTGTATTTTTATAAAAAGATGCAATTAAATTGATAAGACTTTTAAAAAGGTTGTCATTGTACTTAGGAGTGACACACAACCATGTCTGCTCCATAAAAAATAAGGAATATTGGGGCGAGCATAGTTGAGGGTATAAGTCTAAAATCTTATTTTGTCTCACAAGAAAGTGAGGGGAGGTGGAGCGGGCCTATGGACATTGTGTTAGTACTTGAAACCATAAGATTAGTGAATAATTGAGTGTGGAGAGGGAGAGAAAGAGCGAGAAAGAATAATTAAGGGTGACAATATAAGTATTCAATTTATTAAATACCAAAAGGTATGTATACAATCACACAAGATGGGGTACAATTATCAAACAAATAAAACTGAAAACCCTCACGTGTAATCGGTTGATATATTGAGCTGATTAACAAAAAGGTTTGGGAGCATTATCTTAATTCTTCCAATTAAGGAGTAATGTAAGAAAGCATCAAAATTATGATGAAGTGCATTTTTTTGCAGATGCCCAAAACCTATTTGATAAAATTCTTCAACCAAACCTCATTTGGATAAATATAACTCACCTCTTAATACGTACTTGGAAGAAAATGAATAAATACAAAATACAATTATATCAAACATCACCGAGAAAGTGTTAAGAAATGTGGTTAGGTCTAACTCATCCCCATAAAACCGACTTTTAGGGTGAAGATTGCCCCCACTTATAAAGAAATTTTACACCATATATTATCCAATGTATGACTCTTAACACACCCTCACACATCTATGATTGGTTATCTAAAGTATAGAAATAAATTATGTGTGGCTCGATAGCAAAAACCTGATAGAAGGTGACACACCAGATCTTAAACCTGACTCTTGATACCATGTTAAAAAATTGGTTGGATATAATTTTTCCCTAAAAACTTGACTTGTATGTTGGAGATTGCACCCACTTAAAAAGCCATATCCAAACCATATATTGTCTGATGTAAGACTCTTAACTAGAATCGTCAAAATGGATTAACATATATCGGTCGGTCTTCCAAACCAATAAATCACAAGGCTTTGGCATTAAAATTAAAGCCCATGTTTTTTAAGGTTTTTTTATCCCTGACCTAAAAAGTCTGCTACCCATTAGAGAAGCATTTAACTTGACACCCCCACTTAAACCTAGCAACCCCCACCCCAATTTGAGCATATTTACCTTTTTACCCTTGAAATTGTTTCGAAAATTATGAAATTTCCAAAACTGTATCGCGAATTTTGTGATTTTACCATAAATTTGGAAAATTTTCAGCGCTTTACTGTTCCTTTGAGACTGTTACCGGAAATTATGAAAATTTCGGGAAGAAATTCCAGAAATTTCAAAATATTTAGGTGAGATATACCTGATATTTTGTAATTTACGTAAACTGTCCAAAAATTCTGGAAATTTCTGAAAATTAAAATTTCTGGTATGTACCTAGAATTTTGAAAAAAAAATCATAATTTCAGTATTTTTGACACAACGACCTACAAAAATGGTTCCATAAAAAATTCATCACATATAATAGATACATATTGTCCACAAGATTACATAGCAAATTATGAAGACTTCCTAACTTCATCCTCCCAGTGTTTAATTTGTCCTGCATATACAGATTCTCATAAACATCTTTGCTTGTACCAACAAATTTTACCCTTTCTAGTTCCTTTCCAATGTGTTGTATACATTGTCTTGAAACAAAACTGTGCAAATTTGTATAGAATGAAGTGTTATACCGATGATCAATGTTGACAATATTTTTTCTAAACGAGACATTATTTGAACCTAGCAGCAACTTCAACATGGTGTTCGTAGCATCCCAACTTCGGCATAAATCTATCTGACTTGTAGTCAACATGTTTTTTAGTCTCCAATGAGTGTACTCCATCCTAAAACCCATAATCAAATCATAATGAGTCAACATGATAAATTATGCTTGCTTAGTAATGTAATAATATTAAAAGTGATTTCTCTACCTGTTTGTTGTTGTGTTCCCTAAATGAGTGACTCTATTAATCCAAGCAGCAACAAACATCTCTTTATAAGGTGTCAACTATGTTTCACTCAACCATTTACATCACATAAAAAATATATTATCAATATCATATAAGGGCGAGAAAATATTTAATTTAAACTTGTTACAGAGAAAACATATTTTGTTTGTGGTGAAGAACTGCGTACAATAACTACATGAATATGTAGATGACCATGCCGGCTCCGGACAACACAAAATTGGGGATGACAAGATAAAATCTCTCATTAAAGTTAGGATGTTTAAAGTTTAAACTTTTGATAATCCGTTAGACCAACTTAACTATAAATTTTAAAATATTCACTTTAAAATAGTACATTAATTTTTCTAAACTGATTATGTTTTATCTCAATTTTATTCCATCTTTTTCTTTGAAACGTTATACAGATAATTTCAATGCTATACAAAAATAGAAATGTAACTGGTACAAAATACTATCACAGCGCAAAATGGTTATATGGTTATACGATTATTTCAGACAATGAATATCTTTGACAAGTTTTGTTGTGACAATTATTAGTTTGAAAACTTAAACAACAAAACAAGCAATTTCCCATATAAAAACTCATTGTTTATAAATACCAACTATCATAGGGGCCGGCCAGGGGAGGTTGAATTGAATGAATGAATCAACATTATATACTATATAAAATTGTGTGGCATTATTTAACATGGTTGATTGTTAAAGTAGCAAACATATAAAAACAAATTAACTTTCATTTACATGGCTGCACCACACCTAAAGTTTCTGGAAGCTTTATATTCTCATAATAAATAATTTATTAAGAAAATATTTCTACAATATTATAAAAATCTTTTTTTTCTACAATATTATAAAAATCTTTTTTTTATACAAATTGTATATTGATAAAGAGTACAAAACATACCCACACTTGATACAAAAGAAAGCGATCCACCGCTCGAACAAAAAAGAAAAAAATTCCTACCAATTAAATCTAAGACAAATAAATCAAAGAAGTTTTGTCAACAAGCTTTCTCTACCTGCCTTTATCCGCTTCCTGATACAAAAAAAGTGTCAGTGAAAAAATACTCTCCTTGCAACCGGTACCACTACCAATGGAAAAGCCTAGACAATCCTCTATCTCTTACCATACCAATTTAGCCACCGCACATTCCCGAAATAAATGAATGATTGATTCCGAATGAGATTTACAAAAGCTACACTTTATATCCAAAAAAGAAAAAGAAATACCTCTATTAGAGAGTGATTCTTTTGTCAGTAATTTGTTCAACAAACACCTCCACCCGAAGGACTTGATTTTCATAGAACCTCCGTCTTCCATAACAAGGCGAAAAGCTTGCCGTGTCTATTGCTTGGCCCGAAAGAGAGGCGATACGAAAAAAGCTTCCGAAAACTATGCATTTTCCTCTAAAATCCAAATGACTATATCGTTCAAAATATTGGAAGGTGTCAATCCCCCCAATAAAACAAAGAAATCCTTCAAAGCTAACCACAGCTGCCGCCGGCCTACAAGAAGGGGAGAATGACATGCGCGATCATGCGAACCACCTGCACGAACTGATGCAGTACCAGAAACAGCACTAGCTGAACTAGAAATATCAGGAGCATGAAATGAACCTGTGGCGTTGGCTGGAGTCGAACAGTCAGGAACACGAACTGGTGTAGTACCAAGAACATCACTAGTTGGACCAGAAATAACAAGAGCATGAAGTGAACCAGAGGCGTTGGCTGGAGCCGAATAGTTAGGAATAAGAATGCCTGCATAATCCACCACTGTTATGCCATGGATCAAGATTGTATCGGTCTGCTGCGGAAAGAAACGAAACCCGCTAGCAGGAGCATATTACTGCGGACTGAAGCATGTCGGATCATAAAATGAAGAAAACACAACACACGTCGAATGATCCGAAAAACCTGCAGAAGAACAAAAAAAGTTAGTAAAACCAAAGTCTCCTCATAGCCATCTTCCATCCTTCCAACCTCCCATCGCCGTGACCAAGACGTCTTTAAGATTTGAAATCGAGAATAGAGACGGAAACAAATCCTTCAAACACCCCTCCCCCGTCCAATTACTCCTCCAAAAAGAGGTATGAAAGTCGTTCCCGATTGAGAACGAACAATTATTCATGAACTCGTCTTCATGTAATTTATTCGTGATAGTTAACAAGTCGCTCCACCAAGAGGAAAAATATTTCTACCGCGATTTCTGAATTTCGCCCCTCGACACGTGCATCCAGATATCTTTGTATCTAGATTTAAGAATGTTAAACCATAACTCATCCGATCCTACCAAAATCCTTCATCTCCATTTATTAAGGAGGTTAAGGTTGAAGAACTCGATGTCTTTTATATTCAAACCTCCTCTATCAAGCGGATGACAAAGTGTTTCCCAATTTCCCCAATGAATCCTCCTTTTGTCGCTCGAACAACCCCAAAGAAAGCTACTTTGAATTTTATTAATCTCCCTCCAAACCTTCACCGGAGCCTTGTAGAAGGATAAATAGAAAATAGGTAAACTTCCTAAAACCGATTTTAGAAGAGTTATCCTACCTCCAAGAATAAGGAACCGACCATGCCAACAAGACAACCGCTTCTTAAATTTAGCTATAAGATTGGACCACGTCGATATCCTTCTAGGATTGGATACAATGGGAATGCCTAGAAAATTAAATTCTTTTGATTCCCTCCTACACGCGAAGAACAAATTCGCTGCTTCAAGAAACAAAGGGGTGGTGTTAATCCATATTAATTTACTCATATAAAAGTTGATACTAAGACCCGAAACGAGATCGAAACCTCTTAGCACCACTTTCATAGCCCACAAATGATTCCAACTACAATTTCCAACTAAACATATGTCATCCGTAAATTGAAGAATATCAAGGAAACAATTATGATTGACATTGAATCCCTCAAAATTCCCTAACTCCATCGACCTTCTCACCAACATTGATAGGCCTTCCATTACCAAAACAAAAAGGAATGGAGATAAAGGATCTCATTGTCTCAAACCCCTTTCCACCAAAAATTCTTTAGTCGGACTCCCGTTCACCAAAATAGACATCTTACTAGAGAAGATCATAGCTTCCATCCAACTCATCCATCTAGATCCGAAGCCCATTTTCCTCATCATAAATCTAAGGAAATTCCAACTAACTTTATCGTAAGCTTTCTCGAAATCCACTTTGAAGAGTGAGACAACTTTCTTTTCTTTGCAAGCAAAATCCACTAACTCATTAGTCACCAAAACTCCATCTAGAAGTTGTCTACTTGGAACAAAAGCACTTTGAAATTTGGAAGAGAATGCAAAACTTCCTTAATCTTAGCCGCCAAGAGTTTCACAATGATCTTATATAAGCAACCAACAAGACAAAATCACTTTGTCCCCAAATCATGCATACCAAAGACCTCTTTATTCCACTTTCGAAGGCTACCATTAAGAAATCTTAATTTTTCTTTCAACACAAAATTACTTCTTCCTTCAATGCTCAAGTCTTTCCATACCTTTTCTACAAAAGGAAGAAAATTCTTATATTTGAACCAATCATTGTTGACTTTGAACGGTTTCAGTCCCCAATCCGATGAATCTTCCAATAACCACACCAGACTATGATCGGATACATCTCTACTCCCAATGAATTGCCCCACAATACCCCATTTATCAATAGCTCCTTCTGAAATCAAAAACCGATCAATGCGGCTCATGGAATAACCATCACCGCTAATCCAAGTAAACTTCTTACCTTTATAAGGCACATCCACCAAATCTATGTCCATAATGAAATATGTGAACTCCTTCATCTCCGTATTACGATACCCCCTTGAACTACCCTTCCTTTCACTCTCACAAGTAATTGCATTAAAATATCCCGCAATGCACCAATCACCATCCGTAAAAATAGACTTCAAGGCAAGCAATCTTCTCCATAAAGATATTTTCATATTTAAATCACAAGAAGAGTACACATTTATAATGTAGAAAAGATTTTCTCTCCAAGCCACCTTAACTCCTAAATAACCCTTTCCTTTAAAACTACAATGAACTTTGATACTACTCTCCTTCCACAAAATAATGAGACCTCTCTCCGCACCCGAATGTAATACCTCAAAATTTTCCCTCTTAATTTTTTCCAACCTCAAGTGGTTTGTGCTTCGACATTTCGCATGAGAATTTGAGCATTGCATAGCATGAAAAGTAGAGAATAAAGAATAATAATAATAATAATAATAATAATAATAATAATAATAATAATAAATCATGAGCATTTGCATGTGCATGAGGCATGTGGTTGGGCAAGGCTTGAGGATATTCGGGGCTCAAGAGAAGAAAAGACACTAAAAAAATAATACGAATCAATTCCATGAGAAGGCCTTCCAAGAAAGAAAATAATTGGGATTTTTGTTCCGTTAACCGGTTAATGCTTTGGTTAACCGGTTAACGGTGGCAAATTTTGGAAAAAAACATTTGAAAAGTGGTTGGCTTTACCTTTCCCTCCACTTTTCCTACACATTTCCTTTTATTCTTTTCCCTCCACTTTTCCTCCACATTTCCTTTTATTCTTTTCCCTCTCATTTTTCCACTTCCATTCCACTCCATTTCCCTTGGATGCTTCTACCATGTTCTACCACCTTCTAGAGTATTCCAAGGAATATTCCAAGGAAAATTCCCTACTCCAAACCACTTTTAACTAACTCCTATCCTAATCCCAAACCTAAACTTAGCTCTATTCCTAAACCTAGCTCCAAACCTAGCCTCTATATAATCATTAATCACTTCAATGCAAAGGGGTTCACTCTCATAATTTCACAATTCCCATCTCTAGAATCACTTTTCTCTCACTCTTCCTCCATTTTCACCAAAGCTTTTTTTCAAAGAAGCTCTTCAAGTTTCACATTGAAACTTGAAGATCTTAAAGCTTAGCCTCCAACCTCCATTGATTTGTGCATTGTGGAAGAAAAAGCTACTGGTTTTTTTGGTGATATTTTTACTTATCGGAAGTGCTAGAAGTCTCAAGTATCAAGAACGCATTTATTTTGCGGATTCGCGGTTTTCTTGGTATTCTCTCCATTCAAGCTCTGATCCTTACAACGTTCACCGAAGCAAGCCTCCGCTTCGTAGGTTGGTGCTTCTAAATCACTTTGCCTTTAAGTTATTCTCTTCATCTCGCTATTTCGGATTTCTTTAAGCGCTTTTCGTATTACTTGTGGATGATTATGTTTTCGTTACAATTTGATTGCGATTTGTGGATTTTAATGGATTATAAGCTAGGTTGTAGCTTTTTATAGGTTCTAGCATGTGTTATTAAGCCATAATTGAGTAGAAATTCGTGTTAACATGGTTATATGTGTGTTAGGGATGTTTAGAAGTAAGTTTGTGGCCAAAAGCACTTATTTCAAAGCAAATTTTCACATTCTGTTTAGTGTTAACTGGTTAACTCTTTGGTTAACCAGTTACACATGCATTTTTGGCCAAATTTGTTGTTGTTTGGAGTCTGTTAACGGGTTAACGGATTGGTTAACCGGTTAACGCTGTTGAATTTTGAATTTTCAGCTTATTTGCTTTCTTGTTCTTTCTTCCTTGTGCCTCTAATGTTCACGTATGTTTAGGTATTGATTTTAGGGAATTTTTAGGTCCATTTTCAGTAGCCGATTCAATCGCTTCGAGTCCTTTCGACATGATTCTGTTCACTTTTCCATGTTTTGTGTTCAATGTGAAAATATGCTATAATTGATTCTTGATGTCTTTTGCTACACTTTAATCACTCGTTTCACATGTCAATTGCTTGCTTAAATTCAATATGTGCTTCATGATTATTTCCATTGCTTGCTTGATTACTAAAGTGATTAGATGCTATGTGATGAATTTGCTTAAAAGTGATTAAATGCTTCACATGTTCATGTATGCTTCTTGTGCTTAATTGATCATATCTTAACATGAGTTCAATTCTGATTTTTATGCAATGCATATGTAATCATTGATGATTGTAGTGAGATTTGTTCACTTCTTGAAAAACGTTTATTTGTTCAATATGGAAAAAGTATGTTGGTTGTTCTTGTCGATCTTTGATCCTTTTAATAAATAAATGATGTAAATAAATTCACATGTTTGAATCCATTTTGTGATATGTGTGAATACACGTTCATTGACATTAATGTGTTGTTTATCATTTACTTTGTGCATATAAATAAAAATGATAAATTATGCCCCATGTTTTCATAGCTGTTTGTTAGTGCAGTAGCTGTAAAATGTGTGTTTGCATGTTATATGTGACTTTCTACACCTATTTTTGCATGTTGTGTGTTGGTTGTAAAAAGCGGTTTGTGCCTTGCCTTGTGTAGTGCATTGCTTTCCTAGTTGTTTGTGTGTTTAGGAGCTATAACAGGTGCTGGATTTTTGTTTTAGCTTCTTTTAGTTCTTTTAGAATTAAGATAGAGTTTAGATTGAGTCCTAGCGTTATTAGAATTTAATTGTTGTGTGTTTGCTTATTATTTTAAATAAAATGCAACACTAATCTTTGTTTTGTAGGGAGAGTAAGGTATGTTTCCTTACCCTTTATCCTTTTATTTTTTATGCATTTTCTCTATGCATTTAATTTGATTTTTACCTCTATACTCGTGATTGGTAGGATTTCCCCTTTGGCTAGGACCAACTTATCTTCCTTGGGAAGTAAGTTGTGTCCTTTTTCTTCTTTCTTTTCCTTTTGCTCTTTAGGATTAGAAAAACCTCACTAACCATTAGGACCACCATCTTAATGAAAAATTTAGGGTTGTATCTTAGTCCCCTTTAGTTTTGCTCTTTCTCCATTTGAGTCTTCTTCTCTCACCTTCAAACAAAATCCAAAAGACATTCAATAAAGGATTGAAATTGTCTCTTGTGTATAGCCTTATTCCATGGGGCACTCATATTTCGTTCCATCTTGGAATAGTTTGGGCTTGTCTAGCATGATGTACAAGTCTAATCATGAGACTATCTTCACAAAGAAAACATAAAAGACACTTCTTCAAAAGCTACAAAAACATGTAATAAGTTCAACAAGCTAGTGAACTTAGACCCTAATCCTTGGAAATAAGTCTTAGATAGATTCTCCTTACTTGGTGTGCTTGTTCTATTATTCCATCTTGGAATGTAGTAGCAAGTACACATTCCATGGAAAAGAGTTTGAATTCACTTCCTTGTGCCAAATTCATAAAAAAAACTCTAAAAAAGAAAACAACAAACAATAAGCGACTTTCCTGCGGGAATTCTCTTCTCACCTCATTCATTCTCAACGCGAACTTGCGACGACTTGTCTCGCATGCAAGACGGTAAACACACTCGTACCAGACGAGCCTGCAACACCTGAGCATAGACATAAGCAGTTCCAACGCATAAAAACCACAAACAAATAGTTCCCGCCTTAGTTAGGCGAACTACGTCGACTCTGATCCTCATTTTTCCGATGAGGTACGTAGGCAGCGGGGTAGGGCCCGTTCGAGCACATTCTTTATTTTCCCTACATTTCCCCCTTTCTTTTCGATCTCTTTTCCATTCCCCTTTCTCATTCCAGTTCCAGTCAGCGGTTTTATTTAGCAGTTTTATTTCTCACCCTTTGAAACAGACTAACAGACGTGGATCCCGTCGGGTACGGCAGCTGGTTTGAGGTGCTAATACCTTCCCAGGTCGTAACCGACTCCCGAACCCAGATCTTTGATTCACAAGGCCTTGTCCTTTCCTTCTTCCTTAGGTTTGTGCAGCATTACCTTTCCCGTTCCTTCGGGATAAAAATGTCTGGCTGGCGACTCTACCTTTTCCGCACCACTTTCGCGTTTGTACTAGGATGAAAATCCCGGGAGCGACAGGTGGCGACTCTGCTGGGGATCGAACCCAGAATCTCTGGTTTCCCTCGTAGAGTCAATCCTAGCGCTTGTTTGCTTTAGTTTCTTTTGGTGTTTATATTTGTGTTGTTGTGTGTTTGTTTACTGTTCTCATTTACAGTTTTTACTTTATAACATTTATTTACCGCTTTCAGTATTTATTTTCACATGCATCATATACTGGACTGTGTTGGTTTCATTTTTTCTGTGGGATGGGATTTGTTAGTGTGAGATAAGCCAAATACTCGGCTTGAATGTACCTAGGACTCAGAGTGGTTCCACTTTGGCTTCATGGCATCTTGCTATATTGGTATTAGTGAGTTCCACGCCTTGACTTGCGACCTTTTCGGAAATGTATTGATGCCGGAATCTTTCCGGGGCAATACACAACCTTGATAGTTATGTGCAGTCAGGGGACCGATCATTGAGAACCTTTGTGGAAACATCCCTCTCCAATGATGACAGTGGCAGACCACATTTGTTGGCAAACCCACTCACATCCGAGGGGCCCATGGGAACTCGCATAGGATGGCCTGGTTCTCTCATAGGAACCCAGTTAAGGCAAACTGTTTGTATGAAGATAGTATTGTACCCTTTGAGATGAATGTACTATTGTTTCTCGATTCAGTGCTTGAAGCTAGGGACTTATGAGGGACGCTTGTTTCCTTGGACTCAGCTGATACCTCCCTGAATGGTACATAATGCCAAACCGATTCCCTAATTTTGTCATGAGCCATTTCTCGGAAATGGTGAACGTATTATTGCTATTCGGCTTTAAGAGTTTGTGATGTTGACCCGAGTAGCACACCCATGAGATTGGGAGGGGTTTACAGGTTTGCAGGAACCCTAACCTTCAACACACCCATTGTACCAGCGGCTCAATATTTTGATTTATTCTCTTTGAACCTTTGATCAGAGAGATGATTATTCTGATGTGGTGATGTTGTGACCCTGCACCAACACTTGCTTATATGATTGACACTACACAGACACATCACTGATCATATGCCTTACCTTGCATAAGCATCATGACATCATTAATCATATGTGTTCTTTTTATTCTCAGGGTTCATATTACTCCCAATTCTCGGTCGCACTGCTGCTTCAAGATGGAAACTCTAAGGAAGAAGAATGTTCACTATACTTTCCTGCAACCAGAGATAGAAGGTATTCAGAAGTTGATTAGCCTAATGAATGACAAATTCCTGGATGAATTCAAAAGAGAGTATAGAAGAATCTTGGAATATGTGAATAAACCAACAGTTGACCAAAGGGACAACCTTCACTCCCTGTTACAATTTTATGATCCACAGTTACGAGTCTTTGTGTTCCCAGATTACCTTTTGACTCCTACATTGGAAGAGATCTCCAGTATCCTTAGGATTCGCATCAAAATTGGTGCTCCTTACTATGGCTTAGAGAAGATGCCTTCATGCAGAGACATAGTTGACTTTTTTCATTTGGATTTCTCCAAGGTTAGTAGAGGGCTGGATGTCAATAAAGGTAAAGGATTTCTCTTGGATTTTCTTGTCAAGGAAGCTCAGGATCTGGCCTATGAAAACAAATGGGTTAAGTTTAGTACATTGTTGGCTTTGATGGTATATAGGATAAGCTTGTTCCCAGGGGAGAAAGGTGCGATTAGAATGAAAGTTGTTGTCATCTTCATTTAGAGAAACCCAATGCCTACACTTCTAGGAGACTTTTATTATGGGGTCCATTACCGGAACGAGAAAAGGAAAGGATATGTGAATTGTTGTGCTCCTTTGTTTGCTGATTGGTTTGTAAGGCAACTCCTAAAATCAGGACCTTTCCAAGACTTGAAACAGGATTGGAAGTGGTCCAAAAGATTGATGGGCTTAACCTCAGACAACATATCTTGGGGGTGCAATAGGGACCTGATAGGAAAAGATATTATTGCTAGCTGTGGCACCTTTCCCAATGTACCCTTGCTGGGAAGGAAATGGGGAATAAACTATAATCCTTCATTGTTCAGAAAATAGTTTGGTTACCCTCTGAAGGTTCCACCATCAGCTGAATAGGTATTCAAGTCATTGTATTTCTCGACAGAAGGAAATAGGGAGTTGTGTGTACAGGTAGCCCAGGCTTGGGAGGTCAGGATAAGGAAAGGAATGAAATATTTTGAGAAGGTTGATCCAAAAACATATGATCCTTTTGTTACATGGTTGAAAGATCGTGTAGAGGTCTTATTTCTCCCGTTCTCTATGGAGTCCCCTTTATACCTTAAGGAATAGTTACCCTTGGATTCAATACCCCTCAAAGACTACCAGAAGTTGGAGGCTTTGGTTATGCATCTTAGAATGGAGAATCAAGAGGCCAACAATTCCTGCCAAAAGTTGAAGATTCAGAATCAGAAGTTGGAAGAAAGAGCTCACCAGGCTGAAGAGATAGTCAGGCTCAAGCAGCAGGACTTCCAGGAGAGAGAACTCTACTTTAAGAAAATAGGGGTAGCTGAAACTCACAAGGCGAGCCAGCGCCGAAAAGATAAGTAAGATTTGAATGAAGCTAATGAAGCTATAACTTTGTGGCAGGAGAAATGGGAAGATAACCTGGAGAAGCAGAAAGAGTTAGAGGCCAAGTACAGCCTGGAGATCAAAGGCCTTCAAGATTCCTTGGTTGAGCAAGGAGAGATGCTCCAAAAGGCCCACCACCAAGAAAGGAGTCACCTTCAGGATATGGCAAAGAGTCAACAGATAGTGGAAGATGCTCAGAAAGAGATAGAAGAGTTAAAGCTTTGGGCTGATCTTTAGAAGACCAAGACTGAGTCAAGTACAAGCAAAGAGAACGAGAAGGTGTTCCTACAGAAAATTGAGGAGTTGCATGCCTCTTTTGATCTCAGGGATCTCCTAATCCAGAAGCTCATACAAGAACCAGATCATCCGGACATAGCCCAGTTGCTCCAAGGTGTCAAGCGCCTTAATTGGAGGTTGCAGGATGTAGAATTTCCTAAGCTTTAGTCTTGTATTCACATATCTGGATTACCCACAGACTTGTTGTGGGATTCCTCTCTTGTTGATGTACTTTGCCTTTTGATGTATGAACTGGCACCCTGCAGGGACTTTGTTATTTGAGATTTCATTGATTTACCTTAAATCTCTGGTTGTTGTCTTTTGCACGGACACGGGATAATAAATGCTACCTCTTCACATCTGAATGTCACATATGAGGTCTTCCTTCAAAGGCTATTCTCTTAATACCGGAATGGGAAAGTAAAACAAAACCCTTGAGGATAAAAGGAATGCATCATTGCATGCATATCATTTGCATTTTCTTTCTTTTGCAGGTTCTTCAAGGTACTTAACTTATCCATTTTCAGGCAAAGATTGCGAGAGCAGCCAGGACCCGTCATCCCAGACAGGGCATTCCTCACCGATACGCTACCCGTAACAATCAAAGAAACATCATGGACACTGTGCAGACATAACTCAATGAACTCCGCGTTATGATGCAGGGCATAGACCGAGGGCAGCAAGATTTGAGAAATGCCATGCAGAGGCTTACTCCTCCCCAAACTGACCCTCCAGTGGTTACTCCAGATGCTCGGTGGAATCCACCTAACAACAACATAGGAGATGGACCTCCAGGTCCAGAAACTGGCATACCTACTTTTATCCATGTGGAAGACCGTCAGGAGGATCAATTCACTCCTGCTAATGATGATATGGGTTTTAGCATGGGAGGAAATGTTCAGGATTTGCTGTTGTTGGCCGAGAAGTTTAAGGCCCTTGAATGTAGGGAAACCCTTGGAATTGACGTATTTGATATGGGTTTGGTCTCCGGAGTGGTCATTCCTCCTAAGTTCAGACCTCCGAGCTTTGATAAGTACAATGGCAATTCATGCCTCAAGACACATTTACAGGCTTTTTACCGCAAGATAGCCGCTCACACTAGAGATGAAAAACTCTGGATGTACTACTTCCAGAATAGCCTCTCTAGGGGCTCACTGGAGTGGTATATGAAGCTATAAAAGAACTTTGTCCGAAGCTGGAAAGAGCTTGGGGAAGCTTTCCTTAAGCAATATTAGTACAACATTGATATGGCGCCCAGTCGTACCCAACTCTAGAGTTTATCTCAGAAGAATTCAGAAAGCTTCAAGGATTATGCTCAAAGATGGCGTGAGGTTGCCGCCAGAGTACAACCACCCTTGTTGGAGAGAGATATGGTGGATATTTTCATGGATACCCTTCCAGGGAATTTCATGGAAAGATTAGTAGGTTGTTCATCTAGTGGGTTTTCGGATATTATCCTGACAGGTGAAAGAGTAGAAAGCTGGATGAAGCAAGGCAAAATCCACAAAAGTGGAACGTCAACATCCAATGTAAAGAAACCATTTGTGAAACGCCGAGAAGGAGAAATGGGGGATGTGTACACTCATAACAGAAGAGGGAACCAGAATATGTATCATCAAGCAGCTCCAGTTACCATTGCTGCTCCAGCAAACCAACCACAGGTTCAACAACAACAGTGTCAACCAAACTATCAACAACAAAGGGCGTCTCGACCATACTATCCTCCCCGACAGAAGGATAGGAAGTTTGATGAACCTCCAATGTCATACTCACAATTATTACAGAATCTCCTCCAATTGCAAATGGTACAGTTAAGGACTCTGCAGCCTCCCAGGCCAAGTCAACAGCCCCCAGGTTATGACGTCAATGCCCGTTGTGAATTCCACTCTGGATATCCTGGGCACAGTACTGAAAACTGTCAAGCTTTGAAGCATGTTGTTCAGGATCTAATAGATTCCAAAGCAATCAATTTCGCCCCAACACCAAATATAATCCAAAATCCTATGCCTCCTCATGGAAAGACTGTGGGGCTATTGACAGAGATGAAGGTTTGAATTTGATATTCGATGTCAAAGATTTGAAAACTCCATTGATGGCAATAAAAGCTTGCCTGGCCAAGAAAGACATATTCCCGGGTTGTGGAGAAAATTGCCCAGATTGTGTTAGTTCCCTTGATGGTTGTGATCAGCTGAGATCGGGGATACTGAGGATGATCGATGAAGGCAGCATACAGTTTGATAAAGTTGTGAAGAGTGATAACATATCAACTGTTACCATCTATTACAACCTAGCACAAGTTCCTGCTATAGCAAGAGTGACACCCATAATCATTACAACTGCTGGTCCTGTCCCATACCAGAATGACGGAACCATTCCTTGGAATTATGGGGGTGAAGTGTATTACAATGGCCATAAGCAAGACCTGACTGCATCCATTTCTTCTCCGTGCCAAATTGAAAATGTAGGAGTTGGGGGATTTACCAGAAGCGGTAGATTATTTGCTCCAGAAACTCTGAGGGGTAGTACGGTGCCACCAAAAGATACTGTCGAGGCTCAAGCGAAAGCCAGGGGCAAACAGCCCATGACTAATGATACACCTGCAGCAGGTCCTGACATCACTTTTGATAAGGATGTGGAGGAATTCTTAAGAATTATTAAGAAAGGTGACTACAAGATCGTAGACCACTTACAACATACTCCCTCAAAGATCTCGATCTTATCCTTATTAATGTGTTCGGATTCGCATAGGAAAGCCCTATTGAAGATTCTGAACAACGCGTATGTGCCACATGATACATCGGTAAATCAGTTGGAAACAGTGGTGTCGAGTGTAAACTCTAGCCATGGCTTGGGCTTCACAGATATGGATTTAACATCCGAGGGACGTAGTCACAACCGCACCTTGCATATCTCCATGGAGTGCAAAGGGGTTGTACTCTCCCACGTGCTAGTTGACACTGGATCATCGTTAAATGTATTGCCAAAGAAAGCCCTCATGATGCTGAGGCGAAGCGACTTAGTTGTACGAGCATTCGATGGTTCAAGGAGGTCAGTGTTCGGGGAAGTGGAGTTACCTATCAAGGTGGGACCACAAGTCTTCAATGCTACTTTCTATGTTATTGACATTCAGTCGGCTTATAGTTGTTTGTTGGGGAGACCATGGATCCATTCAGCAGGCGCAGTGTCCTCCACTCTTCATTAGAAGCTAAAGTTCGTGTGGGAAGGGCAAATTGTAACAGTGTCAGGAGAAGAAGACATCTTCATCAGCCACCTAACCTCATTCAAATATGTGGAAATGGATGGAGAAATCGTCGAGCCTCCTTGCCAAGCTTTTGAGCCCGTCAAATCTGAGATTGCATCAGTTGCTTCATCTGAAGACTTGAAGAAATGAGATTATATAGCTTCTTACAAGCAGGCCTTAGAGGTAGTAGAATCAGGAGCGAAAGAAGGTTGGGGTAGGACAATTGAGATCCCATAAAAGAAAGACATGTATGGAGTTGGCTACCGGCCTGGTCAATCAACGCCTCGACGAAATGCTAGCGGTCGGAAAAGGCCAATCACCTTCACCAGTGTTGGTTAGATTGATTATGGCAACGTCTGTGCTGCGCAAGAGGATACGACTGACAGTGAATGCAATATTGATGAGTGGGTTAAGCCTTGTGCTCTAGGGACACAACTAAACAATTGGTTATTGGAAAAACTCATCTCTATCACTCGGCTCGAAGAGTAATAGTTTTTTATGTTTTGTTTTCCTGTATTCAAGCCCTACGCCTTACCTGGGGCGTAGGGACTCATTGTAAGGGTTATTTTGTTCATAATGTGATTTCATAATCATCAATAAAGCGGACGTTTTTGCATTCATGACATGTTGCTCCTTGTATTTCATTTCATTTTTGTTTTTGTTTTGAAAAAATACAAATTTCATTCAAAATAAATGGTAATATTTTCACATCTCAAATCGCTTCTAAATCTAGCATGAATCATCATTCATGCAGATGCTCCTCCTCGGGTCTCATCAACGATGAGCTTGCTATGGCTCAGTATGACTTAGACAATCTAATTTACCTAATCGACGAGGAAAGTGAAGAAGATTGCGAAATGCCCGAAGAACTAGCCAGATTGCTTAAACAAGAGGAGAAGATGATTCAGCCACATGAAGAAGCTATTGAAGTGATAAATCTGGGTACTGAAGAAGACAAGAAAGAAGTAAAGATCGGGGCTGCTTTAGAAGAATCTATCAAGAGTCATCTAATTTCCATGCTTCGAGAGTATGTTGATGTCTTCGCCTGGTCTTATCAAGACATGCCTAGATTGGACACTGATATCGTGGT
The DNA here is from genome assembly GCA_963966055.1 of Lathyrus aphaca. Lineage (NCBI taxonomy): Eukaryota > Viridiplantae > Streptophyta > Magnoliopsida > Fabales > Fabaceae > Lathyrus > Lathyrus aphaca. Next base: position 518,858,937 of record OZ014519.1, on the reverse strand, counting down.
GCACAAACTACCTCTCAGGGAAGAGTTCCCACCTGTAAAGAAAAAGTTGAGACGTACACGCCCTGACATGGCCATCAAAATTAAAGAGGGGGTGCAGAAATAGTTTGACGCCGAATTCTTGGCCATAACAAGTTATTCCCCATGGGTCGCAAATATTGTACCAGTACCTAAAAAGGATGGTAATGTTAGGATGTGCGTGGACTATAAGGATTTGAATAGGGCCATCCCTAATGATGATTTCCCTTTGCCTCACATTGACGTGCTAGTTGATAACACTGCTCAGTTTTCCGTATTCTCTTTCATGGATGGCTTCTCGGGCTATAATCAGATTAAAATAGCGCCAGAAAACATGGAAAAGACTACATTCATTACGCCCTGGGGAACCTTCTCTTATAAAGTCATGTCGTTTGGTTTGAAGAATGCGGGTGTAGCCTACCAACGTGCAATGGTGACATTATTCCATGATATGATTCATCACGAGATTGAGGTCTACGTTGATGATATGATAGCGAAGTCACAGACAAAAGAAGATCATCTAGTCAACTTAGCCAAGCTGTTTGACAGGCTTCGGAAATTCAGACTAAGGTTGAATCCGAACAAATGCACCTTTGGGGTACGTTCCGATAAGCTGCTAGGCTTCATTGTCAGTGAATGGGGAATCGAGGTCGACCCGGCAAAAGTAAAAGCCATCCAAGAGATTCCTAAACCAAGAAGTGAAAAATAAGTACGGGGCTTCTTAGGGAGGTTGAACTACATTGCACGGTTCATCTTGCACCTAACAGCCACATGTGAGCCTATTTTCAAGCTTCTGAGAAAGAATCAGGCTATCAAGTGGAATGATGACTGCCAACAGGCCTTCGATCAAATCAAGGAGTACTTACAAGAACCTCTGATTCTCATGCCTCCAGTGCCAGGGAGACCCCTAATTATGTACCTCACCATACTCGAAGGATCAATAGGATGTGTGTTGGGTCAGCTGGACGAGTCTGGTCGAGAGAGCATGCCATTTATTACCTTAGCAAAAAGTTTACCGATTGTGAGACACGCTACTCACTACTCGAGAAAACTTGTTGCACTTTGGCATGGGCTGCTCGCTGGCTAAGATAGTACATGTTGACTCACACCACTCTCCTAATTTCCAAGATGGACCCTATAAAGTATATCTTCGAGAAACCAGCTCTAACCGGAAGGGTAGCCCGATGGCAGATGATTATGACAGAATATGATATCTAATACACGTCCCAAAAGGCCATCAAAGGGAGTGTATTGTCAGAGTATCTGGCCCAACAACCAATTGATGATTATCAGCCCATGAAATTCGAGTTTCTGGATGAGGACATCGTGTTCTTCAAGTCTAAGGATTATGAAGAACCACTTCCGAAGGAGGGACCAGACCCTGAATCCAAATGGAAATTGATGTTTGACGGAGCTGTGAACATAAACTGAAGCGGAGTAGGTGCTGTCATTATCTCACCAGAGGGGGTCCATATTCCTTTCACTTCTCGGTTGACATTCAAATGTACCAACAACGAAGCAGAGTATGAAGCTTGCATCATGGGGATCGAGGAAGAAATCAAATTGCAAATCAAGAACCTTGAGATCTTCGGTGATTCTGCTCTGGTCATAAACCAAGTCAATGGCAATTGGTTAGTTCATCAACCTTATTTGATTCCTTACAGGGAATATACCAGGAGGTTGTTAACTTTCTTCACCAAGGTCAAGCTACATTATATACCAGGAGAGGAGAATCAGTTTGCTAATGCTCTGGCAACTTTATCGTCCATGATCAAAGTTTTTCTAGAGAACTACGTGCCTTGAATCATGGTCTCTTGTCTCGAACGACCGGCCTACATATTCGCAGTTGACGGTGTTGAAGATGATAAACCTTGATATCATAATATCAAGCAATTCCTGAAGTCTCAAGAATACCCGATTGGGGAATCTAGTAAAGACAAGAAGACTCTCAGGAGGTTAGCAGGTGGATTCTTCTTGAATCAAGATGATGTGTTATATAAGCGGAACTTTGACATGGTCCTGCTTAGATGCGTGGATAGACACGAAGCAGACGTGTTGATGCAAGAGGTTCATGAAGGCTCCTTCGGTACTGTTGCACCCCAAAATTTGCCCTCCACAAGACAAGTTATTGTGTACTAAGAGGCTCACAAGGTTCACAAGGTTCACAAGACATCTCATGAGGTTCACAAGACATCTCATGAGGTTCACAAGGTTCACAAAGTTCACAATTAGTCAGAGGATGTGACAATTTCCTCAGATAATGCATCTTCCTAAGCAATGCATCCTAAACTAGGGCTTTGACTTTAATCAGGCTAAATGAACTTCCAAGACTTCAAGTGAGCTTCATAACATCTTATATATGTTCAATAATCCCTATGACAAATTTCAAGACTTTTCTCAAAGGTTTGCTCAGTCAAATGATCAGATAGGTCAAAATCAGTCAAAGTAGTCAAAAAGTCAAACTGAGGTCAACTGTGGTCAAACCAAAGTCAAACTTCATGATTTTTTGCCAACATCAAGTATATGAAGTAAAATTCATCATTTGATCAAGGGTTGATCATGATTCATCAAGGAGATTTCAGATCATCAAGAATCAGGAGTTTCTAAATTAGGGTTTCCTTAGGAAAAGTCAACTGAACTTTGACTAGCCATAACTTTCACATGCTTCATCAAAATTTTCCCATCCAAAGCTCATTTTTAAGGAAATTGAATTCTCTACAACTTTGTGTCTCACAAGCCAAGCCCAAAAATGCTTCATTTGGAAGGTATGAGCTAAGACATTATAGGTCCATTTGAAAGTCAACAAAAAGTCAACAACTTCAAAAGAGCATAACTTGAGAATGGTAAAAGATACGTATATGAAACCAATGGGGTTGGTTAGAGGATTCTTTAAGCTTTCCAAAATGTCCAAGAACACACTCATAGCATTAAAATTGAAGGATTTATGCCCTTGCAAAGTTGGGAAATTTTAGGGAAGTTTATGAAGCAAATAAGGCCTAAAATCAAATTTTTGCTAAATGAGCCCACCAAATTGCCATCCCATCTTTATAAAAACACCAAGCACGACCCAAACCACTTATTTTATGATTTTTATTTTTTTATTTCATATTTATTTGAATTTTATTCATTAAAATATCATTTAAATTGAAATAAAATATAAAATCATATATTTAAAAAGGGATTTTGTTTCTAGAAAGTCATGAATATTGTTTGGATTAGATTGATACACAAGTTATGATGATTGTCCTAAAATAGCAATGTTAGATCAAATAATATTCAAATTTTATGATATATCTTTCTCAATATTCAAATGATCCAAAAATCCAAAGAACCATGACATTTTTTAACCTAATTTGATTCACTACATATAGAGGAACATAACACAAGTGAGAGACGATTGGCAGCCTCTAAGAAGAACATTCAAACTTTCAAAATTTGGTAGAAAAACTCAAATTCGGATTCATCTTTGCAGGGCATTTAAAGGTATTCTAAAGGTTGCAAAACATTCCTTGATCATCACTGATGCTTTCCCAATCCTCATTTGCATCCAAAGCATGCAAAATATCATAAACCGAATCTTATTTTGACTTGATTTTTAATTTTTCAATTCTGATTATTCATGCGATTATAATGCGTTTTGATTCTGTTTTGTTGTTTATAAAGACTCATAGATGATTTCTGGATAATTTTCGTGAAGCTTCATGCCCTATACCACAATCGGCCATAGCTAGGGTTCTAAGCTCCAAATTGGGGTTCTGTGATTTACCTAATTTAAATAGATTCTAATGACATGGTCTTGTTGTATGAGTCATGAGGAACTCATTTATGTAACAAATTTGAGGAAATTGTACTTGTTGTATGGTATTTGATATTTGCAGGTTTCGTTGGCAAGAAAAATCGCAGCTAAATTCGAAACAAAATTCGTAGGAAGTATGGCAGGACTGGAGGAAGAAGAAGATGAAGTTGGCGCGAAATTCTGATTCAAAAAACATGTTTATTTTATTATCTTTTGTTTGTATATATATTTCAAAACGAATGCAATGGCTCAGTTGGTAAAGGATGCGCGTATGCAAGCCAAAGGCAGGGGTTCGAATCCCAGCCTCAGCAATTTTTTTGCTTTATTTCCTTTATATTTACAGGCTTGACATATAAAGATTGGTGGTCATCCATAGTTCATCAGCGCGCGCTGGCCTAGTGGAGAGCTTGCTGGTCTTAGAGATGCAAAGCCTAGGGCCTGGGTTCGAATCCCAGCCCCAGGTATGTTTTTATCATATTTTCTTTTATTTTGTTTTTGTTTATAATATGTTTAATCAATTTAATTAATGATAAATGTTTAAAATAAAATTGTTATATTATTTTCTTGTAGATAATTCAAAAACTTATTTTTTTTTTAAATTTAAACTTTATTCTTAAAAATTATCTAATATGTATTTTTGTATATTATTAATGTTATATGTTTTTTTGTATAAGTAATTTAATTATATTTATATTAAATAATTAATCCTAATATTTTATATACATAAAATCTAAATTTTTTATAAACCCTAATTATATTGTAAATATTAATTTATTTGTTTGTAAATTTTAAATATTTATTTTATATTTTGTTTATATAATTATTATATGTATATAAATAATTTAATTAAGTAGTTAACCCTAATTTATTTTTTCTAAACAATTAAAAACCCTAACTTTATTTTATGAGTTTAATTTTTAGGCTTACTTAATTATAATTAACAAATATTTTTGATGTATATATAATTATTAGAATTATTAATCATATTATTTAGTATATAATTATTATCATTTATTTTTCTTAAAATTCTAAAAATAATTATTTATCTAAATTTGAACTTTTAATTTATTATTATATTATTATGCTAATTTCTTCTTCTTATATTTATTTTTGTTTGTTATTACTAACCAATTTATTTATTTATTTATTATATGCTTACTTATTTAAATTATTTTTATTATTCTTATAATGTAATTGTGCCAATTATGTAATAGTTGTAGAATTATTCTTATTATTTATTTTTAATTGCCATGGTTAGTAAAAATAGGGTGTGGAAATATGTTTGTATTTAAAATTGAATTTAGATCATTAACTTGTAAGATAAATACTTGAATTTGTACACGCACACACGTAAGTCGATCCTGGATCGCCATCTCACATTCTTAAGGATACCTCTCATGTTGCCTAAAGAAAAAAGGTCAAGTAGGTTGTATAAAGCAAAGTCCCTTCATTTATTTATATCATCTAGTCCCTTAAAAGATAATAAGATCAAGTCCCTTCACGGTTGCCTTCGTAAATGATCTTGTCCCTTTCGAATAAAGATGATAAGTCCCTTCGAATTGCTAAATACACCTTACAGTTGCCTAGTCACAGATGTCCCTTCATTTGTCCCTCATACATCCAAGGTAATGACTACCTATTCCTTAATAATAGGGATAGTCTTACCACTTAAAGGATATTTAAGAACAGAAAAGATTTAACTTAGGGTAGGTTCCTCTTATGTACTTGCTCACCTTTTCAAACATTTCAAAAACACTTCACATTTTTCAAGCAATTTTCAAAACAAAGGCTTTATATATATCCGTACATGGATCATTATAAAGTACTTAAGAAAATTTCTAAACACACACTACACTTCTCAAAAACAGTTTAAAGTGAGCTAAGTAACTAAGAGCCCATGGATAACCATGGATGTAAAGGGTGCTAACACCTTCCCTTTACATAACCTACCCCCCGAACCCAAAAATCTTTTAAAGGTCTTTCCTGTTCTTTTATGCCTTTCCTTTGGATAAAATAAAAGTCGGTGGCGACTCTTGCTATCCGCAACATTTAACTAAAGTCAGTTCTTCCACCGTGTTACAGGTACCCATGCTGGAGGGCACGCTATGGCAAAGAAGCTGTTAAGATTGGGGTATTATTGGATCACCATGGAATCTGATTGCTGTAAATATTCTCGCAAATGTCATAAGTGCCAGATCTATGCAGATAAGGTCCATGTACCTCCAAATCCATTGAGTGTCATGTCTTCACCTTGGTTGTTCGCCATGTAGGGCATTGATATGATTGGCAAGATTGAGCCAACAGCTTCCAATGGTCATCACTTCATCCTGGTTGCTACAGACTACTTCACAAAGTGGGTTGAAGCAGCATCTTATGCCAACGTTACAAAGCAAATGGTAGCCCAATTTATCAAAAGAGATATCATTTGTCGGTATGGAATTCCTGAGAGGATCATTACTGATAATGGTTCTAACCTCAATCACAAGATGATGGTTGACTTGTGCCGGGATTTCAAAATAGAGCATCACAACTCTTCGCCGTATCGCCTGAAGATGAATGGCGTCGTCGAGGCGGCCGACAAGAATATCAAGAAAATCGTTCAGAAGATGGTGGTGACATATAAAGACTGGCATGAGATGCTACCGTTTGCGCTACATGGGTACCAAACGTCCGTGAGTACCTCGATAGGGGAAGCCCCATTCTCACTAGTGTATGGTATAAAGGCAGTCCTACCGGTCGAAGTTGAGATCCCCTCGTTGATAATAATGATGGATGTCAAGCTAGATGAAGCCGAATGGCTCCGAGCTAGGTATAACCAACTGAGCCTCATTGAAGAAAAACGCCTAACAATTGTATGCCATGGACAGTTGTATCAACGGCGAATGAAACAGGCTTTCGACAAGAAAGTACGACCTCAACGGTACATACCAGGTGACCTGGTGCTGAAAAGGATTCTTCCTCCTAACAACGATCACATGGGCAAGTGGACAACCAATTATGAAGGTATATTCGTGGTTAAAAAGGTCTTCTTGGGCGGAGCCTTGATGCTAACAACCATGGATGGAGAAGACTTACATTCCCCTGTCAATGCAGACCCAGTAAGAAAATACTTCGTGTAAAGAGACTCGCTGGATAAAAACAGAATAAAGATCCAGGAAAAAATGGGCATCCCGGCGAGCCAAAAACAAAATAAAAGGCTCAGGCAAAAATTAGGGAAATATTGGAGAAACATGTAGACCCGTTGAGCTGAAAATCCACATTGGAAAGCTCAGGCAAAAAAGGGTATCCCGGTGGATTGAAAACTTGAAAGGGCGATCCACGCAAAAGAGGGACTAACACGAACTACTACGGTCTGTGAGGGTTGTGATCCATTTGCAACTAAGGGTATTCCAAGGGTTGAAGACCAAATCAATTACTTTCCTCAATAGCAAAGCGAGCGGAGAGTCATGAAGATATATAAGTCATAGCCGGGTCGGAGCTTGATGAGATCCATTCTTCACATTTTCGATAGGATAGTTTGTTTTCTTTTTGAGCAATTTCCTCTTTCCAGGGATTGCTTCCTAATGTAATGCCTATTCAGGGCCATTCGCCAATCAATAAAATTCAATTTCAGTCAAGTCTGTGACCATATGTTTTGTTTTTCATCTAACATTGAATGATTGCAAAAACGTCCAGCAAATTGTGATTTAAAGTTGTATTACGAACATTTGAATGATTTCTAACTCATGCAGGAGGACAGAAACATTTAATGCAACTCTAAAAGCGTTAATTGACCGGGATGGTGACTTATACCATAAGCTCGGGGCATACATGCCAAACTAACTTTCCGTGTTGCAGGCATTATCAGTTGTGTTTATGCAGGTGCAGGTACATGTGTTGCTGGCAGAACTAGAACAGACTTTTGGGAGGAATCCCTCAACATATTCTTAAGCAGAATCCTTCAACAAGCGTCCTCCCGGTTGTCTTCCATTATCCCCAGTAGAGTGGAAATTGAAACTTCCCCAACAGTGGTGAAAGAAGGCTGATAGTCCCCCAAAGCAGAGATTGTCTTTCAACATAGGAGCACTCCCCAGCAGTATAAGAAGTTCCTCCATACCCGACATGTTTCTTCCTCAGGAAAGCATCAACTCATACATCTTATTCCCCGGCCGAGTCAGAAGGTTGTCACTTCTCCAACAGAGTTCAACAGGTAGCGTACCTCGCGAGATGAGTTCATCACCAGCAAGATCCTGGCTCTCTAATCTCAAAGTCCGATTTATTTTTTTCAATGGCGGCAGTTCAAGTCCAGTGTATCATTAACCATACTCCCCGCATAGTTTTTTTCTCCACACAAGGATTCACCAGATCAATGCAGTGATCATCATTTCTTCCCAGTCAAGCTACCAAAGATACCGTTATCTCCTCATCAGGAGATCCCTCTGAATTTGCATGTATTAATCATCATTACACTTGCATCCTCAAAGCATAGCATTTCCATCATTATGGAGCATTAAGCCATAGATTCCAACATATGCACATCAGCATGGGCTAGTTTTGGGTCCCTTACACAAAACCCCTAATATCTTTTCAACCTGAAGTATTCCTCACAGACCGCCAAATTCATTGTCGAACCCTAAGTTCGTCTTCCTTGCTGAACCCCAAGTTCATTTTTGAACCCCAAGTTTGTCTTCCTTGTTGAACCCCAAGTTCATTGTAGAACCCCAAGTTCGTCTTTCTTGTTGAACCCCAAGTTCAACCTAGAACCCCAAGTTCATTGCCGAACCCCAAGTTCGTCTTTCTTGTTGAACCCCAAGTCCAACCTTGAACCCCAAGTTCATTGCTGAACCCCAAGTTCGTCTTTCTTATTGAACCCCAAGTTCATTGCCGAACCCCAAGTTCGTCTTTCTTGTTGAACCCCAAGTTCAACCTTGAACCCCAAGTTCATTGCTGAACCCCAAGTTCGTCTTTCTTGTTGAACCCCAAGTTCATTGTCGAACCCCAAGTTCGTCTTCCTTGCTGAACCCCAAGTTCAGCCTTGAACCCCAAGTTCGTCTTTCTTGTTGAACCCTAAGTTCCACCTTGAACCCCAAGTTCATTGCCGAACCCCAAGTTCGCCTTTCTTGTTGAACCCCAAGTTCATTGCCGAACCCCAAGTTCGTCTTTCTTGTTGAACCCTAAGTTCAACCTTGAACCCCAAGTTCATTCTCGAACCCTAAGTTCGTCCTTCTCGTTGAACCCCAAGTTCAGTCTCGAACCCCAAGTTCGTTTTTCAAGTTATCATCCAAGTTATGATAGTTTATCTCCACAAGTGGGATAAATACGTCGTAATTTTGTCAAGTTTGGTTTCGCGACCTCAAGCCGTCATCCAAGTTATGTTGGTTTCTGGTTCACCCCTCTTGAAAGAAAAAAGAAATAGATAATAATAAAAATGGAATATCCCATATCAATCACCTTTCATTTCCCCACAGAGTTCAAATTTTCAGGTTTATTCGAGTATTCAATCACTCCATACCTTAAAAGCAATTGCTATTATTCATTCAGGTTTGCAGATGATTGAATAGGGGCAGTTGTAATACCTCAAAAATTTCCCTCTTAATTTTTGCCAACCTCAAGTGGTTTATGCTTCGACATTTCACATGAGCATTCGAGCATTGCATATCATAAAAAATAGAGAATAAATAATAATAATAAATCATGAGCATTTGCATGTGCATGAGGCATGTGGTTGGGCAAGGCTTAAGGATATTCGGGGCTCAAGAGAAGAAAAGACACTACAAAAATAATACGAATCAATTCCATGAGAAGGCCTTCTAAGAAAGCAAAGAATTGGGATTTTTGTTCCGTTAACCGGTTAACACTTTGGTTAACCGGTTAACGGTGGCGAATTTTGGAAAAACACATTTGAAAAGTGGTTGGCTTCACCTTTCCCTCCATTTTTCCTCAACATTTCCTTTTATTCTTTTCCCTCCACTTTCCTTTTATTCTTTTCCCTATCATTTTTCCACTTCAATTCCACGTCATTTCCCTTGGATGCTTCTAGCATGTTCTACCACCTTCTAGAGTATTCCAAGGAATATTCCCTACTCCAAACCACTTTTAACAAACTCCTATCCTAATCCCAAACCTAAACCTAGCTCCATTCCTAAACCTAGCTCCAAGCCTAGCCTCTATATAATCATTAATCACTTCAATGCAAATGGGTTCACTCTCATAATTTCACAATTCTCATCTCTAGAATCACTTTTCTCTCACTTTTCCTCCATTTTCACCAAAGCTTTTTTTTCAAAGAAGCTTTTCAAGTTTCACATTGAAAATTGAAGATCTTAAAGCTTAGCCTCCAACCTCCATTGATTTGTGCATTGTGGAAGAAAAAGCTACTGGTTTTTTGGTGATATTTCGACTTATCGGAAGTGCAAGAAGTCTCAAGCATCAAGAACGCATTTATTTTGCGGATTCGCGGTTTTCTTGGTTTTCTCTCCGTTCAAGCTCCGATCCTTGCAACGTTCACCGAAGCAAGCCTCCTCTTCGTAGGTTGGTGCTTCTAAATCACTCTGCCTTTAATTTATTCTCTTCATCTTGCCATTTCGGTATTCTTTAAGCGCTTTTCGTATTACTTGTGGTTGATTATGTTTTCGTTACAATTTGCTTGCGATTTGTGGATTTTAATGGATTAGAAGCTACGTTGTAGCTTGTTATAGGTTCTAGCATGTGTTATTAAGCCATAATTGAGTAGAAATTCATGTTAACATGGTTATATTTGTGTTAGGGATGTTTAGAAGTAAGTTTGTGGCCAAAAGCACTTATTTCAAAGCAAATTTTCACATTTTGTTCAATGTTAACCGGTTAACGCTTTGGTTAACCGGTTAACACATGCGTTTTTGGCCAAATTTGTTGTTGTCTGGAGTCCGTTAACGGGTTAACGGATTGGTTAACCGGTTAACGCTGTTGGATTTTGAATTTTCATCTAATTTGCTTGCTTGTTCTTTCTTCTTTGTGCCTCTAATATTCACGTATGTTTAGGTATTGATTTTAGGGAATTTTTAGGTCCATTTTCAGTAGCCGATTCAATCGCTTTGAGTCGTTTCGACATGATTCCGTTCACTTTTCCATGTTTTGTGTCAAATGTGCAAATATGCTATAGTTGACTCTTGATGTGTTTTGCTACACTTTAATCACTCGTTTTACATGTCAATTGCTTGCTTAAATTCAATATATGCTTCATGATTATTGTCATTGCTTGCTTGATTGCTAAAGTGATTAAATGTCATGTGATGATTTTGCTTAAAAGTGATTAAATGCTTCACATGTTCATGCATGCTTCTTGTGCTTAATTGATCATATCTTAACATGAGTTCAATTATGATTTTTATGCAATGCATGTGTAATCGTTGATGATTGTAGTGAGATTTGTTCACTTCTTGAAAAACGTTTATTTGTTCAATATGGAAAAAGTATGTTGGTTGTTATTGTCGATCTTTGATCCTTTTAATAAATAAATGATGTAAATAAATTCACATGTTTGAATCCATTTTGTGATATGTGTGAATCCACTTTAATTGACATTAATGTGTTGTTTATCATTTACTTTGTGCATATAAATAAAAATGATAAATTTTGTCCCATGTTTTCATAGCTATTTGTTAGTGCAGTAGCTGTAAAATGTGTGTTTGCATGTGTTATGTGACTTTTTACACCTATTTTTGCATGTTGTGTACTGGCTGTAAAAAGTTGTTTGTGCCTTACCTTGTGTAGTGCATTGCTTTCCTAGCTGTTTGTGTGTTTATGAGCTATAATAGGTGCTGAATTTTTGTTTTAGCATTTTTTTTAGTTCTTTTAGAATTAAGATAGAGTTTAGATTGAGTCCTAGAGTTATTAGGATTTAATTGTTGTGTGTTTGCTTATTATTTTAAATAAAATGCAACACTAATCTTTGTATTGTAGGGAGGGAAAGGTATGTTTCCTTATCCTTTATCCTTTTATTTTTTATACATTTTCTTTATGCATTTAATTTGATTTTTACCTCTATACTCGTGATTGGTAGGATTTCCCCTTTGGCTAGGACCAACTTATCTTCCTTGGGAAGTAAGATGTGTCCTTTTTCTTCTTTCTTTTCCTTTTTCTCTTTAGGATTAGAAAAGCTTCACTAACCATTTGGACCACCATCTTAATGAAAAATTTAGGGTTGTGTCTTAGTCCCCTTTGGTTTTGCCTTTTCTCCATTTGAGTCTTCTTCTCTCATCTTCAAACAAAATCGAAAAGACATTTAATAAAGGATTGAAATTATCTCTTGTGTATAGCCTTATTCCATGGGGCACTCATATTCATTCCATCTTGGAATAGTATGGGCTTGTCTAGCATGATGTACAAGTCTAATCATGACACTATCTTCACAAAGAAAACATAAAAGACACTTCTTCAAAAGCTACAAAAACATGTAATAAATTCAACGAGCTAGTGAACTTAGACCCTAATCCTTGGAAACAAGTCTTGGATAAATTATCCTTACTTGGTGTGCTTGTTCTATTATTCCATCTTGGAATGTAATAGCAAGTACATATTCCATGGAAAAGAGTTTGAATTCACTTCCTTGTGCCAAATTCATAAAAAAAACTCTAAAAAAGCAAACAACAAACAATAAGCGACTTTCCTGCAGGAATTCTCTTCTCACCTCATTCATTCTCAACGCAAACTTGCGACGACTTATCTCGCATGCAAGACGGTAAATGCACACGTACCAGACGGGTCTGCAACACCTGAGCATAGATATAAGCAGTTCCAGCGCATAAAAAACACAAACAAATAGTTCTCGCCTTATTTAGGCGAACTACGTTGACTCTGATCCTCATTTTCCCGATGAGGTACGTAGGAAGCGGGGTAGGGCCCGTTCGAGCACATTCTTTATTTTCCATACATTTCCCCCTTTCTTTTTGATCTCTTTTCCATTTCCCTTTCTCATTCCAGTTCCAGTCAGCAGTTTTATTTCTCACCCTTTGAAACAGACTAACAGGCGTGGATCCCGTCGGGTACGGCAGACGGTCTGGGGTGCTAATACCTTCCCAGGTCGTAACTGACTCCCGAACCTAGATCTTTGGTTCGCAAGGCCTTGTCCTTTCCTTATTCCGTAGGTTTGTGAAGCATTACCTTTCCCGTTCCTTCGGGATAAAAATGTCTGGCTGGCGACTCTATCTTTTCCGCGCCACTTTCGTGTTTGTACTAGGATGAAAATCCCGGGAGCGACACTGAAGAACCGGAAAAAGACCATCTGATACTTTCCCTAGCCCCAAAACTCCTCGCCACATAATCGGATAACTCTTCCATTTTTTATTCTTGAATAAGAAATAAATCTGCCCTACCTTTCTTGATGATGTGACTAATCCTCTTTCTCTTTAATAAACTACAACCCCCTCTAATGTTGAAAGAACCAATAATCATTTCCGATTTCTTTGATCCGCCTTCCCTTCCCACTTTCTGTTTTTGTCTCGTTTCTCTATCTCCTCCAAACTCCTTAAGTACTGTTGTTTTGCGTCTCCCGCCACTATTCCCAAGTTCGATATCGCTTTCCATAATTTACTTCCAACATTGGAATCAAAATTATCCCACAGCCAAATATTGCTCCTGACTATGTCTAAATCCTCCAAATTATTTGCATAAAAACCTATAGTGGATGAATTATCCCCTTCGTTTCCATTGTTCTTAGATTCTGCACCAAAACTGTTACGCTTAGGATCTGTACCCGATTGATTCCTCCTAACTCTTCTGGACATTGAAATATTATTAATGTTAATTCCAATTCCACCTAGCTTTCTAAATTTAACTTTTTTAAGTTTGTTATGGGCACCTACCAACACCCCACCTCCCTTGCAGCCACGTGCCCTTGGAATAAATGAATTGATACCACTCTCCCACCTGTCTCATATAAGCGCATGGGTCCCTCTATGGAATTTCCTTTGGAATTAAAAGAAGAAATTGGATCTTCATAAGAAACAAGACAGGTTGATCTTAATGATTCCACGACACCATAAAAAATCCCCTCCTGAAGTTGACACGTCTCTGCATCTCCTGCCACCCTACCTGCTACTCTGTCACCCTTATTGCTCCTTGTAAAGCTAGGAAATTCAGCCACCCTATTTTTATCATAAGTAATACTAGGAGTTTTATTATCCACCAGACCATCTATGTTCAAGCAAAAGTTAGTATCGATATCCGTGAAAGGCACCTCGTCACCGGTGAAAACACAATTTCCCTTCGGTTGTTCATCGAAAAACGTTCTGAGTTCTCCATCTTCCAAGCTGTTATCTGACCCTCCCCCATTTTTTAAACCAACCTCCCCGTCTTCAAAAAATAGATCACCTTCAGATGAAGAGGAAATCGCCACTTTTTCAGTTATTGTTGAAGAAGCAATTCTTACGGGCCCATATGTATCTTCACGCAAGCATAAGGAAAAAATGTTTCCATCGATCTCCACCACCATAGTCTCCTATAAAACAAATCCAGCTTCAACTCTCACCATGAAACGTGTAACATCCATCACCGATCCATTGGAAGAGTTCTCGTCCGTGCAGATGAAAGTTCCTAACTTATTTGCTATAAGTTTGAAAAAGTCAATGTTCCAACCTTGGCAAGGAATGCCAATAACCCTGACCCAAATGACTCTTTCTAAGTCAACATCAGACTCCCTCCATCTCCTCACTTCAGAAAACCATTCTTGCCACCATGAGGACCCGTTAGATAACAAGTCTTTCATTGCACCCTTTTCCTTACTTTCAAGCATACACAAGTTTGATACCATGGGAGTAACCTTAATGAAGAACACCCCTTCCATTTCGAAGTAACGATGGATGTTGTAAGACATACCTAAAGAATGAGTCTCGCCTACAAAGCCCTCTTCAATCTACTCAAATCTTCTGCATTTGCATTGTAACTTAGATCCACATCCTCCTTAGAATTTTTCCGGTTACTCAATACATCATCATAAGAACACGACCCGAATACAGAATTGAAAAACTTCTGGTTTTTCTGAAAACGAACTTTCTCCTTCAATGTCTCCACCACTACCGTGACACTTGCTCCCTGATTCATCTTCCTGAATGATTTCTTCACACCCTCTGTAACTCCCTTTTCAAATTTAGGAGGATTTGCATGTATTTTCTTCCCATCAATTTGCACATTGTCAAGTTTGACGCCTAGAATTTTAATATCCTCCACATCCTTAAAGCGTGAAAAACCAAAACGTTTACCCAGTTTATTATGACGAGGTGAGATCATAACCTCAATAACATTGCCAATGCAGCCAAATAGAACGTGAATATCCCTCGCCCGAATCCGGTATGGAAACTCCAAGAAGAAGATGGAACTGATTTCTTTATCCTCTACTACCGTATTAGCGCCGCCATAAGGGAAAACATCCCATTTTTAATGTTCTTATGGGTTCTACCTTAATCCAAGCCATAAATCAGATGAAACAAGATAGAAACGACCCTAGAGATGGAACATAAGAGATTGACTTTATGCCATCAAAATAATTTAAACTTTGAGTTCTCTTATGATGCCAATGGAATATTTGCAAGATTGTGACGTTGTTCTTCCAACTCTTCAAGACTCAAAATAGTATGTTTAATTATGCATGTGGTTTAGGTATGATTTCTTTGAGACAAAACTCTAAATTATTTTAAACATATTCCAATAACGTGAGTATTCCAAGGATCGCTTCTTTTTTGTTACTCCTTTTTCCAAATAGGCTTATGCAAATATATGTAAACTATAACTCGAGCCTTAATATGTGTACAAATTTGTTTTTCAAGTTCTAGAGTAAGAGTCATTTTTTAATAGGGACTGAATCTGATGTTTACAACGAGGATGACCTGTACAAAGAGGAATTATACTTGAAGAAACAATTTATGGTATTCTAAAAGGAGTTTGGTTATGTTTGTCATGTTGTTCCTCCTAATGCAACGCCAAAGAAGCGGTTGAAAAGGTTCATCGAGACTCGTTGGTTGGTGGGTGCTAGAATTGAGAAGGAGAGAAGTTTGTCTTTGGTAGGTGACATATGAATCTTACTCCTCTCGAGTCATTACCAATCTTTTATGGGTTTGTTTTATTGGTTTTGGTCCCGAGTTCGTCTCCTTGGGACGCAACTTTTAATCCTCAGTTGGGCTCAAAGTTTTATTAGACATATTTGGGGATTGTTCCCGGTCAAGGGTCGATACATCTTCGTTGCTCCCAGGTGAAAATCTAGTTTGAGGTTAACGTTTGCAAGACTCACCACTGCCTCAAGAATGGATAGTTACTAATAGGAGGATGAGTTGGTATTTGTCACTCTAAGGTTTACTTTCTTTGTATGTGCATTGGCATTAGTCATATGCATATGGCATTTGTGACAACACTTCTAAGTGTTTCTGATGAGATTTTAATCACTTTGGTTGCATCTTAAACTTATTGGTACCTTTTATAATCACAAAGAAATGAAATAGTGATAAAGTGGTGTTTTGCACTATTTTCTCAGTAGTTTTTCATTTGATTTTAGCCTTATGAATGTTTGTTTTTATCAATTTTTATGCGTAGTTGTTTATTTTCTCAATTTCCATGCTAGAAAGAGTGTCTCAAGCAAAATAGAAATCATGAGGAGAAAAAAGCATAGAAGATCGAAGAAGACACTTTTCTCATACAAAATCCATATGAAGGTCGTAGCACAAGCTACGGGCCATAGTGACTCCCAAAAGGCCTCTTTACAAAAACAAGAAATCTGCTACGGGTTTGCCGTAGCGCAGACTACGGGTCGTAGCAGCCCTATGTGATTACACGTTTCTTTTCTCTTTATTGTGTTTTCTCTCACCTCTTTTGATTCTGACTATTTTGTTTATAAAGAAGCATCCCTAAGCATCTAAATGACACAAAATTAAGTCTTGTAATCATGGGATTAACTTATTTATAGTTGAAAATAAGGAGAAACAATATATCTCATGTCCTAGAATTAAGTTTACTTTACCAAATTTATTTTCATAAAAAGAAAACTAGTTGTATTCTTGTACTTAAGAGCTCCATTGGAGTTTTTTATTCAAGTATTTCTTGTTTTCAATTCAGATTCTTCTTTTTCTTATTGTCGTTATAATAATAATAATAATTATTATTATTATTTGTTATCATGTATATACCAACGCTTTATTTTCTTTACAGATAAACATGTGCGAGTAGTCTCCTAGAAATTAAGGGTCATGAGGATTGTCTTATGACAGATCTCAAGTGAACCCTATATCATTTTACTACGAGAAACAAAGTTAAAATTATTTTAAAACTCGGAGCTTTTAACTCAGATGTTATTTACGAAAATAAAGATATTTCAGGTATTTGATCATTTGTTGAAAGAATGTGTTTCGAACCCGGAAGCAGAATACTAGACAACTTAGTACAAGACGACGGAAGTATCTTGAATTCAATTGAGAATATTCCATACACTCTAGGTTATGCTTTTAAACTATATTTTTTATTCGTTAAAAGTTTATTTGTTTTAAATTCAAACTCAATTTCCATTTTTTTTTAAAAATCAAACTCAATTTCGATTGTTTTAGCTAAACAACAAATATAATAGAATTCGATAATCAAACATTTGATCGTTAACGACAATCCCTTTTACTGTAGTTTAAGATAATAGTAATAACATTATTATCTTTAATTGTTTCACACCATCGTAAATTCTTCATAAGATTCTTTATCAACATGAATGAATGTTATATCATTTTTCAGTGACACTTTGTACCCTCTTTGGGCTTCAAAATTGCTACGTGGACTAAAATAATAATAATAATATCAATATACAATCTTTTATATAAATAAAATATCATTTTAATATAATGTAATCATTCAAATAATGAAAGGTTAACATATATGGTAAAACTTTCTCAACAAATTTTTAAACATGTAAGAGCTATGATAAAGGTGAAGAAAAATCATCTTACATTACATGAAAAAACTAGTACAAACAAAATCTAAATAAACACTAATTGTAGACCAAACAGTACGAACATGCAGGTGAAGACTAAGTACTTATGTTTAGTTGCTTTTTATTGTACCATACATTTATTTTTCCAAAAGCTTGTTAGACTGAAATTGGAAAAAGAAATACATTTCTTGTGATAAATTAACTGAATTATTCATATTTATTTTTATTATAAATATTTTATAATTAATAATTTACTTCACTCCAAACTCATTTTTTTCTGCTAAAATATCAACTTTGCAACAACTCCTTTAATGCAATTTTAGCCTCCAAATTTAGAGTCGGATACGAAATTATTAATGTCGATTAAATCCACATTAACCAGCTCTATTTAGATAAATTATTCGTACTAATTATTTTTTCATTAGTGTCGGTATTACCGACTCTAAATGTGTTATTATCTTTAATTTATGTTTAATTAATTAACATATTTTATTTATAAAAAAATATTTAATTAGATACATTTTTTTATTTGGTTATTTAGTTAGACTTTATTTAATAACATATAAACTTTTTGATTAATTTATTTAATTATAGTCTGTATATAATATTTTTAAATATTTTAGTAATTATTTAGAGTCTGCCTGGACCGACTCTATTTTGATAACATATATTTATTTTATTTATTTAATTTTAAAAACAAAATATATATTTAACTGTAGCGTCCGTCCAGAACGACACTACAATTGTAAATAATTTACATTTTTGTGTATCTGTTTGTTTATTTATTTATTGAAAATACTAGTGTAGGTTTGATTGACGCTAATGGAATTCTATTCAAGCGCCAAGCTTTCCATTTCTTTCTTTTTTCCGTTTAGCGCCATTTGTTATTATTTTTATTTATTTATTATTATTTTAATATTTGTGTCGGTTGTACCAACGCTAACGAGACTTCAATTGTTTTTATTTTTTCATTTATTTTAGTGTTTGGGTCGGTTTGACCGACACTATGTAAAAATAAAATTTAAAAAATCCTCACGTGTTTTTCTTAATTTTCATTTTTTTTTTCATTTTCATTTTCTTTTTCCCTCGTGTTTCTTTTCGTTCCATCTTAATTTCTCTCTCTTTCAATTTCCTTTTCCTTGTCTCTTTCCTTTTCTCTTTCTTTTTCATTCACAAACCCCTAACAGAACCATGAAACCCTCCATGAACCCTAACCATGAAATTCTTCTACATTTTGAATCGTTTTTCACAATTCAACAACAATAAATTGTTTCAGGTAACTTCTTCGAGAAGAAAATCAATTGACCACAAAAACGCTTCAAGCTCTGTTTCATGTTTTCAGCTTCTAAATCATTTCTAGTGAAATCGTTTCAGGTAAGCTCATAAATTACTTCAAGAAGAAAAGACATTTGAAACCGCATAAATCATTTCAAGTTTTGTTTTATTTGACCACAAAAAATGTTTGAAACCACATAAATCATCAAAAATAATTTTGTAAGTTCTGTAATTTGCATGAATTTTGTAAAACAAATATAGCACCAGTGTGTATGTACAGGATCTTTACAAAACAAAGAAAACATAAAGCAAGGAGTCCTTTTGTGCGCCTAAATATGTTGTGTTGAAATGTTTCAACATCTGGAACAACATGTCGAAGAAGATGTCAAGACAGTTCATTCGACATCATGAACTACTGAAGATGGATTGAAGTTTCTATTTTGGTTTCAACAGAAACAAAATATTTTGAAGATTTAAATCAATCCAAGTGGCGTTGACTGTAAAAGATCTTGAAGACTCAAATGTTTATTGAAGACAAAAATCAAATATTGAAAAATATAGAGTTTCTATATTTAGAGATATTTTAGGGAGTTTTTATTTGATGATCTTTTTGTATATTTCTAGTAGATTTTTTCTGCACTTTTATAGCAGTTGTTGCTATGATTTTTTAGGCTCAAATCCAGTTGGGAATAGGTTATAAATAGAAACCTTGTAACCTAGGTGTAACCAACCAGCCAAAAATGTAAAGATCATATCATTAGGGTTGTGTTCTTGTGGCATCCGTGCGCACCAAGAAACAATGTTGTGGTTGTTTTATTTGTAATTCTCAAAGCTTTTAAGCAAGAGAAATTTTGTACCTAACTGAAGTTGTGAAGCAAGGTTCAGTTGTTGTCATGAAAGTGTGGCTTCTGTTTTGAATTGTTGGTGTAGGTAAAGAGCCGTCAATAACAACAACTGACTGTTGGGACTATGAGACATCACTGAGGTAATTGGAAGTGAGGATGGGTTTCTCATATTTAGGAGTTCCTAAGTAGAAGTTGCACGGGTAGTGATTAAGTGAGAAGCCTGTAAACTGTAGGTGTTTGCCGAGAAGTCTTTGAATTGATACTACATAGTGGATTTCCTTCCTGGCTTGGTAGCCCCCAGAGTAGATGAGTTAGCATCGAACTGGGTTAATAATTTTAATGTGTTCTTTACAGCTTTCAGTTTATTTTATGTAGTATATGTGTTGAATGTCATATCACATGTTTAAACATCCTGAAGAATGTTTGAATCTGATATATCAGAATTTTAAAAAGTGTTTTTGTTTGTGCCTTGCCATGTTTATATGTAACAGATAAGATGTCTCAACATCATATTCGACATCTAAGTCTGTCATACCATAATTTCAATTGGAATCAGAGCAGGCATCCTAGTCTGTTTCTGGATGAGATCTAAAGGGGATACTTTCAGGTTCATGGTCAAGGTAGAAGTGTTCTACTGAAAAGTTATTTGGTGTGTGAATGGTCCTTAGAAGTGAAGGATGGACTATTCTGTTATAGTAGCATTGTGTTGTGCTGCTGATGTGACATGTTTGATTTATTTTTAAACATATGGTTGTTGGTGTCACCTGGAGATTTTGGAAGGGCTAAATTGTGACACTTGAAGCTTCTGAGGAGTTTGTATTCGCTGCTTATCTATCTGATAACTCCTTATGTTTGAGAAGGTTGCTCTTCTCTGGAGATATATCCTATGATGTTGGGGATATATGTCAATATGCTTCTGTTAATTATGCTAATGATACTTGAAGGCTCTTTTTCAAGTCCACTCAAGGCACTGTAAAGAGAAGTGGTTGTTTGGAGATCTGAAGACTGTTTTAAACAGACCTATATCTTGTCTGTAGATCTCTTGGTGATCCTTGGAATGATGTCTTATCCTTTGATAGAAAATCACATTAGAATTAGGCATGATTCTTATGTCTAAAGGTTGGCTGCATAGATGCTTGGGTGCTAAACTATTGTGTTTATTTCACACAAGTTTGGAACCTACTCCTGATCTGGAAGAGGAGGCATCTGTATGGTGTGTCTAAGAAGGTTTTGGACCTGGAACTTCTCTTAGATGTGTATGTTGATCAAGGTGTGATCAACATGTCTTGTTCTCCTGAGGACAGTTTATTTCTGGTCCTTGCTGCATGAGTGATGTACCTGAGCTTCAAGGAGTATTATTTCAGATAGAGTCCTTGAACATGAAGGTTAAGTTGTGTCAACTAATGGAGTTGACTGATGTGGATATAGCTGATCAGTAACTATATTGTGTGTAAAGACATCTTAAATCAGACAGTCTGAATACTGAGTCTGAAGGAGAAGTTTTTGTTCCAGCTACTCTATATGTCTGTGTTTTGGTCTGGTCAACTACTGATGGTTGGTTCTCTTGTGTTCCCCTACCTGTGTATGGATTACTATGATGGGTGCCTTCAGAACCATAGTAATCTGTGAAGTTGTGACTGATACTGATGTCTGACAGAATGTTATAACATCATCTCAGAAAGTGTCATATGCCTGCATAAGAAGAAGTCAGATTACATGTCCTGCCTTGTGTGAGAAGGTAATCTTATCTGACCAATAGTAAATGCCTTGACAGGAGACTTAGTATTTGTCTATTGTTTATATGATGCATAAAGATGGATACTTAGACGAGATACTTAGTATTTAGCTAGGAAGTATGCATATCTACAGTCTGAATCTTATGGTTCAGAAAGTATACTGAGCAACTAATGCTTATCTTCAGAAGGAGCTTTGGTTGTTCTTGTAAGGGGGGGGGGGTTAATAAGTGATATATGTGGCCTATGGATGCAATAATACAGATTGTTGTTTTAAAGGTGCATCTGGATTTTTGTTCTTCCATTGACAAGGAAGGTGTGTATTATTATGAAGTTAAAATTGATAAATCATCAGGACTTTGTGAATATTTCTTTACTCAAGGAGAAATGTCATCCTTGGTATAGCTATAAGGTGTAGTTCTAAACTATTCCTTCTAAAGATTCAGACAGTGGCAGGTTTGAAGACTTTGGAGAAAACAGTAGGAGTTTCTTAACAATATGTGATATTGATAGGAATTCCTGCAAAAACAACAGAATGGAGGTTGTCTACTCAAACTTGGTTGATGAATCAAGTCTATGAGAACATGGAACTCTTGTTCTATTAAGGGAGGAGGTTCTTTCAAGTGGCAGAAGAAGGATATGAATTTAACAGTTGGATGTGAACTATCAATGTTATAACATCTAGTTCAACATTAGAGTCTAAATTGGTGGTGTGGCACATCAATTAAAGATAGAATGATCTACAAGAATTGAATGCTTCAAAAGGTGTGTTATCTTGACAGCTTGTTGAAGATCAACTTTATTGATCAGGATATCTTTGGAAGATTTCTGATATACGTGAAGAAGACAAGTGTGGCAATTGGGTTTTTCATATGAGGATTCATAAATGAGGTGATCAAACTGTGGCAATTGGTTGATCTCTAGAGTGGATTCGAAGAATCAAGATAATCAAAGTCTGGCAGCTGGTTGGTCTTGAGGATTATCTCGGAACAAGTTTCTCTTGGGAAGAAGAGTGATGAGTTGAAGACTCAAGGAGATTTGTTCTTTTTGAAGGTGGATGAGAGGTTATCTTTCTTTCTGGATTTCTGATTCAAGCTGGTGGCACAATTTTGGTGAATATTTTCAGTTCTTGGGTTACTATGCTATAGTAAGTCCAGTTGGTGGAGCACATCAAGAGTCTTGATCTTGGTGTTTGGAAGATGTTCTAACTAAGTGTTAGGACATTATTTGGGGTGTTTGTATACATGGTTTCTAATTTTAGCCTACCTAATCATACGGGAGAATGATGAAGTAGATGATTTGTATGGAAGAAACATGTAGAGTAGACTGAAGTAGATCAGGTATTGATTTCTTGGAAGTCTCATTATGGTCATTCATTCTAATGTCAGAATTAGTTTGGATGAGTTTTATGTGGATTGTATGGCCTTTGGTGTGTGAAGGCTTAGTTTCAAAACCTATGTGCTAGAAGATGTTCAACTTATGTAGTTTGTGGTAACTACAAACCAAGAAGGGATCATGTATGCTTTGGTACAATAGGTGAATGTGTTCAATTGAGAATTGAACAGAGGGCGAGCTCTTGAAGACATGAAGATGTTTCTTATGTTTTCCCTTTATCAAGTGCAGAGAAGCATGGAGTATCCTAGACAGGGGGAGTATGTTACATTTCTGTGCAGCTGGTTTTGTGAAGTTAAGGGGGAGTAATACCTTAACCAGGTTCTGTGATGTTACACATCATCTTGTGACATGTGCTACTAAGTATGTGATTTCTTCTGATAACATTTATTAATTAGTGGTTGTGGTGTGCATGTCCTATGATCCAGATGAGGAGTGTATATAATAGGCTCATGGGATAAAGTTGTTATCTGCAGTTTATGTTGGATTCTTCAGGAGTTGTGAACCATATTGTTGCACTGCTAGCAGACAATATATGGCTAGATGTCAGAACATGTTTCAAAACATGTGTATTGTTTCCTACTTAGGAGTATTTGTGGACAGCGCTGGTAGAAAAAAATGTGAAACACGGGTTTTTCAAGCGTGTTTGTTATTGGGCCGTTTATTTTGGGAGAGCAAGTCAGCTGGTCAAGATCTATTTTTGTGTAATCCTCATAGAAGTTATTTCTCCTTTCATAAAGATCTTGGAACAAAAACGCTTCTTTATTCAAGGATAGTCTGTTACTTTCTATGTCCTTGCTCCCTATTTATTGAAGCGTATTTCTCCTTCATCAGCATGTAAGTATTTTTCATCCTTTCTTCTAATGGGGTTCTTTTGTGTATGGATGAACAATACATGGGTGTGGTGATGTGAGAGTTGTGTTTTCCAAGTTTAAATTTGGCTAAAAAGGGGGAGAAAGAGTGTGTCAGGTGATATGTGTAAACACCCCAAATTTGCCCTCACTCATTTCACCATGGCTTGTGATCATTTTCATTTGCATAAGTTCAATCATAGCATCTCATATTGCATTTGTGCTTCACTGCATTGGTTCAAAGTCATCTGCACCTAGGGTTTGTGATCTGAGCAATCCAAGAGCCACTTGAGCCATTCCAAAGGTCATCAATCACTTCAAAGGGGTCCATGTATGTTCAAGCATCATATTATACCCTCACAAGGCCAAAGAAGTCAAAAAATCACAAGAACTGAGAAAGGCATGGAAGCAGAGCCAGGTTTGACTGCACAGATGACCTAGAATTAGGGTTTTGGTTTCAGAGGCCATAACTCCATATTTTTTGGTCATTCTTGTTTCTATTGGTCTCTATATTTTATGAGGATCATGCATATCAAATTTCATGAAGAAATTCCATGAGGAAGGCATCTGATCAAGAGTTGACTTCTTGAGTAAGTCAGTGCAAAATCAGGGCATCTGAGGCCCCCAATGACCCAACTAAAGGGTGTTCTTCATCATTTTGAGTGTGTATGATCTTTATTTGATCATAGAAGATGTTATAAGTTCACAAAGTTGAAGAATTCCAAGTCATTTGCAAAGTTGCCTTTTTGGGAAAGTGACTTGTAATGAAAACTTGCCATTTTGGGAAAGTTTTTCAACCTCCTCAAATTGATTCAAAAATGCTTCAAATGAGAAAACTTTGGTCATGAAAGTTGTAGAATGGACCCACCCATTTTCAAAAAGTACAAGAACTCATTCTAATTCATTTTGGACCAAAAGTTATGGTTTGTCAAAGTTGGGAAAAATCACATAATTTCAAGTTTTGCACCAAAGAGGCAAAGTTGCAAAACCTCTTGCCAAGGAAAAATGTGACTCCAAATGGACTTCTAACCTTTGCACAAACATGAATCATGGCCTAAAAATCAGATTGCACCAAAGAACCTCCCATTTTCATGACTTATGCTTCAAGTAATCACAAAAGGGCAAAAAGATCACAAAGTTGCAAAACCTCTCATAAACCTTAATCCACTTGCAAGTTGGCCTCAAATTCACTTCTATGGTCTGCCTTGATTCAAGCTGCAGCAGACATGCTTTTGTTCTAGCCCTAAAACAGCCCATACCTCATAGTACACATAGACTTGACTTTTTGCAAAAGGGGCCATACCAATCAAGTTGTGCCACCAACAACTCTCTGCCCTATCACAGCTTGATATGTGGACTAAAAGAGAGTGAAAACACACAACAAGCAAGCCTGAATCCACAGCATTGCTAGAGTTCACAAAACTCTCCTCTTATGCACTTTCCTTCGAATCTCATCACACAATCATCAAACCTCAAAACCAACTTCACCATTCATTCAGAAAAGCTTCATAGAGCATAAACCACCCTTCACCTTGCCTTGAAACCCCCTGAAACTCAAACACGATTTCCCCCCTCTCTGAACAGAACTCCATCAATCTCACAAACTAGCCACCATACACTCAAACCGAGCCTCAAAGCATACTCAGGGAGATCATTGGAGCCATTTTGAAGCAAGGAGGCAGTCTGAAAGCTCCAAACTGAAAGCTTCACCTCAGGTAGTTTCGAAATTTATTTTTTCCAGAAGCTCTATTTTAAGTTCTCAACTTGTTATGTTTGATTCCCTGAGTGCATTGAACCTTTTGCTTTTGAAAATGATGGAGATTTGAGCATGTATGACTTGTCTGAAATTTCTGCCATTTTCGTATCTGTAAACACCCCAAATTTGCCCTCACCCATTCACACCATGGCTTGTGATCATTCTCATATGCATAAACACAAACATATCATCTCATATCCCATTTCTGTTCACTGGATAGTTTCTAAGTCATCTGCACCTAGGGTTTGTGATCTGAGCAATCCCAAAGCATCTTGAGCCATTCCAAAGGCCACTAATCAACTCAAAGGGGTCCATGTGTATACTTATGTCATTTTCCATCTCCTCAAAGTCAAAAATGCAAAGGAATCACAAGAACTAGGGTTTGAGTGGATGCAGAGCCAGGATGAACTGCACAGTTGACCTAAAATTAGGGTTTTGGTTTCAGAGGCCATAACTCCAAATTTTTTGGTCATTCTTGTTTCCATTGGTCTCTATGTGGTATAGGGAGTATGCATATCAATTTTCATGAAGAAATTCCATGGGGAAGTCATCTGATCAAAGGTTGACTTTTCAGACAAGTCAGTGCAAAATCAGGGCATCTGAGGCCCCCAATGACCCAACCAATGGGTGATCTTCATCATTTCGAGTGTATATGATCTTTATTTGTTCATGGAAGAAGGTTGAAGTTCATAAAAATCAAGAATTTAGGGTTTTTTGCAAATGTTGACTTTTTGGGCATAGTTGACTTTTCAAGAATGCATCATTTTAGGTCATTTTTCAAGCCATGATTCTTGATCCAAAAATGCTTCAAATGGAAAAACTTTGGTCATGAAAGTTGTAGATCTCATCTTTCCCTTTTCAAAAAGTACAAGAACATGATCAAACTCTTCTTGGATCAAAAGTTATGGCAATGCAAAGTTGGCTAAAATCATTAATTTTCAAGGCATGATTCAAATGGAAATTTTGCAAAGTCATGAACCAATGCATTATGTGACCTCTAATTCATTTCAAACCAGCACATAAACATTCTCTAAGTCCTAAAAATCAGAATTGGACCAAGTTTCCCCATGGTTTGGTTGGTGTAACAAGACTTTCTCACATGTGAACCAAAGTTACAACAAGTTGCAAAACTCATGATCATGCTCCCTACAACTTGCAGCCTTGGATGCTGAGCTTTGCTAGGCCTCTCCCTCACCCTTGCTGCGCCAGCCCATGCCATGTACTTGCCTAGACCTTGAGCCATGCTTCTCTTACACATTATTTGACTTTTTGCAAAAAGTTAACTTACCAATCAATAAAGGGCATGTCTTGTCAACTGACCAATGAGAGAGAGTTATGTGGACAATTTGCAAGCTAAACATAACACTAAGCAAGGCTGAAGCTCACACATTCAACACATTCACAAAAACACACAAAACTGCATAAGCCTTCGAATCTCTCTGCCCAGTTCACATACATCCAAACCATCTTTACCAATCATCTCACCATGTCTCATTGAGCCCAAAGCAACCAAGAACACAAGCCTGAAACAGCCTGAACATCTCACTGCCATTTCTCACTTCATTTTGCAGTTTCATTCGAAACCCTCACCATAGCTCACAAACACACAAACAAACACTCCAGACCTTCTCCATTCATCCTCAGGACCACAAACCATCATTCACAATGGCCTGAAACCTCCAGAAACTCCATTGCCATTTCTGATCAAGCTTGAGCAGAAGCTGTCGAATCTCACTATCCAGCCAACTTAAACTCCTTTTGAGCATTCAAGCATCTTCTGTGGACCAAGTGGAGTGGATTGCACAAGGAGAAGTGGCCAGAAAGTCCTCAAATTGAAAGCTCCAAATCTCAGGTAGCTCGAAAATTATTTTTCCAGAAATCATTTTTCTTGTTACAAACTTGTTCTATGTGATTCACTGATCATCCTGATGTTCTTAGTTTTTGAAATGGCTTTGATTTGAGAGTTTAATTTGTCTCTGAAGCTTGCGTGCCCTAGTTTTTATTTCTTTCGATTCAGCTTGTTTAGGAAGAAGAAATGTGTTTTGAGAGAGGGGTTTGATTCGGGAGAGGTTGGAGATCATTTCCCAGTTCTTGTTTTTCATTTTTGATACGATTTGAGGGGTTTGGGGATTTTTCAGGGAGGGTGTTGGCCGGAGAAGACGACCGAAAGTCTTCTCCGGCCACCTGAAAGTCATTAATATGTGATTAGGGTTAGGGCTCCCAGTTTGAATTTCAGGCGTTGGATGAGTTGACTGAGTCTTTTCCCGCGCGCATCCAATGGCTCAGATCATGTCATTAATTCTAATTAGGTTTAATTTAGTTAATTAATTCAGATTAACTCAGTTTGAATGTGAGCCACACGATCACGCGCCAAGTCAACCTTTTCCTCCCCAGATTGCATCTCAGCCTCTCATCCTGATTACTTTCATTTTTATTTGTTTTTAATTCATTTTCTTTTCAATTAACTTGCATAATTATTTTAAAATAGCAAAAAATGCATAAAAATTATGAAACTTTTTCCTCTGAGTTTTATTAATTTTTATGACACAAAAATATTTTTATTTCATTTTTTATCATTAAAAAAGTATTTTTAAATATTTAAAAGATTATTTTTAATTGATTAATGGAAATTAATTAATTAAAAATACTTTTAGGTATTTAAAAATCACCAAAAAAATTCATGAAGTGTTCTAAGACATTTAGAAACATTGTCCAACCTTCAAACCAAATTTCTTTTTTTGATCTTGATGCATTTTAAGAATTTTTCATTGAATTAAATCATTTTTTATGCATTATTTTGATCATGGGTTCAAAAATTCATTTCTGCCTATTGGAGAAGGTTGAGACATTGATTCTTCTTGCATTGTTTTGTGTTTGGCATGTAGTTTCTAGGGTAAAATGGTCATGATTTGATTCCTCATTTTCAATTTGTTTGGTATTTCTTTTGTTTAGGAACCCTAAAAACCCTAATAACTTAGAAAAATCATATCTTGAGATTGGTTAAGAGTTGAGAGTTCCCCTTTGGGCAGTGGTTTATTATAGGTCTAGGGTTTCTTTGGATGCCATTTTCCATTTTTTATCTTAGGGTTTGCTTCTGTTTTTGGTTTTTGTTTGATGTTTGATCCATGAACCCTAATTTGGGATTTCTCTTGCATCCTTCTTGCATTTCCTTGCATAACATGACTTGTCTTTGCATTTTGTGCATTCTTGTGATCCATTTGACATCTTAAGACATATAGAAAGCATGTTTGATCATTGCATTACATATTTGCCATGTCATTTGTCTTGTATGCTTCATAACATTTCATGCTTGTTCATGCTCCTTAACTTGCATCATTTGCATCCATGATCTTGTATGAACATCTCCATGCCATGCCTCATGTTTGCAGCACCTCATAGCATCATTTTCATCATCAACATGCTTCTGGTTTGGTCTAGCATCATGTCATTTCATTTCATTTAGCATTGCATTGCATTTCTTTCTAACATTTCAGGTGGTAAGTAAACTTGGGAAGTGAATTTGCCTTCACTTCTCATAACTTTTCTTTTCATCTCTCTTGCATCCATTGCTGCATTTCTATTTGTGTTTGAGTTTGAGCTTGCTCATTCTTCTTCTTCCCACTTTCTTTCTTCAAGTGACTTGACTTCTTGAATGAAGCAAGTTGCTTTGCTTCTCTTGATCCTTTCATCTGCTTCCTGGTGGTTCCATTGAAGACTTCTCTTGAAAACCTCACAAACTTTAGGATCAACCAAGCATGACAATGATTAGGGTTTTGATTAGTCTCCCCCATAGTTTTTACCTTTGTGTCTCTCTTTGAGTCTTCTCTTCTCATCTCATAATCAGGGACTAAACCCTAAAGGCTTTAAGACTTTGTGATTAAGCTTATGCCTGCATCCTTCTTTTAGGATGGAGTGTATAACTTTAATCCTAAGTATTAAACCCTTAATGTGTTTAAGTTCCTTAATCAATTCACTTAATAAATTATCAAGACATCACACTTGTAACTTGGGCCTTGCATTAGGGTTCTAATTCTTCCTTAAGTGGTTAAGAAGGACTAACCCTAGTGTTAATGGACAAGTCCCCCTCAAGTTGTCTTACAAACCATAAAAAACACTTCATCATCTTATCATTAAATAAAATTCACTTAATCAAAGGTTTGTTTTGTCATGGGTTTAATCCCTAATCATGGATTAAGTTGAGGAGCTTTCTTCAGCTTAAACATTCTCATCTATCATCCTTCTTTTAGGATGGTGTAATGAGTCTGTTTAATCCTTGATTATGGCTTAACCTCGTTACTTAACACTAAACAAAAACACCAAAAACATCTAAATGATCACAAGTAGGTTAATGATCTTAACCCTACATCAAAGGTGATTAAGTGTGAGAATCTGACTTCACACTTAAGGTATTCTCATTACCCCTAATCAGAGGGAAGATGTGATGAGTTTACTAACCCATTGGTTTAGGCTTAAGCTCATTATCTTATGACAAACTTCAAAAAGCAATAAAAGACTGAAAACTCAAAAACAAGCAATAATCGTCTCCTCCGGGATTCTTTTCTCATCATCTTCACTCACAAACGAGAACTTGCTTCTTCCGTCTAATGCAAGACAGTTTGCACCTGAGCCAGACAGGTCATACACTTGAGCATAGACAAGCAAGCAGTTCACAAGTCAATTCATCTTTCAGTCTCTTTGGGTCGAACTACGGTGTTCTGACTTCCTCATTGCACGAGAGGATACGTAGGCATAACTTAACAGTTATCGAACAAAAGTCTCTGTATATTCCCCCTCTTTCCAGCTTTATTCTTTAGCCTCATGATCTTGAGCATTTCACTCTGTTCTTACACTGACACTTTCATACTTCACATCACTTATACACTTTACACTGACACCTGTACATCTTTTCCAGCTATTTTATACACAAATTGCACTGACACTACCCCTTTAAAACACAAATCTTTTAAGCGTGGATCCCGTCGAGTACGACGGACAATCTGGGTGCTAATACCTTCCCAGGTTGTAACCAACCCCCTTTCTCAGTCTCTCTGGTTCGCAAACCGTCTTATCCATATCTTTCCAGGTCTATGCAGCATTGCCTTTCCTCCGGGATAAAAATGCCTAGCTGGCGACTCTATTCATTCTCCAGTGAGTTCACGGCTGTGTGTTCTCACTGTTCCCTTCGCCGACCGTTCGCGTCTGTACCTTCATCTGACCCCCGGTGTCACTTGTCGGGAGCGACAGCTTGGCGACTCTGCTGGGGACCCTTATACTGCAACCAGGGCTTCTGGTTCTTTTTGTGGGTTCCTCCTAGCGCTTGATTGATTTGTGTTTACTGGGGTGTTATGTGCTTGTTTGTGCTTGTATTTATTTTTGTTTATTGCTTTATGTACAGTTACTTTACTGCTTTCTTTATTGCATTTATATTATCATACTGTGCTGCTGGCTGGATCTGGTTTTTGTTTTGGTGGGTGGGTGTTTCATTGAGAGTTAAGGTCCTATACCTGGGACCTGAGTGACACCTAGGCTAGAGTGAATCATATTCTTTCCCATTCCATTTCGGTCTGGTGCGGGAATATGAAACACGGTTCAGATATGGGTTTCTTCTTGAGAACTCTGTGTTGCAGATTTCCTGCAATGCTAGGGCTATCTGGGAAGCCTGCTAAGTCTGGATGACCTTTTAGTATTGACCTTCAGAAACTGAGGTGAATTAGAGGAGGAATTGTTATGGTTATTGTAAACACTGTACCTCCGGGTTAGAAGTGTTTACACTTCTCATAACTGATCCAAGTCTGAGGATCCTTGTTCTAGATCATCACCTGTGAGGGGGTTGGGCTGTTTACAGGTTTGCAGGTACCTTGACCTCAGAATACCCTGTTACTTTGACTTTGTTAAGAATGCTCCATGTTGGACAGTTCTTGTGATTCTAAAACCTTGGACTTGTGGCTCTTTATTTGAGTCCCCCACCCTGGTTACTGGATTTTTCGACCTCCATCTGGAATTCTTGAACACACATGGATCTATACCAAGGCAGTTAATCAGATCCAGCTCAGTCACAAACCCTTTGCATATCATTTGCATACATACTCATTGCATCATATTAACATTTGCTTATTTGTGTTTCAGGGTATCCACCTTCATCTGGTTTTAGTTTTGACCCCATCTGTAGTTTTGACCTATCTCCACCAGCACTTGCTTCAGCTTGTCAGCCATATACTTCAGTTACTTGCACTAGCCAGCCAGTGGCCCACTCCTCAGCATCTTCATCAGCACTCTACTCAGTCTTCAGCATCATGGCTCCAAAGAAAAGCAACATCACTTATCATTTCTTCCAACCAGACTTATCAGACATCAGGAGGATCCAAACCCTGATCACTCCAGAGCACATACCTTTATTCAGGGAGCATTATGGGGATATACTTGACTTGGTCATGGATCTGGACCCATCCCAGAGGAGTTTGATCCACACCTGCATTCAGTTTTATGACCCCCCATTGAGATGTTTCACCTTTCAAGACTTTCAGTTGGGGCCTCTTTTAGAAGAATACTCATCTTTGGTTGGTTTGCCTATCAAGAGGGAAATCCCTTTCAACCCTGAAATGGTCTTTCCCAGCAATGGAGAGGTGGCAAAAGCTCTGCACCTGGAACCTACTTTGATTGAGCAGCATATGACCTCTAAGGCTGGGATCCCTGGTTTTCATCTTGACTTCCTGATTTCCCAAGCTAGCCTGAAGGCCTCCCTGGGGGAGTGGAGAGCTGTTTGTGCTCTGTTGGCCTTAAGTGTATATGGAATTGTGTTGTTTGCAGATGAGCCTCGATTCATCAGCAAGAATGCAATCCATTTGTTCATCCTGAAGAACCCAGTGCCAACTTTGCTAGGAGATCTCTATTACTCAGTACATCAGAAGAATGAGAAGCAGAGGGGGAGGCTAGTGAGGTGTTGTGCTCCATTATTCCATGCTTGGCTTCTAAAGCATCTACCCAGGACAGATGCCTTTCTAAATCCTCATCAGCAGAGCAACTGGGCTAAGAGGCTCACTACCCTAACTTCAGCAGATGTCAGATGGTGTACTCAAAGCACCAAGGGCAGAGATATCATTACAAGCTGTGGGCACTTTCCCAATGTGCCTTTGATAGGAGTCAAGGGGAGTATCAACTACAACCCTCTGCTGTTCAAGAGGCAATTAGGCTATGCACTGGTCCATACTCCCAGGGAGCAAGACTTGGTTGAGACCCTCTACTGTGAGAACAAGATTAGTTTGGCTGCTGTTAGGCAGGCTGCCTGGGCCTGGGATAATGTTCAAACCAAGGGAATCACCATTCTGGGGAAGTGCAATAATGTGGCATCAGCGCAATATTATGAGTGGTCCCATGCCAGGGCCCAATTCTCTGGAATGCCCTTCACCATAGAAGACATGCCTGAGTCATCTTCAGCACCACCCCCTGCCACTATCAGTTTGGAGGAGTTTGAGAGCTTGAAGGAAAGAAATGAGAAGCTAACCCAGGCTTTGCAGAAGACCCTCCGGGAGAGGAGTGAAGGTGTGAGGGAGATTGAAAGATTGGAGAAATTGAGAGTGGAACACTTGACTAAAATTGAGAAGTCTGGAGATTATATCAACAAGTCTAAAGCTGGTGAGCAGATTCTGAAGAATGCTTGTAAAGAAGCCCAGTTCCAGAGAGCAAGAACAGACTTGTATTTGAAAGAGAGTCAGGCCAGGTGGGTCCGGATCACTGAGGCCCGTACTCTAGAAGACAAGAGAGTTCAGGACAAGATGGAACAGATGGAAAAAGCCCTGGCAGCAGCCCAGAAGGAAATATCAGAGCTAAAAATCAGAACTGGAGTGAAGAGGTCTAAGGACCAGAGTCAGAACAAGAAGTTGACTGCAGCTGTTGCAACAAGAAACCTTCTCATCAGAAGTCTCACGGAGCGTCCGGCTGATCCTGGGACCGAAGCACTTCTTAAGGAAGTTCGTGAGGATGAGTTTGGCCTTGGAGTTTGATCATTTGTTTGTTGTTATTCCTATTCCATGTACTTTTGTTTTTGTGATGTATTTTGACCCCTTAGAGGGCTGGTGTTGTAAAATGAACAAGATGTATTATTTCACCTTCTGTAATATATTTGTGTTAGTTTCCATCTGAGTTCACTTCAAAAGCAACTTCAACAGCAGCATCTTCGAGGGTCTGGAAGGGTCAAAACTGAAAGCCAAACCGGATACCTTGAGAGCAAATAAGCATAACTGCATTGCATACTAACCCCTTTGTTTGTTTTGTAGGTTTTTTGTTACTAACCTCTGTTGTGATATTCAGGAATTATTGCTCGCCGCCGGGTATTTCCCCTCAACAGGCCACACAGGTACCCAACTAGAAACAACCTTCCGGGAATTCAGATGGATCAGATGCAGCAGGACCTTACGGAGGTCAGAAACCAGATGGCCAACGAAAGACTGGAGATGAGAACCCAGATAACACAATTCATGGAAGTAATGAACAACTTAGCTCAAAGCCAGGAGAGGCTCAGAGCTTTGGTAGAAGGGAGGAATCAAGATGAGCCCCATGTGGGGACTGCTGGCACAAGTAAC
This sequence comes from Lathyrus aphaca, assembly GCA_963966055.1. Lineage (NCBI taxonomy): Eukaryota > Viridiplantae > Streptophyta > Magnoliopsida > Fabales > Fabaceae > Lathyrus > Lathyrus aphaca. The sequence goes on along the minus strand of OZ014519.1, from coordinate 518,824,780 downwards.
AATGAAAGGGTGCAACCACATGTTAATCCTCCTGTGTTTGGCCCACATCTACATCCTGAGATTAACATTCCTGCAAATGTTCAAGGGACGGCCACTGCAGCCAGGGTACTTCAAGAAGATCCTCAGGAGGACCAATTTACGGTAATGGGTGCTGGAGAGGAAACTTATGATAGACGGTTGGAAGAAATAGCTGAGAAGTTGAGATCCTTAGAATCTCAAAATTCTTTGGGTTTCGACGTCATGGACATGGGTTTGGTAGAAGGGGTCAGGATCCCCCATAAGTTCAAGCCACCTTGTTTCGAAAAGTACAATGGGACTTCATGCCCCCGGACTCATTTGCAATCATTTCTGGGAAGGCTGAAGGCCTATACAATGGATGAGAAATTGTGGATGTTCTATTTTGAAGATAGCTTGACTGGAGCTTCGAGGGAGTGGTATTCCCATTTGACAAGGGCAACTGTAAGATGCTGGAAGGACCTGGCAGAGGCCTTCATCAGACAGTATCAGTATAATCTAGACATGGCGCCCAACAGGACTCTCCTGATGGGAATGTCACAGTCTTCAAGGGAAAGCTTCCGAGAATATGCCCAGAGATGAAGGCAACTGGCTGCTGCCGTTCAACCACCAATGTCTGAGAGAGAAATGGCAGACATGTTTATGAACACTCTCCAGGGAACGTATATTGACAGGTTGGCTGCTTTCTCTTCCACTAGCTTCGCAGATGTTGTTATAGCTGGGGAGAGAATTGAAAGCCTGTTAAAAATGGGTAAGATTTCTGATAACGGTGCAAGCTCGTCCAGTAGTACAAGAAAGCCTTTTGCAGGCCCGAGAAGAACTGGCGAGACCAATGCCATCCACTCAAACAGGGGTAGGCCCCAATATGCTCAGAGGTCCATAGCAGCAGTCACTATCCCTGCTCCAGCTCATCTACAGCCAGTCTATCAACCTCCTCAACAAAACTTCCAACAACAACCTCAGTATCAGCAGAATCAATATCCTCCAAGAAACTACAACAGCAACAACACCAACAACAACAATCAACAGAGGCCATTCCAACAAAGGCCATCTCAAGCTAACCGAGTGATCGACCCGATCCCAATGCCGTATGCCGCCTTGCTGCCACAACTTCTGAAACTCAACCTAGTTGAGCTAAGAACGTTGGCACCTCCGGATCCCAACAGTCTACCAAGGAACTATGACTCCAATGCTAGGTGTGCTTTTCACTCAAACGCACCTGGTCACAGTACAGAAAAATGCAGAGCTCTGCATATGAAGGTACAAGACTTGGTAGACTCCAAGGCTCTGAATTTTGCACCTCCGCCCAATGTCAATAAAAACCCAATGCCAAACCATGGTGGTCCTCGAATTAACGCTATTGAAGAAGACAGACCGTCTTATTTAATAACCAGTGTGGATCAGATCAGGACACCATTGGTGGAAATCAAAGCTCAACTCCGTGAAAACCAAATATTTCCGGGGTGTGAACTAGGGTGTCCCTATTGCAATATTTCATGGAATGGGTGTGAGGACCTGAGGAATGGCATTGACATCCTTATTCAGAGTGGCCTGCTACAGATCACTACATCATTTCCGACAAACCCAACAACTTCATCAACAACGGTTTCAGACCCTCCTACAACTGCAGCAACTATTGTTCCCGACAATTCATCAGCACCATCAACAAGTACTTCACCTGTCCTCCCAAATGATCAGTTTTCAACAGTTTCTCCTGCTACAACTTCAGCTTCGTTCCATTTCGAATCTCCATCAACAACAACAACAGTCCTTCCAACGATACCTCCTACAACACCAGCAATCAATCATGAAGATGTCTCTACTGTTACCATATTCTACGATCCTGAAAATAATTCCGCCTACCATTCAGAAGGTGCTGCTCCCGTTAGAGCACCAGTTACAATCTTTTATGATCCACAGACAATAACAGTCCCTTCAGCAGCAGCAATCAGTCCGGTCACTGTCACGGTGCCTGGACCAGTACCATATGAAAGCGATAGGGCCATCCCTTGGCACTATGGCTCTGACTTGTATTGCGAAGGAAAAAGAATCACTCTTGAAACGTCAACACCTGCACCACAAGTAGATAATGTGGGGGGAGGCGGAGGCTTCACTCGAAGCGGACGTCTCTTTGCTTCACAAGTCCAAAGACCTACAGCCGAAGCAGAAGCTGCTGCCAAGGCAAAAGGAAAAGGCCCGGTGCAGGAGGATCCAGCTGCCAAAGAAGCCCTGAAGACTCCATTCGATCAGGAAGTTGATGAGTTTATGCGGATCATCAAAAAGAGCGATTATAAAGTTGTGGATCAGCTTCACCAGACGCCATCCAAAATCTCCATCCTCTCACTGCTTATGTGCTCCGAAGCCCATCGGAATGCACTACTTAAAGTCCTGCACGCAGCTTACGTGCCCGAGGAGATTACTGTCAACCAATTGGAAACCGTGGTTGGAAATGTTACTGCTAGCAATGGGCTAGGGTTTACCAATTCTGACCTGACAGTGGATGGCCGCAACCACAACAAAGCCTTGCACATAACCATGGAATGCAAAGGAGCTGTCCTTTCTCATGTGCTGGTGGACACAGGATCTTCCCTGAATGTCTTACCAAAGAAGGCTCTGGTGAAGTTAGAATATGATGGATTGGCATTGAGACCCAGCAACCTGGTGGTACGAGCCTTTGATGGTTCGAAGAGATCGGTTCTGGGAGAGATTGAGCTGCCCGTGACAATTGGACCGCAGACCTTTAAAACTATCTTTTATGTGATGGACATTCAGCCCGCCTACAGCTGTTTGTTGGGTAGACCCTGGATTCACGCCGCCGGCGCAATAACGTCTACCCTTCACCAAAAGTTAAAATTTGAGTGGGAAGGTCAAGTTGTCACAATCTGCGGAGAAGAGGACATTTTTGTTAGCCATCTGGCTACGTACAAATACATTGAGATGGATGGGGAGATCCATGAAACAATGAGCCAAGGTTTTGAAGCCTTGAATGTCAACGAAGCATCTGCTGTATCTGGTATCTCCATGTCGTCTTACCAACAAGCCCGGAAGGTTGTTGAGGAAGGAACTGCCCTAGGCTGGGGCAAGGTCTTAGCTGTGGAGGAGAAGAAGGACAAATTTGGGTTGGGTTACAGACCAACTCAACATCAAGCAAAGGCTGCTGAGAAGCCTGGATTTGTCAGTGGGGGGATGCTTACCCCTGATGCTATCAACAATCTGGAAGACGAGCTGGAAGAGGAGCGCAATCTGGAGAATTGGATTCGTCCAAAGATCCCGGGGAGCAGTGTCTCGAACTGGTCTTCCCAGGAAATTATAAGAGTTACTCATGCAGAGTAATTATTATTTCCTGTATTTTTATAGCATGCATCCAAGTCTTGCATCTTGCCCAAGATGACAAGACTCATTTTGTGATCAGGGCCATCTGTACTTTTTGTGCAAACAAGATTAAATTAATGAAATATCAGACATCTTTTTGCAAACGAGTCTTTTTCTTTTCTGCTCACTGTTTTTCCATTTTTCTTTTTGTACAAAAATAAATGGTGGTGTTTTCAAAATGATAACTTCATTTCACCTTTTTTCTAAAGCAAGATTAAAATCAATCACTAAAATGAACAACTTAACCCTTGCAGAGTGTGCCTTCCAGATAGCACCGACAACAGCACGGCTATGACATCGTATGACTTTGACAATCCAATCAATCAAGCTGATGAAGGGGTTGATGAAGAATATGAGCTTCCTGAAGAGCTAGCTAGGTTGTTGAGACAGGAGGAAAAGGTTATTACTCCTCATCAGGAGGAGATTGAAGTGATTAATCTTGGTACTGACGAAGACGTGAAAGAAGTTAAAATCGGGGCCTGCCTACAAGACTCAGTGAAGAGACAACTGATAGATCTGCTTCAAGAGTATGTTGATGTGTTTGCTTGGTCGTATCAAGATATGCCAGGGTTGGATACCGACATTGTTGTGCATAAGCTGCCTTTGAGGGAAGAATGCCCACCAGTTAAACAGAAACTGCGTCGAACTCGCCCAGACATGGCTATGAAAATCAAAGAAGAGGTACAAAAGCAGTGGGACGCCGGGTTCCTTGCTGTGACTAGCTATCCGCCGTGGGTTGCTAACATAGTGCCTGTGCCTAAGAAAGATGGCAAAGTAAGAATGTGTGTTGACTACCGGGATCTGAACAGAGCCAGCCCGAAAGATGACTTCCCATTACCTCACATTGATGTATTGGTGGATAACACGGCTCAGTTCTCGGTATTCTCCTTCATGGATGGATTTTCAGGATATAATCAGATCAAGATGTCACCTGAAGACATGGAGAAGACAACATTCATCACACCTTGGGGCACGTTCTGTTACAAAGTGATGCCATTTGGACTGAAGAATGCTGGTGCCACATATCAACGGGCTATGGTGACATTATTCCACGATATGATCCACAAGGAAATCGAGTGTTATGTGGATGATATGATTGCCAAGTCCCTTACAGAGGAAGAACACCTGGTAAATCTGCTGAAGTTGTTCAAGCGACTGAGGAAGTACCAACTAAAGTTAAACCCCAACAAATGCACATTCGGGGTGCGATCCGGTAAGCTGCTGGGCTTTATTGTAAGCGAGAAAGGGATTGAAGTTGACCCTGATAAAGTCAAGGCTATTCAAGAAATGCCTGCACCTAAAACAGAAAAAGAAGTTCGAGGGTTCTTAGGTCGATTGAACTATATCTCACGGTTCATATCTCACCTTACAGCAACCTGTGAGCCTTTGTTTAAGTTGTTAAGAAAGGAACAAACGGTCAGGTGGAACGAAGATTGCCAGAAAGCTTTTGACAAGATCAAAGAATACTTACAAGAACCTCCAATCCTCATGCCGCCAGTTGAAGGAAGACCTCTGATTATGTACTTGACAGTATTAGAGGAGTCAATGGGGTGTGTACTAGGTCAGCATGACGAGTCTGGTCGAAAAGAGTATGCAATATACTACCTGAGCAAAAAGTTTACCGACTGTGAACAACGTTATTCACTGCTCGAGAAAACTTGCTGTGCTTTAGCGTGGGCTGCTCGCCGACTGAGACAGTATATGTTGACCCACACTACCTTATTAATCTCAAAAATGGATCCAGTTAAGTACATTTTCGAGAAGCCAGCTCTTACCGGACGGGTTGCAAGATGGCAGATGACTCTCACAGAATACGACATACAGTACACTTCTCAGAAAGCCATCAAAGGCAGTGTATTGTCTGAATATCTTGCTGAGCAACCCATTGATGACTACCATCCTATGAGATTTGACTTCCCTGATGAAGACATCATGTTCATAAAATCAAAAGATCACGAAGAGCCTATTCACACTGAAGGGCCTGACCCGGAGGAAGAATGGACTATGATGTTCGATGGGGCTGTTAACATGAATGGTCGTGGTGTTGGTGCAGTACTCATTACACCTAAAGGAGTTCACATGCCTTTCTCGGCAAAACTCACTTTCAACTGCACTAACAACGAAGCTGAATACGAAGCTTGCATTATGGGTCTTGAGGAAGCCATTGACCTCAGGATAGAGACATTGACTGTATTCGGAGATTCGGATTTGGTAGTCAATCAAACCAATGGGAAATGGTACACCCACCAGGATCATCTGATACCTTACAGGGATTATACAAGAAGGTTAATGATTTTCTTCACAACAGTCAAGCTTGAGTATATCCCTCGAGACGAGAATCAGTTTGCAGATGCTCTTGCTACCATTTCATCCATGATCAAAGTTCAAGCTGCTAACTTTGTACCTCAGATTTCAGTGTCCAGACTCGACAGACCAGCATATGTGTTCGCAGCAGAAGTTGTCAAAGACAATAAGCCTTGGTTTCATGACATTAAGTGCTTCTTGGAGGATCAAGCATACCCACCTGGGGCATCTTCCAATGATAAGAAGACTTTGAGAAGGCTTGCTGGTAGTTTCTTTCTGAACACTGATGGGTCTTTATACAAAAGGAACTTTGATATGGTACTCCTCAGATGTGTTGACAAGACAGAAGCAGATTTGTTGATGCATGAAGTGCACGAAGGGTCCTTTGGTACCCATGCCGGAGGGCATGCCATGGCTAAAAAGTTGTTAAGATCAGGCTATTACTGGATCACAATGGATGCAGACTGTTGTGCCTACGCCAGAAAATGCCACAAATGCCATATCTACGCAGATAAGGTGCATGTGCCTCCTAATCCTTTGAACATAATGTCTTCACCATGGCCCTTTGCTATGTGGGGCATTGATATGATTGGCAAGATTGAGCCAACTGCTTCAAACGGTCACAGATTCATCTTGGTCGCCATTGACTATTTTACCAAGTGGGTTGAAGCAGCCTCATATGCAAATGTTACAAGACAAGTGGTAGCCAGATTTCTGAAAAGAGATATCATCTGTCGGTATGGAGTGCCCGAGCGAATCATTACTGATAATGGTTCCAATTTAAACAACAAAATGATGGCAGAGCTGTGCCGGGACTTCAAGATCCAACATCACAATTCTTCTCCTTACAGGCCAAAGATGAATGGTGCTGTTGAGGCGGCAAATAAGAATATCAAGAAGATTGTGCAAAAGATGGTAGTCACATACAAAGACTGGCATGAAATGCTACCGTTTGCCTTGCATGGGTACCGCACGTCAATCAGAACATCCACTGGGGCAACACCGTATCAGCTTGTGTATGGTATGGAGGACGTCCTACCTGTTGAAGTTGAATTACCCTCTCTACGGGTATTGATGGATGTTAAACTGAGTGAAGCAGAATGGGTTCGGGCCCGATACGAACAACTGAGTCTGATCGAAGAGAAAAGATTGGCTGCAATTTGTCATGGGCAGTTATATCAGAAGAGAATGAAGAAGGCCTTCGATCAGAAAGTCAGACACCGGGAGTACCAAGTAGGAGATCTTGTGCTGAAGAGAATCCTCCCTCCTCATACAGACCACAGGGGCAAATGGACTCCAAACTATGAAGGGCCATTCGTAGTAAAGAAAGTTTTCTCCGGTGGAGCACTGATGCTCAGCACCATGGATGGTGAAGATTTCCCGTCCCCTGTGAATTCAGATGCAGTTAAAAAATACTTCGCATAAAATGACCCGCTGGACATAAAAACAGAATGTAAGTCCAGGCAAAAATAGGGCATCCCGGCGAGTCAAAAACAGAATAAAAGACTCGGGCAAAAATAAGGGAAATAAATGAAAAGATGTACACCCGCTGAGTTGAAAAGCCGCATTGGACAACTCAGGCAAAAATGGGTATCCCGATGGATTGAAAACCCGAAAGGGCGATCCATGCAAAATAAGGGAATAAGCGAACAACTGCATTCTGAATTCGTCTGTATTATCTACAACTTGGTAAGCTACAAAGGATCAAGCTTCAATCAGAATCAACTTTCTTCAGAAAGCAAGACGAGAAGAACGTCATTGTCATACGAGTCATAGCAGAAGAGGAAGCTCCTCAAAGCGTCATCAACACTGCCAACATTTTGTTTCTCAATTTGTAGCAATCTCCTCATCCCAGGGGATTTGTTTCTTTGACTGTATCTTGCCAATTCAGGGCACATGAATTAATAAAATCAGATTTTCAGTCATGTTTCGTTTTTTACATTTATGTTTTGCAAAGGATGTCTGATGTCTCTGAAAATACAATTGCATAAGTACAGATGCCTTTCTCTAAAAATAAAAACACATGCTTACAGGGAATATACTTACTCTTGAAAGTGCTTAACTCCTATGATGGAATCCAGTAGAGGATACCTCGGGACCTTTTGTACGTTTCCTTATCTTTGCAGGATTGCAGGTATCCAGAACGCAACCTGGGGCATGCAAGTTACGCTTCAGCAAGCAGGCGAATCATTATCAACTCGGTCCATCTTCCACGCGGCACTGGAGAATGCCCACTTCCCCAGCAAAGTTGCCAAATTAACATACACTCAATCTCGGCATCCGAAATGCTCTATCCCCAGCTGAGTTGCCTCTTGTTGCTATCCCCAGCTGAGTTGCCTCTCACAATTCCCCAGCCAAGTTGTCGTGTCATCCTCAGCTGAATGCAGAAGTCAGGGAACCATCTCCCCACAGAGTTCCAGCCTCTGTCCAGAAGAGCAGCGCATAGAAGATCACAACAGAGTGAAGAAAGCTTCTACAAACCCCAGCTGGGTCCCATTATAAGGATGTCAACCAATGACCTATATCCCCAAGCAGATACATCATCAGATCTACCAATGATCTCATCCCCAGCTGGGATGTTCACTTCAAGCAGATCAACCAGAGATCTTTGCAGCAACGGGATCCGAATCCCGGATCTGTGCCTCCTTGCATAATCATGGCATTCGCATCATACTATCCCCTCAGAGCGTAGCATTCCGTCTAATACGGAGCATTACGGCAAAAATCAAATACATAGCATAATCGTAAGCCATGTTCTGAAGTAACACTTGCAAATAATAAACCGTTCATCATCATTATACAAAAATCCCCACCAGGGTCCCAGCAAAAGCAGTTGCCTCTCAAATCACCAAACACCAGTATATATTTCTGACACCCGTCCGTGTCATCACTTCCCCAAACAGGTTGCCTGAATACACTTTACAAACAAAATCACCCGTACTACAGATACTTCCTGACACCCGTCCGTGTCAAATCACCAGCAGAAAGCCAAAGACATCCTCTTTGCACTCACTTATACTTATATATACACTTTCTTGACACCCGTCCGTGTCGTATCCCCAGCGCAGTCGCTTACACTTTCATCACCCATATACTTGTTATTATTATACTTTTCCCTTTTGACACTCGTCCGTGTCACTCTCCCCAGCAGATAAACACTTATATATATACTCACTACTCATTGGTACGCTTATACAGATACTCGTCCGTGTCTTGTATACATCACTTATATCCCCACAGATTCGACAGTAGTCCTTGTTCTTTGTTAACCAGTTGGTACTCGTCCGTATCATCATCTCAGAACATTGCGTCTAATGTTTGTTTCTACATGATGCTCGTCCGTATCATAGTCTTAGGGATACTCGTCCGCATCTTTAATCCATACACCGTGTCAAACACTTGTGTCTTCTTGAATATAGATACTCGTCTGTGTCTGTTATTCCCCAGAAGAATTCTTTCAGATTCAACACTCGTCCGTGTTCTTTGTTAACCAGTTGATACTCGTCCGTATCATCATCTCTGAACATGTGTCAGTTTGTTTCTACATGATACTCGTCCGTATCATGGTCTAAGGATGCTCGTCCGCATCTTTAATCTATACACAATACCAAACACTTATACTTTCTTTTCTTGGTTGTGAACGCTCGTCCGTGTTCACTATATCCCCAGTAGATCACCAACAAATTTTCTTTTATCAGACACTCGTCCTGTGTCATGATAACCCTGAGAGCAGCCGTACCCTGCTGAGTGGTCGTCCTCCACTTCTTGATGGTCGTCCTCCATCATGCTCATCCGATGGTCGTCCCCATCGTTGTGATTTTAGCAGCCGTCCCCTGCTAGGTGGTCGTCCTCCACCTTTTGATGATCGTCCTTCATCATTTTATCCAATGGCCGTCCCCATTGTTGATTTTGGTTATCTGGCATTCGTCCTATGTCATGAGAAACCCCGAGAGCAGCCGTACCCTGCTGAGTGGTCGTCCTCCACTTCTTGATGGTCGTCCTCCATCATGCTCGTCCGATGGCCGTCCCCATCGTTGACCTTTTCTATCCGATGGCCGTCCCCATCGTTGATATTTTCGGCAGCCGTACCCTGCCAAGTGGTCGTCCTCCACCTTTGATGGCCGTCCCCATCATATTTCCTTTTATCCCCAACAGAGCAGCCGTCCCCTGCTAGGTGATCGTCCTTCACCTTTGATGGCCATACCCCATCATCTGTTTATTTCATTTATTCTTTAACCCGATGGCCGTCCCCGTCGTGGTCCCTTTTCCTTTTAGCCCGATGGCCGTCCCCATCGTTGGTTACTTTACCTTTATGAACTTGATGGCCGTCCCCGTCATGTTTTATTAATTTCCAGAGAATTTTACAACTTTATCTTGATGGTCGTCCCCATCACGATTTTATTTTCCCCAGCTAGTCGGCCGTCCCCGTCTTAGCTTTACCTTCTATCCCCAGCATGTCGGCCGTCCCCGTCATTGCTTTATCTTCACGCACTTTTCCCAGCATGTCGGCCGTCCCCGTCATTGCTCTTTACCCAGCAGTCGTCCTCTGCTCGACGGTCGTCCTCCGTCGCCTACACTTTACAATATACTTTATTTTCCTTTTGCAATCTATAGCCCTTTTCTTCTTCATTCCGTGAGTGCAAATTTTGGACTGTCTTTGGTATTCAACCACAAGTTATCTTGTTTGCCTGTTAAGCCGTCGCTTACAACCTGCACAGCTAACTCATGTTTGAATAGGGGCAGCTGTAAACACCCCAAATTTGCCCTCACCCATTCACACCATGGCTTGTGATCATTCTCATATGCATAAACACAAACATATCATCTCATATCCCATTTCTGTTCACTGGATAGTTTCTAAGTCATCTGCACCTAGGGTTTGTGATCTGAGCAATCCCAAAGCATCTTGAGCCATTCCAAAGGCCACTAATCAACTCAAAGGGGTCCATGTGTATACTTATGTCATTTTCCATCTCCTCAAAGTCAAAAATGCAAAGGAATCACAAGAACTAGGGTTTGAGTGGATGCAGAGCCAGGATGAACTGCACAGTTGACCTAAAATTAGGGTTTTGGTTTCAGAGGCCATAACTCCAAATTTTTTGGTCATTCTTGTTTCCATTGGTCTCTATGTGGTATAGGGAGTATGCATATCAATTTTCATGAAGAAATTCCATGGGGAAGTCATCTGATCAAAGGTTGACTTTTCAGACAAGTCAGTGCAAAATCAGGGCATCTGAGGCCCCCAATGACCCAACCAATGGGTGATCTTCATCATTTTGAGTGTATATGATCTTTATTTGATCATGGAAGAAGGTTGAAGTTCATAAAAATCAAGAATTTAGGGTTTTTTGCAAATGTTGACTTTTTGGGCATAGTTGACTTTTCAAGAATGCATCATTTTAGGTCATTTTTCAAGCCATGATTCTTGATCCAAAAATGCTTCAAATGGAAAAACTTTGGTCATGAAAGTTGTAGATCTCATCTTTCCCTTTTCAAAAAGTACAAGAACATGATCAAACTCTTCTTGGATCAAAAGTTATGGCAATGCAAAGTTGGCTAAAATCATTAATTTTCAAGGCATGCTTCAAATGGAAATTTTGCAAAGTCATGAACCAATGCATTATGTGACCTCTAATTCATTTCAAACCAGCACATAAACATTCTCTAAGTCCTAAAAATCAGAATTGGACCAAGTTTCCCCATGGTTTGGTTGGTGTAACAAGACTTTCTCACATGTGAACCAAAGTTACAACAAGTTGCAAAACTCATGATCATGCTCCCTACAACTTGCAGCCTTGGATGCTGAGCTTTGCTAGGCCTCTCCCTCACCCTTGCTGCGCCATCCCATGCCATGTACTTGCCTAGACCTTGAGCCATGCTTCTCTTACACATTATTTGACTTTTTGCAATAAGTTAACTTACCAATCAATAAAGGGCATGTCTTGTCAACTGACCAATGAGAGAGAGTTATGTGGACAATTTGCAAGCTAAACATAACACTAAGCAAGGCTGAAGCTCACACATTCAACACATTCACAAAAACACACAAAACTGCATAAGCCTTCGAATCTCTCTGCCCAGTTCACATACATCCAAACCATCTTTACCAATCATCTCACCATGTCTCATTGAGCCCAAAGCAACCAAGAACACAAGCCTGAAACAGCCTGAACATCTCACTGCCATTTCTCACTTCATTTTTCAGTTTCATTCGAAACCCTCACCATAGCTCACAAACACACAAACAAACACTCCAGACCTTCTCCATTCATCCTCAGGACCACAAACCATCATTCACAATGGCCTGAAACCTCCAGAAACTCCATTGCCATTTCTGATCAAGCTTGAGCAGAAGCTGTCGAATCTCACTATCCAGCCAACTTAAACTCCTTTTGAGCATTCAAGCATCTTCTGTGGACCAAGTGGAGTGGATTGCACAAGGAGAAGTGGCCAGAAAGTCCTCAAATTGAAAGCTCCAAATCTCAGGTAGCTCGAAAATTATTTTTCCAGAAATCATTTTTCTTGTTACAAACTTGTTCTATGTGATTCACTGATCATCCTGATGTTCTTAGTTTTTGAAATGGCTTTGATTTGAGAGTTTAATTTGTCTCTGAAGCTTGCGTGCCCTAGTTTTTATTTCTTTCGATTCAGCTTGTTTAGGAAGAAGAAATGTGTTTTGAGAGAGGGGTTTGATTCGGGAGAGGTTGGAGATCATTTCCCAGTTCTTGTTTTTCATTTTTGATACGATTTGAGGGGTTTGGGGATTTTTCAGGGAGGGTGTTGGCCGGAGAAGACGACCGGAAGTCTTCTCCGGCCACCTGAAAGTCATTAATATGTGATTAGGGTTAGGGCTCCCAGTTTGAATTTCAGGCGTTGGATGAGTTGACTGAGTCTTTTCCCGCGCGCATCCAATGGCTCAGATCATGTCATTAATTCTAATTAGGTTTAATTTAGTTAATTAATTCAGATTAACTCAGTTTGAATGTGAGCCACACGATCACGCGCCAAGTCAACCTTTTCCTCCCCAGATTGCATCTCAGCCTCTCATCCTGATTACTTTCATTTTTATTTGTTTTTAATTCATTTTCTTTTCAATTAACTTGCATAATTATTTTAAAATAGCAAAAAATGCATAAAAATTATGAAACTTTTTCCTCTGAGTTTTATTAATTTTTATGACACAAAAATATTTTTATTTCATTTTTTATCATTAAAAAAGTATTTTTAAATATTTAAAAGATTATTTTTAATTGATTAATGGAAATTAATTAATTAAAAATACTTTTAGGTATTTAAAAATCACCAAAAAAATTCATGAAGTGTTCTAAGACATTTAGAAACATTGTCCAACCTTCAAACCAAATTTCATTTTTTGATCTTGATGCATTTTAAGAATTTTTCATTGAATTAAATCATTTTTTATGCATTATTTTGATCATGGGTTCAAAAATTCATTTCTGCCTATTGGAGAAGGTTGAGACATTGATTCTTCTTGCATTGTTTTGTGTTTGGCATGTAGTTTCTAGGGTAAAATGGTCATGATTTGATTCCTCATTTTCAATTTGTTTGGCATTTCTTTTGTTTAGGAACCCTAAAAACCCTAATAACTTAGAAAAATCATATCTTGAGATTGGTTAAGAGTTGAGAGTTCCCCTTTGGGAAGTGGTTTATTATAGGTCTAGGGTTTCTTTGGATGCCATTTTCCATTTTTTATCTTAGGGTTTGCTTCTGTTTTTGGTTTTTGTTTGATGTTTGATCCATGAACCCTAATTTGGGATTTCTCTTGCATCCTTCTTGCATTTCCTTGCATAACATGACTTGTCTTTGCATTTTGTGCATTCTTGTGATCCATTTGACATCTTAAGACATATAGAAAGCATGTTTGATCATTGCATTACATATTTGCCATGTCATTTGTCTTGTATGCTTCATAACATTTCATGCTTGTTCATGCTCCTTAACTTGCATCATTTGCATCCATGATCTTGTATGAACATCTCCATGCCATGCCTCATGTTTGCAGCACCTCATAGCATCATTTTCATCATCAACATGCTTCTGGTTTGGTCTAGCATCATGTCATTTCATTTCATTTAGCATTGCATTGCATTTCTTTCTAACATTTCAGGTGGTAAGTAAACTTGGGAAGTGAATTTGCCTTCACTTCTCATAACTTTTCTTTTCATCTCTCTTGCATCCATTGCTGCATTTCTATTTGTGTTTGAGTTTGAGCTTGCTCATTCTTCTTCTTCCCACTTTCTTTCTTCAAGTGACTTGACTTCTTGAATGAAGCAAGTTGCTTTGCTTCTCTTGATCCTTTCATCTGCTTCCTGGTGGTTCCATTGAAGACTTCTCTTGAAAACCTCACAAACTTTAGGATCAACCAAGCATGACAATGATTAGGGTTTTGATTAGTCTCCCCCATAGTTTTTACCTTTGTGTCTCTCTTTGAGTCTTCTCTTCTCATCTCATAATCAGGGACTAAACCCTAAAGGCTTTAAGACTTTGTGATTAAGCTTATGCCTGCATCCTTCTTTTAGGATGGAGTGTATAACTTTAATCCTAAGTATTAAACCCTTAATGTGTTTAAGTTCCTTAATCAATTCACTTAATAAATTATCAAGACATCACACTTGTAACTTGGGCCTTGCATTAGGGTTCTAATTCTTCCTTAAGTGGTTAAGAAGGACTAACCCTAGTGTTAATGGACAAGTCCCCCTTAAGTTGTCTTACAAACCATAAAAAACACTTCATCATCTTATCATTAAATAAAATTCACTTAATCAAAGGTTTGTTTTGTCATGGGTTTAATCCCTAATCATGGATTAAGTTGAGGAGCTTTCTTCAGCTTAAACATTCTCATCTATCATCCTTCTTTTAGGATGGTGTAATGAGTCTGTTTAATCCTTGATTATGGCTTAACCTCGTTACTTAACACTAAACAAAAACACCAAAAACATCTAAATGATCACAAGTAGGTTAATGATCTTAACCCTACATCAAAGGTGATTAAGTGTGAGAATCTGACTTCACACTTAAGGTATTCTCATTACCCCTAATCAGAGGGAAGATGTGATGAGTTTACTAACCCATTGGTTTAGGCTTAAGCTCATTATCTTATGACAAACTTCAAAAAGCAATAAAAGACTGAAAACTCAAAAACAAGCAATAATCGTCTCCTCCGGGATTCTTTTCTCATCATCTTCACTCACAAACGAGAACTTGCTTCTTCCGTCTAATGCAAGACAGTTTGCACCTGAGCCAGACAGGTCATACACTTGAGCATAGACAAGCAAGCAGTTCACAAGTCAATTCATCTTTCAGTCTCTTTGGGTCGAACTACGGTGTTCTGACTTCCTCATTGCACGAGAGGATACGTAGGCATAACTTAACAGTTATCGAACAAAAGTCTCTGTATATTCCCCCTCTTTCCAGCTTTATTCTTTAGCCTCATGATCTTGAGCATTTCACTCTGTTCTTACACTGACACTTTCATACTTCACATCACTTATACACTTTACACTGACACCTGTACATCTTTTCCAGCTATTTTATACACAAATTGCACTGACACTACCCCTTTAAAACACAAATCTTTTAAGCGTGGATCCCGTCGAGTACGACGGACAATCTGGGTGCTAATACCTTCCCAGGTTGTAACCAACCCCCTTTCTCAGTCTCTCTGGTTCGCAAACCGTCTTATCCATATCTTTCCAGGTCTATGCAGCATTGCCTTTCCTCCGGGATAAAAATGCCTAGCTGGCGACTCTATTCATTCTCCAGTGAGTTCACGGCTGTGTGTTCTCACTGTTCCCTTCGCCGACCGTTCGCGTCTGTACCTTCATCTGACCCCCGGTGTCACTTGTCGGGAGCGACAGTATCTTGCTTCGAATCTTGTCAATGGTGAGAAATAAATTGTTTTTGAGGTTAGGGATGAGCTTAGGGAGGTGAGAGGAAGTGATCTGGAGCTTTAGAGCTCCAGAAATAACCTAGGGAGTGAGTTTGAAATTTTCAGGGAGGGATGTCACCGGAGAAGACGACCGGAGCTCTTCTCCGGTGACCTGAAAGTCATTAAGTCATTAATCACGTTTAGGGCAAAGTTTGAATCTGGACCATGGATCTGGTTGACCTACGTTGACTCCCGCGTGTTTGAAGGGCTCAGATCACCCCATTAAGCCCTAATCCACGTCATTAGTTTAATTAATTAGGGTTTTATGTTAATTGAGTCATTTTGAACCTAGGCCGTCGGATGACGCGCGCAGTCTTCCCTCCATCTCCCAGTTTGAATTTGAACCTCAGGATTTGCATATTTTTTATTTTATTTCATTTTATTTCATTTTCTTTTTATTTAACTTTTACGAATTATTAAAAATAGTAAAATACTTTTAAAAATTCTGAAAATTTTTGTCAAACATTTCATTAATTTTCAGAACCCAAAAATATTTTTATTTTTATTTTTTGCATTAAAAATTATTTTTAAATCATTTAAATGTTTTTTTTAATTAGTTAATGAAAATTAATTAATTAAAAATGCATTTAGGTATTTAAAAATCACCAAAAAATTCACATTGCATTTAGAAACATTTAGAAACATTATCAAACCCTCAAACCAAATTTCTTTTTTGTTCTTGATGCCTTTTGATCATTTTCATTGGAATTAAATTCATTTTAAGGCAATATTTTGGTTCAAACTTTGAAAAATCCATTCTGCCTAACCTTTGAGAGTTTGATGATGGTTCTTCTTGCATTGCATCCTTCATAGCATTGCGTTTATAGGATAAAATTGGTTTGAATTGATCTTGCATTTTCAATTTGTTTTTTGCATTTTTCATGTTGAGGTACCCTAAAACCCTAATTGACTTAAGATAATCATAACTTTCACTAGGTTAAGGGTTAGGTCCCCTCCTTTGGGCAGTGAACTTGTGTAGGTTTAGGGTCTCTTTGATTGCATTTTCAATTTTTTATCATGTCCTTTGCTTCTGATTTTGATTTTTGCTTTGTGTGTTGATCATAAACCCTAAATTTTGCTTTCCTTTGCATCCATCCCTTATTTGCTTGCATCCAATGACTTGCCATGACATTTTGTGCATCCACATGATTCATAATACATCTTAGGACATATTAGAATCATGTTTGATCATTGCATCTTTCATTTGCCATGTTGTATGTCCATTGCATTTCATAAACATTCATGGATTTTTATGGTTCAAAACATGCCTCATTTGCATCCTTATGCTTGTATGATCATTATCATCTCTTGTCATGTGTTTGCATCATCTCCTAGCATCATTAACATCATGTTCATGCTTCTGGTTTTGATTTGCACCATGGCATTTCATCCCATTCTCATTGCATTTCATTCTCTTTTGCTAACTTTTCAGGTGGTAAGTTGTTTGAGAAGTGAATTTGCCTTCACTTCTCACAATCTCTTTTCATCTCCTTCATACTTTCTTTGCTGCATTTTGTATGTGTATTAGAGTGAGCTTGCTCATTCATGCTCTCTCTTACTTTCTTCCTTCAAGCAACTTGTCTTCTTAAGTGAAGTAAGTTATTTTGCTTCTCTCTGCTTCTTCCTCCTTTCATCTGCTTCCCCCCTTGGTGGCTCTTTGAAGATCTTTCTCTCTTAAGCCTCACAAACCCTAGGACCTCCAAGTATGATAACAATTAGGGCTTGATTAGTTCCCCACTTAGTTTTGCCTTTGTGTCACCTTTGAGTCTTCTCTCCCCATCCCATAATCAAGGATTAAACCTTGAAGGCTTTAAAGCTTTGTGATTAAGCTTATGCCTGCATCCTTCTATTAGGATGGAGTGTATAACTTTAATCCTAAGTGTTAAACCCTTAATGTGTTTAAATCCTCTAAATCAATTCACTTAATAATCATCAAGACATCAAGCTTGTAACTTGGGCCTTGCATTAGGGTTCTAATTCTTCCTTAATTGGTTAAGAAGGACTAACCCTAATGTTAATGGACAAGTCCCCCTCAAGTTGTCTTACAAACCATAAAATTCACTTCTTAATCTTACCATTAACTAAAATCCACCTTAATAAAGGCCTTGTTTTGTCATGAGGTTAATCCCTAATCATGGATTAAGTTGAGGAGCCTTCCTCAGCTTAAATGTTTTCATCTATTATCCTTCTATTAGGATGGTGTAATGGGTCCATTAAATCCTTGATTATGGCTTAAACTCATTACTTAACACTAAACAAAAACAGCAAAAGCATCTAAATAATCACAAGTAGGTTAATGGTCTTAATCCTACATCATGGTGATTAAGTGTGAAGTGCTTACTTCATACTTAAGGTACTCTCATTACCCCTAATCAGAGGGAGGATGTGATGAGTTTACTAGCCCTTGGTTTAGGCTTAAGCTCATTTACTTATGACAAACTCCAAAAAGCAATAAAAGATTGAAAACTCAAAAACAAACAATAATCGTCTCCTCCGGGATTCTTCCCTCGTCTCATTCACTCACAAACGAGAACTCGCTTCTTCCGTCTAATGCAAGACAGTTTGCACCTGAGCCAGACAAGTCATACACTTGAGCATAGACAAGTAAGCAGTTCATCAGTCAATTTATCTTTCAGTCTCTTTGAGTCAAACTACGGCGTTCTGACTTCCTCATTGCACGAGAGGATACGTAGGCATAACTTAACAGTTATCGAACAAAAGTCTCTGTATATTCCCCCTCCTTCCAGCATTATTCTTTTAGCCTCATTATCTTGAGCTCTTCACATTTATTTTACACTGACACTTGCATTCTTTCCAGCTTTGATACACAGATAGCACTGACACAACCCCTTTAAAACACAAATCTTTCAAGCGTGGATCCCGTCGAGTACTGCGGACAATCTGGGTGCTAATACCTTCCCAGGTTGTAACCAACCCCCTTTCTCAGTTTCTCTGGTTCGCAACCGTCTTATCCATATCTTTCTAGGTCTATGCAGCATTACCTTACCTCCGGGATAAAAATGCCTAGCTGGCGACTCTATTCTTTTCTTCTTCTTTCACCGCGTCTGTACCCCATTTGACTTAGCCTCATTTGGTGGGAGCGACAGCTTGGCGACTCTGTTGGGGACCCTTATACTGTAACCAGGGCTTCTGGTTCTTTTTGTGGGTTCCTCCTAGCGCTTGTTTGATTTTTGTTTACTGGGGTGTTATGTGCTATGTGTGTTTATGTATTTATGTTATCGCTTTATGTACAGTCTTGTTTATTGCTTTCTTTACAAGTTTTATACATCATACTGTCATATTATCATTCTTGCTGGATCTGGTTTGTTGTCTTGGTGGGTGGGGTTCCATTGAGAGTTTGAGGTCCTATACCTGGGACCTGAGTGACACCTAGGTGTAGACACCCCAAATTTGCCCTCTGGCTTTTGTATCTTTTTCAGCTTCTCGTTTGCATATCATACGCATTTTTGCATACCATTTGCATGTGCATGAGACATGGGATCATTTTCTGAAGAATTTGGGTTTCACGTTTTTATTTGCGGATCATCAGAAGAATTCAAAGTCCTTGGCTATGCGGCCATCAATGACATTGTTGTCTTATGCTATTGTCACTCAATTAGGGTTTATTTCCCTAGTTAAGTGTTGTTCAAGGGTTTCACGCCTGAAGGATATTCACTGATTCATCTTGCCCATCATCAGTAACGAAGCATGAATTAAGGGTCTTTTTCTCCATCAAGTTACAAGGATATTCTTTTCTTCTCAGCATCTCAGACTATTTTCTTTCTCAAAGAATAATTGGTTTCAGTTCAAGCGTGTTTGTTCATTCATGATCCAATTCAGGTGGATGTTTGACCTAATCTTGGTCAAACTATCAGGAATTTGTTTCAATTCAAGTTATCTGTGTCAATGGTTCGTTTCTCAAGTAGTGTGTATCCAAGGTTGAGTTGTGGACTTCATCAGGCTGTCAAGCAATAGTTCATGAGAAGTTTGGTTCAGGAAATTAGACTGTCAGTTATTCTATGCTTCTTCTGTGAATTCATTTTTCAAGAGGTTAATTCAGATTATTCAGAGTGATCCAAGAATTATTTTGTCAGAGGACGATTAATTCAGAGAGTTATCTGTGTCAATGGTTCGTTTCTCAAGTAGTGTGTATCCAAGGTTGTGATGTGAGATTCTTCAAAGCTATCAAGTTGTGGTTGTGTGAGATTTGGTCTAGAAAATCAAGTTCATATCATGTTCATATGTGGATTTATTTTCCCAAAGATTGATTCATTCGAATTCAGATTAATTCAGGATTTAATTGGTCAGAATTTCAAAGGAAGAATAATTCAGAGGGTTGTGGTTTCGGTTACAAGTTGTTTAGAGCTATGAATGCGCTCATCCATTTTTTAATCGGGAGTTGTTGAAAGAATTTTAAGCGTGGTCTTTGGATTGAATTTCAGTCAGGTGCATTAGTTGGAAAATATCAACAGAGGATTTATTCAAGTTTTCATTTCGAATTTTTATTTGATGACCCCTTCTCATATCCAATCTCATTTGTAAAATCCATTTATTTGTCCAAATATCCATCCAAATATCCATCTAAATATCCATTAACCTTTTTCTCTTTATCCATTTTTATACCAATTTCTATCTTTTGATATTCATTTTCCATCTTCCATTTTTATTATTAATTCCATTTATCCATACTAAACTATATTCACATCTTCTAAATACATTCTCATATCCAATTAACCATTTTTTTAGTCCACTTACCCATTACCAATTAAATTCATTTCTAACTTACATTGTCCATTTTATAAAAGAAAACAATATTTTACAAAAATTTGTCATTACTAAAAGGGCCATATCATTCTTGAGGCCAAAGCCCATTAGGAAGTAGAAATAGAATCTTGAGTTGACCTAGTATAAAGAGAAAAAACCCTAATCCCAAGAGAAGGGAGCCAAAAATTTTCCTCAATCACCACAACTTCAGCTCACTTTTCATCATACATCAACACACTCTTCACATTTTCAACCTTTTGAGACCGTCACGCAGGTTCCTCACGGCACACACACAGAACACAAACAACTCACATTTTTTTTCTTCTGTCAATCCACAACACAATAATCTTCCCCCACCTTTCTTAAACCTTTTCGTTCACACTGCAAAAAGGGGGGAAAATCGATCAAACACCAACACCCTTATTCAACAACCACCACCATTTCTTTCCTTTTTTTTCACTCTTTTCAACCTTGCTTCAACCAGCAACAACCAAAAATAAACACCCTGCACAAACATTCAACCACAACACAACTCATTACCTCTTCTTCCCAGTATTCACCCCTGTTTCAACCATTTTACAAAAAAAACATCCAACACACATCCTCTTCAGCTGGCTGCAAACCCTTCATACCGCACCTCAGAAAAGCAACAATCAACACGCGGCCTTCATCATTCACCTCAAACAACACCCACCACCGTTTTTCATATAACCTTCAGCCCTCTTCAACATCAAACACAGACCAGCCACCCCTCCATAAACACAATGTCAACAACAAATAAACCTCCAACACACTCATTTGACCCTCCTCCTTCCAATAACAATCAACATAAAATCGAAATAGAGTAGAAGAGAGATTGAGATCCAAATTCAGAAACAGAGAAATGGAAGAAGAAGATAGAGCAAAAACAGAACTCAAACAGAGGCAGGTTACGGACCGCAAGCCCAAAGCCACCGCGCGTGCGATTGAGAGGGAGAGACGGGCGCGCGAAGAGAGATGAAATAGAGAGAAGAGCGGAGAGATCGAGACCAGAAGAAGTTCAGAATCACCGCGAGCAAGTCAAAGATGAGGGTGAAATCGTTGTATCCGCGCAAGCCAAGCTGACGAGGGTGAATTCGGCGCCGTCGTTTGTTGAAGATGAAGTCGACGAAGTTGAAGCCGTCGTCGTTTGGGGAGCAAAGCCCTGGACTTTGAAGAAGACGAAGAGTGATGAAGGCCCTTGAAAGAGAGCGCGGCGGCGTCTTTTTCCTTGAAGAAGGAGAGCGAACAGAAGTTGAATTTTGGAAAGAGGAAAGAGGAATTGTGGATCTGCTTTGCCCTTCACCACCCTGTCTTAACTTTTACTTCATTTTATTTCTTCTGAATGTTTGTTTTCATACATATTATTTATTTTAACATTTGTTTTTCTTTTCATTTTTTTTATGTTATTTAAAAAAAAAAGGAAGATAAAGATCTCTTGTTGCTTGCAGTTGGACTATGGAAGCCCGTCTGACTTTCTTCGTACCACCATGTCCAGCAGCACGCGGACCCCTTCATGCTTTTGTTATTGGGCTTTTAAGCCCGTTTGAATCTTTTCTTACCCCCCTGTTTTGGTTATTTCTTTTTCTTTAATTTGCTGTTTTAAATTTCTAGTTTTATTAAGATTAATTAAGGTTTAGTTTAGAATTTTGTTAGAATTTTATAATAGTTGTGTTTACTAATTTCAACATGGTTGGTTTTAATTAATTTTGGTTAGTTTATATATATGTATATATAATTCTCTATTAATTTTTGTGCTAAAGTTTAGAATTTTGTTAGAATTTTATTATAGTTTTATCATAGTTAGTTTCGATTAATTTAGTTCATTTGAATCAGATTGAATTTAATTTTGGTTTTAGCTTTGGATGATGATTTGTAGGCTTATTGCTTGATTTAGAGGATGGCGGGCTTGACTCGGTTTTAGCCTTGCGATTGTTTATTCGCTCTTGGATTATTGACTTGAAGTCTACATTAGACCGATTCCATGATGTGGGACAATTGTGTTTGACTTGTTGAATCCACTTTGGACTTTGCATACTTCTTGGTATTTCTTCTTTTTGGCACGTTTTGAAAAGGCAACGGACCTTCTCCGTTAGGTATCATTGATGGCCCGATTTTAATTACTACATGTTGTTGCATCTGGAAGTCCTACTGGTGTAGGCTCTGTTTGTTCATTATTCATCTTATCTCCATATCGCATCCTCATCATTTTTTTTTATCTTATCTCATCTCCATATTGCATTCTCTTATTCTTATCTTATTTCTTATTCATCTTATCTTATTCCTCATATTCTTTTATTCTTCTTAACTTAAGGTGTGCCTAGGCCACCATGGAGCTTCTCCTTTCATCTTTCTTTTCTTCTTTTCTTCTCCTTCATTAGGATAGTGAGCCTCACTAACCCTTAGGACATCCGAGCATGTAAATATTTTGATTAGTCACCCCACTTAGTTTTCACCTTTGTGTCTCTTTTGAGTCTTCTCTTCTCACCTCATAATCAGGGACTAAACCCTAAAGGCTTTAAGACTTTGTGATTAAGCTTATGCCTGCATCCTTCTCTTAGGATGGAGTGTGTAACTTTAATCCTAAGTATTAAACCCTTAAGGTGTTTAAATCTCTTAATCAATCCATCTAATAATTATCAAGACATCACACTTGTAACTTGGGCCTTGCATTAGGGTTCTAATTCTTCCTTAAGTGGTTAAGAAGGACTAACCCTAGTGTTAATGGACAAGTCCCCCTCAAGTTGTCTTACAAATCATAAAAATCACTTCATCATCATACCATTAAATAAAATCCACTTAATCAAAGGTTTGTTTTGTCATGGGTTTAATCCCTAATCATGGATTAAGTTGAGGAGTTTTTCTCAGCTTAAACATTCTCATCTATCATCCTTCTTTTAGGATGGTGTAATGGGTCTGTTTAATCCTTGATTATGGCTTAACCTCATTACTCAACACTAAACAAAATCACAAAAACATCTAAATAATCACAAGTAGGTTAATGCTCTTAATCCTGCATCAAAGGTGATTAAGTGTGAGAATCTGACTTCACACTTAAGGTATTCTCATTACCCCTAATCAGAGGGAAGATGTGATGAGTTTACTAACCCATTGGTTTAGGCTTAAGCTCATTAACTTATGACAAACTTCAAAAGCAATAAAAGACTGAAAACTCAAAAACAAACAATAATCGTCTCCTCCGGGATTCTTTTCTCATCATCTTCACTCACAATCGAGAACTTGCTTCTTCCGTCTAATGCAAGACAGTTAGCACCTGAGCCAGACAGGTCATACACTTGAGCATAGGCAAGCAAGCAGTTCACCAGTCAATTCATCTTTCAGTCTCTTTGGGTCGAACTACGGTGTTCTGACTTCCTCATTGCACGAGAGGATACGTAGGCATAACTTAACAGTTATCGAACAAAAGTCTCTGTACATTCCCCCTCTTCCCATCATCATTCTTTTAGCCTCATGATCTTGAGCATCTTATTCCTTTTCTTACACTGACACATCATTTATACACTTCACTTCTCTTACACTGACACCTGTACATCTTTCCAGCTCTTTTACACACAAATTGCACAGACACTACCCCTTTAAAACACAAATCTTTTAAGCGTGGATCCCGTCGAGTACGGCGGACAATCTGGGTGCTAATACCTTCCCAGGTTGTAACCAACCCCCTTTCTCAGTCTCTCTGGTTCGCAAACCGTCTTATCCATATCTTTCTAGGTCTATGCAGCATTGCCTTTCCCCCGGGATAAAAATGCCTAGCTGGCGACTCTTTTCATCTCCAGTGAGTTCACGGCTGTGTGTTCTCATTGTCCCTCTCGCCGATCGTTCGCGTCTGTACCTTCATCTGGACCCTGTTTCATTTGTCGGGAGCGACAGCTTGGCGACTCTGCTGGGGATCCTTATATTGCAACCAGGGCTTCTGGTTCTTTTTGTGGGTTCCTCCTAGCGCTTGATTGATTTGTGTTTACTGGGGTGTTATGTGCTTATTTGTGCTTGTATTTATTTTTGTTTATTGCTTTATGTACAGTTGCTTTACTGCTTTCTTTATTGCTTTTGTACATATCATGCTGTCATGCTGTCTGGCTGGATCTGGTTTTGCTTTGGTGGGTGGGGTTTCTATTGAGAGTTAAGGTCCTATACCTGGGACCTGAGTGACACCTAGGCTAGAGTGGTTCATATTCTTTCCCATTCCATCTCGGTCTGGTGCGGGAATATGAAACACGGTTCAGATATGGGTTTCTTCTTGAGAACTCTGTGTTGCAGATTTCCTGCAGTGCTAGGGCTATCTGGGAAGCCTGCTAAGTCTGGATGACCTTTATTATGACCTTCAGAAACTGAGGAGAATTAGAGGAGGATTTTTTATGGTTATTGTAAACATTGTACCTCCGGGTTGGAAGTGTTTACACTTCTCATAACTGATCCAAGTCTGAGGATCTTTGTTTTAGAACACCACCTGTGAGGGGGTTGGGCTGTTTACAGGTTTGCAGGAACCCTTGACCTCAACATACCCTCATTGCCAGTACAATTGTTTGATCCGGTCACTATGATCCTGAAGTTATTGACCTCCGGTCTTCAGTTACTATTTCGGGTTACTATACAGAGATCTTGTGGTTACAGACACTTGATTCTTGGCGGTATCCCAGATTCCAGGCAGTTTCCAGCTGTGATCCCATGTCTTTGCATCTTTTGCATCATCATATTGCATTTTGCATTTGCATTTGCATTGCATTTTCCTCTTCCAGAGAACTCATCCTTCCTCTTTTGTCCATGACCAGCCAGCTGATTTCCCGGTACTCAGTTTGAACAAGTGTTAATTGTTGGAAGACGACAGTGTTTGAAGGAAGTTTGAGCAGTGTCAAGAGGTAAAGGGTCAGATTGGAAGCCGTCAGTAGCTATGTCAGAGAACAACCGTCAGAATGTTGAGTTTCCACCTGGTTTCACTTCAATGACCAATCCTCTGTATGGTCTTTCTCCTGATGAAGATCTTCCACAAGTGAACAATCTTGCTCAAGCTCAGCCTGCACAGACCCCGATCGTGAATCAGAATGTACCTGAACCATCTGTTGTCCGAGGTGGACCTTCATCTTCTTCTGATACTGTGAACTATCAGGGCATTCAACTGAAGATTGCAAAGCTTTTCAAGCCAAGGTCCAACAATTGATAGACAAGGGCTACATTTCCTTTCCAGAAGGAAGCTTGGTTGTGCATGTCAACCTCTCACCTGTTTGAGTTTGAAGACTTCGGAGGAGCGTCTCCTGATTTCAGTGGTCCAGACAACAAAACGTCATCAGAGTTGGTGATCACTGTATCCTTTTATCATTTGCATTGTAGTTTCTTTCCTGTTAGCAGCTACTTGTATTTTAAGCAATGTTATTTTTGAATGGTAATGTTAATGTAGTGATCTTGCATTTTTGAATCAATTATGTCGCATTCGCTCATTTTTTCTTTCCTTGCATCAAAAACGAAAAACAAAAAAATTGCATTCATTTACCTCCCATTTATTTCACTGTTGTTTAGCAGGTTTGAGGGAGGATGATGACAACTGAATACCCATAATTGTTGAAGGTATGCTTTCAGGGTAGAACCTGCTGACGATGTACAGGCATTGCTTCAATTCCCAAACACCGGAGATATAAGGAAGATAGACCCTCGTCAACCCCTTTGAGCCTTGAAGCAGGAGTTTCTTTTCTGAGCGAAAAAACCCTCACATTTAACCCGGGGCAGGGTAGTCATCAGTTAATTTGACCGAGCGTTCAAATTTCCAAAGGAGTGTGCATCCGAGGATCCATTACCTTTATTCATTACACCTCAAGAGGTCGAGGGACGTGAAACCACAATGGTTATCCCTCAACAACAAAGGAATGAGGCAGTCAACCCTTTCAGCAAGTCATGACAAGCCAGTGTCACGCGATTTGTTCAAAAAATCAGAGAAAAAAAAGAAATAAAGCCCGCTAAGTCGAAAATATGTGAAAACATATGACTTAGGCAAAAGTTAGAGCATCCCGCTGGACTTCGAAATCGAAAAAATTCAAAAAGAATCAGTCCAGGCAAAAGTTAGGGAGTAAAAAAATGATGAAAGAGAATCTTCCATGAGAACAAAATCGTGTGACCAGACACAAAGTCAGAATGGGTGACTGTTACTCCAAGAAACCTCATTGGTGCTTAAACCATCAACGTCATTGGTTCCTCAATCATTACAAAACCCTTGTGAGAAGCGAGCGCTTAAGTCGAATTAGCTGAACATAGGACTGGAGAACATCAAGGAGAATGGGTGGGCACAGATAAAATTTGAGCCATAAATCTTTCTTTCTAAAACCGTGAACCAGACCACGTTACAACCCTTGAAAGTCCTAATTGAATCAGGTTCAATTCTGAAAGCATACTACGACAAGGTTGCGTAAACTGACTCCTAAAGGATTGCTAACTCAACACTACGTTTGGACCAATCGTCCATTCGTCACACACGGTCACAGCATCAAAATAAAATAGATTTTCAAAACTTGCATGTGCACTGCATTAAAATTACCATTTGTGAATGTACATTTTTAATTGCAAGTTAGTTTGTGACACCAGGGAAATTCCTACAAAGAGCAATCGCGAGGGAACTTGATCATTCAACAATGATGACCAGAATCAAGAGCATCTTGTCAGCCTATGAATCAGGGGCATGTTATCCAGTGGTTTTGTCAACCAAGGAATCTGTCAGGGTAAAGAGAGTTCCCAAGCATCAGTTGATCGAGGAACGTCATTCAAAGTCAGTTGATCAGAGCTGAATCTGCCAAACAGGGGCAGGACACCCGGAGTTTCCGTGGACTAAGGGTCAATTCTTCCAATGCTCAGTCAGAATGAATCAAGTCGCTTACACGCTCATACCGGGGCAGAATAATTCCAGAGCTCACTAAGTGCAACCCTCCTCGAGAGGACATCCAGGTCTGCTATTCCAGAAATTGGATAATCAGCAACAGTCTGTTCAGAGACTCGCCCAACAGGGGAAAATTTTAGCTACACAGAGCAATTTGAATCAGTGATCTTCGAGTTCAAGACGAGTATCGGGAAATCGTGCTACCCACCGTCGCCTTTGTCACCCTTCTCAACCAGAAGCCTTGTCACATAAGACCTTTCTTCCCATCCTCGGGAGTTTTTCTGGCTTTTCATAAGCATTGCATAAATCATTTGCATACATTACTCATGTCGCTCGAGCATATAAAGCATACGCATCATATTTGCATTGGGCATTCCCCGTAACATCAATCTCAGTTCAGAGGGCCTCGTAACCCAACCTCTCGACCTTTCAAAGCCCAGTTCTTGTCTGGCAAACCGTTCAAAGTCCAGTTCTCGTCTGGCAAACCCTTTTAAAGTCTAGTCCTCGTCTGGCAGACAAACCCAAAGTCCAGTTCTCGTCTGGCAAACCATTCCGAAGTCCAGTTCACGTCTGGCGAACCAACTTCAAATACCAGTTCCCGTCTGGTAGGCGAATCCTTTAACCAGTTCTCGTCTGGTCACCTTTTCATTCAACCCATTGAACGCCAGTTCTCGTCTGGTAGTCATTCTTTTTCAGAGTCAATTCTCGTTTGACAATGAACCCCAAGTAGTCAGTTCTCGTCTGACGACTTATTCTTTGCCCATCAGTTCTCGTCTGTTGGCCTACCTTCAATAAACCAGTTCTCGTCTGGTAATTCACCTTCAAAAGTCCAATTGCTTGGCAACCAAAAAAAATATATCTATCAACCTGGCCCTAGCGCCCAACCATCCTTGTTTCATATCTTTGGTTATGAGCATACGTCTGCATCTTGCATCATTTGCATTGCATCTTCATACTGCATGGTTTCGGTTTTAGTTCTGATGTGGGGCAAGAATCGTTTCAAGACGTAATCTGAGGCAGTTATCTCAAGACTTGTTGAATTTCTGTGAAAGTTTGAAGACACCGGGGCAATCCTGGATGCCATGTCTTCTGTAAAATCCTCTGAAGACGACCTTTTTATGGATGATGCAGTATGGTATAATTGAGGAGTTAAGGGAATGCTTGGTCACTCTGGATGATCAGTAATGCTTTTGTTGAGCTCAGAAGTTTGAAGCATTGTGTTAATTCTCAGGGAATGTCTGGTATTTATTTTACTAGCAAAGCATTGGAAGTTTATTTCTTCCCCGAGCATAAAGATTTTCTTTCAGCCGACAAGATTCCCTCATGAGGAGTTGGTTATTCGCATTCAGTCAAAGCCAATTTTCATCGGCATATCTTCCCAACACTGCTGTTATGCTATACTTGGGGCATATTTTGATTCTCCAGCAAAGTCTCTCCTCAGCAGAGCATTGCCAAATCTTTTCTCAACTATGCCAGAAGGTTGACATCCCCAGCTGAGTTGGAACAACGATATCCCCAGCAGAACTTCAAGGCTAACTGAATCGTTCTCGTCCCCAAGCGGACTTATCTTTCCACAGCGAAGTTTTCCCAACAGGCAGCTGAAGGCCTTGCTTCCCCACAAAGTTAGAATTATCAGAATTCCCTCCTCAGCAGGATTGTGTGATCAAGCATCTTCCCTAGCCAAGTCTAAAGATGATCTTTCCCCATAGAGTCATCGGGATTCTCATTTCCAAGGGATTTCCTCAGCAGAGCAAGAAGAAATTCTCCCCAGTGGAGTCAGAGCAGGATGATCAAATCCTTAGCAGATGTTCAAAGCAGTTAAACGAAGTATACCTCACGCAGAGTCGTCTTTCCTCCAGTGAAAACCTCTCCAACAAGCATCAGGTTGCCAACACTTCGTTCCCATCAGAGTTAAAAGCTTTCAACCCGTCAGCAGTATACAAAATACTTCCCAAATTCCCCAGCGGAGAGCTAAAGCTAAAACAGTTGCCTCACATTCACAAACATCAGTATATACTCCTTGTGGCACCCGTCCGTGTCATATCCCCAGCAGAAAGCCAAAGTATCCCCTTTGCACTCACAGATACACATATATACAACTTTCTTGACATCCGTCCGTGTCACTTTCCCCAGCACAATAACCTAAACACTTTGTATATCAGATACTTGTTACTATTATACTTTTCTTCTTTCGACACTCGTCCGTGTCACTCTCCCCAACAGTTAAACACTCATCTATACACCACTCATACTACTCATACTTATACAGATACTCGTCCGTATCTTATATACACCATCTATATCCCCACAGATTCGACACTAGTCCTTGTTCTTTGTTAACCAGTTGGTACTCGTCCGTACCATCATCTCAGAACATTGCATCTAGCGTTTGTTTCTACATGATTCTCGTCCGTATCATAGTCTTAAGGATGCACGTCCGCATCTTTAATCCATACACTGTGTCAAACACTTATGTCTTCTTGAATATAGATACTCGTCCGTGTCTACTATTCCCCAGAAGAGTCCCTTCAGATTCAACACTCGTCCGTGTTCTCTGTTAACCAGTTGATACTCGTCCGTATCATCATCTCGGAACATGTGTCAGTACTTGTTTCTACATGATACTCGTCTGTATCATAGTCTTAAAGATGCTCGTCCGCATCTTTAATCTATACACAACATACCAAACACTTATACCTTTCTTTTCTTGGATGTAAACGCTCGTCCGTGTTTACTATTCCCCAGTAGATCGCCAACAAAGCAAATTTTCCTTTTTATCTAACACTCGTCCTGTGTTATGATAACCCTGAGAGCAGCCGTACCCTGCTAGGTGGTCGTCCTCCACCTCTTGATGGTCGTCCTCCATCATGCTCATCCGATGGCCGTCCCCATCGTTGATATTTAGCAGCCGTCCCCTGCTAGGTGGTCATCCTCCACCTCTTGATGATCGTCCTTCATCATTTTATCCAATGGCCGTCCCCATTTTTGATTTTGGTTATCTGGCATTCGTCCTATGTCATGACAAACCTTGAGAGCAGCCGTCCCCTGCTAGGTGGTCGTCCTCCACCTCTTGATGGTCGTCCTCCATTATGCTCGTCCGATGGCCGTCCCCATCGTTGACCTTTTATCCGATGGCCGTCCCCATCGTTGATACTTTTGGCAGCCGTACCCTGCCAGGTGGTCGTCCTCCACCTTAGATGACCGTCCCTCATCTTAACCCAACAGAGCAGCCGTCCCCTGCTAGGTGATCGTCCTTCACCTTTGATGACCGTACCTCATCATCTGTTTATTTCATTTATTCTTTAACCCGATGGTCGTCCCCGTCGTGGTCCCTTTTCCTTTTAGCCCGATGGCCGTCCCCATCGTCGGTTACCCTGCTTTATGAACTTGATGGCCGTCCCCGTCATGTTTCATTTATTTCCCAGAGAATTTTACAGCTTTATCTTGATGGCCGTCCTCATCATATTTTCTTATTTTTCCCAGCTAGTCGGCCGTCCCCGTCTTGGCTTTACCTTTTATTCCCAGCATGTCGGCCGTCCCCGTTATTGCTTTACTTCACACACTTTGCCCAGCATGTCGGTCGTCCCCGTCATTGCTCTTTACCCAGCAGTCGTCCTCTGCTCGACGGTCGTCCTCCGTCGCCCACACTTTACAATATACTTTGTTTTCTCTTGCAATCTATATCCCTTTTCTTCTTCATTCTGTGAGTGCAAATTTCGGGGTCTTTTGGGTATTCAATCACTGTTTATCTTGAACGTCTAATAGCCGTTGCTCTCATCCTTTTCAGATTAACAGTTGCTTGAATAGGGGCAGCTGTAGACACCCCAAATTTGCCCTCTGGCTTTTGTATCTTTTTCAGCTTCTCGTTTGCATATCATACGCATTTTTGCATACCATTTGCATGTGCATGAGACATGGGATCATTTTCTGAAGAATTTGGGTTTCACGTTTTTATTTGCGGATCATCAGAAGAATTCAAAGTCCTTGGCTATGCGGCCATCAATGACATTGTTGTCTTATGCTATTGTCACTCAATTAGGGTTTATTTCCCTAGTTAAGTGTTGTTCAAGGGTTTCACGCCTGAAGGATATTCACTGATTCATCTTGCCCATCATCAGTAACGAAGCATGAATTAAGGGTCTTTTTCTCCATCAAGTTACAAGGATATTCTTTTCTTCTCAGCATCTCAGACTATTTTCTTTCTCAAAGAATAATTGGTTTCAGTTCAAGCGTGTTTGTTCATTCATGATCCAATTCAGGTGGATGTTTGACCTAATCTTGGTCAAACTATCAGGAATTTGTTTCAATTCAAGTTATCTGTGTCAATGGTTCGTTTCTCAAGTAGTGTGTATCCAAGGTTGAGTTGTGGACTTCATCAGGCTGTCAAGCAATAGTTCATGAGAAGTTTGGTTCAGGAAATTAGACTGTCAGTTATTCTATGCTTCTTCTGTGAATTCATTTTTCAAGAGGTTAATTCAGATTATTCAGAGTGATCCAAGAATTATTTTGTCAGAGGACGATTAATTCAGAGAGTTATCTGTGTCAATGGTTCGTTTCTCAAGTAGTGTGTATCCAAGGTTGTGATGTGAGATTCTTCAAAGCTATCAAGTTGTGGTTGTGTGAGATTTGGTCTAGAAAATCAAGTTCATATCATGTTCATATGTGGATTTATTTTCCCAAAGATTGATTCATTCGAATTCAGATTAATTCAGGATTTAATTGGTCAGAATTTCAAAGGAAGAATAATTCAGAGGGTTGTGGTTTCGGTTACAAGTTGTTTAGAGCTATGAATGCGCTCATCCATTTTTTAATCGGGAGTTGTTGAAAGAATTTTAAGCGTGGTCTTTGGATTGAATTTCAGTCAGGTGCATTAGTTGGAAAATATCAACAGAGGATTTATTCAAGTTTTCATTTCGAATTTTTATTTGATGACCCCTTCTCATATCCAATCTCATTTGTAAAATCCATTTATTTGTCCAAATATCCATCCAAATATCCATCTAAATATCCATTAACCTTTTTCTCTTTATCCATTTTTATACCAATTTCTATCTTTTGATATTCATTTTCCATCTTCCATTTTTATTATTAATTCCATTTATCCATACTAAACTATATTCACATCTTCTAAATACATTCTCATATCCAATTAACCATTTTTTTAGTCCACTTACCCATTACCAATTAAATTCATTTCTAACTTACATTGTCCATTTTATAAAAGAAAACAATATTTTACAAAAATTTGTCATTACTAAAAGGGCCATATCATTCTTGAGGCCAAAGCCCATTAGGAAGTAGAAATAGAATCTTGAGTTGACCTAGTATAAAGAGAAAAAACCCTAATCCCAAGAGAAGGGAGCCAAAAATTTTCCTCAATCACCACAACTTCAGCTCACTTTTCATCATACATCAACACACTCTTCACATTTTCAACCTTTTGAGACCGTCACGCAGGTTCCTCACGGCACACACACAGAACACAAACAACTCACATTTTTTTTCTTCTGTCAATCCACAACACAATAATCTTCCCCCACCTTTCTTAAACCTTTTCGTTCACACTGCAAAAAGGGGGAAAAATCGATCAAACACCAACACCCTTATTCAACAACCACCACCATTTCTTTCCTTTTTTTTCACTCTTTTCAACCTTGCTTCAACCAGCAACAACCAAAAATAAACACCCTGCACAAACATTCAACCACAACACAACTCATTACCTCTTCTTCCCAGTATTCACCCCTGTTTCAACCATTTTACAAAAAAAACATCCAACACACATCCTCTTCAGCTGGCTGCAAACCCTTCATACCGCACCTCAGAAAAGCAACAATCAACACGCGGCCTTCATCATTCACCTCAAACAACACCCACCACCGTTTTTCATATAACCTTCAGCCCTCTTCAACATCAAACACAGACCAGCCACCCCTCCATAAACACAATGTCAACAACAAATAAACCTCCAACACACTCATTTGACCCTCCTCCTTCCAATAACAATCAACATAAAATCGAAATAGAGTAGAAGAGAGATTGAGATCCAAATTCAGAAACAGAGAAATGGAAGAAGAAGATAGAGCAAAAACAGAACTCAAACAGAGGCAGGTTACGGACCGCAAGCCCAAAGCCACCGCGCGTGCGATTGAGAGGGAGAGACGGGCGCGCGAAGAGAGATGAAATAGAGAGAAGAGCGGAGAGATCGAGACCAGAAGAAGTTCAGAATCACCGCGAGCAAGTCAAAGATGAGGGTGAAATCGTTGTATCCGCGCAAGCCAAGCTGACGAGGGTGAATTCGGCGCCGTCGTTTGTTGAAGATGAAGTCGACGAAGTTGAAGCCGTCGTCGTTTGGGGAGCAAAGCCCTGGACTTTGAAGAAGACGAAGAGTGATGAAGGCCCTTGAAAGAGAGCGCGGCGGCGTCTTTTTCCTTGAAGAAGGAGAGCGAACAGAAGTTGAATTTTGGAAAGAGGAAAGAGGAATTGTGGATCTGCTTTGCCCTTCACCACCCTGTCTTAACTTTTACTTCATTTTATTTCTTCTGAATGTTTGTTTTCATACA
This sequence comes from Lathyrus aphaca, assembly GCA_963966055.1. Taxonomy (NCBI): domain Eukaryota; kingdom Viridiplantae; phylum Streptophyta; class Magnoliopsida; order Fabales; family Fabaceae; genus Lathyrus; species Lathyrus aphaca. The sequence goes on along the minus strand of OZ014519.1, from coordinate 518,790,918 downwards.
TATTATTTATTTTAACATTTGTTTTTCTTTTCATTTTTTTTATGTTATTTAAAAAAAAAAGGAAGATAAAGATCTCTTGTTGCTTGCAGTTGGACTATGGAAGCCCGTCTGACTTTCTTCGTACCACCATGTCCAGCAGCACGCGGACCCCTTCATGCTTTTGTTATTGGGCTTTTAAGCCCGTTTGAATCTTTTCTTACCCCCCTGTTTTGGTTATTTCTTTTTCTTTAATTTGCTGTTTTAAATTTCTAGTTTTATTAAGATTAATTAAGGTTTAGTTTAGAATTTTGTTAGAATTTTATAATAGTTGTGTTTACTAATTTCAACATGGTTGGTTTTAATTAATTTTGGTTAGTTTATATATATGTATATATAATTCTCTATTAATTTTTGTGCTAAAGTTTAGAATTTTGTTAGAATTTTATTATAGTTTTATCATAGTTAGTTTCGATTAATTTAGTTCATTTGAATCAGATTGAATTTAATTTTGGTTTTAGCTTTGGATGATGATTTGTAGGCTTATTGCTTGATTTAGAGGATGGCGGGCTTGACTCGGTTTTAGCCTTGCGATTGTTTGTTCGCTCTTGGATTATTGACTTGAAGTCTACATTAGACCGATTCCATGATGTGGGACAATTGTGTTTGACTTGTTGAATCCACTTTGGACTTTGCATACTTCTTGGTATTTCTTCTTTTTGGCACGTTTTGAAAAGGCAACGGACCTTCTCCGTTAGGTATCATTGATGGCCCGATTTTAATTACTACATGTTGTTGCATCTGGAAGTCCTACTGGTGTAGGCTCTGTTTGTTCATTATTCATCTTATCTCCATATCGCATCCTCATCATTTTTTTTTTATCTTATCTCATCTCCATATTGCATTCTCTTATTCTTATCTTATTTCTTATTCATCTTATCTTATTCCTCATATTCTTTTATTCTTCTTAACTTAAGGTGTGCCTAGGCCACCATGGAGCTTCTCCTTTCATCTTTCTTTTCTTCTTTTCTTCTCCTTCATTAGGATAGTGAGCCTCACTAACCCTTAGGACATCCGAGCATGTAAATATTTTGATTAGTCACCCCACTTAGTTTTCACCTTTGTGTCTCTTTTGAGTCTTCTCTTCTCACCTCATAATCAGGGACTAAACCCTAAAGGCTTTAAGACTTTGTGATTAAGCTTATGCCTGCATCCTTCTCTTAGGATGGAGTGTGTAACTTTAATCCTAAGTATTAAACCCTTAAGGTGTTTAAATCTCTTAATCAATCCATCTAATAATTATCAAGACATCACACTTGTAACTTGGGCCTTGCATTAGGGTTCTAATTCTTCCTTAAGTGGTTAAGAAGGACTAACCCTAGTGTTAATGGACAAGTCCCCCTCAAGTTGTCTTACAAATCATAAAAATCACTTCATCATCATACCATTAAATAAAATCCACTTAATCAAAGGTTTGTTTTGTCATGGGTTTAATCCCTAATCATGGATTAAGTTGAGGAGTTTTTCTCAGCTTAAACATTCTCATCTATCATCCTTCTTTTAGGATGGTGTAATGGGTCTGTTTAATCCTTGATTATGGCTTAACCTCATTACTCAACACTAAACAAAATCACAAAAACATCTAAATAATCACAAGTAGGTTAATGCTCTTAATCCTGCATCAAAGGTGATTAAGTGTGAGAATCTGACTTCACACTTAAGGTATTCTCATTACCCCTAATCAGAGGGAAGATGTGATGAGTTTACTAACCCATTGGTTTAGGCTTAAGCTCATTAACTTATGACAAACTTCAAAAGCAATAAAAGACTGAAAACTCAAAAACAAACAATAATCGTCTCCTCCGGGATTCTTTTCTCATCATCTTCACTCACAATCGAGAACTTGCTTCTTCCGTCTAATGCAAGACAGTTAGCACCTGAGCCAGACAGGTCATACACTTGAGCATAGGCAAGCAAGCAGTTCACCAGTCAATTCATCTTTCAGTCTCTTTGGGTCGAACTACGGTGTTCTGACTTCCTCATTGCACGAGAGGATACGTAGGCATAACTTAACAGTTATCGAACAAAAGTCTCTGTACATTCCCCCTCTTCCCATCATCATTCTTTTAGCCTCATGATCTTGAGCATCTTATTCCTTTTCTTACACTGACACATCATTTATACACTTCACTTCTCTTACACTGACACCTGTACATCTTTCCAGCTCTTTTACACACAAATTGCACAGACACTACCCCTTTAAAACACAAATCTTTTAAGCGTGGATCCCGTCGAGTACGGCGGACAATCTGGGTGCTAATACCTTCCCAGGTTGTAACCAACCCCCTTTCTCAGTCTCTCTGGTTCGCAAACCGTCTTATCCATATCTTTCTAGGTCTATGCAGCATTGCCTTTCCCCCGGGATAAAAATGCCTAGCTGGCGACTCTCTTCATCTCCAGTGAGTTCACGGCTGTGTGTTCTCATTGTCCCTCTCGCCGATCGTTCGCGTCTGTACCTTCATCTGGACCCTGTTTCATTTGTCGGGAGCGACACTAGGCTAGAGTAGTTCATATTTTTTCCCATTCCATTTCGGTCTGGTGCGGGAATATGAAACACAATTCAGATGTGTGTTTCTTCTTGAGAACTCTGTGCTACAGATTTCCTGTAGTGCTAGGGCTATCTGGGAAGCCTGCTAAGTCTGGATGACCTTTATTATTGACCTTCAGAAACTGAGGTGAATTAGAGGAGGATCTTTTATGATTATTGTAAACACTGTGCCTCCGGGTTAGAAGTGTTTGCACTTCTCATAACTGATCCAAGTCTGAGGATCCTTGTTCTAGAACACCACCTGTGAGGGGGTTGGGCTGTTTACAGGTTTGCAGGTACCACTGGCCACATCATACCTTGATACTGGTTTTGTTTAAGAATGCTTCACTTTGGACAGTTCTTGTGATTTAACCCTGGACATGTGACTCTTTATTTGAGTCCCCTACCTTGGTTACTGGATTTATGAACCTCCATCTGGACTTCTTGAACATACATGGTCTTATATCAAGACAGATAATCAGATCCAGCTTGATCACAAACCCTTGCATATCATTTGCATACATCATCATCTGCATCATTTAACATTTGTTTATTTGTTTTTCAGGGTATCCACATTGTATCTGGCTTGGTTTTGACCCCTTCATCTGCATAGACCTCTGTTTCATCAGCTATCTGCTTCAGCTATTCTCTCCAGTTGTTTGCTTCATCCATCTTCATCATCACCAGCATCATCCTATCAGTGGACCATCTCCAATACCAGTCTTGATTTTCATCAGCACTTGTCTTCAGCTCTTCATCAGCAGTCATGGCTCCTCCCAGGAAAAGCAACATTTCATACCATTTCTTTGAGCCTGTGTTGACTGGTATCAGGCAGGTCCAGTCACTTATCACCCCAGACCACATCCCATTATTCAGAGAGCATTATGGAGGTATCCTTGATATGGTCATGGATCTAGACCCTTCTCAGAGGAGTATGATCCACACCTGCCTACAGTTTTATGACCCTCCCTTGAGATGTTTCCCATTTTCAGACTTCCAGCTAGGACCTCTGTTGGAGGAGTTTTCATCATTGATTGGAGTACCTGTCACGGGTGGAGTCCCCTTCAACCCAGAGATGACTTCTCCCAGCAATGGAGAAGTGGTAAAAGCACTATACCTGGAGCCTACTTTAATTGAGCAGAACATGACAACAAAGCCTGGGATCCCTGGTTTACACTTGGACTTCTTGATTCCTCAGGCCATCCTGAAGGCCTCCTTGGGAGAATGGAGGGCAGTTTGTGCACTGTTAGCCCTCAGTATATATGGGGTTGTACTGTTTGCAGATGAGCCCAAATTTATCAGCAGGAATGCCATTCATCTTTTCCTTCTGAGGAACCCAGTACCCACATTGCTGGGAGATTTCTATTACTCCACTCATCAGAGGAATGAGAAACAAAGGGGGAAGTTAGTGATATGTTGTGCTCCTTTGTTTCACACCTGGATGCTCAGACACCTGCCCAAGACAGATGCCTTCTTGAATCCTCACCAACAAAATAATTGGGCCAAGAGGCTCATTGCTTTGACTTCAGATGACATCAGGTGGTGCACCTAGAGCACCAAAGGCAAAGACATAATCACCAGCTGTGGGCAATACCCAAATGTACCTTTGATAGGAGTAAAGGGTTGTATCAACTACAATCCTCTGCTGTTTAAAAGACAACTGGGCTATGCTTTGGTTCACCCTCCTAGAGTGCAAGATTTAGCTGTGAGCTTGTATTGTGAGATAAAGCCTGATCTAGCTGCTGTCAGACAAGTATCCTGGGCTTGGGACAACATCCAGACAAAAGGGATGGCTATTCTTGGAAGATGCAATAATGTTGCTTCAGCTCAGTACTATGATTGGTCCCGTACTAGAGCTCAGATTACCGGAATGCCTTTCACCATTGAGGACATACCAGGACCCTCTACAGTACCACCTCTAGCAACTGTCAGTCTGGAAGAATTTGAGAAGCTGAAGGAAAGGAATGAGAATCTATCTCAAGCTCTGAAGAAGACCCTTTGGGAAAGGAGTGATGGTCGTCTGGACATTGAGAGGTTGGAGAAGCTTAAGGTGGAGCATCTGGCTAAGATTGAGAAAACAGAGGGCTACATCAAGAAAGCAAGGGCTGGGGAGCAAATATTGAAGAATGCCTGCAAAGAAGCCAAGTATCAGCAGGATAGGACTGAGCTTTATCTGCAAGAGAGTCAGGCTAGGTGGGTCAGGATCACTGAAGCCCGGACACAAGAAGATCAGAAAACTCAGGCCAGGATTGAACAGTTAGAGGCCAATGAGAAGAAGCAATAGGAAGCTTTGTTGGCAGCCCAGAAGGAGATTTCAGAGTTGAAGCTTAGGGCTGGTTTGAAGAGGTCCAAGGATCAGGATAGGCACAAGAGGCTGACCACTGCCATTGCTACCAGAAACCTCCTCATCAGAGACCTCACAGAGCATCCATCTGGTCCAGTGACTGAGGCACTTCTGAAGGAGGTTAAGGAGGATGAGTTTGGACTGGATGTCTGACTTTTTGATTGTTTTTGTTTCTTATTTGGTGTACTTTTCTTTTGTGTTGTATTTTGACCTTTCAGGGGCATATGTTGTAAAAAAAACTATGTATTATCCAGTATGTGTAATGTATTTTAGTTTGTTTCCATTTTGGAGCTTTCTTTTCTTAGCAAAGTCAAAAGCATCTTCCTCGGGGTCTGGAAAGGTCAAAACCAAGAACCAAGCCGGATACCTTGGAAAACAAATAAGCATACTGCATTGCATACTAACTTTGTTTTGTTTTGTAGGTGTTGTTGTTATTGGTTCCTAACTCTGTTGTGGTTTCAGGAAATATTGCTCGCAGAAGAGTGTTCCCCGTCAACCGTACGCACCGGTACTCTACTCGCAACAACCTTCCTGATATCCAAATGGACCAAGTACAGCACGATCTGACTGAGGTCAGGACTTAGATGGCCAATGAAAGAGTGGAGATGAGGAATCAAATGGATCAATTCATGACTATAATGACTGGCTTGGCTCAGAGCCAAGAAAGGTTAAGGGCATTGGTAGAAAGACAGACCCCCGAGGAACCTCATCCTGGCACTGGAGGAACCAGCAACAATGAGGGAGGTTAGCCTCATGTTAACCCACCAGTATTTGGACCTCATCTAGATCCAGAGGCCAACATCCCTAGGAATGTGCAGGGCAATACTGCTGCAGGCAGGATCTTGCAAGAAGATCCTCAAGAAGAGCAGTTTACTGTAATGGGAGCTGGAGATGAAGTTTATGATAGGAGGTTTGATGAAATTGCTGAGAAATTGAGATCTTTGGAGTCTCAAAACTCCTTGGGTTTTGATGTAATGGACATGGGGCTAGTGGATGGAGTGAGAATTCCCCACAAGTTCAAACCCCCGTGCTTTGAGAAGTACAATGGAACTTCCTGTCCACGAACTCACCTGCAGTCCTTCCTGGGAAGACTTAAAGCATATACTATGGATTAGAAGCTGTGGATGTTCTACTTCGAAGACAGCTTGACTGAGGCTTCAAGGGAATGGTATTCGCACTTGACGAGAGCTACAATCAGATGATGGAAGGACCTAGCTGAAGCTTTCATCAGGCAGTACCAATACAATCTGGACATGGCTCCTTACAAGACCCTCCTAATGGGAATGTCTCAATCCTCCAGAGAAAGCTTCAGGGAATATGCCCAGAGGTGGAGACAACTTGCTGCTGCTGTCCAACCACCCATGTCGGAAAGAGAAATGGCCGACATGTTCATGAATACTCTGCAAGGAACATATATTGATAGGCTGGCTGCCTTTTCTTCTACCAGCTTCGCAGACGTAGTTATAGCCGGTGAAAGAATTGAAAGTCTGCTAAAAATGGGCAAGATTTCTGATAACGGTGCAAGCTCATCCAGTAATCCCAGGAAGCCTTTTGTGGGACCTCGAAGGACCAATGAGGCAAATGCCATTCATGCCAGCAGGGGCAGACCTCAGTATGTTCATAGATCAGTAGCAGCTGTCACAATTCCAGCTTCGATCCCTCAGCAACCAGCATATCAACCACAACAACAACCACATTATCAACAGCAAGTCCAGTACCCGCCACAGAGAACCTACAACAACAACAGCAACAATCAACAACAAAGACCTTTTCAGCAAAGACCATCACAGGAAAACAGGGTGATTGACCCTATCCCTATGCCTTATGCTGCCTTATTGCCACAACTCCTGAAACTCAACTTGGTTGAATTAAGGACATTGGCACCACCGGATCCCTCTAATCTCCCAAGGAATTATGATGTCAACGCCATATGTGCTTTCCACTCCAATGCACCTGGCCACAATACGGAGAAGTGCAGGGCCTTGCAAATGAAAGTCCAAGATCTAGTGGATTCTAAAGCCCTCAACTTTGCACCCCCTCCAAATGTCAACAAAAATCCTATGCCTAATCATGGAGGACCAAGGATTAATGCCATTGAGGAAGACAAACCATCTACTTTGATTACCAGTGTTGCACAAATTCGAACACCTTTGGTCGAAATTAAAGCTCAGCTTCTAGAGTGCCAAGTGTTCCCCGGGTGTGAGCTCGGTTGTGGGTATTGCAACATTGCAGTCAACGGATGTGAAAATTTGAGAAGCGGCATAGATAGTCTTATTAAGGATGGAATCCTTCAGATCTCAACAACGGCGCCTACAAATCCAGCAATTCCTTTGACAACAATTCCTGATTCCTCTACAACAGCAGCAACAATCATTCCTACTGATTCATCAATATTATCAGCAATGGCTCCTTCCATCACTTCAACAAATCAAATGTCAACAACTCTTTCTTCTACAACATCAGCATCCATTTATTCAGCGGAATCTTCTACAACGCCAGCAGAAATTAATGAAGATATCTTAGCAGTCACCATCTATTATGATCCATCATTTGTTCCTCCAAATAGCAACTTTCAACAACAAACAGTGGTCCCTCCTGCCAGGTCACCAGTCACAATTTACTACGATCCACACACCATCACAGTACCCTCCCCTGCAGCAGTCAGTCCAGTTACCATTACGGTGCCTGGGCTAGTTCCATATGAAAGCAGTAATGCCATACCTTGGCATTATGGCTCTGATCTTTACTGTAACAGGGAGAAAATCACTCTAGATTCATCAACCTCTTCTCCACAAATTGATAATGTTGGGGGAGGCGGAGGCTTCACCAGAAGTGGACGCCTGTTTGCCTCACAAACTCAGATACCTAATGTTGAAGCAGAAGCAGCTGCCAAAGCAAAAGGAAAGAGTGTGGTACTTGAAGAGCCGGCTGCCAAAGAAACTCAGAAGACATCTTTTGAGCAAGATGTAGACGAGTTCATGAGAATCATAAAGAGAAGTGATTCCAAATTGGTGGACCAGCTTCACCAAACTCCCTCAAAAATTTCCATATTATCCCTGTTGATGTGTTCTGAAGCTCACAGGAATGCATTATTGAAAGTCTTGCACGCGGCATACGTGCCAGAGGAGATCACTGTTAATCAGCTAGAAACCGTGGTAGCAAATGTCAATACCAGTCATGGACTGGGCTTCACCAATGCTGACTTAACAACTGAGGGACGTAACCACAACAAGGCTTTACACATCACCCTAGAATGCAAAGGTGTTGTTTTATCTCATGTACTGGTGGACACAAGGTCTTCACTCAATTTTCTACCAAAGAAAGCCTTAGTGAAGCTGGAGTATGATGGTTTGGCACTGCGTCCGAGTAATTTGGTGGTGAGAGCATTTGATGGCTCTAAAAGATCAGTGCTTGGGGAGATTGATCTGCCTGTGATGATTGGCCCGCAGACTTTTAAAATTACCTTCTATGTGATGGACATTCATCCGGCCTACAGCTGTTTGTTGGGTAGACCCTGGATCCATGCCGCTGGCGCTGTTACGTCTACCCTTCACCAGAAGCTGAAATTCGAGTGGGAAGGCCAGATCATCACCATATGTGGGGAAGAAGACATCTTTGTTAGCCATCTGGCTACGTATAAGTACATAGAAATGGATGGGGAGATCCATGAAACTATGAGCCAGGGGTTTGAGGCCCTGAACATTAATGAAGCATCTGCTGTACTGGGAACCTCCATGACATCTTATCAGCAAGCCAGGAAGGTGGTTGAAGAGGGTACGACCCAAGGCTGGGGCAAGCTGCTGCCCGTGGAAAAGAAAGAAGACAGATTTGGGTTGGGTTACAAACCAACTCAACAAGATCAATCAGAGGCTTCTAAAAAGCCCAATTTTGTCAGCGGGGGGATGCTCACCCCGGATGCTGTGAACAACTTGGAAGATGAGTCGGAAGATGAGCACAACCTGGAGAGCTGGATACGTCCAAAGACCCCGGGGAGCCATGTCTCAAACTGGTCTTCCCAGGAAATTATAAGGGTTACTCCTGCAGAGTAATTATTATTTCCTGTATTTTTAAGAATGCATCAAGTCTTTCATCTTGCCCAAGATGTCAAGACTCATTTTGTAATCGGGCCATCTTGTAATTTTGTGCAAATAGATCAATCAATGAATATCGGAGATCTTTTGCAAACGAGTCTTTTCCTTTTCCGCTCACTGTTTTTCATTTTTCTTTTTGTACAAAAATAAAATGGCAATGTTTTTCAAAATGATAACTTCATTTCACTCTTCTAAACAAGATTAAAATCGATCACTAAAATGAACCAATTTAAACCCTTGCAGAAAGTGCCCTCCAGATTGCACCGACAACGACACTACTATGACTTCGTATGACTTTGACAATCCAATCAATCAAGCCGATGAAGGGGTTGAAGAAGATTATGAGCTGCCTGAAGAGCTAGCTAGGTTGTTAAGGCAAGAGGAGAAGGTTATCACCCCTAATCAGGAGGAGGTCGAAACAGTTAATCTTGGTACAGAAGAAGAAGTGAAAGAAGTCAAGATCGGGGCCTGCTTGCAAGACTCAGTGAAAGAGCAATTGATTGATATGCTTAGGGAGTATGTGGATGTTTTTGCTTGGTCTTATCAGGATATGCCAGGGTTGGACACCGATATTGTTATGCACAAGCTGCCTCTAAAGGAAGATTGCCCACCAGTAAAACAGAAATTGTGCCGTACTCGCCCAAATATGGCAATGAAGATAAAGGAAGAGGTACAAAAACAGTGGGACGCCGGTTTCCTTGCTGTGACCAGCTATCCGCCGTGGGTTGCTAATATTGTACCAGTGCCTAAGAAAGATGGCAAGGTGAGAATGTGTGTGGATTACCGGGACCTGAACAGAGCCAGCCCGAAAGATGACTTCCCTTTACCTCACATTGATGTATTGGTTGATAATACGGCTCAGTTCTCGGTGTTCTCCTTCATGGATGGATTTTCAGGATACAATCAGATCAAGATGTCACCTGAAGACATGGAGAAGACAACTTTCATCACACCCTGGGGCACATTCTGTTATAAGGTGATGCCATTCGGACTGAAGAATGCTGGTGCCACTTATCAACGGGCTATGGTAACATTATTCCATGACATGATCCATAAAGAAATTGAATGTTATGTGGATGACATGATTGCCAAGTCCCTCACAGAAGAAGACCACCTGGTGAATCTGTTGAAGTTATTCAAGCGTCTGAGGAAATACCAACTGAAGTTGAACCCCAACAAATGCACATTCGGGGTGCGATCTGGTAAGCTGCTGGGATTTATTGTAAGTGAAAAAGAGATTGAAGTTGACCCTGATAAAGTAAAAGCCATTCAAGAAATGCCTGCACCTAAGACTGAAAAAGAAGTTCGGGGGTTTCTAGGTAGATTGAACTACATTTCACGGTTCATATCTCACCTTACTGCGACCTGTGAACCTCTGTTCAAGCTGTTAAGAAAAGAACAAACGGTCAGGTGGAACGAAGATTGCCAGAGGGCTTTTGACAAAATTAAGGAATACTTACAAGAACCTCCAATCCTCATGCCTCCAGTTGAAGGAAGACCTATAATCATGTACTTGACAGTATTAGAAGAGTCAATGGGGTGTGTGCTGGGCCAGCATGACGAGTCTGGTCGAAAAGAGTATGCAATATACTACCTAAGCAAAAAGTTTACCGACTGTGAACAACGTTATTCACTGCTCGAGAAAACTTGCTGTGCTTTAGCGTGGGCTGCTCGCCGACTGAGACAGTATATGTTGACCCACACTACCTTATTGATCTCAAAGATGGATCCAGTTAAGTACATCTTTGAGAAGCCAGCGCTTACCGGACGGGTTGCAAGATGGCAAATGATCCTCACAGAATATGACATTCAGTACACTTCGCAAAAGGCCATCAAAGGCAGTGTATTGTCTGATTATCTTGCTGAGCAACCCATTGATGATTACCAGCCTATGAGATTTGACTTCCCTGATGAAGACATCATGTTCATAAAAGCAAAAGATCATGAGGAGCCTGTTCACACTGAAGGGCCTGACCCCGAAGAAGAATGGATTATGATGTTTGATGGGGCTGTTAATATGAATGGTCGTGGTGTTGGTGCAGTACTCATTACACCTAAGGGAGTTCACATGCCTTTCTCGGCAAAACTCACCTTTAACTGCACTAACAACGAAGCTGAATACGAAGCCTGTATTATGGGTCTTGAGGAAGCCATTGACCTCAGGATCAAGACTTTGACTGTGTTCGGAGATTCAGCTCTGGTAATCAATCAAACCAACGACAAATGGTACACTCACCAAGATTATATGATACCTTATAGGGATTATACAAGAAGGTTATTGACTTTCTTCACGACAGTCAGGCTTGAGTATATCCCTCGAGATGAGAATCAGTTTGCGGATGCTCTTGCTACCATTTCATCCATGATCAAAGTTCAAGTTGCCAATTTTGTGCCTCGAATTTCAGTATCCAGACTTGACCGACCAGCATACGTGTTCTCAGCAGAAGCTGTTAAAGATGATAAGCCTTGGTTCCATGACATTAAGTGCTTCTTGGAGGATCAGACATACCCACCTGGGGCATCTTCCAATGATAAGAAGACTCTAAGAAGACTAGCTGGTAGCTTCTTCCTGAATGCTGATGGTTCCTTGTACAAGAGAAACTTTGATGTGGTACTCCTCAGGTGTGTTGATAAAGTAGAGGCAGACTTGTTGATGCACGAAGTGCACGAAGGATCTTTTGGTACCCATGCAGGCGGGCATGCAATGGCCAAAAAGTTGCTAAGATCAGGCTATTACTGGATCACAATGGATGCAGACTGTTGTGCCTACGCCAGAAAATGCCATAAATGCCAGATTTATGCGGATAAAGTACATGTGCCTCCCAATCCTTTGAATGTGATGTCTTCACCCTGGCCCTTTGCCATGTGGGGCATTGATATGATTGGCAAGATTGAACCGACTACTTCGAACGGCCACAGATTCATCCTGGTTGCTATCGACTATTTTACCAAGTGGGTTGAAGCAGCTTCTTACGCAAATGTTACAAGGCAAGTGGTAGCCCGATTTCTGAAGAGAGATATCATCTGTCGGTATGGAGTTCCCGAGCGAATCATTACTGATAATGGTTCCAACTTGAACAACAAAATGATGGCAGAACTGTGCCGGGACTTCAAGATCCAACACCACAATTCTTCTCCTTACAGGCCAAAGATGAATGGCGATGTTGAGGCAGCTAACAAGAATATCAAGAAGATCGTGCAGAAGATGGTGGTTATCTATAAAGATTGGCATGAGATGCTACCATCTGCCTTACATGGGTACCGTACGTCAATCAGAACATCCACTGGGGCAACACCGTATCAACTCGTGTATGGTATGGAAGCAGTCCTACCTGTTGAAGTTGAATTACCCTCCTTGCGGGTACTAATGGATATTAAACTGAATGAAGCAGAATGGGTCTGATCCCGATACGAACAACTGAATCTGATTGAAGAAAAGAGATTGGCTGCAATTTGTCATGGGCAGTTATATCATAAAAGAATGAAGAAAGCCTTCGATCAGAAAGTCAGACTTCGAGAGTACCAAGTAGGAGATCTTGTGCTGAAAAGACTCCTTCCTCCTCATACAGACCACAGGGGCAAGTGGACTCTGAATTATGATGGTCCATTCATAGTAAAGAAAGTCTTCTCTGGTGGAGCACTAATGCTCAGTACTATGGATGGTGAAGATTTCCTGTCCCCTGTGAATTCAGATGCAGTTAAAAAATACTTCGCATAAAATGACCCGCTGGACATAAAAACAGAATGTAAGTCCAGGCAAAAATAGGGCATCCTGGAGAGTCAAAAACAGAATAAAAGACTCTGGCAAAAATAAGGGAAAATAAATAAAGAAATGTACACCCGCTGAGTTGAAAAGCCACAATGGACGGCTCAGGCAAAAATGGGTATCCCGGTGGATTGAAAACCCGAGAGGGCGATCCACGCAAAATAAGGGAATAAGCGAACAATTGCATTCTGAATTCATCTGTATCACTTGCAACCTGGCAAGCTTTGAAAGGTTCAAGCATCGGTCAGAATCAACCCTCTTTCAGAAAGCAAGACGAGAAGAACGTCAAATGTCATGCAAGTCATAGCAAAAGGGAAGCACACTGAAGCGTCATCAACATTGCCAACACCTTTTGTTTCTCAATTTGTAACGATCTCCTCATTTCAGGGGATCCGTTTCATTGACTGTATCTTGCCAATTCAGGGCGCACAAATTAATAAAATCAGATTTTCAGCCATACTTTGTCTCGTACATTTTATTTTTCATTTGCAAAATGTCCGATGTCCTTAAGATATAGATTGCATAAAAACAAATGCTTCCTTTCTAAAAATACGTGCTTACAGGAAATATACCTACTCCAGGGAGTGTCTGAACTCCTATGATAGGATCCAGTAAGGGATACCTCGGGATACTTGTGCGTTTCTTTGTCTTTACAGGATTGCAGGTAATTCAAAGCACAACTTGGGCATGAAGGCTTCTCCCCAGCAAACTGTCTAACTATTATCTACTCAGTCTATCTCCCGATTAGCACCGGAGGTGCTCTTTCCCCAACTAAGTTGCCATACATCATTCCTCCTCAGCCAAAAGCTAAGACCGGGAACCATCTCCTCACGAAGTTTCGACCTCTATCCAGAAAAGCAATACCTGAAGATCTCGCAACAGGGTGACGAAAGCTTCTACAAACCCTAGCTGGGTCCCTTATCACCAAGATAGGTCTATCAGAGATCTATTTCCCCAAGCGGAGTCATACATGTCAGATCTACCAATGATCTTATCCCCAGCTGGGAATTTCACTTCAAGAAGATCAGCCAGAGATCTCCAAGGCAACGGGATCCGAACCCCTGATCGATATCTTTGCATAATCATAGCATTCGCATCATATCTTCCCCACAAAGCGTAGCATTCCGTCTAATACGGAGCATTACGGCAAAAACTCAACATATTGCATAATCACAAGCCATGAGTCAAACTGAACACTTGTAAATACTGACAATCCATCAACAATATACAGAACATTTCCCGATTCCCCACCAGAAAGCCAAAGTCTTACATTCACAGATACAGGTACATACACCTTTTGGCACTCGTCCGTGTCATCACTCCCCAGCAAGGTCGCCCGAGCATTTCTTTACAAACAGACACTTATATGTATTCCAGATACTTCTCGACACTCGTCTGTGTCGTATTCCCAGCAGAAAGCCTAAGCGTCCCCTTTGCGCTCACAGATTTATATATATATATATATATATATATATATATATATATATATATATATACAGTTCCTTGAAACCCGTCCATATCACCTTCACCAACATAGTTACCTAAACACTTGGGAACCATATACTTTTTCCGACACTCGTCCGTGTCGCGCTCTCCCCAACAAGTTAAACACTCGTACGTGTCTTACTTATCACTTCTTTTTCATTCATACAGATACTCGTCCGTATCTTGTATATACCACTTATATCCCCTCAGATTCGACACTCGTCCGTATTCTTTGTTAACCAGTTGGTACTCGTCCGTATCATCATCTCTGAACATGCGTCAAGCGTTTGTTTCTACCTGACACTCGTCCGTATCATAGTCTTAAGGATGCTCGTCCGCATCTTTAATCTATACACCGTGTCAAACACTTATTTTCTTGAATTTAGACACTCATCTGTGTCTACTATTCCCCAGAAGAGTCCCCATCAAACTTTACTAAATTATTTCCTTTCTATCTGACATTCATCCTATGTCATGATACCTTTCGGTAGCCGTACCATGCCAGGTGATCGTCCTTCACCTTTTTGATGATCGTCCTTCATCACCCCCAGTGGAGTCTCTATTCATTAGAACCCCTTCTTATCCGACATTCGTCCTATGTCGTGATATTCTTAGCAGCCGTCCCCTGCTAGGTGATCGTCCTTCACCTCTTGATGATCGTCCTTCATCATTTTATCTGATGGCCGTCCCCATCAATGATCTTGTTATCTGACATTCGTCCTATGTCATGATACCCTCAGAGCAGTCGTACCCTGCTAGGTGATCGTCCTTCACCTCTTGATGATCGTCCTTCATCATGCTTACCCGATGGCCGTCCCCATCGTCGACCTTTTTATCCGGCATTCGTCCTATGTCGTGATACTTTTTGGCAACCGTACCTTGCCAGGTGATCATCCTTCACCTTAGATGACCGTCCCTCATCTTATCCCCAACAGAGCAGCCGTACCCTGCCAGGTGATCGTCCTTCACCTTTGATGGCCGTACCTCATCATTTATTTCATTTATGCCTTGAGCTTGATGGTCGTCCCCATCATTTACCTATAATCCCCAGAGAGTCTTATAGCTTAACCTGATGGCCTTCCCCATCATAATCTCTTGTATCCCCAGCTTGTCGGCCGTCCCCGTCATTGCTTTATTTCCCGCACTTTCCCCAGCATGTCAGTCGTCCCCGTAATTGCTTCATCCCTAGCAGTCATCCTCTGCTCGACGGTCGTCCTCCGTCGCCCGCACTTCATAAATATACTTTATTTTCTTTTACAACCTATATCCCTTTTCTTCTTCATTTAGTGAGTGCAAATTTTGGACTGTCTTTGGTATTCAACCACAAGTTATCTTGTTTGCCTGTTAAGCCGTTGCTTACATCCTGCACAGCTAACTCATGTTTGAATAGGGGCAGCTGTAAACACCCCAAATTTGCCCTCACTCATTTCACCATGGCTTGTGATCATTTTCATTTGCATAAGTTCAATCATAGCATCTCATATTGCATTTGTGCTTCACTGCATTGGTTCAAAGTCATATGCACCTAGGGTTTGTGATCTGAGCAATCCAAGAGCCACTTGAGCCATTCCAAAGGTCATCAATCACTTCAAAGGGGTCCATGTATGTTCAAGCATCATATTATACCCTCACAAGGCCAAAGAAGTCAAAAAATCACAAGAACTGAGAAAGGCATGGAAGCAGAGCCAGGTTTGACTGCACAGATGACCTAGAATTAGGGTTTTGGTTTCAGAGGCCATAACTCCAGATTTTTTGGTCATTCTTGTTTCTATTGGTCTCTATATGTTATGAGGATCATGCATATCAAGTTTCATGAATAAATTCCATGAGGAAGGCATCTGATCAAGAGTTGACTTCTTGAGCAAGTCAGTGCAAAATCAGGGCATCTGAGGCCCCCAATGACCCAACTAAAGGGTGTTCTTCATCATTTTGAGTGTGTATGATCTTTATTTGATCATATAAGATGTTAGAAGTTCACAAAGTTGAAGAATTCCAAGCCATTTGCAAAGTTTCCTTTTTGGGAAAGTGACTTGTAATGAAAACTTGCCATTTTGGGAAAGTTTTTCAACCTCCTCAAATTGATTCAAAAATGCTTCAAATGAGAAAACTTTGGTCATGAAAGTTGTAGAATGGACCCACCCATTTTCAAAAAGTACAAGAACTCATTCTAATTCATTTTGGATCAAAAGTTATGGTTTGTCAAAGTTGGGAAAAATCACATAATTTCAAGTTTTGCACCAAAGAGGCAAAGTTGCAAAACCTCTTGCCAAGGCAAAATGTGACTCCAAATGGACTTCTAACCTTTGCACAAACATGAATCATGGCCTAAATATCATATTGCACCAAAGAACCTCTCATTTTCATGACTTATGCTTCAAGTAATCACAAAAGGGCAAAAAGATCACAAAGTTGCAAAACCTCTCATAAACCCTAATCCACTTGCAAGTTGGCCTCAAATTCACTTCTATGGTCTGCCTTGATTCAAGCTGCAGTAGACATGCTTTTGTTCTAGCCCTAAAACAACCCATACCTCATAGTACACCTAGACTTGACTTTTTGCAAAAGGGGCCTGTCGCTCCCGGGATTTTCATCCTAGTACAAACGCGAAAGTGGCGCGGAAAGGTTAGAGTCGCCAGCCAGACATTTTTATCCCGAATGAATGGGAAAGGTAATGTTGCACAAACCTGAGGAAGAAGGAAAGGACAAGGCCTTGCGAACCAAAGATCTGAGTTCGGGAGTCGGTTACGAATTGAGAAGGTATTAGCACCTCAATCCGTCCGCCGTACCCGACGGGATCCACGCTTGCTTGTTTGTTTCAAAGGGTGATAAAAATATAATTGCTGCTGAATAAAACCGCTAACTAGAATGGAATGAAATGAGAAAAGGAGCTGAAATAAGAGAATGAGAATAAAAGGGGGAAATGTAGGGAAAATAAAGAATGTGCTCGAATGGGCCCTACCCCACTGCCTACGTACCTCACTGGGATAATGAGGATCAGAGTCGACGTAGTTCGCCTAACTAAGGCGGGAACTATTTGTTTGTGTTTTTTATGCTGGAACTGCGTATGTCTATGCTCAGGTGTTGCAGGCTCGTCTGGTACGAGTGCGTTTACCGTCTTGCATGTGTGACAAGTCGTCGCGAGTTCGCGTTGTGAGTGAATGAGATGAGAAGAGAAGTTCCCGCAGGATAGTCGCTTGTTATTTGTTTTTGTCTTTTAAGAGAAATATTTTGAATTTATTTGTTTTATGAAACAATCCTTTGATAAGACTTGTGCATCATGATAGACGATCTTACACCACTCCAAGATGGAATGAATGCAAGTGCTTCATGGAATAAGGCTATACACAAAGGATCCTTTCATTTATTTGTTAAGTGTTTTTGGATTTTGTTTGAAGATGAGAAAGAATGACTCAAATTGCAAAAGGACAAAATCTAATGGGAACTAAGACACAACCCTAATTTTATTTGTTTATTTACAAGAGAGGTCCTATGGTTAATAAGGTATTCTAATCCTAAGAAAGAAAAGGAAAAGAAGAAAGGAGAACTAGAAACTAACTTACTTCCTAAGGAAGTTAAGTTGTCTCTAGAGAAAGGGAAAGCCTAACAGCAAAGCACAAGGTGCTAAGGCAAACACAATTAAAATGCATAAGAGATAGGAATGAAGTAATGCTTACCTCAATCTTCCCCCCTACAAAACAAAGGTTAGCATGACAATGTATATTGAAAGTAAAATCAAAGCATGAAAGCAATTAAGTACCATAAACGTCATAGAATGGAACTAGGTTCAAAATAAGACCTAAGTCTAAAGGTGAAGGTACCTAAATGTTACATGACTTCTAAAGTCAGTAGCTATATGCTATAGGTCCCTAATTATGCTAGGATACCTCACAAAATCAAACTATGTCAAACTATGTACAAAAAGTTCACCTAAATGCAAATTAGGGTTTATGGATGAAGTATGAATGCATATGGCTTACAAGCATGAATTAATACATGAAATGAACATCAAAGTCAGTAGTGAATGCTTATGAAGATGGATGAATGAATATACAATCATGGATGCAATGGATTAGGCATATGGAGCAATGAGAAGAAGATATGAGAAGAAACGAACAAAAATCGCATAAGATCGCACATGATGAAAGTTAAGGAAGAATGGCATGTGAATATGCATGAAATGATTATGGGTCAGTAGCATACAAGGTATGAAATGCAATTAGAATGCATGAATAGGCATTAATGATTTCCACATAATTGAAGTTATTATTTAGAGGAGAAGAGAAACTAGTTTAGGTTAAAGTTGGTTTACATAAGTATGCACTTTAAAGCACCAAAACAAACCAAATGGGTATGGTTCAAAAAAATGACCTATGACTGGAATTAAAGATATATAAATGACCTATAATAAACTCCTAAAAGTTAGCAAAAAGTATTCCAAGCAAATGGCATGAATGCCTTCTTAACATTTAGGTTATGGAGCAAATAAACACATATTTGGATCTATAATATAAGTGACATGGAAAAATAGAAAAAATGTTTTAAAAATTATGAAATTAAATTCCTGGAATTATATAGTCATTATCTTACATGGTATAAAAGGATTCCACAAAATTATGCACCAAAGTGCCAAAACAATTCCTTAACGATTGAGATAACAAGGCATGATCACCGAAAAACAACTCCACAAAGTGGATCAAAAGGGGCACTAAAAATTATGAAAAAAAATCCTAATGAGCATCATAATGTCACAAATTACAGTAATTAATCATACACAAAAAATAGGTCTCACACCTATGGGGAAAAATCGATTTCGGTCCCTTATGCCAAAACCTTCCTTTTTGGGACAGCTTGTGATCTAAAATCCAAATAAAATATTGAAACCACCCAAATCTGGAAACAAAAAATATGACAAATTAATTAAGAGGATGAGGATCACTCATAAATTTTTCCAGAATTTTATCACACCTAAAACTATTTTTAATAATTGCGACGAAACGGGCAAAAACGATATTTTAAGGGAAAGTGAAAGGAATCGAATTCTCTAATCCGTAACCTAATCCCTAAACTCCGAAATCGACACATATCAATATATATTACAAATAAATCCAATGCCTCAGGTGGGAGGGCTCAATATGCACCTTAATTTATATGATCCTAAGTCGCATACAACTAGAATGATGCATTAAAGTAGAGAATCGAGATTACTTACTTGGTCGAAGTGCCGATTCTTTCACATAAAAGAGATCCAAAAAAAATTCAAGCCAAGCCTTGTAATCTCCCATGAGCAAAATAAATGATCATCTTCCATAATTGCTTTGTGAAGATTCCCCATAATCGAAACAAAAACAACGACACAAAATATCATTTGAATCCAAAGGTATCCCACAAATAAAATGGAATACCAACCAAACGATCGTCGTTAAGATCTTTGCAAGAACCTTGCATGAACTCAACAAACGCATTAGAAACCAAAAAGAGGTGCAACCGGAAGTTGCACCTATGCCTCACAACTCCAAATCAAGTAGAAATATGAATATACGAGTCATGGACATGCATTGAAATTTACGTTTCAAAACGGGGCAACACTTATGCACTAATATAAACAACATACAAACTCAAACCGGAATCGAACAAATTTACATGCAATGAATGGAAAATGATCAACAAACATAAGTACAAGTCAAAACAAGACCAATGCATCAAAACCGCACCAAACCGAACATAAAAAGCCTTGAAACGGAAAAACGCGTCAAAAATCACCGACTCGGAATTGAACGAAAATTGCATGGTAACTTGCAAACGTGCCAACGGATTCAAATATGCAATCGGATTTTGAAAATTACGCTCGGAAGTGATACTTTTTGGCCGATTTCGTCGGCTGGCAGTAGTGAAATAGTCGGAAAAAATTGTCCTAAATCGACTAAAAAGTTCACCAATGGCTCCGGAATAATCAACAAAGTCAATTTACACTATTCACATTCGCGAAAACGCGCTACGGTTAGGAAGTTATGACCAAAACATATTCTCGACACGCGACACATGAACAACATCAACAATTAAGCCTCAACCTATCATATTTCAAATTTGCACATTGAAACAAACATGAATTTAAAAGTCAAGCACTTCAATCAATATCAAGTCACAATAATTAACTCTCTTAAGAATTCTATCAAACATCTAACATGCATCGATTATTCTATGTCAATTTTAACAATCATTTTCAATTATGCACAACAACAATTCTTAGGATAAATTAATCAAGAATCAATCAATAATCAAATCATGAATCAATGCACATAATCTCCACAAGATTAATTCAACTTCAAAATTCAATTCAAGAAACAATTCAACAATTATTCATGAATTAAAGTTTAAGAAGCTTACCGAATGAAGAATCGACGAAGAAATTGCGAATCCGAAGAAAGTGAGACGCGATCATGAACGGAGGAGAGGAGGAGAGGCCGCGCGGCTGCCGGTGGCGGAAGATGGTGGTCTTACGGTGGTGAAGTTGACCGGAGGTGGTGGTTCGTGGCGGCTCGGCTATCGGAAGCTTGATCGGAATTGTTGTGTTCTTGAGTTCTTGATGAAGTTGTTGTTGTGTTCTTGAGAAAGAGTTGAGAGAATGAACTTTGATCCTTTAGAGAGAGTTTGTGAGAGTTTTTTGGTGTTTGTAAATTATGATTGAAGTTATGAGACAAATTGTGGGTCAAAAGAATATATAGTGGAGTGTAAAATGAAAGGCAAAAGGTAGAATTTCGGCTTAAGTGAAAATAATAATATCTTCGGCAAGAAATTTTGACTCTGAGCCTTTCACAATATCGTCCGCCTCTGAATCACGGTTGCAACGCAAAAAGAACGAACGTCATACGATCAAAATCGAGTGCGATCGATACGTTTAAGCTGCAAGACGTCATTGAATAAGTTGTTTTTTCGGCTTATTTGGTGTCCGCTACTCAAAAATGTGACGAGGTCAACCTCTTCGGAGCATAATCTCGACTCGACTTTGTCAGAAAAGTTGTAGATCTATGAGTCAGTGACCTGTTGTTAAAATGTAAGCTCAACCGGACAAACGACGAGGGAGATATGAATTTTCTCGTGAAACCACTTTCAGCATTTTTCTTCGGTTCAGCACTTCAGTTTTGTGAAATAAACCAAAACGGCAATCTTTGGAGTACCGTTCGAACTCGCGTTTGTATTTGAACTTAAAGAGGATAAAATTTGTGAACCAACGCTTCAAGAACGGGTGAAATCCGATGAAAATTGACCGAGTTATGAATTTTACAAAATCTGACAGACAGTGCACTGCATCAAAGAACCTTACTGGTAATTCGCATTTTCGAGATCCTTCCGCTCGGACCTAACCCAAACTGAATTCACATAATGAAGATAACATCTAAACGGAATTTTAGGCACCGAAAAGACATCAAATCGATGAACGAGCCAAGAGTTATGAATTTTTTAGTGTTTAAAACTCACCGGTTCAGCACTGTTTTTCACTATGTCGACTCTAAAGACTCGCACATTCTGAGATCTTCTTCAAAGAATTAGTTCTCGGCCAAAACCCAAAAGTTGGAAAGGATATCAAGACGGAACTTTTGGCATATGAATCTCTCAGACATGTTAACCCAATCAGAAGTTACGAACTCTCGAATCCCGCTAGCACAGTTAATCGGCGAAACCGAAATTTCAGAAACAAATAAATCCCGCCATTTTCCTTGATGAATTGGCCTCCGAGCCGAACACAAAAGTTGTAGAGAATACCGAAACGGTCTAAACTATAGAGTTTCAAGCCAAAATGAGTTTCCGAGCATAAGTTACAACTTTTGCAAACTGCACCATAAAACTGATGTTTTGCTTAAACTCCTCTGAATCAACCGAGAACTTTTGGCTTCTTCTGAGATTATTGTGCACGTGCTGCATGAAGAAATAAAGGCCAGTCGCAACCTGTGAAAGCTCAAATGGAGATGTATGTTCATGTATGTTTATGATGCAATTGTGATCTAAATGCAATGCAATGTATGAAAGGATATGCTAAATGGCATGAAAATAAGAGGGCAAATTTTGAGGTATTACAGCTGCCCCTATTCAATCATCTGCAGACCTGAATGAATAATTGCAACAACTTTTAGACGTTCAAGGTGTGGAGTGATTGAATATTCGAACAAAACCTGAAAATTTGCACACTGAGGGTAATAGAAATGTCATCTGCCCATTTATTTATTTATATCTTTTTTGTTTTTGACCTCTGAATAGGTAGCGAAAATAGAACCAGGTGGAAATATGCTGGGAAGAATGCCATCCTCGAATGACCACTCACACGGGATCCTTGGATCCAGTACTAAAACCCTCCTCGAATAGAAACACAATGGTATACCGGCCGCAGGCGATAACCATCAACAACAAAGACTGACCTCGGACAGACTTTGCAAAAGAGACAAACTGACCTCGATCAATAAGCTCAAAAAGTGAACTACTATCCTCGAATAATAGCCACACAAAACAAAAACAAGACCAACCGCAGAAGGACTTGAAAAAAAGAATGCCATCCTCGAATGACAATCCAAAAGATCCTCGGATCTAACACGAAACCATCCTCGAATGGAGACGCAAAGGTATACCAGCCTCGACTGATAACCAAACACAAAGCTGACCTCAGACAGACTTTGCAAAAGAGACAAACTGACCTCGATCAATAAGCTCAAAAAATGAACTACTATCCTCGAATAATAGCCACAACAACAAGACCAACCGCAGAGGGACTTGAAGAAAAGAAATGTCATCCTCGAATGACAAATCAAAAGATCCTCGGATCTAACACGAAACCATCCTCAAATGGAGACGCAAAGGTATACCGGCTGCAGGCGGTAACCAGAAACATAAAGAAAATAGGACAAGATGGAACGGGATCGTTGTACATAAACGAGAGCCCAAGCAAACAGGACCATTGTACAAAACGGGAACCTGCAACGCGACTGTTGGGTAGGACCAAGTCACAGAAGATGCCTGTTATCGAAATAGGACTTAACGCAACATCAACCGATTTGCGACTCAAATAAGATCAACCGATCTAAAACGGAGATGGTATCAACCGATCCACCCCGGAAAGCGAGAATGTAATATCATCCGATTTACAACTCGAAGAGAAATGATATCAACCGATTCATGACTCAAATAAGATCAACCGATCCAACTAGGAAATGGTATCAATCGATCCATTATCCTCGCACTGAGACGAGACCAAAAGGAACATGATCATAGTACTTAAATTATAACCCGAGACGCGACCGTTGTACTGAAACGGAGACGCGGAAAAATGAGACTGTTGTACTGAAACAAGACTCAAAGACGAGACCATTGTACTTAAATGGAGACTCGAAAGGAACGAGATCGTTGTACTTAAACGAGAGCCCAAGACGCGACCGTTGTACTGAAACGGAGACGCGAACAAATGAGACTGTTGTACTGAAACAAGACTCAAAGACGAGACCATTGTACTTAAATGGAGACTCGAGAGGAACTGGATCGTTGTACTTAAACGAGAGCCCAAGACGCGACCGTTGTACTGAAACGGAGACGCGAACAAATGAGACTGTTGTACTGAAACAAGACTCAAAGACGATACCATTGTACTTAAATGGAGACTCGAGAGGAACGGGATCGTTGTACTTAAACGAGAGCCCAAGACGCGACCGTTGTACTGAAACGAAGACGCGAACAAATGAGACTGTTGTACTGAAACAAGACTCAACCGGGGATAACAACAAGACGTGGTAGAAATAACCACCCTGGGAAACGAAGTTGCATTCTGTGGGTAACACTTCAATCTGATTGGAGATGTAACGGGTCTTATGTAATATACCTCAAAACTGGCCCATGCTGGTATGCATATGTTTGAATTTATGGCGTAATGCTCCATGACGATGGAAATGCTACGCTTTGGAGGATGCAAATGTGATGATGATTATACATATGCAAATGCAAGGAGATCTCCTGATAAGGAGACTGCAGGTATCCCAGATAACTTGGCTGGGGAGAAACGATGATCACTGCATTAATCTGGTTCATCCTGATGAGGAGGAAACAACTCTGCGGGGAAAACTGTTAATAATTCACCGGCTTTGAACAGCCGCCACTGCCAAAAATAAATTGGACTTTGAGATTGGAGTGCCAAGACCCTGCTGGAGATGGACTCTTCTTGAACTCTGGTGAGGAAGTGAGGACCTCCTGACTTGGCGGAGAACCAAAGGCATGACACTGTTGAGGAAACACCTTGCTGGGGAGGAAAGAACTCCTTGTACTGTTGAGGATTGCCCCTGTCTGAAGGGAAACTTCTACTTGGGGATGACACCCACATTCTGCTGCCTTGCTGGGAGAGATTTCAACTTCCACTTTACTGGGGATGACAGATAATGTCAATGATAAAGCTTCCCGCTGAAGATAAGAGCTCAAGTTGCCACTTGCTGGGGATAAAAGATAAATCCTCTCATGTTGGGAATGAGAGATGTAAGGCGTCTCATGCCGGGGATGAGAGACGATGATATCCTTCAGCTCAAGAAGTAATCTTCCATTTTCCGCACTACTGGAGAAGGGATTGTCTAATGAGACTTGCTAAGGAATTTTGATCAATGAAGCTTGCTGATGAAATAACTCTTGAAGTATTGTGCTGACAATGGCTTTGCCCCTAGCCCCGGGTTGATAGGTTGTCAACTAATCATGAGTGAACAATGGTTCTTTGCAATTTTCAACTCGCCTCAGATTAAGGTCCGTCAGAAGCAAATGTCTCAAGAGGATTTTACAGAAAACATGGCATATGAAATGCCTCAGTGTCTTCAAACTCTTGGAGAGATTTGTTGGATCTCGAAATAACTGCCCCAGACTGCATGGTCTGTGCAAGAATTTTCCTCGCGAGGATTCATGAAAAACCTCATATCACTGTGAGATAATGTGTCCTAGTATTTTGAACCTTGGGTAGGTGCTTCTGATTAACCGTCTTCAGGAGAAAGTAACTTCCAGTGCTCTTGGGGTGGCCTGCCCCAGTACAAGTCTTGAAGTGATCACCTCTGAATGACTGCTTTGAAGAAAACACCCAGATCAACTATTCTTCGAGAGATTGGATCTCGAAGTGATTGCCCCAGTTTGGCTGAAATTTGAATAATGCTTCCGCCTGATGGCTCTTTGAGAGATTTGAATCTCGAAGTGATTGCCCCAGCTTGGCTGAATTTTGAAGAGATTGCTCGACATGATTGCCCCGGATTAGTTGGCTCTTACTAGGAATGTTGGGAAAGTCCCTACTCGATGGAGTTTTCTTAAAAAGTGCACCTCGACAGATTGTCCTTCGGAAGTTTCAGACTTCTCAACTTGGCAAGATTAAGCTTCTGGACTGAAGTTTCGTATGTGAATTTTTATGATGCCCAACAAATATATGCAAGCAGAAAATGTTTATTCTAAGAATGAAAATTCTAATGCAACACACATGTTAATCTTGAAGTTTTACTGTAAAAAGATGTCGCCAACCTTTGTGAGCGGATCACTGGTTAAGATACGACATTAATTTTTTTGAATAATAGAAAACATGCAACACCAACAAAGAACTTTTAGCACAACTCATAGGAGTCAGGAATGCGATCTTGTGGTAGTACGCTCTTGAAATAACCCTGTTTCAGTTAGGACTTTTGAGGGTTGTATCGTGGCCTGGTTAACGGTTATAGGAACAAAGGATATAGGCTCGAAGTTTATTTGTGCCCACCCATCTTCGTGATGTTCTCCATTCCTATTTTCAGCTAGCTTTCACAAGCGCTCACCTCTCAAAAAGGATTTTATGATGATTAAGGAACCAATTATTCTAACAGTTTAAGCACCAATCAGATTGTTGTTTGGAGTCAGTCACCCCTCTTATCTTTGGTGTCTGTGCCACACGACTTTGTTCTTATTCAAGGATCTTTCTCGTGAAATCCTTTTCGTCTTTCGCTTTTGCATTATTTTTCTTATCCCTAACTTTTTCCTGGACCGATTCTTGTGAATCTTTGATTGCGAAGTCCAGCGGGATGCCCTAATTTTTGCCTAAGTCGCTTGTTTTCAAGTTTCGACTTAGCGGGCTTTCTCATTCATTTTTTTTTCAATTCTTCTTTTTTTTGAACAAATCGTGTGACACTATTTGTCTTGATTGCTTTGAAAGGGTCGTGATTGTCTCACTTTTTAGTTGATGAGGGATAACCATTGTGGTTTCCGATCTCTGGACCTCTTTCTTGGGATAACCATTGTGGTTTCTGGTCATTGGACCTCTTGATTTGGTAAAACGAAAGGTAACGGATCCTCAGATGTACAATCCTTTTTAAAATTTGAACGCTCGGTCAAACTAACTGACACCTACCCTGCCCCTGGGTTAAGTGCAAAGGTTTTTTCATGCAAAAATAAACTTCTACTTCAAGGCTCAAATGGGTTGGCGAGGGTCTATCTCCCTTATATCTCCGGTGTTTAGGATTTGAAACAATGCCTGTACATCGTCAACAGGGTCTTTCTCAAAAGCACACAATTAGAGATTCCTGCATTTTCATTTCGTCATCCTCCCTGATAGAGTTTAAGCACAACAGTTGGTATTGCAATGCACATACACAAAATCATGAGTGAATACGAATGGATTACTTCAAGAAAAACATGTGCATTTTATTATGGTTATCATTCAAAAACAAATAAGTTTCATTCATGCATACAAATGTTTAAACAAACAATATAAACTACAAATGAAAATGTAGTAAAGAAGCTGAACATTTCCATCATTGAGGAGACTTGACTCCGTCTGGACTTATTGCTTCTGAAGATGCCCTTGCAAACTGAGATGTCAATTTGATGAGGAGACTTCATATCTGGGCAGACTTTCTGGTATGATGACCTTTGAGTCGATCAAATTTGAACCTTGTCTTCACTTTTGCCTCTGAAAGACTTGCAATCTTCAATTAAAAGGCCAGGTGCCCCAGAATGGTAGTCATACTTGGCCTTGAAACCTCAAGGGAAGCTTTGTCGGAGATGATCCTGATGTGATTAGATCAACTGGTTCGAACTTGAGTAAATGAGGAAACTCATTGCACGTACGGCCTCAGAATATGATCAAACTTCTTCTCGGGTTGTTCTGGCCTTTACCCGTATTCTCTGCCCGTAGGACTCTCTTGGGAAGCTCAGATTGGATGCTGACAAACGACATATGGAGGGAAGAGGTTGATAAATGAAGTTGATAAATAAGGTTGCTCGGAAAGATCTTGCATGATCTCCTGCCTACGTATCTCCATTGACCAATGGAGAATCATAGCAGCGTAGTTCCCCTCAATAGGGATGAAAATAGCTTTGTTCAGAATTTCCATAACCAAGCTCATCTGAGTCTTCATCTGGTTGACTTTCTGTTTCAGCAGTTTCTGGTTTTGAAATAAGGTTTACACCTTTGCCCTGAGTGGCCTCAGCTGGGTCTTCCTTCGATTACCTCCGCCCGGAGTTGCTTCAAATATATACCTTGATGACTATGATTCAAGTTGTCCATTCTGATGAGAAATCAAGTCAGGAAAAGAATTTGTCTCTGAACACCTGTCAAGAATGCAAGGATGTATGCAAATGCCATGTTCAATTATTTCTGAGGAATCTATCTGCTTTGATTCAATGTTTGATACCGAAAAATCCAACAATATGATTCAGATATGTGATCCACAGAAATAATTAAACATGTGTGCAGAAATGCTATGATGTCATGTATGCAACAGGCATGTGATCAATGGTCTGATGTTGGTGTTGGTGTTGAGCAACGAGTCAAGTGTCTGAATAGAACCATAATAGTAACACCATCTCTGTATAGAACCTCATAACTGAGAACACAATAACTGTAGAACTGGATCACATAATTGAACAGTCACTGATGGTGTTGAAGCTGAACAATGAGCCAAGTGTCTGTGGAGAGTCACAATATCAAGGTCACAATGGTAATCACAGTAACAATTTCTCTGAATAGAAATCCCGAATCTCAGAATCAGAGAACCATAGAACACTGAAATATACTAACAAAGTGGGTATGTTGAAGTTTAGGGTTCCTGCAAACCTGTAAACCCTTCCCAATCTCACAGGTATGCTACTCGGGTCAAACATCACAGACTCTCGAGGCCGAATAGCAATAATACGTTCACCATTTCCGAGAAATGGCTCATGACCAAATCAGGGAATCGGTTTGGCATTATGTACTACTCAGGGAGGTCTCAGCTGAGTCCGGAAAAAACAAGCATCCCTCATAAGTCCTCAGCTTCAAGCACTGAGTCGAGAAACAATAGTACATTCATCCCGAAGGGTACAATACTATCGTCATACGAACAGTTTGCCTTGACTGGATTCCTATGAGAGAACCAGGCCATCCTATGCGAGTTCCCAGTGGGCCCTCGGATGCGAGTGGGTTTGCCAACAAATGTGGTCTGCCACTGTCATCACTGGAGAGGGATGTTTCCACAAAGGTTCTCAATGATCGGTCCCCTGACTGCACATAACTATCAAGGTAGCGCATCAACCCAGAAAGATTCCGGTATCAATACATTCCCGAGAAGGTCGCAAGTCAAGGTGTGGAACTCACTACTACCAACATAGCAAGATGCCATGAAGCCAAAGTGGAACCACTCTAAGTCCTAGGGTGCACTCGAGCCCCGGTTACGAGCTCATCTCACAGTAACCCCATCCCACAGAAAAAATGAAAACCAGCACAGCCAGACAGTCCAGTATAATATGATGCATGGAAAATAAAATACTGAAAGCGGTAAATAAATGCGATAAGATAAAGCTGTAAAGTAAAACTGTAAATAAAAACAGTAAAGCTAAACTAACGCACACAACAACAAACAAATAAACACCCAAAGGAACAAAACCAAACATGCGCTAGGATTGACTCTACAAGGGAAACCGGAAGAATCAGGTTAGTCCCCAGCAGAGTCGCCAGCTGTCGCTCCCGGGATTTTCATCCTAGTACAAACGCGAAAGTGGCGCGGAAAGGTTAGAGTCGCCAGCCAGACATTTTTATCCCGAATGAATGGGAAAGGTAATGTTGCACAAACCTGAGGAAGAAGGAAAGGACAAGGCCTTGCGAACCAAAGATCTGAGTTCGGGAGTCGGTTACGAATTGAGAAGGTATTAGCACCTCAATCCGTCCGCCGTACCCGACGGGATCCACGCTTGCTTGTTTGTTTCAAAGGGTGATAAAAATATAATTGCTGCTGAATAAAACCGCTAACTGGAATGGAATGAAATGAGAAAAGGAGCTGAAATAAGAGAATGAGAATAAAAGGGGGAAATGTAGGGAAAATAAAGAATGTGCTCGAATGGGCCCTACCCCACTGCCTACGTACCTCACTGGGATAATGAGGATCAGAGTCGACGTAGTTCGCCTAACTAAGGCGGGAACTATTTGTTTGTGTTTTTTATGCTGGAACTGCGTATGTCTATGCTCAGGTGTTGCAGGCTCGTCTGGTACGAGTGCGTTTACCGTCTTGCATGTGTGACAAGTCGTCGCGAGTTCGCGTTGTGAGTGAATGAGATGAGAAGAGAAGTTCCCGCAGGATAGTCGCTTGTTATTTGTTTTTGTCTTTTAAGAGAAATATTTTGAATTTATTTGTTTTATGAAACAATCATTTGATAAGACTTGTGCATCATGATAGACGATCTTACACCACTCCAAGATGGAATGAATGCAAGTGCTTCATGGAATAAGGCTATACACAAAGGATCCTTTCATTTATTTGTTAAGTGTTTTTGGATTTTGTTTGAAGATGAGAAAGAATGACTCAAATTGCAAAAGGACAAAATCTAATGGGAACTAAGACACAACCCTAATTTTATTTGTTTATTTACAATAGAGGTCCTATGGTTAATAAGGTATTCTAATCCTAAGAAAGAAAAGGAAAAGAAGAAAGGAGAACTAGAAACTAACTTACTTCCTAAGGAAGTTAAGTTGTCTCTAGAGAAAGGGAAAGCCTAACAGCAAAGCACAAGGTGCTAAGGCAAACACAATTAAAATGCATAAGAGATAGGAATGAAGTAATGCTTACCTCAATCTTCCCCCCTACAAAACAAAGGTTAGCATGACAATGTATATTGAAAGTAAAATCAAAGCATGAAAGCAATTAAGTACCATAAACGTCATAGAATGGAACTAGGTTCAAAATAAGACCTAAGTCTAAAGGTGAAGGTACCTAAATGTTACATGACTTCTAAAGTCAGTAGCTATATGCTATAGGTCCCTAATTATGCTAGGATACCTCACAAAATCAAACTATGTCAAACTATGTACAAAAAGTTCACCTAAATGCAAATTAGGGTTTATGGATGAAGTATGAATGCATATGGCTTACAAGCATGAATTAATACATGAAATGAACATCAAAGTCAGTAGTGAATGCTTATGAAGATGGATGAATGAATATACAATCATGGATGCAATGGATTAGGCATATGGAGCAATGAGAAGAAGATATGAGAAGAAACGAACAAAAATCGCATAAGATCGCACATGATGAAAGTTAAGGAAGAATGGCATGTGAATATGCATGAAATGATTATGGGTCAGTAGCATACAAGGTATGAAATGCAATTAGAATGCATGAATAGGCATTAATGATTTCCACATAATTGAAGTTATTATTTAGAGGAGAAGAGAAACTAGTTTAGGTTAAAGTTGGTTTACATAAGTATGCACTTTAAAGCACCAAAACAAACCAAATGGGTATGGTTCAAAAAAATGACCTATGACTGGAATTAAAGATATATAAATGACCTATAATAAACTCCTAAAAGTTAGCAAAAAGTATTCCAAGCAAATGGCATGAATGCCTTCTTAACATTTAGGTTATGGAGCAAATAAACACATATTTGGATCTATAATATAAGTGACATGGAAAAATAGAAAAAATGTTTTAAAAATTATGAAATTAAATTCCTGGAATTATATAGTCATTATCTTACATGGTATAAAAGGATTCCACAAAATTATGCACCAAAGTGCCAAAACAATTCCTTAACGATTGAGATAACAAGGCATGATCACCGAAAAACAACTCCACAAAGTGGATCAAAAGGGGCACTAAAAATTATGAAAAAAAATCCTAATGAGCATCATAATGTCACAAATTACAGTAATTAATCATACACAAAAAATAGGTCTCACACCTATGGGGAAAAATCGATTTCGGTCCCTTATGCCAAAACCTTCCTTTTTGGGACAGCTTGTGATCTAAAATCCAAATAAAATATTGAAACCACCCAAATCTGGAAACAAAAAATATGACAAATTAATTAAGAGGATGAGGATCACTCATAAATTTTTCCAGAATTTTATCACACCTAAAACTATTTTTAATAATTGCGACGAAACGGGCAAAAACGATATTTTAAGGGAAAGTGAAAGGAATCGAATTCTCTAATCCGTAACCTAATCCCTAAACTCCGAAATCGACACATATCAATATATATCACAAATAAATCCAATGCCTCAGGTGGGAGGGCTCAATATGCACCTTAAGTTATATGATCCTAAGTCGCATACAACTAGAATGATGCATTAAAGTAGAGAATCGAGATTACTTACTTGGTCGAAGTGCCGATTCTTTCACATAAAAGAGATCCAAAAAAAATTCAAGCCAAGCCTTGTAATCTCCCATGAGCAAAATAAATGCTCATCTTCCATAATTACTTTGTGAAGATTCCCCATAATCGAAACAAAAACAACGGCACAAAATATCATTTAAATCCAAAGGTATCCCACAAATAAAATGGAATACCAACCAAACGATCGTCGTTAAGATCTTTGCAAGAACCTTGCATGAACTCAACAAACGCATTAGAAACCAAAAAGAGGTGCAACCGGAAGTTGCACCTATGCCTCACAACTCCAAATCAAGTAGAAATATGAATATACGAGTCATGGACATGCATTGAAATTTACGTTTCAAAACGGGGCAGCACTTATGCACTAATATAAACAACATACAAACTCAAACCGGAATCGAACAAATTTACATGCAATGAATGGAAAATGATCAACAAACATAAGTACAAGTCAAAACAAGACCAATGCATCAAAACCGCACCAAACCGAACATAAAAAGCCTTGAAACGGAAAAACGCGTCAAAAATCACCGACTCGGAATTGAACGAAAATTGCATGGTAACTTGCAAACGTGCCAACGGATTCAAATATGCAATCGGATTTTGAAAATTACGCTCGGAAGTGATACTTTTTGGCCGATTTCGTCGGCTGGCAGTAGTGAAATAGTCGGAAAAAATTGTCCGAAATCGACTAAAAAGTTCACCAATGGCTCCGGAATAATCAACAAAGTCAATTTACACTATTCACATTCGCGAAAACGCGCTACGGTTAGGAAGTTATGACCAAAACATATTCTCGACACGCGACACATGAACAACATCAACAATTAAGCCTCAACCTATCCTATTTCAAATTTGCACATTGAAACAAACATGAATTTAAAAGTCAAGCACTTCAATCAATATCAAGTCACAATAATTAACTCTCTTAAGAAATCTATCAAACATCTAACATGCATCGATTATTCTATGTCAATTTTAACAATCATTTTCAATTATGTACAACAACAATTCTTAGGATAAATTAATCAAGAATCAATCAATAATCAAATCATGAATCAATGCACATAATCTCCACAAGATTAATTCAACTTCAAAATTCAATTCAAGAAACAATTCAACAATTATTCATGAATTAAAGTTTAAGAAGCTTACCGAATGAAGAATCGACGAAGAAATTGCGAATCCGAAGGAAGTGAGACGCGATCATGAACGGAGGAGAGGAGGAGAGGCCGCACGGCTTCCGGTGGCGGAAGATGGTGGTCTTACGGTGGTGAAGTTGACCGGAGGTGGTGGTTCGTGGCGGCTCGGCTATCGGAAGCTTGATCGGAATTGTTGTGTTCTTGAGTTCTTGATGAAGTTGTTGTTGTGTTCTTGAGAAAGAGTTGAGAGAATGAACTTTGATCCTTTAGAGAGAGTTTGTGAGAGTTTTTTGGTGTTTGTAAATTATGATTGAAGTTATGAGACAAATTGTGGGTCAAAAGAATATATAGTGGAGTGTAAAATAAAAGGCAAAAGGTAGAATTTCGGCTTAAGTGAAAATAATAATATCTTCGGCAAGAAATTTTGACTCTGAGCCTTTCACAATACCGTCCGCCTCTGAATCACGGTTGCAACGCAAAAAGAACGAACGTCATACGATCAAAATCGAGTGCGATCGATACGTTTAAGCTGCAAGACGTCATTGAATAAGTTGTTTTTTCGGCTTATTTGGTGTCCGCTACTCAAAAATGTGACGAGGTCAACCTCTTCGGAGCATAATCTCGACTCGACTTTGTCAGAAAAGTTGTAGATCTATGAGTCAGTGACCTGGTGTTAAAATGTAAGCTCAACCGGACAAACGACGAGGGAGATATGAATTTTCTCGTGAAACCACTTTCAGCATTTTTCTTCGGTTCAGCACTTCAGTTTTGTGAAATAAACCAAAACGGCAATCTTTGGAGTACCGTTCGAACTCGCTTTTGTATTTTAACTTAAAGAGGATAAAATTTGTGAACCAACGCTTCAAGAACGGGTGAAATCCGATGAAAATTGACCGAGTTATGAATTTTACAAAATCTGACAGACAGTGCACTGCATCAAAGAACCTTACTGGTAATTCGCATTTTCGAGATCCTTCCGCTCGGACCTAACCCAAACTGAATTCACATAATGAAGATAACATCTAAAAGGAATTTTAGACACCGAAAAGATATCAATTCAATGAACGAGCCAAGAGTTATGAATTTTTTAGTGTTTAAAACTCACCGGTTCAGCACTGTTTTTCACTATGTCGACTCTAAAGACTCGCACATTCTGAGATCTTCTTCAAAGAATTAGTTCTCGGCCAAAACCCAAAAGTTGGAAAGGATATCAAGACGGAACTTTTGGCATATGAATCTCTCAGACATGTTAACCCAATCAGAAGTTACGAACTCTCGAATCCCGCTAGCACAGTTAATCGGCGAAACCGAAATTTCAGAAACAAATAAATCCCGCCATTTTCCTTGATGAATTGGCCTCCGAGCCGAACACAAAAGTTGTAGAGAATACTGAAACGGTCTAAACTATAGAGTTTCAAGCCAAAATGAGTTTCCGAGCATAAGTTACAACTTTTGCAAACTGCACCATAAAACTGATGTTTTGCTTAAACTCCTCTGAATCAACCGAGAACTTTTGGCTTCTTCTGAGATTATTGTGCACGTGCTGCATGAAGAAATAAAGGCCAGTCGCAACCTGTGAAAGCTCAAATGGAGATGTATGTTCATGTATGTTTATGATGCAATTGTGATCTAAATGCAATGCAATGTATGAAAGGATATGCTAAATGGCATGAAAATGAGAGGGCAAATTTTGAGGTATTACAGGGCCATACCAATCAAGCTGTGCCACCAACAACTTTCTGCCCTATCACAGCTTGATATGTGGACTAAAAGAGTGTGAAAACACAAAACAAGCAAGCTTGAATCCACAGCATTGCTAGAGTTCACAAAACTCTCCTCTTATGCACATTCCTTCGAATCTCATCACACAATCATCAAACCTCAAAACCAACTTCACCATTCATTCAGAAAAGCTTCATAGAGCATAAACCACCCTTCACCTTGCCTTGAAACCCCCTGAAACTCAAACACGATTTTCCCACTCTCTGAACAGAACTCCATCATTCTCACAAACTAGCCACCATACACTCAAACCAAGCCTCAAAGCATACTCAGGGAGATCATTGGAGCCATTTTGAAGCAAGGAGGCAGTCTGAAAGCTCCAAACTGAAAGCTTCACCTCAGGTAGTTTCGAAATTTATTTTTTCTAGAAGCTCTATTTTAAGTTCTCAACTTGTTAAGTTTGATTCCCTGAGTGCATTGAACCTTTTGCTTTTGAAAATGATGGAGATTTGAGCATGTATGACTTGTCTGAAATTTCTGCCATTTTCGTATCTTGCTTCGAATCTTGTCAATGGTGAGAAATAAATTGTTTTTGAGGTTAGGGATGAGCTTAGGGAGGTGAGAGGAAGTGATCTGGAGCTTTAGAGCTCCAGAAATAACCTAGGGAGTGAGTTTGAAATTTTCAGGGAGGGATGTCACCGGAGAAGACGACCGGAGCTCTTCTCCGGTGACCTGAAAGTCATTAAGTTATTAATCACGTTTAGGGCAAAGTTTGAATCTGGACCATGGATCTGGTTGACCTACGTTGACTCCCGCGTGTTTGAAGGGCTCAGATCACCCCATTAAGCCCTAATCCACGTCATTAGTTTAATTAATTAGGGTTTTATGTTAATTGAGTCAGTTTGAACCTAGGCCGTTGGATGACGCGCGCAGTCTTCCCTCCATCTCCCAGTTTGAATTTGAACCTCAGGATTTGCATACTTTTTATTTTATTTCATTTTCTTTTCATTTAACTTTGTCGAATTATTAAAAATAGTAAAATACATTTAAAAATTCTGAAAATTTTTTTCAAACATTTCATTAATTTTCAGAACCCAAAAATATTTTTATTTTTATTTTTTGCATTAAAAATTAATTTTAAATCATTTAAATGTTTTTTTTAAATTAGTTAATGAAAATTAATTAATTAAAAATGCATTTAGGTATTTAAAAATCACCAAAAAATTCACATTGCATTTAGAAACATTTAGAAACATTATCAAACCCTCAAACCAAATTTCTTTTTTGTTCTTGATGCCTTTTGATCATTTTCATTGGAATTAAATTCATTTTAAGGCAATATTTTGGTTCAAACTTTGAAAAATCCATTCTGCCTAACCTTTGAGAGTTTGATGATGGTTCTTCTTGCATTGCATCCTTCATAGCATGTAGTTTATAGGATAAAATTGGTTTGAATTGATCTTGCATTTTCAATTTGTTTTTTGCATTTTTCATGTTGAGGTACCCTAAAACCCTAATTGACTTAAGAAAATCATAACTTTCACTAGGTTAAGGGTTAGGTCCCCTCCTTTGGGCAGTGAACTTGTGTAGGTTTAGGGTCTCTTTGATTGCATTTTCAATTTTTAATCATGTCCTTTGCTTCTAATTTTGATTTTTGCTTTGTGTGTTGATCATAAACCCTAAATTTTGCTTTCCTTTGCATCCATCCCTCATTTGCTTGCATCCAATGACTTGCCATGACATTTTGTGCATCCACATGATTCATAATACATCTTAGGACATATTAGAATCATGTTTGATCATTGCATCTTTCATTTGCCATGTTGTATGTCCATTGCATTTCATAAACATTCATGGATTTTTATGGTTCAAAACATGCCTCATTTGCATCCCTATGCTTGTATGATCATTCTCATCTCTTGTCATGTGTTTGCATCATCTCCTAGCATCATTAACATCATGTTCATGCTTCTGGTTTTGATTTGCACCATGGCATTTCATCCCATTCTCATTGCATTTCATTCTCTTTTGCTAACTTTTCAGGTGGTAAGTTGTTTGAGAAGTGAATTTGCCTTCACTTCTCACAATCTCTTTTCATCTCTTTCATACTTTCTTTGCTGCATTTTGTATGTGTATTAGAGTGAGCTTGCTCATTCATGCTCTCTCTTACTTTCTTCCTTCAAGCAACTTGTCTTCTTAAGTGAAGCAATTTGTTTTGCTTCTCTCTGCTTCTTCCTCCTTTCATCTGCTTCCCCCCTTGGTGGCTCTTTGAAGATCTTTCTCTCTTAAGCCTCACAAACCCTAGGACCTCCAAGTATGATAACAATTAGGGCTTGATTAGTTCCCCACTTAGTTTTGCCTTTGTGTCACCTTTGAGTCTTCTCTCCCCATCTCATAATCAATGATTAAACCTTGAAGGCTTTAAAGCTTTGTGATTAAGCTTATGCTTGCATCCTTCTATTAGGATGGAGTGTATAACTTTAATCCTAAGTGTTAAACCCTTAATGTGTTTAAATCCTCTAAATCAATTCACTTAATAATCATCAAGACATCAAGCTTGTAACTTGGGCCTTGCATTAGGGTTCTAATTCTTCCTTAATTGGTTAAGAAGGACTAACCCTAATGTTAATGGACAAGTCCCCCTCAAGTTGTCTTACAAACCATAAAATTCACTTCTTAATCTTACCATTAACTAAAATCCACCTTAATAAAGGCCTTGTTTTGTCATGAGGTTA
Organism: Lathyrus aphaca; assembly: GCA_963966055.1. Lineage (NCBI taxonomy): Eukaryota > Viridiplantae > Streptophyta > Magnoliopsida > Fabales > Fabaceae > Lathyrus > Lathyrus aphaca. The sequence goes on along the minus strand of OZ014519.1, from coordinate 518,753,454 downwards.
ATCCCTAATCATGGATTAAGTTGAGGAGCCTTCCTCAGCTTAAATGTTCTCATCTATTATCCTTCTATTAGGATGGTGTAATGGGTCCATTAAATCCTTGATTATGGCTTAAACTCATTACTTAACACTAAACAAAAACAACAAAAGCATCTAAATAATCACAAGTAGGTTAATGATCTTAATCCTACATCATGGTGATTAAGTGTGAAGTGCTTACTTCATACTTAAGGTACTCTCATTACCCCTAATCAGAGGGAGGATGTGATGAGTTTACTAGCCCTTGGTTTAGGCTTAAGCTCATTTACTTATGACAAACTCCAAAAAGCAATAAAAGATTGAAAACTCAAAAACAAACAATAATCGTCTCCTCCGGGATTCTTCCCTCATCTCATTCACTCACAAACGAGAACTCGCTTCTTCCGTCTAATGCAAGACAGTTTGCACCTGAGCCAGACAGGTCATACACTTGAGCATAGACAAGTAAGCAGTTCATCAGTCAATTTATCTTTCAGTCTCTTTGAGTCGAACTACGGCGTTCTGACTTCCTCATTGCACGAGAGGATACGTAGGCATAACTTAACAGTTATGGAACAAAAGTCTCTGTATATTCCCCCTCCTTCCAGCATTATTCTTTTAGCCTCATTATCTTGAGCTCTTCACATTTATTTTACACTGACACTTGCATTCTTTCCAGCTTTGATACACAGATAGCACTGACACTACCCCTTTAAAACACAAATCTTTCAAGCGTGGATCCCTTCGAGTACGGTGGACAATCTGGGTGCTAATACCTTTCCAGGTTGTAACCAACCCCCTTTCTCAGTTTCTCTGGTTCGCAACCGTCTTATCCATATCTTTCTAGGTCTATGCAGCATTACCTTTCCTCCGGGATAAAAATGCCTAGCTGGCGACTCTATTCTTTTCTTCTTCTTTCGCCGATCGTTCGCGTCTGTACCCCATTTGACTTAGCCTCATTTGGTGGGAGCGACAATATGCTCAGAGCTGTTGTCACATTAGCTACATCTGCTATGTTTTTGTGTGGTGGTTACCAGGATATCAAGATGGATGTTGTTCACTAATATTTGTGACTTGTGTCCTGAGTTAAAGAACGCAATTGTGACTTGTGTTCTGAGTTACATAAGGGAAAGACATATTGTTCTCTTATGTCACCATTGGTCTTCTAGATGAAGTATGTCCAACAGCTTGCGAGGAATATTTCTGGGAATCTAAAAAGAAAGGAAGTAGAAACGGATTAGTTCAGTCAAGAGTTCAGGATTTTCTACTCCTTAATTTACTACTGTTGTGTCTACTAGAAGAAGAGGTAGCAACTCATCCACTGGAAGAATAGGCGACTTATGTTTTGTTCAGTTGTGAATGTTGCTGAAGATGTCCAATAACATGTCCTGACATAATGGAGAGTTTTTTGTTTTGCTGCTACTGTTATTTTTGATGTATTTTTGTAATAATTGTTTTAGCCAAAATTTGTCAAAGGGGGAGATTATAATTTTTGTAATTGGCATGCATTTTGTAAAACAAATATAGCAGCAGTGTGTATGTACATGATCTTTGCAAAACAAATAAAACATAAAGCCATGAGTCCTTTTGTGCGTCCAAACATGTTGTGTTGAAATATTTCAACATCTAGAACAACATGTCGAAGAAGATGTCAAGACAGTTCATTCAACATCATGAACTGTTGAAGATGGATTGAAGTTTCTGTTTTGGTTTCAACATAAACAAAATATTTTGAAGATTTAAATCAATCCAAGTGGCGCTGACTGTAAAAGATCTTGTAGACTCAAATGTTTATTGAAGACAGAAATCAAATATTGAAAAATATAGAGTTTATATATTTAGAGATATTTTAGGGAGTTTTTATTTGAAGATCGTTTTGTATATTTCTAGTAGATTTTTTCTGCATTTTTGTAGCAGCTATTGTTGTGATTTTTTAGGCCCAAATCATGTTGGGAATATGTTATAAATAGAAACCTTGTAACCTAGGTGTAACCAACCAACCGAATATGTAAAGATCATATCATTAGAGTTGTGTTCTTGTGGCAACCATGCGCAACAAGAAACAATGTTGTGGCTGTTTTTATTTGTAATTCTCGAAGCCTTTAAGCAAGAGAAGTTTTGTACTTAAATGAAGTTGTGAAGCAAGGTTTGAGTTGTTGTCATGGAAGTGTGGCTTCTGTTTTGAATTGTTGGTGTAGGTAAAGAGCTGTCAATAACATCAACTGACTGTTGGGACTGTGAGAAATCACTGAGGTGATTAGAAGTGAGGATGGGTTTCTGATATTTATGAGTTCCTAAGTAGAAGTTGCACGGGTAGTGATTAAGTGAGAAGACTATAAACTGTTGGTGTTTGCTGAGAAGTCTTTGAATTGATACTACATAGTGGATTTCCTTCCTACCTTGGTAGCCCCCAAAGTAGATGAGTTAGCATCGAATTGGGTTAACAATTTGAATGTGTTCTTTACAGCTTTTAGTTTATTTTATGCAGTATATGTGTTGAATGTAATATCAGATGTTTAAACATCCTGAAGAATGTTTGAATCCGATATATCGGAATTTTAAAAAGTGTTGTTGTTTGTGCCTTGCCATGTTTATATGTAACAGATAAGATGTCTCAATATCATATTCGACATCTGAGTGTGTCATACCAGAATTTCACATTTGCCTCAGGTAAGCTATTCATCAATCATTTCTTGTGACCTATTTCTTGAGTCAGAAATTGATTTTTATCTTTTGCCTTAGGTAAGCTGAAAAATCATTTCAAGAAGGAAACTGATTGACCTCAGGTTTGAGTTTTCTTCATCATTTGCTTCTTCAATCTCAGGTACTACTTGAATGTGTTTTAGTGATGAATTTCTAAGAATTTGTGTACTAGTGTTTTAGTGTTGAATTTCAAAGAATTCATTCGATTCTTCACTATTAAATCTCAGGTACTACTTGAATGTGTTTTAGTGATGAATTTCTAAGAATGTAGTGTTCAATTTCTAACAATAATTTGAAGAACTTACACATGATTTCCTTTATCTCTTTTTGATTTTGACTATGTTAAATGTCTTTGTTTAATATGGAGTCATGTATTTTTTACTCTGCTAAAAACATATGTTAGGGCTAACTTGGTTAAGCTGGAGAGAAAGCAAGAAATATTGTAAAAAGAAGATATTATAAAATGAGAGTAATAAGACTATAGAGAGTATGATTTTGTAAAAATAAGATATTGCTTTGGTGCTTTAAGTAACAAACAACACACCGTAGTATTCAAAATAAATTCACTATTTTTTAAAATTTCAACTGAGTCCTGTGTGAAAAAAAAACTAAGTTGAATATACCACTGGATCGAAAACTCAAGTAATCCCTCTATAACATGTTCTTTATTTTATTAATAATATGCATTGTGTTTTCTTGCTACCGATTTCATGTATTTAATGTATTTTCGAATATGCATTGTGTTTTAATTTTTTGCTATCGATTTCACTAGAGTTAATAAGTGTTCGTCATGAATTACTATATACATGATTTTTTATAGTCTTTATCTAACATATGTATTCTTGTAATCTTGTTCTGCAGCACTTCGGTCTGCAAATCGAACTCTCGCTCCGCCTTAGACGATCCATAAAACTCACAGTCTTTACGCCTTGTCCTCACCTTCGTTCATCATGTTCTTTTAGTTATGTCATCAACTTTTTAACATGTGTTGACTCTAAATTGTGTGAAAAAAGTTCCTAGGAAATAGTTTTACAATTGTAGTCAATTTTCCACTATAAGTTGATACTGCAACATTTACTGGTGAGAAATATATATGCAGAACCTAATGGACCTGTAATGTTACATCTTGTCCATGAGTGAATCTTATTTTATGTTTATTTGTTGAATTTGAATTGACTCCATTTGAAGTTTCTAGGCAATAGTTGACTCTGAAGTACTAGAATATTGTCTAAATATATATGCAACACCTAATTAACTCTGAATTGTGTGAAAAGCTAGTACTCCATTTGAACTAGGCACAAAAAAAAATATTTGTTGCAAACACTTTTTTTCTCATGCTTTGTTAATTGAAGTATGGTTGGAGTAATGTCTGGTTGTACTATCGTTTTATTTGAATTGTTATGAAATTTATAAAGTTAGTAACAAGAAAAGTGTGGTTTGTTTTTGGGGAAAGTGTGGTGTATCAGGAAAGATGTTAATATAGAACTGGTTAGAAATAAAACAAAGATGCTAATGGATTTAAGTCCTTCTATTTATGAACAAGAATGGAAATGAATGATGCTCCTGCATTAAACTGTTAAGATCTTGATGAGGATTGAAATTTTTAAGATAATCTAATCGAATTTCAACAAGGTATGCTCCGTTGAGTTTAGCTTTTTGTATATCAACTATCATTTTTTCGACAGTTTCGGTCATTATAGGAACGCGGATTAACGTTTCATTCTTCGCCATAAGATAAGAGAGTTGAACTAGAGAATAATGAGATAGGGAGATAGATTTATTGGATTTGTACAATATATCATCTCTCAACATTTCAACATTTTACCTTACCCTTGTTTTGTGGCTATGAATCAATGTTTCAGAGTTTCTGTGTTTTATTCACAATGGAGGCAGAGAGTACATAGTACATTGGTTTGGCGGTAGTGAATACAAATTATCTCAATCAAAAAATTGGTTTGTGTCAAAATTTTCTGATATTTTGCAAAAACACTGTGATTATCAGATTATTTCCATCTGAAAAATCTTAGTGTTAATTTTATCAATTTTCTAAAATTATGAGATTATGGGAATTATGGGTCTTTCCATAATACAAATTTTCAATATAATTACATGTAAATTATGAGATTTTTGCTACCGATTTCACTAGAGTTAATGAGGAATTGTTCCAAAATGCTTTGAATTCATTATTTGAATTTTTCAGTATAAAGGCAGCAATAGAATAGTCGATGAAGCAAATGATAATGCATTTTATTTATAGAATTTGTGTTTGTATGTCATAATTATTAGTCAAACAAAAAATGGATGGATTTATTGAGTTAATTCAATGTGAAAAGCTCTCTGGTTGCAGAACAAGTCATTCCTAGAAACTTCCTTATAGAGTTTGTTGAATTGGTTGGATATTTTATTTTATATTTTTTTTTGTTATTATGCTAAAATGGTTGTAAGATGATCTAGATAAACTACATGGAATCACAGTTCATTTTTGTAGTTTATGTCCTTAAATCTTCTCAGGGGTTATGTGCACCCTAATCATAGGGGTTGTGCCCTAGTATTTGTATCAAAATATAAAACATGAGCTAACTTTTATAATTTTTGTGTTGTGAGCCCATATCACAGGGGTTGTGCCCCAAAATTTCTGTTATGTTTTGTGTGTATGAATGGTTGTATGTTATATTACAAGGATGATAACAAGTTGTTAGAGTGAAAATTTTGTAATGCTCCTAGGTTCATTCCTTGCAAGACTGACATGGGGAAATATAAAGATATCCCAGTGAAGAGAATGTTCTACTTTCCAATCATTCCCATATTACAAAGATTATATGCATCAACTAAGTCGACAACTAAAATTAGATGGCATCACATGAACTAAAATAGTTCCAACATCCTTCGCCACCCGTCAGATGGAAAAGCGTGGAAGCACTTTGAGGGTGTATATACTGACTTTTCTAGGGAACCCCGAAATGTAAGGTTAGGTTTGTGTTCAAATGGATTTACCCCTTACATTCAAGCGTCTGCTTCTCCATACTCATGTTGGCCAATAATAGTTACTCCTTACAATCTTCCCCCTGAAATGTGTATGACCAAACCATATTTGTTTTTAGCATGTCTCATACCTAGACCTAAAAATATTAAATTGAAGATAAATGTCTACTTGCAAACTTTGATTGATGATCTATGTTGATTGTGGTCCAATGGAATATTGACCTATGATATATCTACAAAACAAAAATTCATCATGAAAGCCTGCTTGATATGCACAATTAATGATTTTCCGACCTATGATATGTTATCTGGATGGAGAACATAAGGTAAATTGGCATTCCCTCATTGTATGGAACACATTGATGCTTTTACCTTGAAAAGTGGCCATAAGAATTCATGGTTTGACTGTCAACGTCGTTTCTTTCCAGCTAATAATTCCTTCAAAAGGAGTAAAAGAAGTTTCCTAAAAAATAGGGTTGTGACAAATGGGCCACCTCCCATTTCCACAGGGCAAGATATATGGGAGGTAATAAGTAATTTTCCAAAAGTGACTGAAATTGGATGGGAGGTGAAATGGAAAGAAATAGAAGGGTATGAAGTGGATCACAATTAGAAAAAGAGAAGTATTTTTTGGGATCTCCCATATTGGAAGGATAACTTGTTAAGGCATAACCTTGATGTGATGCACATAGAAAAAAATGTCTTTGATAATATATTTAACACTGTCATGAATGTTAAAGACAAAACAAAGGATAACGAAAAGGTGAGAGAAGACTTGGCTAAATTATACTTTCATGGGGACTTAGAGATCCAACCCTTAGAAAACGGAAAGAATGGTAAACCAAAGGCTAGCTACACTCTGACCAAATCTGAAGCCAAGTTGGTTTATAAATGGCTTAAGGAAATGAGAATGCCAGATGGCTATGCTTCAAACCTCAGTAGGTGTGCCAATGTCGAAAAGGGTACGGTGCATGGGATGAAGAGCCATGACTCAACACGACACAATGCATGTGGTACCAGGTTTTGTTCATTAAATCGAACACGGATAATCACATACACTCATCCAACAATGATTATCCCAACACCCTCCATAATGGAGTACGGATGATCGTATTCGCCCATCCGACCGATCATCCCAACAATAACGACAAATGTATGCATGTCAATGTAAAAGGCATACATCATGTATAATTCACCATATTATACATCTACACGATCCATCCGATCAAACACAACAAAATTTCCATCAATAATCACCAATAATTACTTCACTCGATTTACTCGATTTTACGACTAAATTAATCCATCTAATTTACAACATTTATTCATCCTCAAGATTAAATCTCTATTAAATATGTTTTAAGATTCATCTCAATGCCTCACACCAAAAGAATCGGCTACGCACGCGAAATCAGGGAGAACTTGCAAAACCGTGCGGTTTTGCACCCCACACTGGCCACACGCGTATGGGTCTGGCCATACACGTATTGGCATGGTCTATACGCCCCCATATGCCCCCAATACGCGTATCAACCTCCTCATACGCGTATTGGCCCAAATCACCAGCCCTCCATACGCATATTGGCCTAGTCCATATGCATATGGGCAGAATAAGTGTGTTTTCTGGTTTTTCTGCATAATTTCAGATCTATACCTCATTCCACTCGATCTCATGGTTCATACATGTCCTAAAATTGTTTCTACACAAGTTTTACTCTCCAATATTCATCTATCTTTCCTCTATGTTACTATATTCCGATTAATTTTCGTTATAGATCTACAATCTACTCAATTCATCAACAACAACAATATTCACACAGATTTCGTCATCTAGATCAACAACAACAAAATCGCAACAGAAATCATCACAACTCAACAAAATATTCATGGATTCACAAAAATCATCATATATTCAAGAATTCATCATACACATCATAATCAATAGAAATTCCAAAGAGTGAAGGATACCCCCAAACTACCAATCATGTTAAATCACCTGAAATTAAATCCGTTATCTCCCCCTTACCTCGAATTTCAGTGCAAAAATCCTGCGAATTTGGATGATTTGGGTGCCCTAGATGTGTTCTTCCTTCCTAGCCTCTTTGTTCTTCTCACCAAAACGTTTTACGATTAATCTTTCACTGATTTTTTTTCTGTTTTAACTAATTCAATATTAACCCTTTACTAACCTTTTACTAAACCGCCCCTTAATCCGGTTTATTATTATTATTATTATTTTAATTCTATTATTTCAATTACTGGTTTTTATAAAAGAATAATAATAATAATAATAATAATAATAATAAGTAAATAGTCTTATTACGATTCACACCATCTTTATTACTACTCGCACTCGATTATACTCGTCTCACTAGGACACAACACCAACAATAATAAGACACACGCCTTAACTAAGGCCAACATAACAACAAAATTACTCGACGATTAAATATTAAACATGGGATGTTACAGTGTTTATAATCAACTTTAAAGAAATTCTTCATTGTTGTTCAACGTGTGTTCAAGGTTTTAGGGAAGATGATTTCGAACTAAATTTTTTTTGTCCTCGGACATTAATTATTTGCGACCAGGTATTGCTTCACATGAATCATTGTGTTAAATATTTCATCACTATGTGTTTTGATTAAATTACTGATTGGGTGGGAGCTCATTCTTTGTTAGTTAAACCATACTTTTTTACGACTGGTTCGTTTCTCCGGTTAGTTGTATTAAGCAGTGATGCTTTGTTAGATAAACATTGCCTATTAAAAAAACATATATGATATAAGAATATGAGTCATTCAACAATATTTTTATAATTCTATAGAATATATATATATATATGAGACATTCAACAATATAAGTTTTTGGTTGATTTTCTTTGAAGTTGAAGTTACGTTGTTGTTGATTTTTAGTGATTGATTTTGACTTTAGAGTCGGCTTCACCGATGCTAAAAGTATTTATTGACTTTTCTCGGTTGATTATAGAGTTGGCTAGACCTACACTATTTGGTTCCATTAGAGTCGGCTGGGCTTATTCTAAACATATACATTGACTTTTTTGTTGACTTTAGAGTTTGATGCACCTATATTATTTGGTTCCATTAGAGTCGGCTAGGCCGATTCTAAACATATACATTGACTTTTTTTTGTTGACTTTAGTGTCGATGAATGCAATGCCATAGTTTTTTATTGACTTTTTATAAGTTGACCTTAATGTCGGCTGACCGGCGCTATTATAAAATCTTGACTTTTATGCATTGACTTCAGCGGCTGTTAGATCAAAGCTAAATATAATTGCTGATTTTTAATGTTTTTGAAACAATATAGAGTCAGTTCATTTATTGTCCTATTAGCCTCGGTTTATCGGACTCTAGCTAGTCTCGGTGTATTTTCAGCTAACGCTAACCATTAGTTTCGACCCTTTTATCCTAGCCTGACACCAACGCTAAACTGACACTACACACATATTAGCGTCTGTTTTTCAGTCTTTATCGTGGCCGACTCTAATAATTGTTTTTCTAGTGGCAATTTAACAACAAAAAAAACATTGCAAAGAAAAGAAAAAGAATTAGATTTAATCAATAAAAAGCCAAAAAGGAAAAGAAAAAGGAGCTTTATTTCTTTTTAAAGTTTGATAATAATTGAGATTTGATATGAAGGCAAAGCAAGCCAATTTGAGCATATGAACAACTCATTGAGAGGTCATAGAGAGGCAAAGTGGTCTCTCATAAGCAAGCCATTTAGTGGCCCATTATTAATAGCATTGCATTGTGCAAAATTTAATTTGATATAGCCACTTGTCTCAATTCTTTCCGCATTTAATTAAGTGATTAAACTCAAATAATTAATATTCTTATGTTAAAATTGAATTATTAAAAAATAATTATGTATAAAATTTAATCTAACTGACAAATATTTTCAACAAAACTTTTAATGTAAAATAATTTAAAATATTAATACATTTTTAAATAATATATATAAAAGATGATATGACATTAAATTTAGTTATTTTATTAGATAAATATATCGATATTGAACTAAATCTAATACCGGAGTGCTCATCAATTTTTAATGATTATTAACAATTTCTTCTACATACTTACAAAAATTAAATTCATAATTTACTGAATTAATTATTGATTAAATTTTATTTATCTTTCTGCCGAACTATAAAGCAATAAAGATTTTTCTTATAAAAGTTAGAGAATTTAAGACAAAATAATAAATCTTTCCACCTTGACAAATTTTATCAATATCACTTTCACTTATCTCCCACTTTATAATATAGCTATAAGAAGCCATAGTCTTCTTATCTCATCTCCCAAAATCTCCTATAATTAACTATTATAATTAACTCCATTTCAATATAAAATTGATAGATCATCAAAAAGTAACAACTAAAGTTATTTTGGCCAAATTCTTTTATATAAGAACAATGGTGGTGGGGTTAATTATTTTGCTTTATTATATGTTTTATTATAAAATTAAGTGTTAGTTCCACCAAATTGCTTAAAATACACACAAAATCGTATTCTTATACTATATACAATATCTAAAATGTATAATATGGGACCTGGTTAAATAATAATGGATTAAATATGTTTTTAGTCCTTATAAATATCTCAATTTTGATTTTTAATTTCTATAAAAAAACATCGAATTCTAGTCTCTATAAAATTATTTTTGTATCTAGATTTAGTCTCTGTAGAGGAACTAAAACTGCATGCAAAAGTAATTTTATATGAATTAAAAGTTTATATATTTTTTATAAGATTAAAAATCAAAATTAAGATATTTATAGGGATAAAAACATACTTAATCCAATAATAATTGAGCAAATTAATAAGACGTATGGTTTATCATACTCACAACAGTAAGTTTGTTCATAATTTGATGGTTGAATTTATATGGTGAAGGGTAAAGCTATTTCTCGAGGCTTCTTGAAAATAATTGTGAAAAATGTTAATGCTAACACATTTTACATATGAATTTGAATACTTTGTTCTATGTGGATATTCAAACCTTGAGTTTGTTCCAACCAGATTTCTATAGTCGTAGATTCTGAAGTAAGATGACCCAACACTTCACATTTAAAATATTTAATAGAAGTAGGAGTAACTCCTCCTTATTGGAGATATTATGTTCTTTGAAAGTGTTACTATTGATATTGAGCTTTTATTAGAAGTTGACGTCTCGGATCTGAATAGTGATGAAAATAGGTCAGACCAACTAATAGAGACCTAAGATCTAGCCTATATAGGCAAATGACATATCAGACTTATTTTTAAATAGAAAAGACCTAGATTTTTTATAAGCATATTTAGTTAAGCATTTTCCGGTTGAAGAGATTAAGGGGTGGTGTGGAATTTTGAGGATGACAAAAGTCCTGGCCCGGATGGGTACAATCTAAATTATTTTCAAAGTTTGTTGGAATGTCGTGTCTGGTGATCTATGTAGATTTGTTAATGAATTTCATGTTGTTGGAGTTCTCCCTAATGCAGTCACAACTTCATTTTTGTCCTTGGTTCCTAAGGTTGATACGTCGGTTTCGTTAGACGATTACAGACCAATTTGTCTGGTAAGCAGGTCTTTACAAGATCCTGGCTAAGTTGTTGTCTATTAGATTGAGGTTGGTCATCGGTAAACTCATGTCTCCATCGCAATCAGCGTTCGTTCCTAATAGACATATGATGGATGGAGTTATTATTATCAATGAGATCCTGGACTTTGCTAAGAAGGCTAAAAGAAGTTGTATGATGGTGAATGTTGATTTTGAAACAATGTACGACTGCGTTTCATGGAATTTCTTGAGATACTTGTTGAATAGAATGAGTTTTGGGGGTCGTCGGAGGAAGTCGATGGAAGCTCTCAGTTTTTGTAGTTCTATATCGGTGCTCGTGAATGGTATCCCTACCGATGATTTTGTTGTTGACAAAGGTCTTAGGCAAGGGGATCCTTTATCTCCCTTTCTTTTTTTGTTAGTTGCGGAAGGCTTATCGGCTATGATGACGAAAGCAACAGTGGCAGGGGATTTTTTTTTTCAGGATTTCGTTTCAACAATGCAATTCATTTTGAGATCCTCAAGTTCGCGGATGATACTATGTTAATAGGAGACACTTCGTGGGAGAATCTTTAGAGTATTAAGGCCATATTGCGTGGATTCGAGTTGGTTTCGGGTTTGCGTATCAACTTGAGTAAACGTAGGTTGGTAGGGATCAATTTGGATTCGTCTTTTCAACATGTAGCATCGTCGTTCCTCAACTGTATCATGGGTATTCCTAAATTTAGATTCTTGGGCGTTATTGTTGGAGTTAATCCTAGGAGGAGTATGGTTTGGAATCTTATCCTTTCGAAGATGCGGCATCATTTGTCCACTTGAATTTCTGTCAATCTTTCTTTTGGTGGGAGAGTGGTGCTTCTCAATGCAGTGTTGTCTAACATTCCGATGTTTTTATTTTCTTTCTTTAGAGCTCCAAAGGTGGTTATAAAGGATATTATTTCTATCCAAAGGTCCATTCTTTGGGGGAATCGGAGGGGAAAAAGAAGATTAGTTGGGTTTCCTGGGATTCTGTTTGTCTCCCTAAGAAGGATGGTGGGCTTGGTATAAAACATTGTGGTGTCTTTAATCAAGCTTTATTATGTAAATGGAAATGGCGCATTTTGAATGATTCCAAAGTGATTTTGTTCGATCTCTTATCCTTTAGATATAGTAATATTAAAAGGGTGGTGCTCGCGGATCCTATTCATCTTGTTTGTAAGAAGGCGTCGATGTGGTGGAAGGATCTTTGTGGTGTTGAGAATCTGTCGAATGGCGATAATTGTTTTATTAATTCTATCGCTTTTAATATGGGCAATGGTGTCTCTATTGATTTTTGGAAGGACTGTTGGTAGGGGTATTCCACTGTGGAGGAAATATGCTTCGGTTTTTTGTATGGCTGATCCGGAACGGAATTTTATAACGCAGAATGAGCATTGGGAGGATGGCGTGTGACTGTGGGTGGTAGCCCTATTGGTTAGTCTGTGGTCGATTGTTGATTCGCAACAGTTAAATGCTTTGTATATCGATCTGCAGTTGTTGGTAGCCTCCTGGAAGCAAGCTGACAAAGTGGTTTAGAGGGGCGAGAACGATGATTTTTCGGTCAAAACGTGTTACAGTAAGTTTATGGACCATTTTTTAGACAATTTAAAGTTTGACGGGGAAGTGTTGGAAGCTGTGGGAGATTTATGGAAGACGAATAATCCTAGCAAGGTGCTGATTTTTGGTTGGAGATTGGTTCTTAATCACCTTCCTACTCGCATTAATCTTGAACGAAGATGGGTATTGGTTGGTATCTCAAACCTTCTGTGTTCATTATGTCGTGATATGATCGAGGATTTAGATCATCTCTTTGTTTCTTGTTCGATTTTGGCGGTTTGGTGGAATCAAGCAACACGTTTGCTCGGTATTATTGTTCATCTAGTTTCGTTGAATACAGTATTCCGTATTCAATAACTTGAGTAGGTGGTTTATTCGAAGTATAATTTGAAGCTTGAGTGGTTGTTTGGTCTCGCAATTTGCTGGATGATTTGGTGTAGAAGAAATTCGGCTGTCTTTGAAGGTGTTTCGTTGGACCTTTTTGACGGGTTGGGCATGCTTAAGAGACTGTCGTGGGACTGGATTAATTCTGCCAATGTTTCGATGGGTCCGGTTTCTTGGGCGGACTGGTGCAACGCTCCGTTTTCGGCTGGTATAGGCTGAGTTTATGTGGTTGTTTCAACTCTGCTGCATTTACTTTTCCTCTGCCTTGTATGTTGTTGGTCTAGTGCAGTTTCTTAGTTTTCTTGGTCTGCATGTTTTGTGACTTTTCTTTGCTTGTACTTGGGTTGTGCGCCCCTTGTGCCAATTTTCTTAATGCATCTTGTTTATAAAAAAAAGGCTAGACCGCAGGCCATATAAATAGTCTTATAAGCCTATCAGGTCGACTTACTTATTAAATATGAATGCATTTATTATTTTTATATTGTATTTTATTCTTTATATTAAAATACAAGAGTAAAACTTAGTTATATTTAAGAACTTATGAAAATAAGTTGAAAGAAACCCTATGAATAATGTTATAAGGTGTTTTCATAAGTTTTGTCAAACAAATCATCTCACAAAATTTATGCTACTAGGTAAGCCCAAATAAATCAATGGAAACAAACATTTAGTCTCATTATACTTTTTGTTCTCTAGTCTATTTAAACCTTTGTTGAATTTCTTATTTACACATATTTAAATGATATAGGCTTTTTAAGTAGACTAATAGGTCAATCAGGTCTTCAAAAAGGTCAGACTCGGGACAAAACATAAGCCTTTGATAGACTACAGACTAGACTTAGGCTTGAAATGTTTTAGCATGTCTCACTCAGGCTTGGCAAAGCCTAGCTAGACCCAGCCTATTCTCGCCCCTAGATGTGAATCACCCAAGATTAATCTCTTTGTATTTTGTCTTTTCTTTTGGGTTTAGACTCTCTTGTTTAAAATAATAAAAGGGTATGTTTGGTTGGGAGTAAATGGAGGGGAGGGGGAATATTTAATAGTTTTTGTGTTTGGTTCAAATTTTAAGAGGGGGAGGGGAGGTAGATGGAGGGAACCGAAATCCCTCCTGCTCCACTTTTTGCTTCCCCTAGTTTGGGGGGATTTGGAGGGGATGAGAGGTATTTTCTTTTAATCATGATTATATTTACATATTTACCCTTATTTATTTATTTAAATATAAGTTTAACTTATTAAAATATTAAATTTTATATTTTGAATAAATTTTATCTTTCTTTTATATTTTTTGTATTTGTATATCTTCATCTTCATCTTATTATTATTATTATTATTTATTATTATTTTGGATAAAATTATACTTTATTACCAAAAAAGCAATTACTCACAAGCGATCTCAATGAGATCCGGCTGGCCCAAGGACAAGAATGACAAAAAAATCTTATGCCATTAGTATGACTCCTATGGCATCTCTAATCTTAGGTTTCCCCCAACATCTATTCACTACAATATCATCAATTCTCATGCATAATCTAAATGCACACTTTAGAATGTCATTCTTAGCACTTCTTATGTTGGTTTTTTTCAAGATCCATTCCAATTCATCCTTCCATCCATTAGGGTTGTGCACAATACCAAGCCATTCCAAAATTTCTTTCCACACTCTTGCCATATTGTGACATTTAAGGAAAAGATGCTCATGGTTTTCAGTTTCCCCACAGTAACAACAATTGTCCTCATTAATCATCTTCATTTTCATGAGTATTTCCTTGGTAGCCATCCTATTGTGACACATCAACCACATGTTGTTGAGGGCTCTAGGGTGGGTTGCATTATTATAGAAAATTTTCCTCCAAAGAACTTCAGCAGAGTCACTCAGCTCATCATATATTCTTCTGGTTTTGAACCTACCATTCGCAGTACAGTTCTGCCAAACTATCAGAAGCATCACCTGTAACCTAATTTTCATTATTCTCCTCATGGATCCAAGAGACATTAGCTTTCAGATCCATCACCATAACATCTGCAGCCTTAACATAATAACAGTTTATCCATCTGATCCACAAGCTGTCAGCTTTTCTATAGATGTTCCAAAGTAATTTAGCCAAGCAAGCTACATTCCAAATAGAATAATTCAGAATATGCAGACCATCTTTCTTTCTGGGGGTACACACAGCCTTCCAAGATATGGGAGATTTCCTAGAAATTTTGTCCAAACCAGTCCATAAAAAGGACCTACAGATTGCATATATTCTAGCCAAATTTTCTTGGGAAGGGGAATACATTGTAACAAAAAATTAGATAAGGAGAACAAGACACTATTAATTAGTTGTGCCCTATCTGCCATAGATAGCAATTTGGCACTCCAATGGGTTACTCTAGCCATGATTTTGTCCATAAGAGGCATAAAGTGATTGAAGTTCAGTTTCTTACTTGTCAAGGGTATACAAGATACCTAAAAGGTAGTTGGCCTTTTTCAAACTGAGTAATCTCCTTGATCCCTTGCTTCATTGCCTCTTCCACATTTCCAAAGTAAGCTTTGCATTTTGCAGGGTTAATATGAAAGTCTGTTGAACTGGAAAATCTGTGTAGCCCTTCCAATAACAAATCTACAGATTTCTTGTGTCCTCTTGAGAAGAGAAGGATATCATCTGCAAAGCTTGAATTAATCAGGTCCATCCTCTCACACTTGCAGTGGTAATTAAAATTGGGGACATCTTTCAATTTATGAACCACCCTATGGAAATACTCCATAACAAGCACAAATAGAAGAGGGGGCAATGGATCCCCTTGTCTAAGGTCTCTCTTAGCACTAAGAGTCTTAGAAAGGTACCATTAATCTGAAACTTATAGGAAATTGTTCTGACTGTGAGCATAATCCAGCTGATGAATTGTTGAGGAAACCCAAATTCATGTAGAACGGACTCAAGAGTTATCCATTCAATGGTATCATATTATTATAATTGTTATTATTATTATTATTATTATTATTATTATTATTATTATTATTATTATTATTATTATTATTATTATTATTATGTTATGTATTTAAATTTTTATTTTATTTTTTATATTATAAAGTTACTTTTTAATTATTGTAAAATTTTCTTATATAGTAATTTTTTGTTAGATTTCTTTGTATTCGATAATTTTTTTAAAATTATATATTATAATTGTTACATTTTCATAAAATCTTATGATAAAATTATAAACGGTAAATACATCGTTAATGAATTTCTATTTAAATTATAAACGGTAAATATAATGATTCTTATGATGAAATTAGAAGGATAAAAAAGTAAATTAATTTTAAAATACCTTCGCTACCCTTGTGAACTAAACATATTTGTATATAAAATGCCTCCCCTCCCCTCCCCTTTCGTATTTTGAACCAAACTTATATATAATTAAAATCCTTCCTCTCCATCCACCTCACCTCCCCTTGATAAAAGTTTCTCCCTTCCCCTCTCCTCGATTGAACCAAACAGACCCTAAAGCAAAGGGATTTTTAGACCGAAGGTTACATGATATAATAACATGATGTTTTTAACAAAATTTTAAATTTAAGAGTTTAAATCATGGACCTTTCAATATATTACTAGATGTATTTAATAAAAATAAAAATTCATTAATTATAAATATATTATATTATAAATATATTATTTTATAAATATTTATTATTTAACTATGGGAAAACATCTCGTTTGTATTTCCAAAGATCAGTCATAATAAAGTTAAAATTTTGTTTTGCAATTTTAATTATTTTGTTTTATTTTGTATTCCCAATGACTTTTTATCCCACTCTAAAAACTATAAATATTGGAAAGACAAGTTTGTCCAAGTGCCGAGAGGATTCTCTTGGTATGCTAGATTTTGAAGGCGTTCCTCTCTTCCCGTTATCTTGGATGGATATCCTGTCAATAGTCATCTCATAACTTATATAGGTAGGCAATTATTTTGCTTTCTACTTGTGGGGCCTCATATCCTTTTCTAACCCATGTCTTGTTCATGTAGATCAAATTTCCAAGGATGAGAATGACCTAGAGGAAGGGTTTCATGAGTCAACAGTCCGAAGAGCCTTCTTAGGGGGCTGACCATCCGTGTGTAGAAAAGAGCGGTCAATACTTCTGCCCCGATGTTTCCGAAAGCTAAAGCTCAATGTTTATGGGAATAACCTTCTTCTATTAAGTGCCAGGCAACAAAGCCTACTAGGGGCACAAATTTTATTCCCTAGTTGAGCGATGTCAATCTTGACCTACTTCACTTTAAAATCTCGTGCCTCCAATTTTCTAAAGAGTTTCCTGCAGAGAACCAAACCCTTTGTTCACAAACTCCTTCTACTATCAAGAATATGAAAGATACATTTCAGCTAAGGGTGTTGATGCTTCACGCTATTGAGAAAGGATGGTATGACAAGGATGTAAATAACCTACATGTGATCCTTCAAGTGAAAACAAAAGCCTAAAATGAAAGTTAGTGGTTTTAGCAATCCCTCTAGCAGGATGTAGATAAGTGGAAAGAAAGGTTGGAGGATACCCAGGCTAAATCCCGGGAGGTCTGTGCCGAGAAAATATATTTGCAAGACTCCTTGGATGCAACTCTTCTCTGCCAAAAAGGTTTAGAGAACGAGGTCTCATATTTAACTAATGAACTGGTGTTAGTTGTTGGGGTATCCTTCGAGCGAGCTAAGGAGCAAGTAACCTTTTTATACCCTGATCTGAATTTGAGTCTTTTAGATCCTTTCAAGGGCGTGAAAGGTGTGGCGGTAGGGGATGAAGAGGAGATGACCTTCCCTGAACCTAAGCCTCTCCCCTCATAGGAGAAAAACATGGTCAGAGAGGGAGGAGATCCTGGGAGTCTGCAGCTGGAGCCTGTCGTTATGGAGGAGGAAGCCCCTAAGAATGATGCTTCACCCTCTGTGGCTTTTTGTTTTTTTTGTTGTATTCCCTTTTGACCCCAAATTGTTTATAACCTTTTATAATCCAACTTGGTAAAATTAGCCAACTCCTTAGAAAATTCACCAAGAATTATGCACAATACATTTCAATCTCTTCTCCATGATATATTAAAGCTACATGAAGAAGTACTAAGGAAGATGGTTAAAGAAAAAAGTTTATATTTTTAGAACTTACAGTTGAGAGCTTGTACTTTAGGGTTTCTTCTTCATACGTTAGTTTTGCCTTCATCAGAGCTAGCGATTCAACTTTCTTCTTCCTCACACTTTCGCTTTGCCTTCAAAATAGGTTTCAGCTTTAAAAATGAGATTGATGTTTCTCAAGAGAGAAAGAAATAACTATTATTTCAGCTACAAAATGCAAATGATATTTCTTTCACACAAATTATGTCCTAATACGTTTCAACTTCATTTTCTTTTTTATTTCAAATTTTTAAATCAAAATAAATTTAACAAATTCCAATTCATATTCTAAAGTTCCTACAAAACAATACTTAACTTTTTTATTTTTTTTTACAAAAACTAACGCAAATAGTTATTTCAAGTAACAAAATGATAGTTGATGGACTACCTTATAACTTTTTTTTTAGTATTGACTTAATCTAAATGGGAATTTATTTAAAATATTTTATTAGTATATTTTAAGTAATTTAATAAAATAATCTTTATGATATTTAAACTTTGCAAGTGGTTAGAATATCACAATCTTAATTTGAGATTAGCCTCATATATTTTCAATCACAAGGGTATTTCTGTATTTGGATTATTTATACTATTATTTCAGACATGAACTCTATTAAGAAACTCTTGTTGAGACCAAAACAAACACTAATTAATGCAATAGAAGAAGACAAAAATCAAATATAGATCTTTCATTCAACAATTGTTTATAAATATCAGAATTTAAAATCACTGGGGCCGGCCAAATGAAGGTTGAATTGAATGAACTCAATCAACATTATATACTATATCAAATAATACATTAATTATGCAGGCCTTCAATAAATAAAAAATTAGCAAATTAATTAACATGTTTAGTGTTTCAGAAGATCGACAAATTGCAAAGAATAATGTGAAATTAATACTATTATAAAAATTCCTGTCATTGAGTTCTCCAGTGATGTCAATGGGAAATTAAATATACAAGAAAATGAATGGGAAAATAATTTCAACACATAGAGTATAAGTGGTGTAACTAATATTGCAATTTTATATATATATATATATATATATATATATATATATATATATATATATATATATATATATATATATATATATATATATATATATATATATATATATATATATATATATATATATATATATATATATATATATATATTGTTGTTGTTGTTTTGATGACTTTAGAATAAAAAAGCAGAATAATAAAAATACAAAAATATAAAATGACATAAAAGATATATTCTAGTTTTTCTTTTCAATTTAAGGGTAGATATAGATCCTTCACACCTTAAAGGATTTTTTACTAGGTTAGATTTTGTATGAGTCTCACTCCATAACCTCTCTTACAAACGTCTAATATAAACATCAAACCAATTATGGAATTTGAAATTAACTCAATTCAAATGACCTTTTCATAAACATCAACATTACGGTGGACTTTGAATCCCCTAAATCAAAGTATCTTTTACAACACAAACATAAAATATATTACTTTTTATTTGAACACGCTTGTAGAAAGTACACACACTTTCTTTACAAATTAAGTCATCACACACTTTGTGATCAATTACAACATTTGAACAAATTTGAGTATATAGAGTTATTCTTGAATCAATTTCAACAGACAATTGATTTTCTCTTTCAATAGACAAATGATTTTCTCTTTCAATGTATTCAGTATTATATGAATCTTAAGTGCTCAGAAATTTGAATGAAACTTTTTCAATGATATGAAATTTTATGCACAAAGTTTCATTGTTTTATGATGTATGAACACTTTGAAAATTATTTGAGTTGTAAGTGAATTTTGTATGAAAAGGTGGATGAAAAATATGATAAAGTTTGGTTCAAATATGTCATAAGATGCCTCTTGGATGAGTACAATGAATGGAAAACGTTCACGATGAATTGCAATGTTTTAGAAAGCTTTCATGAACATGTGCAATGAACAGACATCACAATGATTTAGATTGTTCAAAATGTTTCACGAAGAAATTGATTGCACTCTTGGATCAATCGATTGTTATATGTGCAACATGAAGATTGTACCATATACCCCTACATTTTGACTTATACCCCTACAAAATTTTCAAAATACCAAATATAACCCTGACATTATTTTATTATTTTATTTTATTTTTTTTACCATTTATGTCAGACCGTCAGAGTTCCTAAAAATTTATTCAAAAAGCCACGTTCCGGAAGACTTTAGATATGACTTCCGGTATGTTTTTTTTTCCAAACCGGAAGACTTAGGGAAAGTGTTTCGGTTTAGTAATTTTTGATCACCGAAAGACTTAGGAGAAGTGTTACGGTCCGCCTTTAAGAAAACAAGCAATCAATTGCATCCTATGATCAATCAATTGTGCCTTTAAGAAAATTGAATCTTTGTATTTTTAAAGGTGTGCCTTGAATGAAAATCATGCATAAATGTTATGGAAACTTTAGAAGGGTCTTAAACAATGTTGGGCACCTAAACTTTCTACACATGTATATAAATTTTCATTATAACTTATTTCATAATCAATTCCTTTTGATTTCCAAGACATCCATAAGCTTATGCAATCTTGATTCTTGATTTTCAAACTTTTTCTTTTTTGATATTTCTTCTTTGATAAACTTTTGTCTTTGTCAAAACTAAACTAAGATAAATGATGAATATCTTCGTCATAAGTGATACCGAAATTTTGGGAAAGCTTCCTAAAGTAGCAAGAAATATATCTCTAAATATTGTGAGAACAAGTTTTGGTTCTGCTCAATATCTTTATGTTTTGATAATAACAACGAAGTATTTGTGTGAAAGAAATTTTAATACTCTGACGTTTTATTGTTCTGAGTTTATGTCAAACAAGTTCTAACTCTGAAAGAAAATATATGAATGATTTTGACATTAAGATATCCGCTGTTGAGCAAGGAAGAAAGACTGCTCCTATACAAACTCATATGAAAGATCTTGAGAAAACCCATGTTGTTGTTGCAATGTTTTCTAGGATTCTGATTCTGAATGAGTATGACTCTGATATGACTAGTTCTAAAGACCAAGTGCTAAAGATTCTAATGAATTGAAGTTCTGAAGATTGAAGGCTCTGAAGACCAAGTGCAGAAAGATTCTAAATACTTGAAGCTTTGAAGACTAAAGGTTCTGAAGACCAAATGTTGAAGACTCTGAAGACATAGTTCTGAGTGAACGTGGTTCTGAAGACTTGAAGTTCTGAAGAACAAGGGTTTCGAACATAAGTGTTGAAGTTCTGAAGACATGGTTCTAAGTGAACAAAGTTCTGAAGACATGGTTCTGAGTGAACAAAGTTATTTATACTGAAGACTTGAGATTTTGAAGACCCATCAATCCATTCTCTACTCATGCTTCAATCATATTTCAACTAGAAGCCTCTGAAGTTCTGAAGACAAGGATTGAGGATTAAAGAGAGTTATAATTTTCTCTACTCATGCTTCAAACATCTATCAACTAGAAGCCTCTAAAGATCATAAGATAAGGATTAACAGATAAGAGGAAATAGTACAATAGTATAAAGACACTTCATTACACTAACAATTCCACTACCCCATTATCCTGATTTGGTGATAAGAAAGGACAATTGTGTGTATTATTTTTCACCCATCAAGTTTTGGTTCTGATTGTGATAAAAAGTTATCATACACTTCACCGTGTCAGTACCGATCCAATATTTATGAGTTATCTTTGCTATTATGGTTGCAACTCCTACCGCTGCTATAACCTCAACTTCACATGAGAAAGATCACTACAACGTAAAACCACCTATCTTCGATGGTGAAAAGTTTGATTATTGGAAGGATAGGATTGAAAGTTTTTTCCTTGGCTATGATGTAGATCTATGGGATATGGTAGTCCATGGTTACACTCATCCTGAAGATGCTACAAGAAAGAAGGTCGCAAGAAGTGCAATGAGCGATCAACATAAGAAAGATTACAAGAATCATCACAAGGCGAGAACTATTTTGCTGAGAACACATTACGACTTATAAAAAATTCTCTCTTCATCCCCATCAGAGGAGAATCAGGGAGCCATGGAGGAACTCTACAAATTGGAATATCAAATATCCGCAAAAATCTCTAGTGATTTCCAATGACAAACTCAAGTACACTTCCACTTTTATTCTCTGGTTGGATTCACATATAAATTTAAGGGATACAAATTGATGGTATATCAACTTATAGGAATTATTTTAGAATTTTATTCTTGATTTCTATATAATAAATCATTATAAATAAACTTTTTGTTAATGTCTTAAAATATAAATATCCTCATCAAATTTGACTTGATTCCCCCCTTCATAGTCATCACTTCCTATGTTTGAATGTTTATATTTCACTAAAAAAAAGTAAAATTTCAACATCAAAATAGTCCAAATTTAATATTTTCCATTATATTTGTTAACATGTGCACCTTTTCCTCTTAACATGCCTATGTAGAGGTGAATCTTTTTTATGGTGTTATAAACACGAGTAAAAATGTGAACTATCAAATGCATAATTTTTTTACTCTCTTTGACACATTAAAAAAAAATTGTCTATCTTATATTAGACTATGATGCATTTTACTAGAACTAGTTTGGTTAAGTCTACATTTATTTCTTAAATTTATCATTTAAAATTTAATTTCATCACCAACCAAAGAAAAGAAAAGAAAAAAAAACTTTATGACTTTTCAATTGAGATGGCTCACAAAAATCAAACTAGAATTCTCTTACTCATATTAGATTTGATAGCTTATCCACCTCAATTATTCAATCTCATTGCCCCAAGAAAAAAGTAAAATTACCTTAGTCAGCTTATCACTATTTGAATTTAATTTAATATTTCTTTTGTCCAACAATGATTCATTTAAAATAAATAAAAAATATTTAAAATAAATGTTCAATTTCATTTTTAAATATATATTTTTAATTTAATTCTCAAATTATTATTACTTTAATTATTCATACAGATATCATTTTTTTTATTGATAACAATTGTTATGTCTGTGTTTGATTTATTGGCACTTTGCACCCTTTTGGCCTTCAAAAATGGCTATATGGGACCTATTCATTAGGAGCCTAACCTAACATGATTTTTTTCTGTTTTTTTAATTAATATGTGAATTTTTGTATAAGTGACTTTTGAATAACTTTTTAATTCATTAAAAATTACAGTAAACAATAAAAAAAAAATTAATACTGATTTTTAACCACTTCGAGATTTAAAGGCATGTTTTATTAATAGGTAAAATAATTTTATACTAATGTATATTAAATCAAATTATATTTATATTTTAAAATTACATTACTTACATGATAAATTAAAAAACTCTTGAAAAACAATGTAAAACTATTTTAAAACCTTTAATTTCATTATTAAATATAAAATATTATTTTAAATTTTCAATATGCAAGCACTTATGATAAAGATATAGAAATTCCATCTTACATTACATTAAAAAAAACTAGTTGAAACAAAATCTAAACAAACACTAATTATTGGAGAACCGGCAGGTGAAGGAAACATGATGTTAGGTTGTTTTTATTTACACCAAACATGATTTTGTTTCCAAAATCTTGTTAGACTAAAACTGGAAAAGATATTAATATGATTTTTGTGATGATTTAAAAAAAATATATATTATTTTTATCACACAGTTTATGAATACTAAATGTAAATAATATTTTGTAGTAAAAATGATGATGTTATCATTAATGACTTTGGAACTCCATCTCTCTAGAAGTTAACATAAATTTTAATTCACCTTTGTCGCAATTATTATACAAAAGACAATTTTAGATGGCG
This sequence comes from Lathyrus aphaca, assembly GCA_963966055.1. Lineage (NCBI taxonomy): Eukaryota > Viridiplantae > Streptophyta > Magnoliopsida > Fabales > Fabaceae > Lathyrus > Lathyrus aphaca. The sequence goes on along the minus strand of OZ014519.1, from coordinate 518,729,292 downwards.
TTTCTTTTAAGTCTATTTTGTCTTTGGAGAAAGATTTATTGGAAGTTCCCTTTTCGGAGGAGAAAATTAAAGAGGTGGTGTGGAGTTGCGGTGGTTCTAAGAACCCGGAATCGGATGATTAGTCTTTCATGTTTATTAAGAAATATTGGTTGTTTTTAAAAGAGGATTTTGTTCGCTTCTTCACAGACTTTCATCATGGTGCATATTTATCCAAATCGATTGTTTCTTTGTTCTTAATGCTTATTCCTAAAAATAACAATCATTTGGGTCTTGATGATTATAGGCCGATTTGTTTTGTGGGTTGTCTTTATAAGGCTATATCCAAACTTCTTGCCTCTAGATTGAAGAAGGTGCTCAACTCTATTATATTTCATAACCAAACAGCTTTTGTGTCGGGTCGTCAACTTCTAGATGGTGTTTTAGTAGCCAACGAATTGGTGGATTACGCGGTCAAGGAAAAAAGAGAGTGCACTTTATTCAAAGTAGATTTTGAAAAAGCCTATGACAAAGTTTCGTGGAACATCCTTAGATATATGATGAGGAGAATGGGGTTCGGTGAGTTGTGATTACGGTGGATGGAAAGTATGGTGTTTTCTAGCAAAATGTCTATTTTAGTTAATGGTAGTCCGACCGGGGAATTTGTGGTGGAGATGGGATTGAGGCAAGGAAATCTTTTATCTCCATTTTTATTTGTTTTAGTTATGGAGGGATTAACAGGGTTGATCCGGAACTCTGTGATTTTGGGAAATTTTTCTGGTTTCAACATCAACCGGAAGTGTTTCATAGATGTATTACAATATGCAGATGATACTTTGTTGGTGGGTGACGGAGGATGGAATCACTTGTGGGTCATCAAGTTGGTTCTTAGAGCTTTTGAATTGGTGTCCGGTCTTGGCATTAATTTTCACAAAAGCAAAATCATCGGGATCAATGTAAAAGATGGTTTTTTAGAAGTGGCGACAAACTTTCTATCTTGTAAATCGGAATCGCATCGACTTTCTTTTCTTGGGATTCCTATTGGTTTTAATCCTATGAGGATAGCATCTTGGTCCTCTTTGCTATCAAAGTTTAGTTAAATACTTTCTTCTTGGCACGACCGATTTTTATCGTTTGGTGGTAAGATTACTTTAATTAAAGTTGTTCTTAGTAGCTTGTCTATTTTTCATCTATCATTTTTCAAAGCTCCGGTGAAAGTGTGGAAGAAGATGATGAAGATCCAATGTAGTTTTCTTTGGGGTAGTTCGGAGGGCAAGAGGAAAATTCATTGGATAAATTAGAAGTCTTTGTGTTTGCCTTTTTCTTATGGTAGGTGATCACACTAAAATTCACCGTATTTCTGACTCCGATTTCGCATGCATTCTTAGCTTTTATTGTTGTTTTGCTTTGTTATTGCTTTGTTTTCTTATGTTTTCAGGTTTTTATAATAATCGGAGCTGGAATCGGGAAAAGGAGCGAAAAAGGAGTGAAAACGGACGAAAACCTAGAAATTCAGCATTTTGCACTTACGGCACCCACCGTGGCGGGCGCCATGGGGTTAGCCATGACGTGGCCACGTCTCAAGACCACTCCTCAACCTCCAAGACCCACGATCCCCACTCCATCATCCCCTGTAGGGACCATGGCGGGCGCCATGACCTTGTGGCGGGCGCCACAAGGCAAAATTTCATAACCTCCACTTTTTAGTGGAGGGGCGTCCCGGTCATTTCATGCTTTCAGTTTCTCCTATAAATAGGACCTTAGATTTTCGTTTTTCTTCATCCAGAATTAGAATTCTCTAGGCATATATCAGTTATAAAGCAGTTGCCATTCCACATCGGGGTGCCTCTGCAATCGAGTGATCGAGTCTGTAATCTGTCTGTGGTTCGAGTTTTGGAGCACTCTGGAGGAAGTTAATCCTGCCGCCATTTTAATTCAAGTTCGTACTTTACTTTTATTTATTTCTGCCTCGCTTTTATTTTGTTTATTTCCCGCACTCGCACATTTACTTTGTTTATTTCCTGCACTCGCACATTTACGTTGTTTATTTCCTGCACTCGCACTTTACGTTGTTTATTTCCTGCACTCGCAATTTACTTCGTTTACTTTCCGCACTCGCTTTAAATTACTTTTATGAAAAACTATAAAAAGAATATTTACTTTATCATGTCTAACTAATTCCATAAAGGTTAGAATGTAAGGATCGTAATCAAACCAGTAATCAGTACAATTGTTCGTGGAAACACCTAAGGGCTATTTTATCTTTCAATTCAAATAATTGTTTTTAACTATTTCAAAAACAGCCAAAAGCGCTTTGTATAGTTCATTAGGAGATTTTAGATTAAAAAGAAAAGAGATTTTAAAACGATTTTCGGACGCGTTAGGAAGTTTAAACTCTGGTTCGCAAGAACCTCTTTTTGCTAAGAAGTCCAGGTTAAAATACTTTTCAACTTAGTTAAGATACTATATTTCTTAAAAATAGGTTTACTACTCTAACGCAGTACGCACCTTTTTATCCGTGACAATAGGAGGGGTTGATTAGAGAGTACAACTCGGTTCTGAATACGCGAAAGCGACAGTTCCTGTTAAATTAGTTCTTTTCAAAGAAGAAAACACTGCCCATAAGTAGTTCCACTAACAAGTACTGGATTATCATTGATTACGTGAATTACATTCGAGCCTGTCTTTATTTATTATTTAAAATTATAATTTTATTTACCATTGCACCCTTATTAAAACCCTTAAAAATAGTTGCCTTAGATACACACCATAACAACAGGTTTGATAGATTGACACTTGGTCTCTGTGGATTCGATAATCTTTTATATTACTTTGACGTGATTCGTACACTTGCGAAAAACACGCATCAAGTTTTTGGCGCCGTTGCCGGGGACCAATATCGTCAAATTTCATTACCTTGTAGTTATACCGTTTAGACTAAGGTTGTTACCCACCGGTCAATGCGAAAGACTCGCAGTGCCGGAAGTTTAGTAGACCCTCTAGCTGAACCTGAACGTTACGCTCGCGCACGTTTATTTTTCCATAGGAATAGGATAGCTATGGCCGAAGAACAAAACCGAAGACCTCTTAAGGACTTCGCCCAACCATCAAACGAGGAACCTAGTTCCAGTATAGTAAACCCCGCTATCCCAGCCAATAATTTTGAACTTAAACCATCCCTGCTGCAATTAGTGCAACAGAGACAATTCGCAGGTCTCGCTACTGATAACCCAAACCAACATTTAAAAAACTTTCTTCAGTTAGCAGACACCTTTAAAACCAATGGAGCTTCTCCTGAGGCAATACGCTTAAGATTATTTCCCTTTTCCCTCAGAGATAAAGCTCTATCATGGTTAGATTCCCTTCCACCCAATTCAATAACCACTTGGGATGACCTTAGGAAAGTTTTCCTTGCTAGATATTTTCCCCCGAGTAAGACCGCTCTTCTTCGAAACCTAATAACTAGATTTACCCAACACCAAGGAGAGTCGTTGTTCGAAGCCTGGGAGAGATATAAAGAACTATTAAGAGCATGCCCACACCATGGCTTAGAGAATTGGCTAATCATCCAAACCTTCTATAATGGACTTCTTTATAACACTAAAATGACCATCGACGCTGCCGCTGGTGGCACACTGATGAACAAACCTTACCCTGAAGCTAGTGCCCTTATCGAGGACATGGCCCAAAACCATCAATCATGGGGAGTAGAACGAGCGACAGTGGAAAAGAAGGAAGCCCAAGGAGGAATACATGAGCTAAGCTCTATAGACATGATGCAGGCTAAAATGGACGCGTTGGCCCTAAAAGTCGAACATATGTGTACAACTCCGAATACTGTTGCCGCAGTTTCGCCGAATTGTGAGATATGTGGAACGCAAGGACACCAATCCGCCGAATGCAATCTGTTGAATGAAACCAACACCGAGCAAGTGAACTATACCCAAGGGAACCCATTTTCAAACACATATAACCCTGGATGGAGGAATCACCCAAACTTCTCCTACAAAAATAATAACCCTATCCAAAATACCGCACCTCCGAGACAACAAGGTTACCAAGCCCCTAGAACAAATCAACCTATGCAACCTGTGCCACCAAACCCGAGCTTTGAGGAAATTGTAAAAGATTTCATCATTGCTCAAAAACAGAAGAACAAAGAGTTCATGAACCAAAGTGTCCATGTTAACGAACTAATTACCCAGTTAGGAACCAAGGTTGATCAAATCATTACTCATAATAAGATGCTTGAAACCCAGATCTCTCAGGTAGCGTTAAACCAAGCCCCACAGACTACACCCGGAGGACAGTTCCCTGGACAACCTCAACAGAACCCGAAAGGGCAAGCTAATGCCATTACTCTACGAAGTGGAACCGCTTATAAGGAACCTTTAAACCCTATATTAAGTGAGCCCGAAACTTCTGAGAGGAATGAGGAAAAGGAACCAGAGAAGCCTGAAACCCCGGAAAGTCAAGAAAAAGGAGAAGAACCTAAAAATAAAACCTATGTACCACCACCGCCATACAAACCACCAATACCATACCCTCAAAGATTAAAGAAAACCCAAATCGATAATCAATATCAAAAATTCGTTAAGGTTATAGAAAAACTTCACGTAGAAATCCCCTTTACAGAAGCCATCACCCAAATACCTTCTTATGCTAAGTTTCTCAAAGACATACTTACGAATAAACGTAGACTTGAAGATCCGAAACCCGTGGAATGTAATTCTATTTCCGAAGATAGGTTAGCAAAGAAAGATAAAGATCCCGGAAATTTTTCCATTCCTTGTATTTTGGGGAATCATGTCATCGAAAAAGCTTTTCTAGACCTAGGAGCTAGTGTGAGCTTAATGCCTTTAGCAGTTTATGAGAGATTAAACTTAGGAGAATTACAACCTACTAAGATGTCACTTCAATTAGCCGATAGATCCGTTAAATACCCTATAGGCATACTTGAAGACGTCCCTGTTAGGGTAGGTCAGTTGTTTATACCTACTGATTTTGTTGTCATGGACATCAAAGAAGATGACGACATACCAATACTCCTAGGTAGACCGTTCTTATCGACTGCTGGAGCCGTAATAGATGTTAAAAAAGGAAAACTAACTTTTGAGGTAGGTGAAGAGAAGATAGAATTTATATTGTCAAAATTTCTTATGGCACCTGTGATAGGAGATTCCTGTTATGCCTTAGATATCATCGAAGAATGCATTAGGGAATTAGAACAAGAAGAAGAAACTGAATCTATAAAATTGCCGTCAACCCTTATTTTGGAAGATGACAATTATAAAACACCCTACATTGATGATAACCTTCACGAATGTTTATCTCTTACCCCAGATCCTATGCCTTGCCCTATGAAACCGACCGTAAAACTTAAGGAACTGCCTAAAAACCTGAGATATGAATTTCTCGATGAAGATATGAATCGTCCAGTTATAGTCAGTGCTACCTTAAACCAAAAAGAAACCGATCAATTATTAGAAGTTTTACGTAGGTACCCCTCAGCCTTAGGATATAAGATCTCTGATCTAAAAGGAATAAGCCCATCCGTATGCATGCATCGGATTTTGCTTGAAGAAGATTCAAAACCTTCCAGAGAACACCAACGAAGAATAAATCCTATAATGAGTACTGTAGTTAAGACTGAAGTTCTTAAGTTACTAGAGGCAGGTATAATATATCAGATCTCGGACAGTAAATGGGTGAGTCCTGTGCATGTAGTACCTAAAAAGGGAGGCATCACAGTCGTGCAAAACGAGAAGGGCGAACCTGTAGCAAAAAGAACCGATGGAGGTTGGCGTATGTGCATAGATTATAGAAAATTAAATAAAGCAACTAGGAAGGACCATTTCCCATTACCATTCATAGACCAAATGTTGGAGCGCCTAGCCAGACACTCTTACTTTTGTTACTTAGATGGATATTCAGGATTCTTCCAAATACCTATTCACCCCGAAGATCAAGAAAAAACTACCTTTACATGCCCAGTTGGAACTTTTGCCTATAGAAGAATGCCTTTTGGACTTTGTAATGCTCCTGCAACTTTCCAACGCTGCATGATGTCTATCTTTGCTGATTATTTAGATGGAATTATGGAAGTATTTATGGACGATTTCTCAGTTTGTGGATCAGATTTCAAAAATTGTCTTGTCAACCTTGAGAAAATCCTGGAGAGATGTGTGGAGGTAAACCTTGTGCTAAATTGGGAGAAATGTCATTTCATGGTCACCGAAGGGATTGTTTTAGGACATATAGTTTCCGAAAAAGGTATAGAGGTAGATAAAGCAAAAATAGAAGTCATAGAGAATCTAAAACCGCCGAAGACTATCAGGGAGATAAGAAGTTTTCTTGGACATGCCGGATTTTACCGACGTTTTATCAAGGATTTCTCCAAAATAACAAAGCCCTTAACTGGTCTTTTAATGAAAGATGCTGAATTTATCTTCGATGAAAAATGTACTGAAGCATTTAATCTTCTGAAGCAAGCTCTGATTTCAGCACCTATAATGAAACCCCCTGATTGGTCAGAACCGTTTGAGATAATGTGTGACGCCAGTGATTACGCTGTTGGAGCCGTTCTAGGTCAAAGAAAAGATAAGAAGTTACATGTCATTTATTATGCCAGTAGAACCCTAGACGCTGCACAGCTCAACTACGCAACAACCGAAAAAGAGCTCCTAGCTGTAGTTTTTGCAATAGACAAATTTAGATCTTATCTAGTAGGAGCCAAGATTATAGTTTACACCGACCATGCTGCCATTCGTTACTTACTAAGCAAAAAGGATGCCAAGCCTAGGTTACTTCGATGGATTCTATTACTGCAAGAGTTTGATTTGGATATCCGTGATAAGAAAGGCACTGATAATGTGGTAGCTGATCACCTATCTAGGCTAGAATACCTGAAACCTGATCCAGTTCCCATAAATGACGATTTTGCCTATGATAGACTGATAGCCCAACTAGAAACCATTGGAGAAGATAACCCAGACCCTCATGAGTATTTTCAAAAATCCTTAGCCATAAGTGATGTACCTTGGTATGCAGACTTTGTTAATTACCTAGCCGCTGACATCATACCCCCTTATCTAAACTACCACCGGAAGAAGAAGTTCTATAGTGATGTGAGAAACTTCTATTGGGACGAACCGTTTCTTTTCAAGAGAGGTAAAGATGGCATTTTCCGCCGTTGTGTTCCAGAAGAAGAGGTAAATAATATAATTGAGCATTGTCACTCTGCACCCTATGGTGGACATGCAAGCACATCTAAGACCTACGCCAAGATTCTTCAAGCTGGCCTATTCTGGCCTACTATGTGGCGTGATGTCCATGCTTTCATTGTCAAGTGTGACAGATGCCAACGCACAGGAAATATTTCAAGACGTAATGAAATGCCGTTAAGAAATATCCAAGAAGTAGAACTCTTCGACGTATGGGGTATAGACTTTATGGGACCGTTCCCACCATCTTTTGGAAATCAGTACATATTAGTAGCTGTTGACTACGTGTCTAAATGGATTGAAGCTATCGCCACACCCACAAATGACACCAGAGTAGTCATCAAATTATTCAAGAATTATATATTTCCCAGGTTTGGAACCCCCCGTTTAGTCATAAGTGATGGAGGATCACACTTCATATCGAGAATATTTGATAAACTTTTAAGCAAGTATGGAGTTAAGCATAGAGTAGCAACACCATACCACCCACAGACCAATGGACAAGTGGAAGTATCTAATAGGGAGATAAAACAAATCCTCGAGAAGACTGTCTCTATATCTAGAAAGGATTGGTCACAGAAACTTCAAGAAGCATTATGGGCCTATAGAACCGCTTTCAAAACTCCTATAGGAACAACCCCTTATCAACTGGTCTATGGAAAATCATGTCACTTACCTTTTGAATTGGAGCATAAGGCCTATTGGGCCATCAAAACTTTGAATCTGGATTACTTGACAGCTGGTGAGAAACGTATCCTTGACATCCACAAATTAGAAGAGCTCAGACAATCTGCCTACGAAAATGCCATCATATACAAAGAAAGAACAAAAGCTTGGCATGACAAAAGAATCATGAGAAGAGACTTCAAGATAGGCGATCCTGTTCTCCTGTTCGATTCTAGGTTACGACTATTTCCAGGTAAACTCCGTTCGAGATGGACTGGCCCCTTCGAAGTATCTAAGATCCTAAGATCCGGTGCTATTGAAATCAAGAACCAAACATGTAAACCATTCATCGTCAATGGACAGAGGTTGAAGCCCTACGAAGGAGGTGACATTCCAACAACATACACCTGCCATACTCTGAGTGATCCACCATATCCTTCCAATGATGTTTAATTATCGGTCGTCGAGCTAATGACGTTAAACAAGCGCTGCATGGGAGGCAACCCATGGTTTTTCTTATTTTTGTACTTTTTATTTTTTACTTTTACTTTATTTTGTTTATATTATTATTATTATGTCAGGACTAACGATTGAATGTTTTATGTGCTTTCAGGACTTGTTTGCTAACCTTGTACAGAATGCAGAACCCTGATGACATGCACGTGGCCTTTAGAGATGATGCACAGAGAGAGCGTTACTATGTTCACATGAGACGCCCTATGGCTCCTACCAGGTACCCTGACCATGACTGCATGGATGCCTTGGGGATAGAGCCAAGCGTCAGATTTTTATGCCATCAACTCCAGTGGGACCAGTTTGACTACAGGAACAACACTTATAGGAACTTGACTCTTGAGTTCCTCAGCTCGTTTCATTATGACCCTTGGGCTGGACCCGATGGACTCGCTGTTTTCAGGTTGTTCGGGATTGACTACTCATTCTCTCACAGAGAGTTTGGTGATTTGCTAGGTTTCCAGACTACTCCTAATGCTATTCCAGAGACACCGATGGGGTATTTTATGAGCAGAGAAGTGGAAAAGTTTTGGACTAAAATATCCGGCGGAGGGAGCCAAGATCCTTCTACCCAGTTTTCTCAGGTAATCCACAACCCTGCATTGAGGTACTTCCAGATGATTCTAGCACATTCTTTCCTAGGTTTTCCAGATACAGAGACACTGCTAAGTGAAGAGGAGATTTTCCTACTGTTTTGTGCGACTCAGTCTCGCCCTGTTGCTTGTGGCAACTTTCTGTTAAAGGGCTTGGCTAGTGTTGCCAGATCATCCGTAGGCATCATCCATGTCGGTGGGATTGTTACACAGATAGCTACTGCATTGGGTTTGTCTCGCAAGTTATTGCACCTCAGGACCTTCTGCTGCTACACCACCCTGGATATTGATTTTTGTCTTGATAGAGGACTGATGAGGAGGGCTTCTTTTGAGCCCAACATGTTTAGATTACTGATCGACGGCGAAGCGATACACTACTTTACATTACCAGATCAGCTGATGACCAGTGTCCATGATCCTGAAAATTGGAGTTATGCTCTAGAGGGTTATGGAGAGACTGTCGAAGAGCCGAAATCGCCTCCCGCCGCTGAGTACACTCCTACACCTCTTACTCCCCAAATCACTGTTATGTCTAACAATATGTCTCTGCAGCCACCTGACCTACAAACACAGATTTATGAGCTCCGTAAGGAGACTGCCCTGCTCAAGCAGGAAGTGGCAGACTTAGAGTTACAGATGCAGGTTTCTGATCTCACTCATGCCTCAGAGACCGATGCTCTACATCAGGCGATTGAAGAGCTTCGGAGGGAGATAGCTGAGATTCGTGGATCAAGCCAGGAAAAGACGCCTACCACATGACTCATTCTACCCTGACAGCATTACCCTAGTATTTTATTTATCGCATTTCCAGACATATTTTACTTTATTGCAGCTTTTATATTTTCATGCACTTTGAATTCCTTATATATATACATATTATGCACTAATGTTAACTTTTTTCTTTTTCTTTTGTTTCTTTAATCATTTTTATTTTTTGTCGTGCAAAGAAAAAAATATAAGACAAAAATAATTTCATTTTTGTCTTCACAAAAAAAAAATATGCAAGCCTCAAGCCTTGAAAAGAAGAAGAAAACGCTATCCAGACCCCCCGAAGACCAAAGGTGCAAGGAAGGCCCAAAGGAGGATCCAAAAACCACAAGGCCCAGGAATTGGCCTTGTGGCGGGCGCCATAGGCCCTGTGGCGGGCGCCACACCGTACCATCAACATATACGGGATTCAATCCCCATTTCCACCATTTTCATCCCTTTCTTCACCAAAAACCCATTTTTCCAACCTTCCAAATCCTCCTTGAACCCCATTAAAGCTCCCTCATTTTTCAAAATACCCACCATCCATAAAACATATCCAACATCCATTTCCATTTTCATCCATCAAAAACCAAAAAAATCAAAACTTTATCATTCCCTCATAAACCACTTTTTCTACCATTTTCACTACCTAAGGAGCATTCAACAATGGAGTTCAACGGATTTCTTCTTCGTGATGGAAGACCGGGCGAAAGGCAACGAAAAATTATTCAGAGGCTTCAAAGTCGAGAAATTCTCTCGACTAGGTACGTCGACGATAACTGTCTGTATGCTTTGGGTATTTATCATAGTGTTTTTAATTTATTAGAATTTCTAGGCTTGCATAATATCTTCATCAATCAGGAACCTACCTATGAGCGACTGACAACTGAGTTTTTGAGTTCTTTGATATACACTGTCAGTCCTAACACTGCTAGCACTGTTGGTACTGTTATTTTTAGACTGTTCGGAATTGAGTATGAATTCAGTACCGACGATCTAGCAGGTTTGTTAGGAATCCCTCATAGGGAAGGTTCGATCTGTGAGGCACCTTTGGATGCTGAATGGTCGGCCGAGGTATTTACCTTCTGGCTAAGGCTTTCAAGTACTTCAATTAATTCTTTTGAAGGGATACTTGCGTCGACCATTCACAACCCGGCCATAAGAGTTTTTAGACTTCTTTTGGCATGTACTATTTTTGGCCGGGAAAGTCCAAACAAGGTAAATGCTCGTGAACTCCTATTTTTGCAAGGATGCCTCACTAGAACCCACATCAATCCGGTCCCATTTATGCTTGCCCATATGACTTTATTTACTAATAAAACAGGACCGATTGTATTTGGAGGACTTGTTACGTCTATTGCTCGGGCTCTTGGCCTGAACAATGAGATAGCTACACTTGAACCACTACCTCCTCGCACAATTAATTTAAAATTTCTGAAGGACATGAAATTGTGCCGAACGAGGAGAGAAGGTGGTTATGAGTTGATGGTTCATGGGGTAGCTATCCCATCTGTTGCTTTACCATGCAGTAGACGTACTGATGTACGTGATGAAAGGAACTGGACCTATGATCTTAATGCTCCACGCGTTTTGGGTCCACTTCCTCCTAATATTCCCGATGGGGAGGCACATGACACTGATGATGAGTATGATCGGAGAGAGCAGTCTCCCATCCCTCACATGTCCCCCCATCGTCCTTCACAGTCACACACTGCACCATCTTCCTCTAACCCTGTTGTAGGTACTGCTCCTGGATTCTTTGTCACCGAGGAGATGTGGCGTGATATGACAGCTAGAGAAGAAAGGCGTGATGGCCTTCTCTCTACTATCTCACAGCAGCTGACGGACAACATGAGCTTCATGCAACAATCGCGATTGGTTTCGGATCGTGCTTATAGCAACGTCTGCCGTACCTTGAACGATATCTCATTAGAGCAGAACCGTCAGAGAGAGTTCAACAGCCGACACTACCAGCTTGTAGAGGCTACTCAGGGTTCCATCTTGGGTAACCTTCGAGAGGTCCGGAGTGCTCAGGCTGCTTTATCAGCACGACTCGACCGGAGGGACCAGCATCGCAGTAGATCCCGTCGTTCCAGACCATCACATCAGGACGGCGAAGGCACCAGTGCCCCTCCTCAGTAGTCTTTTTCCAGGTTACCCCCCTTATCTTATTTCGAAACATTGGGGACAATGTTCGATTTAAGTGTGGGAGGGGATTTTATTGCTTTCTGTCATTTCCTTTTTTTAATTATTTCCTTTCAGTTATTTCCCTTTTCAGTAATTTAATTTTCTTAGATAATGCATGAGTCTGACGAGTCACCAGTATAGTGTCTTTTTAGTTCATCTTCATTTTTTCCCATTTCCTTAGCCTTACCAGAAAAATTTTAAAAAGAAAATAATGTTGTTTCACATGTTTTTTGGGCTTTGAGACAGGTTTAGATTAGGATGTGGTGACTTAGGTCAACTTTTTGAAACATCAGAACCATTTTAGCACCATAGACCTCTTGAATATAGGAATCACTCCTAAACCCCACCACCTTGGCCTTTACTATCATTTTAAAAATTGTCCTAAGTAGTTTATCTTAGCAGTCAGCTCCGGCTTAAGCATGCTCTACGTAGGGGGTCGATGAATATAAGTGAATGATCCAGTGCTAATAAAAAAAGAAAAAAAGAAAAAAAGGCAAACTCTGGTATAGGTGACCCTCACAAAGTCATTTAAACCGAAAAAAGAGAAAAAAAATTTTTGCCACAAAAAGAAAAAATTGCAAGTCACCTATTGTTAGTTGGTTCAGAGGTATCTGGCACTGAACTTGGTAGGGCGGATTACGATCCGATCCCCCGCAGCTACATTTAGGCGAAATAAAAACAGGTTTACACATGCTTATGTGCCAGAAACCTTATGTTATGGATCAGAATCACTAACCGGTCACTCTACTATGAAGCATGTACGGATAACGGGCTTAATGTGATTGCGCCTGAATGAAAAGGACACAAAAAGATGAGAAGATAGGCCTAGGTATCGTGGGATGATATGGAGTGGTTAATATAGGATTGAAGTTTGTGTTTGTGTTACTATGGTACCCTTGGTTCACTTAGTTAGTATCTGTCACTGCATCCTGACTTGAACTTAGAATCCCTTTAGCCCAAAGACAAGTGTTGACACCATATTTTTCTTAAGCTTTAATGTTTGCTTGAGGACAAGCAAAGGTTTAAGTGTGGGAGAATTTGATCACACTAAAATTCACCGTATTTCTGACTCCGATTTCGCATGCATTCTTAGCTTTTATTGTTGTTTTGCTTTGTTATTGCTTTGTTTTCTTATGTTTTCAGGTTTTTATAATAATCGGAGCTGGAATCGGGAAAAGGAGCGAAAAAGGAGTGAAAACGGACGAAAACCTAGAAATTCAGCATTTTGCACTTACGGCACCCACCGTGGCGGGCGCCATGGGGTTAGCCATGACGTGGCCACGTCTCAAGACCACTCCTCAACCTCCAAGACCCACGATCCCCACTCCATCATCCCCTGTAGGGACCATGGCGGGCGCCATGACCTTGTGGCGGGCGCCACAAGGCAAAATTTCATAACCTCCACTTTTTAGTGGAGGGGCGTCCCGGTCATTTCATGCTTTCAGTTTCTCCTATAAATAGGACCTTAGATTTTCGTTTTTCTTCATCCAGAATTAGAATTCTCTAGGCATATATCAGTTATAAAGCAGTTGCCATTCCACATCGGGGTGCCTCTGCAATCGAGTGATCGAGTCTGTAATCTGTCTGTGGTTCGAGTTTTGGAGCACTCTGGAGGAAGTTAATCCTGCCGCCATTTTAATTCAAGTTCGTACTTTACTTTTATTTATTTCTGCCTCGCTTTTATTTTGTTTATTTCCCGCACTCGCACATTTACTTTGTTTATTTCCTGCACTCGCACATTTACGTTGTTTATTTCCTGCACTCGCACTTTACGTTGTTTATTTCCTGCACTCGCACTTTACTTCGTTTACTTTCCGCACTCGCTTTAAATTACTTTTATGAAAAACTATAAAAAGAATATTTACTTTATCATGTCTAACTAATTCCATAAAGGTTAGAATGTAAGGATCGTAATCAAACCAGTAATCAGTACAATTGTTCGTGGAAACACCTAAGGGCTATTTTATCTTTCAATTCAAATAATTGTTTTTAACTATTTCAAAAACAGCCAAAAGCGCTTTGTATAGTTCATTAGGAGATTTTAGATTAAAAAGAAAAGAGATTTTAAAACGATTTTCGGACGCGTTAGGAAGTTTAAACTCTGGTTCGCAAGAACCTCTTTTTGCTAAGAAGTCCAGGTTAAAATACTTTTCAACTTAGTTAAGATACTATATTTCTTAAAAATAGGTTTACTACTCTAACGCAGTACGCACCTTTTTATCCGTGACAATAGGAGGGGTTGATTAGAGAGTACAACTCGGTTCTGAATACGCGAAAGCGACAGTTCCTGTTAAATTAGTTCTTTTCAAAGAAGAAAACACTGCCCATAAGTAGTTCCACTAACAAGTACTGGATTATCATTGATTACGTGAATTACATTCGAGCCTGTCTTTATTTATTATTTAAAATTATAATTTTATTTACCATTGCACCCTTATTAAAACCCTTAAAAATAGTTGCCTTAGATACACACCATAACAACAGGTTTGATAGATTGACACTTGGTCTCTGTGGATTCGATAATCTTTTATATTACTTTGACGTGATTCGTACACTTGCGAAAAACACGCATCAGTAGGATTTATCTTAAAATAATGGATGTTTTTAATGAGGCGCTTTTGAATAAATGGAGGTGGAAAATCATGTGCGGTTCGGAAGAGTTACGATTTAGAGTGTTAAAGGCGAGGTATGGCGATATACGAATGATGATGTGGAATGGAAGTGTCATTTTAAGTAAGGGATCTAAATTCTCTTCTTGGTTTTTGGATTTGTTTTCGTTTAACAAATCAAAGGTCAGGGATTTATTAGTGGAGAATTGTATAGTTGAGTTGGGTGATGGTTACACTTCTTCCTTTTGGAAGGAGGATTGGACGGGGTACTGCCCTCTTTCGTTTTCTTTCCCTAATGTCTTTGCCAAATCTTGCTTGGAGAATGTTTCCGTAGCGGCGATGGGAGGATGGATTGGTAGGCAGTGGGAATGGGGCGATCTTGGTTACCACGGGTTGAGGGGAGTTACCTCGGTTACAGGATCTGTCACAATTGATTTTGATAGACATTCTGGGAATTTCGCCACTGTTTTTACCAAAAACAGTTTCTAATAGTTTGTTTTCTGTTTCGGGTATTGATGTTGCAGGGTTGGCTCATCAATCAAGGTATGTTGTTCATTTTGATGCACGACCAGTTGTTGTTGATTTAGATCCTGATATCCTGGAGTATCCTCTTCATGTTGGTAACGCAGTTTCATTGGGGGCTGGAACAATTTTTCCAAGGACGGGTTTTCTGCATAGGCCTGTTGTTTCTTTAAACGAAGGGAAAGTAGCTGTTGGAGATGGCACCGATGTTTTCGTATCTCCTCTTCATGTTTGTAATGAGGTTTCGATGGGGGCTGGGAGTGGTTTTCCCGGGTGGCAGGTTCAGGGAGAAGGTGATGGTTTGAGAGAGGTTAATTTGGTTTTGGTTGATGATTACATTTCCTTGAAGGGATCGGGGAGGAATACGTTTGCTAGTCAGTCAGATGTAGTGGCTAGAGTGGTTCGGTCGCAACAGGGTAGGCAGAATTTTATTGAGGAGACGGTTGTTTCGGGGTCATCGGTTTCGGTAAATGGTACTGTGGAGGAATATTGTTGCCTAAGGAAGTTTTTGGTTAATTATAGGCTGCATCAAGAGGTGAAGGATAAAGTGATTTGAATGGAGATAACAACGACTCTTTTATGGTTAGTTCCTATTATCATTTAGCCTTTTCTCGTTTCATTCAGTTAGGTCCACTCAATCGGAATGATCGGGCTTTTGATCTGGTTTGGAAATCGGAAGTTCCTTTTAAGGTCAAGGCTTTCGGGTGGCGGAGTTTATTGAATAGTTTGGATACTAGAAGTTCTTTAGTGCGTAAAGGAATTATTTTAGACTACTCTGCTTAATTATGCCCTTTTTGCTCTTTAAGTCTCAAGACTCTTAAACATCTTTTGCAAGATTGTTCGGTGACTAAGCTTGTGTGGAAGGATATTGCAAATTGGTTAGACTTCAAGCGGGCATAGATTTTGATCTTAAAGTTAATTTTTTGGAGTGGTTTGCTTTTTGTAAATTCGGAAAAATAGCGAGTGATAGAGAAGGGAGTGTGTGGTTGGCGGTTGTTTGGAATATTTGGTTGATGAGAAACGAGATCATTTCTTGTAACTCATATTGGAACGTTTCCGATATTGTTTGGAAGATCAAAATTTCCATTTCGAGGTGGTCTTTGATGGGGGATATTATTCATCCCAATTGCAACCTATACAAGTTTGACAAGGGCCCTTTGTTTTTCTTGTCATAGTGCAATTTGATTTGTGATTTTCTTTTTGTTTTTGGCAAGTTTTGTCTTGGCCTTTCTTTGTTTTCAGGTGGAGTACCCTTAGTATTCTTTAAGTTAATATATCACTTGATTACAAAAAAAATACATGACTACTTGTTATCACTTGAAAAGAAAAATCTTCAACTCCAAGCATGGAGGTCTTTCTGCCAGTGATTATTTAAGGATTCTTATTGGTATTTATTTGGCTTGAATTGCATGATTATAATAACTTAAATATGGTGTGCACTCATGACACATCCACTTTTATTGTTGTCATTAAAAGAGATCAAATATTTAATTTCTTGGTTGGCTTGAATGTTAAATTTGAATTCATCCTGGTGCAGATATTGAGAAAGGAAAAAAAATCAATGGTGTTGATGTTCTTTTTTATGCTTTTCACATTGAGGAATATTTTGCACCAACACTAGTGAGGGATTTTTCATGGAATATACATGCATTCCTCATTAAAAAAATTTCCATCTTTGGAATGTAAATGGAATTATTCATGAATTCAAATGTGTCAACACTATTGGAATTAAATCAATAATAATTAATCATATATACATATTCTACATATTATGAAATATACTTTAGTGCGGAATAAAATAGATAATATGAACATGTATATAGTTACAAGATCTACAACATGTTAGTATATAAGAGAAGAGATTGCAGGAATACCTGGATGAGATTGCAGGAATATCTGAATCTATTGAGAAAATTTTGTTGGCAGTAATATTGAAAGTGTAGAGACAAATAACTGGCATTTGTTGGTTTGTGGATCTTCCTCAACCGATACTCCTAATGCCTTGAACACTCTTTAGATGAGGAGAAGAGGTAAACTGCTTATGTACGGTATATTGTGGATCATAGCTTATATGATAGCCAATTAGGATTCCCATTATTCCCAAATGAATCATCCTGACATTCACTCATATTTGAGCTCATATCCAATTAATTAATTAATTAATTACTAAATAGAAATCTAATTAACCTTTTAAATTTATTTGATCACTTAATCAATTAAGACTCTTAATTTGATAAATAGCTAATATATTAAAATATATATGACCACATAATAATTATTTGGAATATAATAATTAAATAATATTTAAATTATAAAATATTCCAACAATCTCCCACTTGGACAATATAATTTTAGTAAACATATCATATTTTTGTAGGCGCGCATCTAAATGTTATTTATCTTTAGATTTCAACTTTACAATCTGGTCCACCATATACATCAATAATGGGATCACCGTGACTGTTGTCACTGGCGTATAACGTGACAGAACCCCGTCAACCACCTCATGAATGTACTTGATGACGTAGATCGATATGGATAAGTGACATGGAAATTCCATGTAATGTGATCTCTAAATCATGTCTATTGCCAACTGGTCCAACTGAATTCTTTATTGATATCAAACTGAAGTATGCAAATTCAATATTTACACAAACAATACATAAATGGTTATAACAAAAATAATCCCATAAACTTTATTTCTGCAGATAATCTTAACATTAAGTTTGTATCAATATATAAAACAATATTATAAAACATAAAGAAGAAGTGACTCCCATTAATCTAGGACATCCTTAGAGACAAAAATCACATGAAATACCTTATATGTCAAGTCTTTGATTAGTAAGTGTAAGCTCATAATTTCGACAGGTTGAAATTTGGAGCTTGAGGTCATCTCTGTCGAAGAATAATGAAAGAAAAGAAATTCAAGAGTTGCTGACAAGATTAAAAGCTCCATTGCTTCGACAGAAGGGCAAATAGTGTTCTGGCAGGATAAGTTTGGAAAGTTGTTTGTAGTTAAGTATTAGACAGAATAAGGTTGTCTTTCGACGTTTCGACAGAAAAGGGGTTTTGACAAAAGTAGTATTTGGCAGATGCTGAAGGATTTGTTTCTTCTTTAAAGGCTTCAACAATTTGAAGAGGTGTAAGGTTTCGTCACCAAAGAAGGGAATTCAAATTCAAAACGTTGTAACCTTTGACAGTTGGACACCTGGAAGGTTCAGGAGAAGAAGTTACATGCAGGCTGACACTTGTCATGTAGTTATAGTTTTTCTGTTCTAGGCAGTTACTTTATTTGTGTATAAATAGAATAGTTTGTGTTTAGAATAGGTGTGTGAAAACTGATACAAAATTCCTGTAAATACTCTAAGTACCCAGTGTGAGAGAAAATGAGTTTGATATTTGGAACCATGTACGTTTGAACACCATTTATCCTTTAAGTTATTTAAATTGCCAGTTTATTCATCAAGTTTATTTCATCTTCAAGTTTTATTTACTTTTTTGCAAGTTATAGCTTTCGACATTTCTTACTTTTGTTTAAAAACTTCAACTTTATTTTGTTTTATAAACTTAAATTTTACTTTACTTTCAAAATCAAAGTTCTTAACACTTTGACAGTATTGACGAAACAAACCATAAACCAATCACAAACACTAAGAGTAGTTCGACAGAATAATTGCACATGTGTCCCAGGACTTGTTTGGTTGGTCCTGCAAGTAACCCAATTTTCTGAGAAATTGGTTAACCAGAGGTTGTTCGTCAGAAATCACAGGGAACAAATTGGCACGCCCAGGGGGACGGGTGCATTTGATAAAATCTAATAGAGAACTTTCTTAGACAAATTGTTCCTTCCTACGTTGTATGATTCTTAGAAGCGGTAAACTAGCCGTAACCGACGTAGAGAGACCAAAGAGAACAAGAGGAAGAAGGATGGCTAACTTGCCAAATGCTTCAAACAATCCTGATGAAACCATCCCAGTTTCCAATCCTATCCCTTCGTCAGGAACAATACCAGTTTCTGGCCCTGTTTTAGAACAGATTAGGCCTCCATTGGGGGATTCCATACCAACGGGTTCAGGGTCCCAGAATGCGCCTAGTTCTTCCACCATGGGACACGCCAGACCCTTTGGAACCCCTCCCCCTGGAGGAAATACCTTCAGGCCATATCTGAATTATTCTCAGCCTTTGACTGGGAGGTAACAACCATATGGAATGCCAACTTCAATGATGGCAAGCCTACATAATTCGTCACCATTATTCTCTGATGCTATGGCTCAAATGTCATCACCATTGCAGGGATCAGGATATGGTGGAAATGGAAATAGAATGAATCAAGTTCCACCAGGTTTCCATATGCCCACTATGACAAACCATTCTGCACAAGTAATTCGTCAACAGATGGATGAAAGCAATCATGATATGGTGCAGGCTTTGACGCAACAAATGGGAGAAGTGTTCAATCCCTTAATACAAAACACTACCCAAACAAACCAAATATTGGCAGAACAGATGGCACGCATTGCTGACTTTTTTGGAGTCCCTCAAGCACAGCAAAGAATGCAATTAAATTAGAATCCTGCCAATAGGGCTGTCGAAGAGGAACTTACTATAAACCAAAGGCCATTGGGAAACCCTCATGAAAATCCCAGGGGCCAAGAGGTGGTAGTTGAACAGCCTAATGTAGAAGAGCCTATTCGACAGGAACCAAGAAGAATAATAGTCCAGAGAGACCAAAATGCTGATGAAATATTACAGCAGAGAATGCGTTACAATAACATGCTTGTCGAAAATAATATTAGCACCATGGTTGAGAGAATAATGGCACAAAATGGAGTAAACGTAGGATTACAAAGGCCTAGTTATACTTCCCCCTTGTCTGAATTTGTTTTACAACAAGAGTTACCACCAAGGTGGAAAGTCCCCAAATTCACCAAATTCTCAGGGGATACTAGTGAGTCCACCATAGAACACGTAGCGCGTTATTTGATAGAGGCAGGAGAGATTGCTAATAATGAGAACTTAAGGATGAAATATTTCCCAAGTTCTTTGACAAAAAATGCTTTCACTTGGTTTACATCTCTTCCTGCAACTTCAATCTTCACTTGGACCCAATTAGAAAGATTGTTCCACGAACAATTCTATATGGGACAAACCAAGATAAGTTTGAAAGAGTTGGCAAGTGTCAAAAGAAAATTTTCTGAATCTATAGATGACTATTTGAATAGGTTTAGATTATTAAAAGCCAGATGCTTTACACAAGTGCCGGAACAAGAACTAGTCGAAATGGCTGCAGGGGGTCTAGATTATTCCATAAGGAAAAAACTGGATACCCAGTATTTGAGAGACATGGCACAACTGGCAGACAGAGTGAGGCAAATAGAAAGACTAAAAAATGAAAAATTTAGATCAAATAAGAACAAGAAGGAAAGAGTGGCCTATGTAGGAATAGTTCAAGAAGATGATTATGACGAAAACGAACCAGTCATTTTCGACCAGCAAGAAATTGATCTGGCAGAATTAAAGCAAGGCCCTCCATATTCTTGTAAAGTTTTAACCCCGTCGAATGGAAAAAATCCAGTCGAAGTGGAAAAGAATGACAGGTTCCCTAAAAGAACCTATACATTCGACATCACCAAATGTGATGAAATATTTGATTTATTAGTCAAAGATGGTCAGTTAATAAAACCAGCAGGCACTAAGGAGCCTCCTGTAGACCAACAAAAAAAGAGAGGTTTTTGTAAATACCATAGTTTCTTGGGTCATAAAACTTCTCAATGTTACCTTTTCAGGGATCTTGTCCAGAATGCAATCCAAAATGGAAGGCTGAAGTTTGGAGACAAAGCCAAGCAACAGATGAGGATTGACTCCAATCCCATGCAGGTTGTGGAAGCCAATTATGCTGAACCAGAAATGGTAAATGTGGTCGAAATGGAGATCATGGCAGAGGAAAGTTTTGAAATGGTAGAAGTTACTGAAAGCTTCGACACCAACTTCACCATGATAGAAGCTGCTGAAGGTTTCGACACCCATGTAAATGTGGTGGAAGAAGGTGATGATCTTGCTGACCAGGCTGAGGAAAAAGAAGTCAAAGTTTCTGAAGACTTCGACAGTGAGAATGCCATTGAAACTACTGAAGGTTTCGACGAAAGAAATACAGTCAAAGTGGGAAGGAGCTTCGACAAGAAAAACTATGAAAGGGATGCTGAGCAGGGGGTGATCTGGGACACTCTAGGAGAGTCGAATGGGAAGTTCGATTTCATGGTGAAATATTCAGCACCACCAAGCTCCAAAACAGATATCAACAAAATCAAACCCACAGGATGGGGAGATTCTTTCAAAAATGATGACAAAGAGGAGGATAACAAAACCCTCACTATCCAAAAAGAGGCTACTGAGGGCCTTGACCAAGATAAGATCAAGACAACAGGGACTGATGATAATTCCCTTACTGTCGAACCAATAAACAGTGGTACCATCAGAACTGAAGAACATCCTGTCGAAAGTGTTGCACACTGCTGCAAATACATCTATAAGGGTTTACACCCAAAAGGCAGTGTAAATCAGTCAAAGGAGAATATCCCAGAGGAAATGATGCTAGTCGAAAAAATGAACAAGTTGAAAATCACAACTGAACAGAATGCTGGGATTCATATGGTGGAAATCACTCAGAAGGTAGGACCAGACACCAACAAGGGAAAGAAACGTCAAGAGAAACATCAGAAGCTGGTTTACCCAGAAGAGAATGAAAGTCTTGTCGAATTCATCCAGAGGTGTCAAAGGAAGAACGCAGAAGTTATGCTTTGCCCAAGATGCAGTGCTGTGTTCGACAGGAAAGCACCTGATGACTTAGAAGCAGCAGAAAAGACCCAGAGGAAAAGAAACTGGGGCACAGTCCCACCGACCAGGAACGAAAGATTCGACCCAAGAAGAGGGAAACATCACATCCAAGGAGTGGGAGAAAGACGTTTCAACACTTATAAACCATCCAACAGACCAAATGACGACAAATGGGTTCAACCTATAAGGGATGCCCAAGGTCAGAAGAGATGGAAGAGTTTTGAAGTGAACAGGGGTCCCTCAATGGAAGTAAAAAAGGAGGCAAAGCCAAAGTACGTCTCTGAGAACTACAAAGGGAAGAATCCTATGTCCAGGTCCCAATGGAGAAGATTCCAAAGGCAGAAGAAAATTGAAAAAGAAACTGTAGAACACAAAAGGGTTGGACAGAAGGAAGCTGAATCAAGCAAGTATGTGCAGATTACAAGCAAATGGAGGCTTCTGGCAAAAGAAGAACCCCCTCAGAAGAATGGATCTAATGAAACCACAGAAATGCAGAAAACAAACAACAAAATGCCAGTGGATGAAGAAGTTACAGATGACTTCAGTTCAGAGTCTGATGCGTCCTTCGACGTAACCTGTAATGTGGTTTCTGTGTTGCCCAGAGACTATGACAGGATAATGGAAGTCGAAGACGAAGAGGATGACATGGCAGATGATATCATAGGCCTTAAGCCTGTATGCTACTACATAATGAATAATGGCTGTGTCAAAGAGCAAAATGCTTTCTTCGAAAAGCCAGATGATGCAATGAAGGCTCACTTAAAGCCTCTTTTCATAAAAGGAAAGGTAGAAAATGTGGGTGTCAACAAAATTCTGATAGATGGTGGAGCAGCTGTAAATTTAATTCCTCATTATATGATAAAGAAGATTGGAAAAGATGACTCCGACACTAAGCCTCACAACATGGTGTTGTCCAACTATGAAGGTAAAGTAGGGACAACACTGGGAGTAATACAACTGAACTTGACTGTAGGATCCATTACCAGGCCTACAATGTTTGTGGTGATAGCATCAAAGGCAAATTACAACTTGTTGTTGGGAAGAGAATGGATCCATGGGATTGGGGATGTGCCATCCTCCATGCATCAGAGGATAGTAATCTGGAGGCCAGATGGAATTGTCGAAAACATAGAAGCAGATCAAAGTTACTTCACAGTTGATGTGAACAATGTCAACGGTCGTAACTTCGACAAGAACCTGGCACATATAGCACCATGCAATCCTGCTGGTTTTGACCTAACGGCCTCCGACAACGCCTATTGTTCCATGTACCTCCACCCTACGCATGGCTTCCAGTGGGATAAAGAAGTAATTGGGGAGACAAATTACACTTGGGGAACTGCCCATGTCAATCCAACTGGGTGGGGGAGTTAGTTCAGTGAAAATGACTGAGGCATCAACATTAGAAAAGATTTCGGCTTATATAGCCGAAAAACAACTCAAAGCGGCCCTTGAGGCTGAAGTAAGAAACATGGCTGTCGAAGCCAACACACAAGTTGTCGAAGAACAACATCCTCATGAAAACATTGAGGAACAACATACAAATCAGAGTTTAGAAGAAGATTCTAATGGCGAATGGCAGAGTCAACGACTTGATGCCATTTATGATGACGAACCCTTGGGGTTTGAAAAGGATCCAACTTCAACCAACATGAAAATGGTGGCACAGGATCCTTTGGAGGAGATTAATCTAGGACTGGGGGCAGAGAAAAGGCCAACTTACATCAGTGCCAAGATGAATCCTCAACTCAGAGTCGAAATGATCCAACTGCTTGTCGCTCCCAAAAGATGAGACTGGCTCAAATATGGTACAGACGCGAACGGTCGGTGAAAAGAACAATGAGAACACACAGCAGTGAACTCACTGGAAAAGAAAAGAGTCGCCAGCTAGGCATTTTTATCCCGGAGGAAAGGTAATGCTGCATAGACCTAGAAAGATATGGATAAGACGGTTGCGAACCAGAGAGACTGAGAAAGGGGGTTGGTTACAACCTGGGAAGGTATTAGCACCCAGATTGTCCGTCGTACTCGACGGGATCCACGCTTAAGAGATTTGTGTTTTAAAGGGGTAGTGTCTGTGCAATCTGTGTATAAAGGGCTTGAAAAGGATGTACAAGTGTCAGTGTATAGTGTATGAGTGATATGAAGTATGAAAGTGTCAGTGTAAGGGCAAAAATGAAATGCTCAAGAATATGAGGCTTAAAGAATAAGGCTGGAAAGAGGGGGAATATACAGAGACTTTTGTTCGATAAC
Source organism: Lathyrus aphaca (assembly GCA_963966055.1). NCBI lineage: Eukaryota > Viridiplantae > Streptophyta > Magnoliopsida > Fabales > Fabaceae > Lathyrus > Lathyrus aphaca. Next base: position 518,705,163 of record OZ014519.1, on the reverse strand, counting down.
CGTTAAGTTATGCCTACGTATCCTCTCGTGCAATGAGGAAGTCAGAACACCGTAGTTCGACCCAAAGAGACTGAAAGATGAATTGGCTTGTGAACTGCTTACTTGTCTATGCTCAAGTGTATGACCTGTCTGGCTCAGGTGCAAACTGTCTTGCATTAGGCGGAAGAAGCAAGTTCTCGTTTGTGAGTGAATGAGATGAGAAAAGAATCCCGGAGGAGACGATTATTGTTTGTTTTTGTGTTTTCAATCTTTTATTGCTTTTGGAAGTTTGTCATAGGATAATGAGCTTAAGCCTAAACCAATGGATTTAGTAAACTCATCACATCTTCCCTCTGATTAGGGGTAATGAGAATACCTTAAGTGTGAAGTTAGCTTCTCACACTTAAACACCTTTGATGTAGAATTAAGATCATTAACCTACTTGTGATTATTTAGATGTTTTTTGTTGTTTCTGTTTTAGTGTTAAGTAATGAGATTAAGCCATAATCAAGGATTAAACAGACTCATTACACCATCCTAATAGAAGGATAATAGATGAGAATGTTTAGGCTGAGGAAAGCTCCTCAACTTAATCCATGATTAGGGATTAAACTCATGACAAAACAAAGCCTTTGGTTAAGTGGATTTTATTTAATGATATGATGAAGAAGTGAGTTTTAGGGTTTGTAAGACAACTTGAGGGGGACTTGTCCATTAACACTAGGGTTAGTCCTTCTTAACCGATTAAGGAAGAATTAGAACCCTAATGCAAGGCCCAAGTTACAAGCTTGATGTCTTGATGGTTATTAGATGAATTGATTAAGAGATTTAAACACATTAAGGGTTTAACACTTAGGATTAAAGTTATACACTCCATCCTAATAGAAGGATGCAGGCATAAGCTTAATCACAAAGCCTTAAAGCCTTTAGGGTTTAGTCCCTGATTATGAGGTGAGAAGAGAAGACTCAAAAGAGACACAAAGGTAAAACTAAGTGGGGAGACTAATCAAAACCCTAACCATTGTCATGCTTGGTTGTTCCTAAGGTTTGTGAGGTTAACAAGAGAAATCTTCAATGGAACCACCAGGAAGCAGATGAAAGGATCAGGAGAAACAAAGTAACTTTCTTCATTCAAGAAGACAAGTCACTTGAGGAAAGAAAGTGAGAAGAAGAAGAGTGAGCAAGCTCAAACTCAAACACATACAAAAATTCAGCATGGATGCATAAAAGAGATGAAGAGAAGTTATGAGAAGTGAAGGCAAATTCACTTCTCAAAGTTACTTACCACCTGAAAAGTTAGTGAAAGGAATGCAATGCAATGCAAAATGAAATGAAATGGAATGATGTAAATCAAAACCAGAAGCATATATGAGATGACAATGATGCTATGAGATGATACAAACATGAAACAACACATGGGGATGATCATACAAGCTTATGAATGCAAATGAAACAAGTTAAGAACCATGAACATACATGAAAGGTTATGAAATGCAAATGGCATACAACATGGAAAATGCAATATGTAATGATCAAACATGCTTTCAATATGTATTAAGATGTTAAATGAATCAAATGGATGCATAAGATGTCATGGCAAGTCAAGGTATGAATGCAAATGTAAGATGGATGCATATGGAAGCCCAAATTAGGGTTTATGATCAAAGCATCAAACAAAAACCAAAATCAGAAGCAAACATCAAGATAAAAAATTGAAAATGCACTCAAAGGATCCCTAAAACTATACTAACTCACTGCCCAAAGGAGAGGTTCCAACTCTTAACCTAATTCAAGTTATGATTTTCCTAAGTTTTCTAGGGTTTTAGGGTTCTTTAACAAGAAAAATGTCAAACAAATGAAAAATGAAGGATCAAATCAAGCCAATTTAATCTCACAAACTACATGCTAAACACAATGCAATGCAAAAAGAATCAAGGTCCAACTCTCAATGGTTAGGCAGAAATGATTTTTGGAAGTTTGGATCAAAATAATGCCCTAAAATGATTTTAATTCCATGGAAAATTGTCAAAATGCATCAAGATCAAAAAATAAATTTGGTTTGAGGGTTGGACAATGTTTCTAAATGTTTTTAAATGTTTCATGAATTTTTTGGTGATTTTTAAATACCTAAAAGTATTTTTAATTAATTAATTTTCATTAATTAATTAAAAATAAACTTTTAAATATTTAAAAATATTTTTTGAATGCAAAAAATAAAAATAAAAATGTTTTTGGTTTCTGAAATTAAATAAAAGTTTGTATAAAAAATTTCAGAATTTTTAAAATGGTTTTACTATTTTTAAATAAATGGAGAAAACAATGTAATTAAATGAAAAATAAAAATGAAATTAAACTGAAAATTGGAAAGTATGCGCATCCAAGGGCTGAGGTTCAAACTGGCAGGGGAGGGAATTGACTACGCGCGCGTTTGGACGGCTCACATTCAAACTGGCTTAATTATGATTAAAGCCCTAATCTGAACCCTAATGACTTTCAGATGACCGGAACAGTGTCCCGGTCATCTTCTCCGGCGGGTCTCTCACTCTATCTCTCTTAATACGCCATGAAAACATGCCAAACTCTCCAGAATCAATCCCTAACTCATTCTAAACAAGATTCAACCAACAAGCATCATTTATTCCAACACAAAATCAAGATACGAATCAAACATCTAAAACTGCCAAAATTTCAGAAACACAATACAACCTCATTTCTCAATCTTTTTCAAAAGTAACAAGTTCATTGAACTCAAGGAAGCATGCTTTATCATTTAGAAACTTAAAAAGCAAGTTCTGGAAAAAAAGTTCATGAAGCTACCTGAGATTGAGCTTTCGATTCAGGAGCTTTCTGGCTGGTTCTTTGGCTCAAACAAGTCCCAATGATCCTCCTTTGAAGCTTTTGACACTTAGTTGGAGTTTATGTAGCCTCTAGAGAAAGTTGGCAGAAGCTCAGGCCAAGGGAGTGTGAAAATCGTATTTTTGTTTCAAGGGGTTTCATGCCATGGTGATGGGTGGTTTGTGATCAGTGAAGTGAGTTGAGATTGTTTGTGAAGTTTGTTTTTGTGTTTGAGGCTTGTGGAGAGTGTTTCGAAGGAAAATGCAAGTTGGAGAGATTTTGTGAATGCTGAGTTCTGGGAGGTTTCAGCCTTGTATGTCTTATGTGTTGGGTTGCTTTTGGTACACATTTCAATCCTTGATAGGTCAGAGAGTTGTTGTGGAGCAGTGTGATTGGTATGGAACAAAAATGCACAAAGTCAACTTTTTGTGTAAGAGAGGTATGGGCCATTTCTGCCAAGGTACAAAGCATGGCTTGGCTGCAGCTTGAAACAAGGAGAACCATGGAAGAGGTTTTGAGGCAATTCAGCAACTTGCATAAAGTTTATGATGTGTTTTGCAAATTTCACAAGTCTTGGCCCTTTCATGAATTCTTGAGTTTCAAGGCATGAAAATGTAAAGTTCTTTGATGCAAACTGACTTTTAGGTCTTGGTACACGTTTGTATGAAGTTTAGAAGTGCATTTGATAGCTTTAGAACACTTGATCAAGTCATTTTGCAAAATACCTCTTTGGTAGAAACTTTGAAATTTTGTGATTTTAGCCAACTTTGACAAGCCATAACTTTTGATCCAAAATGAATTAGGTCATGTTCTTGTACTTTTTGAAAAGGGAATGATCTATTATACAACTTTCATGACCAAAGTTTTTCCATTTGAAGCATTTTTGGATCAAAAAGCAAGGGTTGAAAAAGTTGCATAAAATGACATTTTCAATAAAAAGTCAAACTTTCCCAAAAAGTCAACTTTGCAAAAGACTTGAAATTCTTCAATTTTATGAACTTCCAACATCTTCCATGATCAAATAAAGATCATATACAATCAAAATGATGAAGAACACCCTTTGGTTGGGTCATTGGGGGCCTCAGATGCCCTGATTTTGCACTGACTTGCTTGAAAAGTCAACCCTTGATCAGATGACTTCCCCATGGAATTTCTTCATGAAAATTTATATGCATACTCCCTATACCATATAGAGACCAATAGAAACAAGAATGACCAAAAAATTTGGAGTTATGGCCTCTGAAACCAAAACCCTAATTTTAGGTCATCTGTGTAGTTAAACCTGGCTCTGCTTCCATACCAATCTCAATTCTTGTGATTCTTTGGCATTCTTGACTTTGAGAGGATATAATATGATACTTGAACACACATGGACCCCTTTGAAGTGATTGATGACCTTTGGAATGGCTCAAAAGGCTCTTGGATTGCTCAGATCACAAACCCTAGATGCAGATGACTTTGAATCTATGCAGTGAATCAAAATTGTGGTATGAGATATTATGATTGTGTTTATGCTTATGAAAAGATCACAAGCCATGGTGTGAATGGGTGAGGGAAAATTTGGGGTGTTTACAGCTTCCCCTATTCAAGCATGAGTTAGCTGTGCAGGATGTAAGCAACGGCTTAACAGGCAAACAAGATAACTGGTGGTTGAATACCAAAGACAGTCCAAAATTTGCACTCACAGAATGAAGAAGAAAAGGGATATAGATTGTAAAAGGAAAATAGCGTATATTGTAAAGTGTGGGCGACGGAGGACGACCGTCGAGCAGAGGACGACTGCTGGGTAAAGAGCAATGACGGGGACGGCCGACATGCTGGGAATAAAAGGTATTACGATGGGGACGACCATCGAGTAAAGCTGTAAGATCCTCAGGGGATTAATGAAACATGACCGGGGCGGCCATCGAGTTCATAAAGTAAAGTAACCAACAATGGGGACGGCCATCGGGCTAAAAAGACAAGGGACCACGACGGGGACGGCCATCGGGCTAAAAAGGAAAGGGACCACGACGGGGACGGCCATCGGGTTAAAGAATAAATGAAATAAACAAATGATGAGGTATGATTATCAAAGGTGAAGGACGATCACCTAGCAGGGGACGGCTACTCTGTTGGGTTAAGATGAGGGACGGTCATCTAAGGTGGAGGACGACCACCTGGCAGGGTACGGCTGCCGAAAATATCGCGACATAGGACGAATGCCGGATAAGAGGATCAACGATGGGGACGGCCATCGGACGAGCATGATGGAGGACGACCATCAAGAGGTGGAGGACGACCACCTAGCAGGGGACGGCTGCTCTCGAGGTTTATCATGACATAGGACGAATGTCAGATAACCAAAGATCAACAATGGGGACGGCCATTGGATAAAATGATGAAGGATGATCATCAAAAGGTGGAGGACGACCACCTAGCAGGGGACGGCTGCTAAATATCACGACGTAGAACGAATTTCGGATAGAGAATCAACGATGGAGACGACCATCGGACGAGCATGATGAAGGACGATCATCAAGAGGTGGAGGACGACCACCTAGCAGAGGACGACTGCTCTCAGGGCTTATCATGACACATGACGAGTGTCAGATAAAAAAAGAAAATTTGCTTTGTTGGCGATCTACTGGGGAATAGTAAACACGGACGAGTGTTCATATCCAAGAAACAAAAGGTATAAGTGTTTAGATGTTGTGTATAGATTAAAGATGCGGATGAGCATCCCTAAGACTACGATACGGACGAGTATCGGGTAGAAACAAATACTGACACGTGTTTAGAGATGATGATACGGACGAGTATCAACTGGTTAACAGAGAATACGGACGAGTGTTGAATCTGAGGGGACTCCTCTGGGGGAATAGTAGACACAGACGAGTGTCTATATTCAAGAAGACGAGAGTGTTTGACACTGTGTATGGATTAAAGATGCGGACGAGCATCCTTAAGACTATGATACGAACGAGTATCAGGTAGAAACAAACGCTTGACGCATGTTCTGAGATGATGGTACGGACGAGTACCAACTGGTTAACAGAGAACACGGACGAGTGTTGAATCTGTGGGGATATAGATAGTATATACAAGATACGGACAAGTATCTGTATAAGTGTGAGTGGTGTATAGATGAGTGTTTAATCGGCTGGGGAGAGTGACACGGACGAGTGTCAAAAGGAGTATAGTATAAACAAGTATCTGATGTACAAAGTGTTTATGTTACTGTACTGGGGAAAATGACAGGGACGGATGTCAAGGAAATGCATATATATCTGTGAGTGCAAAGGGGATGCCTTTGGCTTTCTGCTGGGGATATGACACGGACGGGTGCCACAAGGAGTATGTACTGGTGTTTGGGAATGTAAGGCAACTGTGTTTGCTGGGGACTCTGGGGGGAAGTTTTCTGTAAATTGATGGATTGTTATTATTCACAAGTGTCTGATTCGGACCATGGCTTATGGTTATGCTACATGTTTGACTTTTGCCGTAATGCTCCGTATTAGACGGAATGCTACGCTTCGTGGGTGAATATGATGCGAATGCCATGATTATGCAAAGATACCAAACTGGGATTTGGATCCCGTTGCTGTAAAGATCTCTGGTTGATCTGCTTGAAATGGACATCCCAGCTGGGGATGAGATCACTGGTGGATCTGATGAGATGTATTTGCTTGGGGATACAGGTCACTGATAGACATATCCTTGTAAATGAAAGACCCAACTGGGGTTTGTAGAAGCTTTCGTCACTCTGTTGTGATTCCTTGATGCGTTGCTCTTCTGGATAGAGGCTAAAGCTATGTGGGGAGATGGTTCCCTGGCTTTTGTATTTGGCTGAAGAGGAGTAATAAACGGCAACTCAGCTGGGGAGAAAACACTTTGAGTGCTAAGAATGAGTGCTGATTTGCCAGCTTATTGGGATGAAGCTTTCATGCCCCGAGTCGCGCTTCGGATACCTGCAATCCTGGAAAGATAGAGAAACGCACAAGTCGTCCCGAGGTATCCCTTACTGGATTCCGTCGTAGGAGTTTAGACACTTCTGAGAGTAAACATATTTCCTGCAAGCACGTGTTTTTATTTTTGAAGATAAACATCTGTATTCATGCGATCAAAATTTTTCTTAAGACATCAGACATTTTTGCAAATAAAAATGTACAAGACGAAACATGACTGAAAATCTGATTTTATTAATTCATGTGCCCTGAATTGGCAAGATACAGTCAAAGAAACAAATCCCCTAAAATGAGGAGATTGTTACAAATGGAGAAACAAAATGCTGACAATGTTGACGACGCTTTACGGAGCTTCCTCTTTTGCTATGACTCGTATGACTTTTGACGCTCTTCTCGTCTTGCTTTCTGAAGAAGGCTGATTCTGATTGAAGCTTGATCCTTTAGAGGTTCACCAAGTTGTAAACGATACAGACGAATTCAGAGTGCAGTTGTTCGCTTATTCCCTTATTTTGCATGAATCGCCCTTTCGGGTTTTCAATCCATCGGGATACCCATTTTTGCCCGAGTTGTCCAATGTGGCTTTTCAACTCAGCGGGTCTACATTTTTGTTTATTTTCCCTTACTTTTGCCCGAGTCTTTTATTCTGTTTTTGACTCGCCGGGATGCCCTATTTTTGCCTGGACTTACATTCTGTTTTTATGTCCAGCGGGTCGTTTTTTATGCGAAGTATTTTTTAACTGCATCTGAATTCACATGGAAAACTTTCTTTACCACGAATGGTCCCTCATAGTTCGGAGTCCATTTTCCCCTGTGGTCTGTATGCGGAGGGAGGATCCTTTTCAGCACAAGATCTCCCACTTGGTACTCTCGGTGCCTGACTTTCTGATCGAATGCTCTCTTCATTCTTTTCTGATATAACTGCCCATGACAGATTGCAGCCAATCTTTTCTCTTCAATCAGACTCAGTTGTTCGTAACGGGACCGGACCCATTCTGCTTCGTTCAGCTTAACATCCATCAGTACCCGTAGAGAGGGTAATTCAACTTCAACAGGTAGGACTGCCTCCATACCATACACAAGCTGATATGGTGTTGCCCCAGTGGATGTTCTGATTGACGTGCGGTACCCATGCAAAGCAAATGGTAGCATTTCATGCCAGTCTTTGTACGTAACTACCATCTTCTGCACAATCTTCTTGATATTCTTGTTAGCTGCCTCAACAACGCCATTCATCTTTGGCCTGTAAGGAGAAGAATTGTGGTGTTGGATCTTGAAGTCCCGGCATAGCTCAGCCATCATTTTGTTGTTTAAGTTTGAACCATTATCAGTAATGATTCGCTCGGGAACTCCGTATCGACAGATGATATCCCTTTTCAGAAATCTGGCTACCACTTGCCTTGTGACGTTTGCATAGGAAGCTGCTTCGACCCACTTGGTGAAATAGTCAATGGCAACCAGGATGAATCTATGGCCATTCGAAGCAGTTGGCTCAATCTTGCCAATCATGTCAATGCCCCACATAGCAAAGGGCCAAGGCGAAGACATCACATTCAAAGGATTGGGAGGCACATGCACCTTATCCGCATAAATTTGGCATTTATGGCATTTTCTGGCATAGGCACAACAGTCGGCATCCATTGTGATCCAGTAATAACCTGATCTTAGCAATTTCTTGGCCATTGCATGTCCTCCAGCATGGGTACCAAAGGATCCTTCATGCACTTCATGCATTAACAAGTCGGCTTCTGTTCTATCAACGCATCTGAGGAGTACCATGTCAAAGTTCCTTTTGTATAAAGACCCATCAGTGTTTAGAAAGAAACTTCCAGCAAGCCTTCTTAACGTCTTCTTATCATTGGAAGATGCCCCAGATGGGTATGTTTGATCCTCCAAGAAGCACTTGATGTCATGGAACCAAGGCTTATCATCTTTGACAACATCTGCTGCGAACACATATGCTGGTCTGTCAAGTCTGGACACCGAAATCTGAGGTACAAAGTTGGCGGCTTGAACTTTGATCATAGACGAAATGGTAGCCAGAGTGTCTGCAAATTGATTCTCGTCCCGAGGGATATACTCAAGCTTGACCGTTGTAAAGAAAGTCAACAATCTCCTTGTATAATCCCTGTAAGGTATCAGATGATCTTGGTGGGTGTACCATTTGCCGTTAGTCTGATTAACTACCAGAGCTGAATCTCCGAATACAGTCAATGTCTTGATCCTGAGGTCAATGGCTTCCTCAAGACCCATAATGCAAGCTTCGTATTCAGCTTCGTTGTTAGTGCAGTTGAAAGTGAGCTTTGCCGAGAAAGGCATGTGAACTCCTTTAGGTGTAATGAGTACTGCACCAACACCGCGACCATTCATATTAACAGCCCCATCAAACATCATAGTCCATTCTTCTTCCGGGTCGGGCCCTTCAGTGTGAACGGGCTCTTCGCAATCTTTTTCCTTTATGAACATGATGTCTTCATCGGGGAAGTCAAATCTCATAGGCTGGTAGTCATCAAGAGGTTGCTCAGCAAGATATTCAGACAATACACTGCCCTTGATGGCTTTCTGAGATGTGTATTGAATATCATATTCTGTAAGAATCATTTTCCATCTTGCAACCCGTCCGATAAGTGCTGGCTTCTCAAATATGTACTTAACTGGGTCCATTTTTGAGATCAATAAAGTAGTGTGGGTCAACATATACTGCCTTAGTCGGCGAGCAGCCCACGCTAAAGCACAACAAGTTTTCTCGAGCAGTGAATAACGCTGTTCACAGTCGGTAAACTTTTTGCTTAGGTAGTATATTGCATACTCTTTTCGACCAGACTCGTCATGCTGGCCAAGTACACACCCCATCGACTCTTCTAATACTGTCAAGTACATTATCAGAGGTCTTCCTTCAACTGGAGGCATAAGGATTGGAGGCTCTTGTAAGTATTCCTTGATCTTGTCAAAAGCCTTCTGGCAGTCTTCGTTCCACCTGACCGTTTGTTCTTTTCTTAGCAGTTTGAACAAGGGTTCACAGGTTGCTGTAAGGTGAGATATGAACCGTGAAATGTAGTTCAATCGACCTAAGAACCCTCGAAATTCCTTTTCTGTCTTCGGTGCAGGCATCTCTTGAATAACTTTGACTTTATCAGGGTCAACTTCAATCCCTTTCTCGCTTACAATAAAACCCAGCAGCTTACCAGATCGCACCCCGAATGTGCACTTGTTGGGGTTCAACTTCAGTTGGTACTTCCTCAGACGCTTGAATAGCTTCAGCAGATTTACCAGGTGGTCTTCTTCAGTGAGGGACTTGGCAATCATGTCATCCACATAACATTCGATTTCTTTATGGATCATATCGTGGAACAACGTCACCACAGCCCGTTGATATGTTGCACCGACATTCTTCAGTCCGAATGGCATCACCTTGTAACAGAACGTGCCCCAGGGTGTGATGAAGGTTGTCTTCTCCATGTCTTCAGGTGACATTTTAATCTGATTGTATCCTGAAAATCCGTCCATGAAGGAGAATACCGAGAACTGAGCCGTATTATCCACCAATACATCAATGTGAGGTAATGGGAAGTCATCTTTTGGGCTAGCTCTGTTCAGATCCCGGATGTCAACACACATTCTTACTTTGCCATCCTTCTTAGGCACAGGTACTATGTTAGCCACCCACGGCGGATAGCTAGTTACAGCAAGGAACCCGGCGTCCCACTGCTTTTGTACCTCTTCTTTGATTTTCATTGCCATGTCAGGGCGAGTACGACGCAGTTTCTGTTTAACCGGCGGGCAATCTTCTCTTAAAGGCAGCTTGTGCATAACAATGTTGGTGTCCAACCCTGGCATATCCTGATAAGACCAAGCAAACACATCCACATATTCCTGAAGCAGGTCAATCAGTTGTCTCTTCACTGAGTCTTGTAAGCAGGCCCCGATTTTAACTTCTTTCACATCTTCATCTGTACCAAGATTAATTGTTTCGACCTCCTCCTGATGAGGAGTGATAACCTTCTCCTCTTGTCTCAACAATCTGGCTAACTCTTCAGGAAGCTCGTAATCTTCTTCAACCCCTTTATCAGCTTGATTGATCGGATTATCAAAGTCATACAAAGTCATAGCCGTGCTGTTGTCGGTGCTATCTGGAAGGCACTCTCTGCAAGGGTTCAGTTTGTTCATTTTAGTGATTTGATTTTAATCTTGTTGAGAAAAGTGAAATAAAGTTGTCATTTTGAAAACATTGCCATTTATTTTTTTGTACAAAAAGAAAAATGGAAAAACAGTGAGCGGGAAAGGAAAAGACTCATTTGCAAAAGATGTCTGATATTTCATTGATTAATCTTGTTGCACAAAAATTACAGATGGCCCGATTACAAAATGAGTCTTGTCATCTTGGGCAAGATGCAAGACTTGATGCATGCTATAAAAATACAGGAAATAATAATTACTCTGCAGGAGTAACTCTTATAATTTCCTGGGAAGACCAGTTTGAGATACTGCTCCCCGGGATCTTTGGACGGATCCAAATCCCCAGGTTGCGGTCGCTTTCATCCTCGTCTTCCAAATTGTTGACAGCATAGGGGTGAGCATCCCCCCACTAACAAAGTTGGGCTCTTTAGCAGCCTCTGCTTGATCTTGTTGAGTTGGTTTGTAACCCAACCCAAATCTATCTTCTTTCTTCTCCACGGGCAACAGTTTGCCCCAGCCTTGAGCGGTTCCTTCTTCAACAACCTTCTGGGCTTGTTGATAAGATGTCATTGAGGTTCCAGGTACAGCAGATGTTTCATTTATGTTCAAGGCCTCAAACCCTTGACTCATAGTTTCATGGATCTCCCCATCCATCTCAATATATATGTAGGTAGCCAGGTGGCTAACAAAAATATCCTCCTCTCCACAGATAGTAACGACTTGGCCCTCCCACTCGAATTTTAACTTCTGGTGAAGGGTTGAGGTCACGGCGCCAGCGGCGTGAATCCATGGTCTACCCAATAGACAGCTGTAGGCAGGCTGTATATCCATCACGTAGAAGGTCGTTTTGAAAGTTTGTGGGCCAATCGTTATAGGCAACTCAATTTCCCCCAGAACTGATCTCTTAGAGCCGTCAAAGGCTCTCACTACCAAGTTACTGGGACGTAATGCCAATCCGTCATACTCTAGCTTCACAAGGGCTTTTTTAGGTAAGACATTGAGGGATGATCCTGTGTCTACCAGCACATGGGAAAGAACTGCACCTTTACATTCCATGGTAATGTGCAAAGCCTTGTTATGATTGCGGCCTTCCGTAGTCAAATCAGTGTTGGTGAACCCTAGTCCATTACTAGCATTAACATTTCCAACCACAGCTTCCAACTGATTGACGGTGATCTCTTCTGGCACATAAGCTGCGTGCAAGACTTTTAGTAGTGCGTTCCGATGGGCCTCGGAGCACATAAGCAATGATAGAATAGAGATCTTGGAAGGCGTCTGGTGAAGCTGGTCCACTATCTTGTAATCACTTTTCTTGATGATTCTCATGAATTCATCAACTTCTTGATCAAAAGGTGTTCTCAAAGTTTCTTTAATAATTTGCTCTTCTTGCACCATGCTCTTCCCTTTTGTCTTGGCAGCAGCTTCTGCTTCGGCAGTGGGTCTTTGAATTTGTGGAGCAAAGAGACGTCCGCTTCGAGTGAAGCCTCCGCCTCCTCCCACATTGTCTATTTGTGGTGCAGGGGTTGATGATTCAAGAGTGATTTTCTGTCCTTCGCAGTATAGATCAGAGCCGTAATGCCAAGGGATGACATTACTGCTTTCATAAGGTACTGGCCCAGGCACTGTGATGGTGACTGGACTGATTGCAGCTGCAGAAGGGACCATGATAGTCTGTGGATCGTAGTATATTGTGACTGGCGCTCTGATAGGAGTGGAATTTTGTGAGTTGTAGGCAGAATCATTTTCAGGGTCATAATAAATCGTAACTGTTGAGACATTTTCATTGTTTGCTGCTGATGTTGTAGGAGACATTGTTGGAAGGATGGGTGTTGTTGTTGTTGTAGGAGAGTCTGAATGAAGGGGTGCTGAAGTTGTAGAAGGGATGTTTGTTGATATCAGGTCAACTGAAGTGACAGATGATGCATTTGTTGATGAGATTGAAGAGTTGTTTGGGACAATGGTTGTTGCAGTTGTAGAAGACTCGGGAACTGTTGTTAAGGAGATTGCTGGATTGGTAGGTATTGATGTGGTGATTTGAAGCAGGCCACTCTGGATGAGACTATCTATGCCATCCCTCAAGTTATCACAACCATTCACTGAAATGTTGCAATAAGCACACCCTAGCTCGCATCCCGGGAATATTTGACATTCAAGGAGTTGAGCTTTAATCTCTACCAAGGGTGTCCGAATCTGACCCACACTGGTTATAAAATAAGACGGCTTATCTTCCTCAATAGCGTTGATTCTCGGTCCACCGTGGTTTGGCATAGGATTTTTGTTAACATTTGGTGGGGGTGCAAAATTTAGAGCCTTGGAATCTACCAAGTCCTGTACTTTCATGTGCAAGGCTCTACACTTCTCTGTACTGTGGCCAGGTGCATTTGAGTGAAAAGCACATCTGGCGCTGGCATCGTAGTTTCTGGGCAGACTGGCAGGATCTGGAGGTGCCAATGTCCTTAGCTCAACCAGGTTGAGTTTCAGGAGTTGTGGCAATAATGTGGCATAGGGCATAGGGATCAGATCGATCACCCTATTGGCCTGAGAAGGTTTCTGTTGAAACGGTCTTTGTTGATTGTTGCTGCTGGTGTTGTTGTAGTTTCTCTGAGGAGGATACTGAGTTTGTTGCTGATAATTTTGCTGCTGTGGTTGATAAGCTGGTTGAGGATGAACTGGAGCGGGAATGGTGACTGCTGCCACAGACCTATGAACATATTGGGGTCTTCCCCTACCGGCATGGATAGCATTGGTCTCACCAGTTCTTCTTGGGCCTACAAAAGGCTTTCTTGTGTTGCTGGATGAGCTGGCACCGTTGTCAGAAATTTTGCCCATTTTTAACAGGCTCTCAATTCTTTCTCCAGCTATGACGACATCTGCAAAGCTGGTAGAAGAAAAGGCAGCCAGCCTATCAATGTATGTCCCTTGGAGGGTGTTCATAAACATATCTGCCATCTCCCTCTCTGACATAGGTGGCTGGACAGCAGCAGCAAGCTGTCTCCACCTCTGGGCGTACTCCCGAAAGCTTTCCCTAGATGACTGGGACATTCCCATCAGGAGGGTCCTGTTGGGTGCCATATCCAAATTATACTGGTATTGTCTAATGAAGGCCTCTGCCAAGTCCTTCCAACATCTGATGGTTGCCCTGGTCAGATGAGAGTACCATTCCCTTGAAGCTCCCGTTAAGCTATCCTCAAAATAAAACATCAATAGCTTTTCGTCCATGGTATATGCCTTCAGCCTCCCCAGAAAGGATTGTAAGTGGGTCCGTGGACAGGAAGTCCCGTTGTACTTTTCAAAGCACGGTGGTTTAAATTTATGGGGAATCCTGACCCCGTCCACTAAGCCCATGTCCATAACATCAAAGCCCAAAGAGTTTTGAGACTCCAGGGATCTCAGTTTCTCAGCAATCTCTTCTAGCCTTCTGTCATAGGCTTCCTCCCCAGCTCCCATCACTGTGAACTGATCTTCCTGGGGGTCTTCTTGCAGCACTCTACCTGCAGTGGCAGTCCCTTGAACATTAGCAGGGATATTGATCTCTGGATGAAGGTGGGGTCCAAATACAGGGGGGTTGACATGAGGTTGGACCCTCTCATTGTTGCTTGTCCCAGCAGTCCCTAGGTGGGGATCTTCCTGATTCTGCCTCTCTACCATTGCTCTTAATCTCTCTTGGCTTTGAGCCATATTGTTCATCACCTCCATAAATTGTGTCATCTGAGCCCTCATTTCCAATCTCTCATTGGCCATTTGGTTCCTGACCTCTGTAAGGTCCTGCTGTACCTGGTCCATCTGTATGCCCGAAAGATTGTTGCGGGTGGGATATATGTGTGGACGGTTGAGTGGGAACACCCGTCGTCGAGCAATAGTTCCTGAATATCACAACAGAGTTAGCAACAACAACAAAATAAACCTACAAAACAAACAAAGGTTAGTATGCAATGCAATATGCTTATTTGTTTCCGAGGTATCCGGCTTGGCACTTGGTTTTGACCTTTCCAGACCCTTGAAGAAGATGTTGATGTTGCTGGGAAGAAACTCAGATAAAAACAAACCAATCACACATATATTACAAAAAGTAAATGATACATAGCTTGTCTTTTACAATACATGCCCTCTGAGGGGTCAAAAATACAACATAAAGAAAAGTACATGAAATGAAAGCAACAACAAGCAAAAGTCAAACACCAAGACCAAACTCATCCTCCTGAACTTCCTTGAGAAGTGCTTCAGTCACAGGATCAGCTGGACGCTCTGTAAGATTCCTGATGAGGAGATTCCTGGTAGTAACAGCTGCAGTTAGCTTCTTGTGTTGACTCTGGTCCTTTGACCTCTTTATACCAGCTCTAATCTTCAACTCTGAGATCTCTCTTTGGGCTGCTAGCAGGGCTTCCTGTTGCTCCTTTGCACTAGCTTCCAGCTGCTCAATCTTGTCCTGAGTTCTCTTATCTTCCAGAGTACGAGCTTCGGTGATCCTGACCCACCTAGCTTGACTCTCCTTCAGATAAAAATCAGTCCTGGCCTTCTGGAACTGAGCCTCCTTGCAGGCATTCTTCAAGATCTGCTCTCCAGCCCTAGACTTCTTGATGTAATCCTCAGACTTCTCAATCCTAGCCAGATTCTCCACCTTTAGCTTTTCCAGCCTTTCAATGTCCAACCTACCATCACTCCTCTCCCAGAGGGTCTTCTGCAGAGCCTGAGTCAGCTTCTCATTTCTCTCTTTCAATTTCTCAAACTCCTCTAAACTGACAGTGACAGGAGGTGGTGTTGAGGATGGCCCAGGTATATCTTCCATGGTAAAGGGCATCCCAGAAAATTGAGCCCTGGCATGGGACCACTCATAGTACTGTGCTGATGCCACATTGTTGCACTTCCCCAGAATGGTTACTCCTTTAGTATGAACATTGTCCCAAGCCCAGGATGTTTGCCTGACAATAGCCAGATTAGGCTTAATCTCACAGTAAAGAGTCTCAGCCAAGTCTTGTGCCTTAGGAGTGTGGACCAATTCATAGCCCAGTTGTCTCTTGAATAGCAAAGGTTTGTAATTGATGCAACCCTTTACTCCTATCAGGGGTACATTGGGAAACTGCCCACAACTTGTAATGATGTCCCTGCCTTTTGTGCTTTGAGTGCACCACCTGATATTAGCTGAGGTTAAAGTAGTGAGTCTTCTAGCCCAGTTCTTTTGCTGATGAGGATTCAAAAATGCATCAGTCTTAGGCAAATGCCTGAGCAGCCAAGTATGGAACAAAGGAGCACAACACCTCACCAATCTTCCCCTCTGCTTTTCATTCCTTTGATGAACAGAGTAGTAGAAATCTCCCAGCAAAGTGGGTACTGGGTTTCTCAGAATGAAAAGATGGATTGCATTCTTGCTAACAAACTTAGGCTCATCTGCAAATAAAATGACCCCATATATGCTAAGGGCCAATAAAGCACAGACTGCCCTCCATTCTCCTGAGGAGGCCTTCAGGGTAGCCTGAGAGATCAAGAAATCCAGATGCAGGCCAGAGATTCCAGCCTTAGTGGTCATATTCTGCCCAATCAGACAAGGTTCCAGATATAATGCCTTTGCCACTTCTTCATTACTTGGAAAAGCCATCTCAGGGTTGAAGGGGACACCACTCCTGACAGGTATACCAACCAATGATGAGTACTCCTCCAATAAAGGCCCCAACTGAAAATCCTGAAAGGTAAAGCACCTTAGAGGGGGATCATAGAACTGCAGGCAAGTATGAATCAAGCTCCTCTGTGAAGGGTCCAAATCCATAACCACATCAAGTATGTCTCCATAGTGTTCTCTGAATAGTGGTATATGGTCTGGAGTAATCAAGGTATGGATCTTCCTGATGTCAGCTAGTTCAGGCTGAAAGAAATGATAGGAGATATTGCTCTTCTTAGGTGCCATGTTGCTGAAGAAAAGTTGAGACAGATGCTGATGATGACACTGGTGATGCAGGTGACTGAAGCAGGTAGCTGATAACTGAAGTAAATGCTAATGAAGACAGGTCTATGTTGATGATGGGGTCAAAACCAAGCCAAAATAAAGTATGGATACCCTGAAAAACAAATAAGCAAATGTTAAAATGATGCAACGATGATGTATGCAAATGATATGCAAGGGTTTGTGACTGAGCTGGATCTGATCAAGTGCTTTGATATAAGTCCAAGTATGTTCAAGAAATCCAAATGGAGGTCTATAAGTCCAGTAAACAAGGTGGGGGACTCAAATAAAGAGCCACATGTCCAGGGTTTAGAATCACAAGAACTGTTCCAAGATGGAGTACTCTTAATCAAAACAAAGTAACAGGGTATGCTGAGGTCAAGGGTACCTGCAAACCTGTAAACAGCCCAACCCCCTCACAGGTGGTGTTCTAAAACAAGGATCCTCAGACTTGGATCAGTTATGAGAAGTGTAAACACTTCTAACCCGGAGGTTCAGTGTTTACAATAACCATAAAAGTTCCTCCTCTAATTCACCTCAGTTTCTAATGGTCAATACTAAAGGTCATCCAGACTTAGCAGGCTTCCCAGATAGCCCTAGTACTGCAGGAAATCTGCAACACAGAGTTCTCAAGAAGAAACCCATATCTGAACCGTGTTTCATATTCCCGCACCAGACCGAGATGGAATGGGAAAGAATATGAACCACTCTAGCCTAGGTGTCACTCAGGTCCCAGGTATAGGACCTTAACTCTCAATGGAACACCCACCCACCAAAGCAACAAAACAGATCCAGCCAGCACAGTATGACAATATGATATATGTAAAGCTGTAAAGAAAGCAATAAAACAACTGTACATAAAGCAATAAAATAAATATACAAACACAATTAGCACATATCACCCCAGTAAACACAAATCAAACAAGCGCTAGGAGGAACCCACAAAAAGAACCAGAAGCCCTGGTTACAATATAAGGCATCCCCAGCAGAGTCGCCAAGCTGTCGCTCCCAAAAGATGAGACTGGCTCAAATATGGTACAGACGCGAACGGTCGGCGAAAAGAACAATGAGAACACACAGCAGTGAACTCACTGGAAAAGAAAAGAGTCGCCAGCTAGGCATTTTTATCCCGGAGGAAAGGTAATGCTGCATAGACCTAGAAAGATATGGATAAGACGGTTGCGAACCAGAGAGACTGAGAAAGGGGGTTGGTTACAACCTGGGAAGGTATTAGCACCCAGATTGTCCGTCGTACTCAACGGGATCCACGCTTAAGAGATTTGTGTTTTAAAGGGGTAGTGTCTGTGCAATCTGTGTATAAAGGGCTTGAAAAGGATGTACAAGTGTCAGTGTATAATGTATGAGTGATATGAAGTATGAAAGTGTCAGTGTAAGGGCAAAAATGAAATGCTCAAGAATATGAGGCTTAAAGAATAAGGCTGGAAAGAGGGGGAATATACAGAGACTTTTGTTCGATAACCGTTAAGTTATGCCTACGTATCCTCTCGTGCAATGAGGAAGTCAGAACACCGTAGTTCGACCCAAAGTGACTGAAAGATGAATTGGCTTGTGAACTGCTTACTTGTCTATGCTCAAGTGTATGACCTGTCTGGCTCAGGTGCAAACTGTCTTGCATTAGGCGGAAGAAGCAAGTTCTCGTTTGTGAGTGAATGAGATGAGAAAAGAATCCCGGAGGAGACGATTATTGTTTGTTTTTGTGTTTTCAATCTTTTATTGCTTTTGGAAGTTTGTCATAGGATAATGAGCTTAAGCCTAAACCAATGGATTTAGTAAACTCATCACATCTTCCCTCTGATTAGGGGTAATGAGAATACCTTAAGTGTGAAGTTAGCTTCTCACACTTAAACACCTTTGATGTAGAATTAAGATCATTAACCTACTTGTGATTATTTAGATGTTTTTTGTTGTTTCTGTTTTAGTGTTAAGTAATGAGATTAAGCCATAATCATGGATTAAACAGACTCATTACACCATCCTAATAGAAGGATAATAGATGAGAATGTTTAAGCTGAGGAAAGCTCCTCAACTTAATCCATGATTAGGGATTAAACTCATGACAAAACAAAGCCTTTGGTTAAGTGGATTTTATTTAATGATATGATGAAAAAGTGAGTTTTAGGGTTTGTAAGACAACTTGAGGGGGACTTGTCCATTAACACTAGGGTTAGTCCTTCTTAACCGATTAAGGAAGAATTAGAACCCTAATGCAAGGCCCAAGTTACAAGCTTGATGTCTTGATGGTTATTAGATGAATTGATTAAGAGATTTAAACATATTAAGGGTTTAACACTTAGGATTAAAGTTATACACTCCATCCTAATAGAAGGATGCAGGCATAAGCTTAATCACAAAGCCTTAAAGCCTTTAGGGTTTAGTCCCTGATTATGAGGTGAGAAGAGAAGACTCAAAAGAGACACAAAGGTAAAACTAAGTGGGGAGACTAATCAAAACCCTAACCATTGTCATGCTTGGTTGTTCCTAAGGTTTGTGAGGTTAACAAGAGAAATCTTCAATGGAACCACCAGGAAGCAGATGAAAGGATCAGGAGAAACAAAGTAACTTTCTTCATTCAAGAAGACAAGTCACTTGAGGAAAGAAAGTGAGAAGAAGAAGAGTGAGCAAGCTCAAACTCAAACACATACAAAAATGCAGCATGGATGCATAAAAGAGATGAAGAGAAGTTATGAGAAGTGAAGGCAAATTCACTTCTCAAAGTTACTTACCACCTAAAAAGTTAGTGAAAGGAATGCAATGCAATGCAAAATGAAATGAAATGGCATGATGTAAATCAAAACCAGAAGCATATATGAGATGACAATGATGTTATGAGATGATACAAACATGAAACAACACACGGGGATGATCATACAAGCTTATGAATGCAAATGAAACAAGTTAAGAACCATGAACATACATGAAAGGTTATGAAATGAAAATGGCATACAACATGGCAAATGCAAGATGTAATGATCAAACATGCTTTCAATATGTCTTAAGATGTTAAATGAATGCATAAGATGTCATGGCAAGTCAAGGTATGAATGCAAATGTAAGATGGATGCATATGGAAGCCCAAATTAGGGTTTATGATCAAAGCATCAAACAAAAACCAAAATCAGAAGCAAACATCACGATAAAAAATTGAAAATGCACTCAAAGGATCCCTAAACCTATACTAACTCACTGCCCAAAGGAGAGGTTCCAACTCTTAACCTAATTTAAGTTATGATTTTCCTAAGTTTTCTAGGGTTTTAGGGTTCCTTAACAAGAAAAATGTCAAACAAATGAAAAATGAAGGATCAAATCAAGCCAATTTAATCTCACAAACTACATGCTAAACACAATGCAATGCAAAAAGAATCAAGGTCCAACTCTCAATGGTTAGGCAAAAATGATTTTTGGAAGTTTGGATCAAAATAATGCCCTAAAATGATTTTAATTCCATGGAAAATTGTCAAAATGCATCAAGATCAAAAAATAAATTTGGTTTGAGGGTTGGACAATGTTTCTAAATGTTTTTAAATGTTTCATGAATTTTTTGGTGATTTTTAAATACCTAAAAGTATTTTTAATTAATTAATTTTCATTAATTAATTAAAAATAAACTTTTAAATATTTAAAAATATTTTTTGAATGCAAAAAATAAAAATAAAAATGTTTTTGGTTTCTGAAATTAAATAAAAGTTTGTATAAAAAATTTCAGAATTTTTAAAATGGTTTTACTATTTTTAAATAAATGGAGAAAACAATGTAATTAAATGAAAAATAAAAATGAAATTAAACTGAAAATTGGAAAGTATGCGCATCCAAGGGCTGAGGTTCAAACTGGCAGGGGCGGGAATTGACTACGCGCGCGTTTGGACGGCTCACATTCAAACTGGCTTAATTATGATTAAAGCCCTAATTTGAACCCTAATGACTTTCAGATGACCGGAACAGTGTTCCGGTCATCTTCTCCGGCGGGTCTCTCACTCTATCTCTCTTAATACGCCATGAAAACATGCCAAACTCTCCAGAATCAATCCCTAACTCATTCTAAACAAGATTCAACCAACAAACATCATTTATTCCAACACAAAATCAAGATACGAATCAAACATCTAAAACTGCCAAAATTTCAGAAACACAATACAGCCTCATTTCTCAATCTTTTTCAAAAGTAACAAGTTCATTGAACTCAGGGAAGCATGCTTTATCATTTAGAAACTTAAAAAGCAAGTTCTGGAAAAAAAGTTCATGAAGCTACCTGAGATTGAGCTTTCGATTCAGGAGCTTTCTGGCTGGTTCTTTGGCTCAAACAAGTCCCAATGATCCTCCTTTGAAGCTTTTGACACTTAGTTGGAGTTTATGTAGCCTCTAGAGAAAGTTGGCAGAAGCTCAGGCCAAGGGAGTGTGAAAATCGTATTTTTGTTTCAAGGGGTTTCAGGCCATGGTGATGGGTGGTTTGTGATCAGTGAAGTGAGTTGAGATTGTTTGTGAAGTTTATTTTTGTGTTTGAGGCTTGTGGAGAGTGTTTCGAAGGAAAATGCAAGTTGGAGAGATTTTGTGAATGCTGAGTTCTGGGAGGTTTCAGCCTTGTATGTCTTATGTGTTGGGTTGCTTTTGGTACACATTTCAATCCTTGATAGGTCAGAGAGTTGTTGTGGAGCAGTGTGATTGGTATGGAACAAAAATGCACAAAGTCAACTTTTTGTGTAAGAGAGGTATGGGCCATTTCTGCCAAGGTACAAAGCATGGCTTGGCTGCAGCTTGAAACAAGGAGAACCATGGAAGAGGTTTTGAGGCAATTCAGCAACTTGCATAAAGTTTATGATGTGTTTTGCAAATTTCACAAGTCTTGGCCCTTTCATGAATTCTTGAGTTTCAAGGCATGAAAATGTAAAGTTCTTTGATGCAAACTGACTTTTAGGTCTTGGTACACGTTTGTATGAAGTTTTGAAGTGCATTTGATAGCTTTAGAACACTTGATCAAGTCATTTTGCAAAATACCTCTTTGGTAGAAACTTTGAAATTTTGTGATTTTAGCCAACTTTGACAAGCCATAACTTTTGATCCAAAATGAATTAGGTCATGTTCTTGTCCTTTTTGAAAAGGGAATGATCTATTCTACAACTTTCATGACCAAAGTTTTTCCATTTGAAGCATTTTTGGATCAAAAAGCAAGGGTTGAAAAAGTTGCATAAAATGACATTTTCAATAAAAAGTCAAACTTTCCCAAAAAGTCAACTTTGCAAAAGACTTGAAATTCTTCAATTTTATGAACTTCCAACATCTTCCATGATCAAATAAAGATCATATACAATCAAAATGATGAAGAACACCCTTTGGTTGGGTCATTGGGGGCCTCAGATGCCCTGATTTTGCACTGACTTGCTTGAAAAGTCAACCCTTGATCAGATGACTTCCCCATGGAATTTCTTCATGAAAATTGATATGTATACTCCCTATACCATATAGAGACCAATAGAAACAAGAATGACCAAAAAATTTGGAGTTATGGCCTCTGAAACCAAAACCCTAATTTTAGGTCATCTGTGTAGTTAAACCTGGCTCTGCTTCCATACCAATCTCAATTCTTGTGATTCTTTGGCATTCTTGACTTTGAGAGGATATAATATGATACTTGAACACACATGGACCCCTTTGAAGTGATTGATGACCTTTGGAATGGCTCAAAAGGCTCTTGGATTGCTCAGATCACAAACCCTAGATGCAGATGACTTTGAATCTATGCAGTGAATCAAAATTGTGGTATGAGATATTATGATTGTGTTTATGCTTATGAAAAGATCACAAGCCATGGTGTGAATGGGTGAGGGAAAATTTGGGGTGTTTACACTACTGAATGAGTTTAAAGACTGCTTCGCATGGGATTATGACGAAATGCCTGGTTTAGACAGAAATTTGGTCGAATTGAAGTTGCCAATACTGGAAGGGAAGAAACCAATAAAGCAGACTCCCAGACGCTTTGCACCTGAAATTCTGTCAAAAATCAAAGAGGAAGTCGAAAGGCTTCTAAAATGCAAATTCATCCGTACAACAAGGTATGTCTAATGGATTGCTAATATTGTTCCTGTGATTAAGAAAAATGGCAAACTGAGGGTATGCATTGATTTCAGAGATCTAAACTCAGCTACCCCTAAGGATGAATATCCTATGCCAGTAGCAGAAATGCTAGTAGATTCTTCAGCAGGCCATGAGTATTTAAGTATGCTTGATGGCTACTCTGGTTACAACCAGATTTTCATTGCTGAAGAAGACGTTCCGAAAACAGCTTTTCGTTGTCCAGGAGCAATAGGAACATATGAGTGGGTAGTCATGCCCTTTGGTTTGAAAAATGTTGGAGCTACTTACCAAAGGGCCATGAATTCTATTTTTCATGATTTCATTGAAACGTTTATGCAAATTTATATAGATGATATTGTGATTAAATCTGCCTCAGGCTCAGACCATATTAACCATCTTCGACAGTCCTTTGAAAGGATGAGGAAGTTTGGTTTGAAAATGAATCCCCTTAAATGTGCTTTTGGTGTGCAGGCGGGGGACTTCTTAGGCTTTGTGGTCCACAAGAAAGGGATTGAGATCAATGAAAACAAAGCTAAGGCCATAATGGAAGCAAAAGCGCCATCGACAAAGAAGGAATTGCAGTCTCTACTAGGGAAAATCAACTTTCTCAGAAGGTTCGTCTCCAACCTTAGTGGAAAAACTCAGGCCTTTTCCCCTCTACTTCGACTGAAGAAGGAGGGTTTCACTTGGGGGCAAGAACAGCAAGATGCCTTCGACAAGATCAAGGAGTATCTGGCAAATCCTCCAGTCTTAATATCTCCTTGTCGAAAAAGAAGCATGAGGCTTTACATATCAGCATCTGACAGAACATTAGGAAGCATGCTTTGTCAAGAAGATGAACATGGCGTCGAAAGAGCCATCTATTATCTCAGCAGAGTCTTAAATGATGCTGAAACTAGATATAGTATGATAGAGAAATTATGTTTATGTGTATATTTCTCTTGTACAAAATTAAAGCATTATATAAAACCCATTGATGTACATATATCTTCTCATTTCGACGTAATAAAGCATATGTTGTCTAAGTCTATTCTACATAGTCGAATTGGAAAATGGGATTTAGCCTTGACTGAATTTTCTTTAAAATATACGCCTCTAAAAGCTGTTAAAGGACAAGTAGTTGCTGACTTTATAGCTGACCACTCCATACTTGGAGATGAGACTAATTATGTCGAAAGAGAGCCTTGGAAATTATATTTCGACGGTTCCAGTCATAAAAACGGAACAGGTGTTGGGGTGTTAATTATTTCTCCCAATAAAATTCCAACAAAGTTCAAATACAAAATAGAAGGGTTCTGTTCAAATAATGAGGCAGAATACGAAGCTTTAATTGCTGGACTTGAAATTTTGTTGGAATTGGGGGCAACAGAGGTCGAAATAATGGGTGACTCTGAGTTGGTGATAAAACAACTGACGAAAGAGTACAAATGTGTCAAAGAAAATTTGATCATGTACTTCGTGATAGCCAATAGACTCCTCAAGAGATTCGACAGTGTAGTCTTTAGACACTTTCCCAGATTAGAAAATCAGGAAGCAAATGACCTGGCTCAATTGGCTTCAGGGTATAAAGTGTCGAAGGAAAGTCTGATGAAAGTTGTCGAAGTGAGAGGAAAAGTTTTATCCACCAGACTGTCCCCATCTGATTTGGAGACAATAAGATTGGGATATGGTGATGAAGAAAACTTTGAGATTTTTAATATAGATAATCCAGAGGTAGGGGATTGGAGAAAACCTATCAAAGATTATTTACAAAATCCAAACCAGACAGTCGAAAGAAAGATAAAGTATAGAGCTATAAGTTATGTGCTCTTTGGAAATGAATTGTTTAAAAAGACTGCAGAGGGAGTTCTACTAAAGTGCCTGGGAGAGACTGAAGCTTATATAGCTTTGTCGAATGTGCATAGTGGTGCATGTGGTGCACACCAGGCAGGGCATAAGATGAAATGGCTACTATTTCGACAAGGGATGTATTGGCCAACAATGTTGAAAGATTGTGTCGAATTTGCAAAGGGTTGTCAAGAATGTCAAATTCATGCAGGCATACCTCATGTGCCAGCAAATGAGTTACATTCCATTGTAAAGCCTTGGCCATTCAGAGGTTGGGCTTTAGATTTGATTGGTGAAATTCGACCAGCCTCTTCAAAAGGGCAGAAGTACATTTTAGTTGGGGTAGATTACTTCACTAAGTGGATTGAAGCCATACCATTGACGAATGTAGACCAGGAAGCAGTCATAGACTTCATCCAGAAACATATAATGTATAGATTTGGAATACCAGAGACTATAACCACTGATCAAGGATCTGTGTTTACTGGAAGAAATATGCAGGCATTTGCAAAAGAGACAGGTTTTAAGTTGCTAACTTCGACACCTTATTATGCCCAAGCAAATGGTCAGGTCGAAGCAGCCAACAAAGTAGTGATAAACCTGATAAAGAAGCACGTGGGTAAAAAACCTAGAAATTGGCACAAGACTCTGGATCAAATCCTTTGGGCTTGTCGAACGTCTCCTAAGGAGGCAACTAATTCCACCCCATTTAAATTAACTTACGGACATGATGCAGTATTGCCAGTCGAAATTTGTTTACAGTCAATACGAATTCAAAGGCATCATGAGATTCCATCTGAAATTTATTGGAGTATGATGATGGATGAGTTGGTTGATTTAGATGAAGAAAGGTTACATGCTTTAGAATTAATAAGAAGGCAGAAAGAAAGAGTCGAAAAGTTTTACAATAAGAAAGTGAAATCTAAAGCCTTTTCAGTAGATGATTTAGTTTGGAAAGTAATCTTGCCCATGGAGAAGAAAGATAGATTGATGGGAAAATGGTCCCCTAAATGGGAAGGACCATTCAAAATTTTAAGAGTTTTTTCAAATGGTGCATATGAAGTCGAAGAGATAGGAAAAGACAGGAGAGTGCTGAAAATAAATGGAAAGTACTTGAAGAAGTATAAACCAACATTGCAAGAAATAAAAATAGGAACATAATGAAATTGCAAATAAAATTTGTCTTCGCCAAACAGATGGCGTGAAATAGCATTACATATGAAATTAAAAAAAAAAATTTCTTAAAACAAATAAAATTTCCTAATTCCTATTACAAACTACTGTCGAAGGAAGGTAGCTTTGAGTTCGTCGAATTTTTTCTTCTGAAGCTGAATTCGACGCTCGCAGAGACTCTTACTGACAGTCAGTTCGTCAATCTCCCTGTGAAGTTGTTGGGCTGATTCTGCATGTTGGAGACCCTTTTGGAGTTCACTGTCGATTTCCTCTTGGTTGGGCTGTTGGAGAGTGGCCTGGCGTTCCTTTTCTTGGACGATTTTCTTTTGAAGTTCAGCAATCTGAGTTTGATAAGCCTGAATGTTGCTTTCACACTCAGCAGCAGCTTTGGTGTATTCGTCAGAGAGCTTGTTCAGTTCTGAAATTTTGTCTGTAGAAGAAGCTACGATATTCCATTCTGAAACTTGTTCTTCAGATTTGGCTGTAATGTTCTGGGAAAACTCCTTTTGACGAATCAAATCAGCACTTACAGAATCGATCAATGACATCAGGTCCATCACCAGACGACTCTCTTCTGTCGAAGCCTCCAGCAAATTGGCTCGTTTCAGGAGTTTCTTTAGATCATATTGGGCAGAAGGATTTTCAGCTAGGGTCTCAAACAGGTCCACCCCAAGGATTTTTGCTTTGATTTCATCCATGATGACATTGATGGGTTGAATGTCAGAAGTGGCCCCTGAAGCTGTCGAACCACTGTGAGAAGAGTCTTGGAAGTTGTACCTAGAGTTGAGTAGAGCTTTTAGATATTCCAGAGGCTTTCTAACTTTCAAGCTTTCAATCTCTTCGTGTGACAAGCTTGTCGAACCAGTACCCAAAGGGGTTTCTGCAGGAACTTCTGATGAAGTAGGAACGTTTTGGGAAGTTCCTCCAAGGCTCAAGTTGACTCCTGGTTGGTTCGACAGATTATCCTCTTCTTCGACAATTTCTTTGTCAGCCTCTATGGTATCAGTTGGCTCTTGAGCTTGTGCATCCTGACCAAGAGCATCTTCGTCAATTTCTGTTGCAGCAGCTGGTCCTTGAGTTGGTGCATCCTGGTCTGGGCGAAAGGGAGAATTATTACCAGAAGATTCAGAGTCACTAATGTTGAATTCGTCCAAAGTTTGAGGTCCATGGACACCTGCATCTGGGGTGGCGTCTTCTTGAAGCCTTTCAGCCAGAGTCTTCTCAGAGTCAGAAGGAATAGCTTGTTCTTGGATTTCAGAAGAGTCTTCGACATCAATGACAACCTAATGGGAGCATAAAAGGGAAGTATGAGATAGGAATATACGCAGTCAAGACTAGGAATGTTGTCAGTCGAAAGTAAATACCTGAGGGATCTCAGTGTGAATACTTGAGTCCCCACTTCTTTCACTCCTTGAGGGAATTTTGTTGGTTGGACTGGCAGGGGGAGTTCGTCTGTGAACTATGGATCTTTGGGATGCCACTGTTTTTATTTTCAGACCTTTGTTTCGTTTCAGAGGTTGAGGTTCAGGAGATTCATCCTCAGACTCTTCGACACTCATCTCCTTTTCTTCTTGTTTTCTTTTCTTGGCTGGTGTACGAGTGACCTGCAGTAAAAGAAGAGGTATTCAGTATAAAGGAATATTGAGAGACATGAATAAGGAGGTGTTTTCTATTTGTCGAAACCTTCTTGGCAGTTGTGGGAGATTTTTCGACTGTCTTGGAGGAGGTTCCTTCGCCAACAGTTTTCTTGATAATTCTAACAGCTGAAAGAGAAAGAATTGCATGAACATTGATATAAAAATAAAAGGAGTTAGAGATAAAAAGAGGAATGTAATTTCTTCGACACCTTCAAGAATGGGTTCTTCGACACTAATTTGTTCTATCCCAACATGAAGGTGCCCAGTGAAGTTGCCCAAGTGATACTTCGTCGGAACCACACGTTCGGCAAGTTTCTTACTGGATTCGCGAAGCAGTTTTAAATCAGATCCACACACAAACCAATCTGGAAATGGAGGGCTCAAAGCCACACCAAATTCTGCAGAAGGGAGTGGAGGGAATTTTGGAGGAAAAGTTGTGAATGCAAAGTTGTATCGTGCATGTGGTGGGAGAGATGAAGGCATCCCCAACTTATCCAATTTTTCTGTAAACTTTTGTTTTAAAGTTATTGCTGCTTCGCCTATGGTTCGACGAAGATCATTGGGCCTGTAAATAGTTTCAAAATACTTTTGAAACTTTTGAATTTCTTTGATGTGTTTGTCTGTACCTTTTTTCTTCTTATCCTGCACAAAAGTAAAAGCGTTCGTCAGGAGAGTGGTGAAGGTTGCTACGTCAAAGAATTTGTTAATGTAATATTCCTTCCACCAAACGTCGAAGTCTTCAGTGCATAGGAAGCTTGGTTGAAAGATGGTGGGGTAAACTTCTAAAGATGAGTCGAAGAATTTGTTGTATAACTCTAAACTTCTGTCGAAGCTTTGAAATGAGTTATAGAATATAATAGAGCCTTTCTTGTGATAAATAGGCTTCGTCTTCATCTGTATTAGTCCAAATTTTCTAGCCACCAGGTTGGGTTGGTAAACAATGAGGGACACCTTAGTGTTGTTGAGACTGTGGTGGGAGAAAAAGTGCCTTGGCATAAGAAAAGCCTCCCAAATGGATATATAAGAGTCTTCGTCTTTCTGGTTCTCCACTGGGAGTTGTCTTGTAAACCATCTGGGACCCACATGCCTGTTGGCAAATGGTGCCATGGAAGGAGTGAACTTATAGCGTTTGGCGAACATCATGATGTAACTAGTGAATGCTTGTCGAACACCTATGTTATCATCAGTAGGGGTTAGTTGGACTAACCTAGGCCATTCGACGCGCCTCTCTTTTACTTCTTCTTCGACAACTGGCATTTTGACAGGGATGAAAGTTTCGAAGGTTGCGTTCAACCATAATTGTAGGAGCCAGAAGGGGCCTGTGAGACTAATGTTGCCTTTGTCCTTAAGGGTTTTTAGGTTACTTACACTCTCACTCAAGGATTCATAGAGGTTTTCCAAAAGTAACTCACTCAGGCAGAATGCAACTCCATTATGAAGTTGATTAGCCATGATAATATAACTTCTGGCAACTTGAAGTGACCTAGTGCAGAAGACAAATTTGGCTAACCACAGAGTAAGGAAAGCAATATGTTCTCTGTCGGAGACTTCCTCATTGTCTTCGCCTTGGTGATGAGTAATAAAAACAGAGTATCCAGCATGCTTTGTGTCGAAGCCTATGGGGTCCTTGTTTAAATGTTCAGGGTTAAAGATTTCTCCTAAAGGACTGAGGCCAGTAATGGCTACTATGTCGAATAGGGTAGGAGTAACCATTCCACAGGGTAAATGGAAAGTATTGTAAGTACTATCCCAAAAGTACAAGGAAGCCAGCAGCATGTTCTGACAATAGCGTGGACCTTCCTTCAACAGTTGGATCAGGTCATAGATGCCAGTTTTCTTCCAGAACTTCTCTTTGACTTTTTCGACCCTAGTGAGCCAAGCTAAGTAGTCGGAAGGATCTTTCGTCAGGGGAGGACTCCTAAAAATCCTAGTTTGATTCAAATAAGACAGATCTATTTCTGTCGAAGCTATGGGAATTTCAGGTTTTTTGGATGTTGTTTCGACAGGCCTAGGGTTCTTATTTGCAGCTATGGGTTTGGAACTAGAGTAACAGGGATAAAAGTCTTTCAAACGGTTAGGGTCAGCATTAGGATCAAAAATAGGGCCTAGCATGGCATGGTGAACTCCAGAGACTGAGATAGGAATCATTACCTGAGACCTGTAGATGCTTGCTTTCTCCTTTTCATTTGGGGGTTCTGGAAAGTATTGTTGTTGCTGCATTTGTATGGGCCCAGATAGTATATGAGCAGGAGGAAGATCAGCTGTTTTCTTTGCCTTCTTGGCACTGCGATCAGCAACAGTTTTTGGAGGAGCCATTGATGTGAGAAAATGAGAAGTTTGAAGGAGCAGAAGCTTTGAAATGGGTTTGGAATGGAGTTTTTGCGTTTAGGTAAGAGAAGAGTTTTGAGGATGTGGAAAAGAAGAAAAGGTTGTTGAAGGTGGTATTTATAGAAGATGAGAAGATAAAGAAATAAATAATAATAAAAAAATGAAAAGACTTTTCAGTTGGAAAAGTGGGAACATGCGTTTTGATCTATTGGTGGTAATTAAAAGTGACGGTTGGTAGGAGGCCATGATTTAGCTAAAATGTAGGGTCATGGGAGATTGTGTAAACGTGGGCTAGACATGACGTTGTCAGAAAGTGGAAATCATGGTGTTTTCTTGGGACTCAACAAAGTCACTTTATAATTAATGAGACTGACAGGATGTCAAAGGTCATTTCGACAGCAAAAGATATTTCTCCAAGAATAGTCTAAAACATCTTTGCTGGGGGGCAATTTGTAAGCTCATAATTTCGACAGGTTGAAATTTGGAGCTTGAGGTCATCTCTGTCGAAGAATAATGAAAGAAAAGAAATTCAAGAGTTGCTGACAAGATTAAAAGCTCCATTGCTTCGACAGAAGGGCAAATAGTGTTCTGGCAGGATAAGTTTGGAAAGTTGTTTGTAGTTAAGTATTAGACAGAATAAGGTTGTCTTTCGACGTTTCGACAGAAAAGGGGTTTTGACAAAAGTAGTATTTGGCAGATGCTGAAGGAGTTGTTTCTTCTTTAAAGGCTTCGACAATTTGAAGAGGTGCAAGGTTTCGTCACCAAAGAAGGGAATTCAAATTCAAAACGTTGTAACCTTTGACAGTTGGACACCTGGAAGGTTCAGGAGAAGAGGTTACATGCAGGCTGACACTTGTCATGTAGTTATAGTTTTTCTGTTCTAGGCAGTTACTTTATTTGTGTATAAATAGAATAGTTTGTGTTTAGAATAGGTGTGTGAAAACTGATACAAAATTCCTGTAAATACTCTAAGTACCCAGTGTGAGAGAAAATGAGTTTGATATTTGGAACCATGTATGTTTGAACACCATTTATCCTTTAAGTTATTTAAATTGCCAGTTTATTCATCAAGTTTATTTCATCTTCAAGTTTTATTTACTTTTTTGCAAGTTATAGCTTTCGACATTTCTTACTTTTGTTTAAAAACTTCAACTTTATTTTGTTTTATAAACTTAAATTTTACTTTACTTTCAAAATCAAAGTTCTTAACACTTTGACAGTATTGACGAAACAAACCATAAACCAATCACAAACACTAAGAGTAGTTCGACAGAATAATTGCACATGTGTCCCAGGACTTGTTTGGTTGGTCCTGCAAGTAACCCAATTTTCTGAGAAATTGGTTAACCAGAGGTTGTTCGTCAGAAATCACAGCGAACAGTAAGTCAACAAACATAGAATTTATGTCTATATGTTCTATCCTTCAACAACAACAACTTATAAGT
Source organism: Lathyrus aphaca (assembly GCA_963966055.1). Taxonomy (NCBI): domain Eukaryota; kingdom Viridiplantae; phylum Streptophyta; class Magnoliopsida; order Fabales; family Fabaceae; genus Lathyrus; species Lathyrus aphaca. The sequence continues at coordinate 518,673,797 of OZ014519.1, read as the reverse complement.
CAATGAACTTTATAAAACAGTTATTGAAACATTATCCGACAAACTTATGTTATAATATAGCTCGAGTTATCTTTCAAAACCTTTTACTATATGCAACCAAGTGACATAAAAACTTATAGTTATTTTTTAAGTTAGGATACCCATTATATATAGACATCCAAAAGAATTAGAGTCGAACATCCTGATGATCTGCAAATCATTTGATCTCTAATATGTGAGCACAAGTTCTTTTGTTCTCTATAATAATCCTTATGGTTGCCTCATTTCAATAATTCAAATTTTGAATTTTCGTATCTACCAAATAGTCTCATTATATATACGCTTATTCTGAATGCATATACATAAGATTCTCAAAAAACTGAAAAAATATAAAAAACAAAAACTTAATTTTCTAAATTTCCAGATTCTTTTATTTTGGACAATCATTAAGACTTAATAGTCTCCCTTGATAATTGAGACATACCCTTGTTTATTGTCTTTCATGTCAGTTTTATTTTCAACTTTATTAATATATACATAAATCTTTTGTGATAACCGAATGATACCATGAGAATAATATCTAAGTATCTAAATACCTAACACAAAAGAAATGTGCCCAAGATCTTTCATCGCTAAACTTTTGATAGAGATTTCTTGGTTTCACACTACAATCATATATTATTATTGACTAAATAAAATTGACACATTAAACTAGGAGCATAAACTTACTCCCACTGAACTTGTAAAATCCAATGTTTTTGCATAATAGACATCTCAAAATCAAACAAGACAATTAAAATATGAAATATTGTGGTAACACTATTGAGACAATTTCATTAACTCTTAAATGGGTTTTATCTATTCACAAACCATAAATTTTGTATCTATTGACACCAATTTTTCTCTCGTTGCACCATATTTTATTTCTTAATGTCGCCATTAAGAAACACTAACTTGATATACATATTATGAAACTCCAAAATTATAACAAGTAACAAGTGTCACAACTATCATAATAGAGTTTTTCAATATGTCCGGTCAGATAATGGACGTCTTTAACATCAATCATACCAGATAAAATTTCTCTTTTCAGTCAATTCTTTATGACACTTGATGCTCTAGTTCTTGAGGATGTTGAGTTTGATCTTCAAGAATTAATTTATTAATTTAATTTAGAGAAAGAACAATAATATCCATATGAGGGTCCAAATTTTTTATATAAATAGCAACTATATGAATTGAGTTAGAACCAATTGTTTCTCACTCGGTTTTGTTCTTTGACCATATCTCTCCCCCCGAACTCAATATTCTCAAGAAACATTAAAATGTTTGTCTCAAAATATTCTTTAACTTGGGACTAATGTTTATATTTCTCAAATTTTTCAACAATTCTAGATTGTCACAAGTCATGATTGAATTGACTATAATAATATTTGAATTTAAAAAATGAATTGAATCCAACATTTAAAGAAAAAGAAGTTATCATATTAAAACAAAATTTTATTCATTCACCAAATTATCTTTTAAATACAAATTTAAACTTATAATGACAATATAAAATAGATAAAAAGAAATAAAAAATATATAAACCTTCACCAAATTTGTCCCCTTTAAATTGATGTATCTTTCAACACCATTGAATATTTGTCAGTTCAGATCATATTTTCTTATTATTCTTTATTTTCCCTTATCCTTTGAGGTATTTACAAAATGAACATTATTTTATTTTCTCTTGCTTCATTATTTTCTTTATTGCACACTTTATGGAATTATTCTATTAAAGAATTATTTCTAACTTTAATAGTTATAAACTTAATTGTGCAGAGAGAATATCATATGCGAAATTTTAGACAAATTCACTTAATTAACGAAAATATAGCGCTTTAGAAAGATTAAATAGTTTCATAATGTACTTGTGCTATTTTATTTGCTTAATAATCTTAATGAAAAGTCATCACTCCAATGAGAGTTTATCTTTCACTTTATTGCTTTAGAAACGCTATAATTTAAGCAAAGATAATATGACAAAATTTATGTCATCTTAAATAACACATCTAATGTCTCTGGATTACAAAACTTTAAGATCATAGACCTACAAAATTTTGAGTGTACTCACTTTTTAAACTTTAGTCTCACTTTAAATATATTAATTGTGAGAGAATTTGAGTTTCTCCATCCTTGTGTAAGGTTTATATCCAAGAACATAATGTTCATATTTTATTCTTAAAAGTAAAAAGTATTGAGAATCAAAATATAACTTATTTTGCAGATACATAAACTATATTAGTTTATAGATAACAAAATAAAATGTACTCACCAAAATATCAATTCACCATTTGTCGCTCCCAACAAATGAAACTGGGTCATATGAAGGTACAGACGCGAACGGTCGGCGAAGGGAACAATGAGAACACACAGCCGTGAACTCACTGGAGATGAAAAGAGTCGCCAGCTAGGCATTTTTATCCCGGAGGAAAGGTAATGCTGCATAAACCTAGAAAAATATGGATAAGACGGTTGCGAACCAGAGAGACTGAGAAAGGGGGTTGGTTACAACCTGGGAAGGTATTAGCACCCAGATTGTCCGTCGTACTCGACGGGATCCACGCTTAAAAGATTTGTGTTTTAAAGGGGTAGTGTCAGTGCAATCTGTGTGTAAAATAGCTGGAAAAGAATGTACAGGTGTCAGTGCAAAAGAAGTGTGAAGTGTAATATGTATAGTGTCAGCGTAAGAAAGAGTATGCTCATGATTATGGGGCTTAAAGAATAATGCTGGAAGGAGGGGGAATGTACAGAGACTTTTGTTCGATAACCGTTAAGTTATGCCTACGTATCCTTTCGTGCAATGAGGAAGTCAGAACACCGTAGTTCGACCCAAAGAGACTGATAGATGAATTGACTGGTGAACTGCTTGCTTATCTATGCTCAAGTGTATGACCTGTCTGGCTCAGGTGCTTACTGTCTTGCATTAGACGGAAGAAGCAAGTTCTCGATTGTGAGTGAATGAGATGAGAAAAGAATCCCGGAGGAGACGATTATTGTTTGTTTTTGTGTTTTCAGTCTTTTATTGCTTTTGGAGATTTGTCATAAGAAAATGAGCTTAAGCCTAAACCAATGGATTAGTAAACTCATCACATCTTCCCTCTGATTAGGGGTAATGAGAATACCTTAAGTGTGAAGTCAGATTCTCACACTTAATCACCTTTGATGTAGGATTAAGATCATTAACCTACTTGTGATTATTTAGATGTTTTTGTGATTTTTGTTTAGTGTTGAGTAATGAGGTTAAGCCATAATCAGGGATTAAACAGACTCATTACACCATCCTAATAGAAGGATAATAGATGAGAATGTTTAAGCTGAGGAAAGCTCCTCAACTTAATCCATGATTAGGGATTAAACCCATGACAAAACAAGCCTTTATTAAGTGGATTTTAGTTAATGGTATGATGATGAAGTGATTTTTATGATTTGTAAGACAACTTGAGGAGGACTTGTCCATTAACACTAGGGTTAGTCCTTCTTAACCAATTAAGGAAGAATTAGAACCCTAATGCAAGGCCCAAGTTACAAGCTTGATGTCTTGATGATTATTAGGTGAATTGATTAAGAGATTTAAACACCTTGAGGGTTTAATACTTAGGATTAAAGTTATACACTCCATCCTAAGAGAAGGATGCAGGCATAAGCTTAATCACAAAGCCTTAAAGCCTTTAGGGTTTAATCCCTGATTATGAGGTGAGAAGAGAGGACTCAAAGAGATGACACAAAGGTAAAAACTATGGGGGGACTAATCAAAACCCTAATTCATTGTCATGCTTGGATGATCCTAAGGTTTGTGAGGTTTGCAAGAACAATCTTCAGAAGAACCACCAGGAAGCAGATGAACAGGATCAAGAGAAGCAAAGTGACTTGCTTCATTCAAGAAGTCAAGTCACTTGAAGAAAGAAAGTGGGAAGAAGAAGAATGAGCAAGCTCAAACTCAAACACATATAAGAATGCAGCAATGGATGCAAGAGAGATGAAAAGAAAAGTTATGAGAAGTGAAGGCAAATTCACTTCCCAAGTTACTTACCACCTGAAATGTTAGAAAGAAATGCAATGCAATGCAAGATGAGATGAAATGATATGATGCTAAGCAAAACCAGAAGCATGTTGATGATGATTATGATGTTATGAGGTGCTGCAAACATGAGGCAAGACAATGGGGATGTTCATACAAGATCATGAATGCAAATGATGCAAGCTAAGGAGCATGAACAAGCATGGAAAGTTATGAAACATACAAGACAAATGACATGGCAAATATGAGATGCAATGATCAAAGATGCTTCCTACATGTCTTGATATGTCAAATGAATCATAAACATGCACAAAATGCAAAGACAAGTCATGTTATGCAAGATCATGCAAGAAGGATGCAAGAGAGAGCCCAAATTAGGGTTCATGGATCAAACATCAAACAAAAACCCAAAACAGAAGCAAACCTCATGATAAAAATGGAAAATGGCACTCAAAGAAACCCTAGACCTATAACAAACCACTGCCCAAAGGGGAGCTCTCAACTCTCAACCAAACTCAAGATATGAATTTTCTAAGTTATTAGGGTTTTTTAGGGTCCTTAACAAAAGAAATGCCAAACAATTTTGAAAATGCAAGAACAATTCATGGCCTTTTTATCCTAGGAACTACATGCAAAACAAAAGACAATGCAAGAAGAATCAATGTCTCAACCTTCACCAATTGGCAGAAATGAATTTTCAAACATGTGATCAAAATAATGCAGAAAAAATGATTTAATTCAAAGAAAAATTCTTAAAATGCATCAAGATCAAAAAAGAAATTTGGTTTGAAGGTTGGACAATGTTTCTAAATGTCTTAGAACATTTCATGAATTTTTTTGTAATTTTTAAATACCTAAAAGTATTTTTAATTAATTAATTCTCATTAATCAATTAAAAATAATCTTTTAAATATTTAAAAATACTTTTTTAATGATAAAAATAAAATAAAAAATGTTTTTGGGTCATAAAAATTATTAAAACTTTAAGGAAAAAGTTTCATAATTTTTATGAATTTTTTGCTATTTTAAAATAATTATGCAAGTTAATTGAAAGAAAAATGAATAAAATTAAATAAAATAAAAAGTAAACAGAATGGAAGGGTGAGATTGATTCTGGGGAAAGGACCATTGACTTGGCGCGCAGATCTAAGGCTCACATTCAAACTTCTAAAACTCAATTAATTAATTTAATTAATCCTGATTATGAATTAATGATGCAATCTAGACCACACACACGCGCGCGGGAAGCCAGATCCAAGGGTCTCAATTCAAACTTTGCCCTAACCCTAAATTAATGGCTAATCACTTTCAGGTCACCGGAGACGAGCTCCGGTCGTCTTCTCCGGTGACCTCCTCCCCTGAAAACTTCAAACTTCCTAAAAACGCATCAAAAATGAAAAATAGAAACTGGGAAATGATCCTTACACTCTCACGAATCAAACCCCTCTCTCAAAACAAATTTATATTTCCTAAACAAGCTGAATCGAAGAAAGAAAGTTCTAGGTCACGCAAGCTTCAGAAACAAATTAAATGCTCAAATCACAACCATTTTCAAAACCAATGGTACCAGAATGATCAATGAAGCTAGTAGAACAAGTTTGTAACAAGAAAAGCAACTTCTGGAAAAATAAATTTCAGGCTACCTGAGATTCGAAGCTTTCAGTTTAGGAACTTTCTGGCCACCTCTCCTTGTGCAATCTACTCCTTAGAACCTCTTGATGATGTTTGAATGCTCAAATGGAGTTTAAGTTGGCTTGATGATGAGTTTCGAAAGGAACTGCTTCAGCTTGATCAAAAATGGCAATGGTGTTTCTGGAGGTTTCAGGCCATGGTGAGTGATTGTTTGTGGTCTAGATGATGGGTGGAAAAGCTTTGCAAGGTTTGTTTGGCTGTTTGTGAGCTAGGATGGAAGATTCGAATGGAACTGCAAACTGAAGTGAGAAATGGCAGTGGGATCTCTTGGCTGTTTCAGGCTTGTGCTTTGGGTGGTTTGAGGTCTATGGAGTAAGGTGAGATGATTGGTGAAGTTGGCTTGAATGCTTAGTGGCTGTGGAGAGGAATTCGAAGCAAGTTGCAAGATGGTGAGTTTTTGTGTATGTGATGTTCTAGTCTGTTTCAGGCTTGTATGTTATCATGTTTTGCTTGCAAATTGTTTGTATAAACAATGCTGATTGGTCAGAAGATGTGACATGCCCTTTATTGATTGGGATGTTTACTTTTGCAAAATGTCAACTTGGTTGTAAGAGAGGCATGGGCTTGGTTCTAGGCTAGCATAAGTACATGGACTGGCGCAGCATGGCATGGAGAGAAGCTAGGGCTGGTTCAGCATCCAAGAAATCAAGTGGGTGAGATGTGATGATAGTTTTTGCAAGTTGCTTGCTTTATGGTTCACATGGAAAAATCTTGTTGCATAAGCCATGAAACATGAGGCACCTTGGTTCAAATCTGACTTTTAGAAGTTACATGATCATGTTAAGTGCATTAGAAGCCCATATGGTGACTGAATTGGCCTTGGAAGGAGAATTTGCAATTTTTGCCTTTGGTGCATAACTTGAAAATCAATGATTTTAGCCAACTTTGCATTGCCATAACTTTTGATCCAAGAAGAGTTTGATCATGTTCTTGTACTTTTTGAAAAGGGAAAGATGAGATCTACAACTTTCATGACCAAAGTTTTTCCATTTGAAGCCTTTTTGGATCAAGAATCAAGGCTTGAAAAATGACCTAAAATGATGCATTCTTGAAAAGTCAACTATGCCCAAAAAGTCAACATTTGCAAAAACCCTAAATTCTTGATTTTCATGAACTTCAACCTTCTTCCATGATCAAATAAAGATCATATACACTCAAAATGATGAAGATCACCCATTGGTTGGGTCATTGGGGGCCTCAGATGCCCTGATTTTGCACTGACTTGTCTGAAAAGTCAACTCTTGATCAGATGACTTCCCCATGGAATTTCTTCATGAAAATTGATATGCATACTCCCTATACCATATAGAGATCAATGGAAACAAGAATGACCAAAAAATTTGGAGTTATGGCCTCTGAAACCAAAACCCTAATTTTAGGTCAACTGTGCAGTTCAACCTGGCTCTGCATCCACTCAAACCCTAGTTCTTGTGATTCCTCTGCAATTTTGACTTTGAGGAGATGAAATATGATATATGAACACACATTGGCCCTTTTGAAGTGATTGGTGGCCTTTGGAGTGGCCCAAGAAGCTTTGGGATTGCTCAGATCACAAACCCTAGGTGCAGATGCCTTGAAAGCTATGCAGTGGATAAAAAATGAGATGTGAGATGACATGATTGTACTTATGCATATGAGAATGATCACAAGCCATGGTGTGAATGGGTGAGGGCAAATTTGGGGTGTTTACACCATTGATATTAAGTCTTTAGACAGTAAGATCAATTGCTAGTAGTATTTATTTTGAATAATTAAACACTGACAATAAATATTTATAAACAATAAATGCTTACAATTGCCACATGTTTACCTTATATATGTGAGTGCAATCAAATAAACACTTGAACAATTTACACTCATACAACATCATCATTGATATGTCAATAAATTATTATATAGACATTCATCTTTACTTATAAATTAAAAGACTTAAACAAGATACCAAACACACCATTAATTTTCAATCTTTGATTGCAAAAATTAACTGTAAACAGCACTCTCACGCAATGATCAAACATTAGTAATATGTTCGGTCAGATAATGGATGTCTTAACATCAATCATTACCCACATGGATAAAATTAATAATTACTACATATTTATCCTCACATATATGCAATTATTCGGTCAAACTGTGTCTTCCTTTTGGCCGATCATAATAGTTTGCATGAATAACTACAGACTATATCTTTTGTAATTCCGATTGAATCAAATTTACACAACAAAGGTTGCTTTTGCAACATGTTGCTTCAATCAACTCAATAAAAATTATTAGACATTTTAATAAAATCAATGGGAAGAGTCTTAAATTTACAAGGCACTACCCTCAAATGTAGGCCGTATTCATTTAGGATGTCGTTTAATAATAATAATAATAATAATAATAATAATAATAATAATAATAATAATAATCTATAAATATAAATAAAGAGGATAGAGGATTTTGGACTGACCTATTTTTATTCCCATTATACCCTTTAAAATATTGTTTATTTAATTTTAAAAGATAAAATAGTAACAAAAAATTTAGTTTCTTTTTTTAAGAATTGTGATATTCTTTAATTTGATTCATATTTTTTCTACTTTTATTGTTTGCAATATACTTCTCCCTCTTGGTTGTCTAGAAAAATTTAGAAGATTAAATAATAAGATATGTGGTAAAATATATTTTTTCATCAATGATTTAGATTATATCTATACCTATATTAAAGGGGATATATCATTTTGAAGTGACATATTTTATTTTCATTATTGTTCTTCAATAACTACCCATATATACACCAATTATTACATTTGTTTATCTAAAAAAGGTTGCAAATTTAAAAAATAAAATCCTGGAAAATGTACATGAAAAGTTGAGAGGTTACCTGAGAAGAAAATAATAAAATTAAACTTTGTTTTTTTTTCGTAATTAATTAATAATAAAATATAATTTAAAAAATTGAGTGGTTAGTAATTAAAAGTTAACTTCCTTCTTTCAAACACAATATCATGGCTCTGATCAAAATAAAGATCCTCTTTCATTTTTTTTTTCTCATTCTATCTCTTTCTCAATTTGCATAATTTGTTATTTACGGAAAGTTTAGCAGTTTTATTAATGTCTACTCCTCATATTATTTTATGCTCTAATAATCAAATAAGTTCAGTCACATAGAAATTTTTTCTTATATCAATTTTTTTAATGTGTATGGTTCCTCTCATATTTCATTTTTGATTTGCAGGAATATGTATAACATAGATATGTTGTAGTGAAAAAAGAGTTAGAGTTCAACTGTGGGAGAGAGACTAGGGTGTATAAACTAGAGAGTAAGATAATGTATAAATGATAGAGTAAAATTTGTCAGAGTTTATTGCTTTGACAATCAGAGTTTATTGCTCCGACTTCCAAGAAAAAGAATAAATTTTCCTTTTTGTGACGGTGACAAAGCATGAGACAAGTGATACATGAAGAAAAATTGATCGGGTCTTCATTCTCTTTTTCACTTATTTTTCAATTTGTTAAATTTTAAAGGATGTTTATTTAAATTTATTCAATTATTGCTAAATTCATTTGGATTTATTTCTCAAAATATTAATGTAAGTTGGTTTCAGTATTGTAAATTGTAAAGAGGAAAACACACATTTAACATGTTGTTTTATAACTGCTTTATTTCTTTTTCTTAGTCACAATTTTTTCTTCTTTTTTCTTTATAATTTTTTTCACCTATTCTTTAAAGAATACCACTTCTATTCGTTTCAGTTAACTTCTGTCATTTAAAACGTATACTCCATCGTCACTTCCATAAGAAAAGTGTATGGGGCAAAAATCATATTCTATTTCTTCTCTCTTTTCATCTCTTTCTCATAAATCTTAATCTCTATTTTCAATTGATATAATTTTGTTCTATACTTTTTGATCGTACCTGGAGATCAGGATCCGATGTGGTCGCGTCGAGCGTGGATGAGCGCAGTTGATGATGGAGGAAAAAAAGGGGATGTACCTGCAAAGGCACTCCGATGCTAACGTCAGAGAGTGAGCAAGTACAATATTTTTGGGTCAAGATTTGAATACCTGACCCTCTCAAATGAGAGAGTTTATATACTGGTCCAAGTGGTGTTTATTGGCCCAAATTGTTGGGCGCGGATCACGGATCCCGCAATAATCAATGGTGGTTAGGAACTAGCCGTTCGGGCAAGAAAGAACCTGCTTGACTTGCCCTAGGTCAGATGACTTTAATACCGAGCGAGGGACCTGTTGAGCACTCGATCCTCAGGGTTCCGAGCATAGCTGGGTTTATTGGGTCGTTGGGCCGCGAGATAGATATGGCCCAATTCTAAGGGTTGGGCCAGTCCGGAACAGAAGCCCCCCAAGTCGTTGCTTTTGGTCAAGGAAGTGATGACTTAAAGGTAGCTCGATGCTCGGAAATATTGGCGAATGTCGGAGGATTGATCTTCCGAGCATTCTGCTCGTAGGTCAGTGCGGAGGAAGTGGAAACGAAAGGGTGGCGTGCTTTGGGATTTGTGCCAATTTAATGCTCTGACGGCTAGTATAGGGCCTAGCGTGTAGGCTATTATTGCCTAGGGATAAGGGTCACGCTTCAGTTGCACGTGCCATTTTCCCTATAAATAGCAACGTTGTCCCACAGAGGGAACTTTTCGCTTCGTCTTCTACCTCCATTCACTGCTCGTTGTTTCTGTTTGCCGTTTTCCGCTGTCGATCAACACAAACCATCATCGACCACCGCGTTTCTCAAGACATTTTTCTGCAATGGCGTCTCAAGGCCAAGGTTAGAACTTTATTTTGGCTTTCTTAGACTTAGCTTTTAAGAAGTAGTGATGCATGCGGCTTAGGTTTCAGTTTTATCGATAGATTAGGGTAATGTATAGATTTTAGGTTTTAGTAGAAGCTGTATTGTTGCCTACTCTGAACCCTAGTTCATGGTGGGCGGTGGTCTTGGTCAACGCTCGACTAAGGCTAGGGTTTTGCGACGAGCTCATGTCCATTGTGAACCACGTGTGTTAATGATCCCCCGCTGAATGTTGACCGCCCGTTTTGGGTGTCGGTCGCTAAGGGGCTAATAGTCAGGACCCTGTCTTCGGGCCGTTGCGTGCCCTTCCACTTGATAGGTAGTGAAATGGTGGATTTGATATTCTGATCGAATTCACTAACGCTTTTCCTCTACTTTTCAGGTGAAAACTTGCTCGTCGATCCTTTCGACATATCTTCGGAGGAGAGTTCATCGGAGGATTCAGGCTCCTCGGCGACCGTCCCGTCTGGAACTGAGAGTTCTTCGGGAAATTCAGAGGCGACCGAAGCGCACGACGCCGGGATAACATCTGGGGACGAGGTTGGCGCCCCTGAGGTTACGCAAGAATAAGAGAGGATGCTGACGCCCGAGGAGTGGGTCGTCGAAGATTTGCTGGACAAGGTCTTGTCCTACGCTCGACCGCATGCGGATCCTCTGCCAGTAGTGGGGGATCCCGATCACTGGAGAGTGACCTGCCCGGGCGACGATGACCGGATTTTCTCGAAGTTTGGTGAAATAAATTTTTTGATGTACGAATATGCCATCACGACCCTGGGGATTAGGATGCCTTTTAGTGACCTGGTCTGCTTGATGCTTGGTTACTTGGGGGTAGCTCCCTCGCAACTGCACCCCAACTCCTATGCTTTCATGAGGGAATTTGAGATGATGTGCACGCACCTGGGGGCGGGGGCTATCCTCCATCTCTTCTTCCGGCTGTTCTCTCTGCAACGCCAGGTGGGACGTGGAACTACTCGGAAAGGGTTCATATTTTTTCAAGCAACGAGCTAAACTTTTTAAGGCGCATTCGGAGTCTATCCGGTCATTCAAAAGGTGACTATATCCTGATCGATCCTTTGACTAAAGGAGCGACTAGGTCGATAAGTTTCATGGGGAATGATACTGATGAGAATTATGCGCCCCAGTTGGACGCTGAAGGTCGTCCGATCCTGTTGCACCCCAAAATTTGCCCTCACCTAGACAAGACATTGTGTACTAAGGTGTCCAAAGAGGTTCACAAGGTTCACAAGATTCACAAGGTATCTCAAGAGGTTCACAAGGTTCACAATTAGTCAGAAAGTTTGACAATCCCCTCAGACAATGCATCCTCCTAAGCAATGCATCTTAAACTAGGGTTTTAGATTTCATCAGGCTAAATGGACTTCCAAGGCTTCAAGTGAGTTTTATAGCATCCTATATGTCTTCAAGAATCCCTATGTCAAGTTTCAAGGCTTTCCCAAAAGGTTTGCTCAGTCAAATGATCAGATAGGCTAAAATCAGTCAAAGCAGTCAAAAAGTCAAACTGAGGTCAACTGTGGTCAAACCAAAGTCAAACTTCATGATTGTTTTTGCCAACATCAAGTATATGAAGTAAAATACATCATTTGATCAAGGGTTGATCATGATTCATCAAGGAGATTTCAGATCATCAAGAATCAGGAGTTTCTAAATTAGGGTTTTCATAGGAAAAGTCAACTGAACTTTGACCAGCCATAACTTTCACATGCTTCATCAAAAATTTCCCATCCAAAGCTAATTTTGAAGTAAATTGAATTCTCTACAACTTTGTGTCTCACAAGCCAAACCCAAAAATGCTTCATTTGGAAGGTATGATCTAAGACATTATAGGTCATTTTAAAAGTCAACAAAAAGTCAACATATTCCAAAGGGCATAACTTGAGAATGGTAAAGGATATGGACATGATACAAAAGAGGTTGGTTATAGGACTCTCTAAGCTTTCCAAAATGTCCAATAACACCTTCATAGCCTTAAAATTTAGGGATTTGTGCCTTTGCAAAGTTGGGAAATGTTTGGGAGGTATATGAAGCAAATGGGGCCTTAAAACCAATTTTTGCCAAATGGGCCTACCAAATTGCCACCCAATCTTCATAATATCATCAAGCACGATCCAATCCAAGCATTTTCTGATTTTTTATTTTTTATTTAGTATTTATTTGAATTTTATTCATTAAAATGCAAATTAAATCAAAATAAAATATATAATCAAATATTTGGATGAGATTGTGATTCTAGAAAGTCATAAACATCATTTAGAGATGATTGATATGATCCAATTTCGTGCTAGCTTGATTTGGAAAGGTTAGATAAGATATTTTTCAATATTTGAAAGGAGGAATCTTCATGATCAAGCAATCAAGACAAAACCCACAAATCCACAAAGTTATGACCTAATTACATTGACTACATATAGGTGAAGACATTGCAAGCATAAGGGGACGAAAACTCTGCCTCCAAGAACACATTTGAACTTCAAATTTTCTCACAAAAAGTCACATTCGGATTTTTGATTGTAGGCCATATCAAGAGGTTTTGAAGGTTGCAATACCTTCCTGGATGTTCATTGAAGCTATTTGCATCATTTTCATCATCTAAAACATCATCATATGCCCTAACCGAATCATTCTTATTCAAGAACAATGTCTTTTTCGATTCCATACTTTTATGCATTATCAATTGATTCTAATGATTGTTTTGTGTTTGTAATGATCTTAGGATGCTTTCTGGACCATTAGATTAGAGGTTCATGACCTGAACCGTGAAACGCCATTGTTAGGGTTTCGGGTTCCAAATTAGGGTTTCCCAAGAAACCAAATATAAATGAATTTAAAGAACGTGGATAGATTGTATGAATCTTAAGGATTTCATTGGCATAATCAATTTAATGAAATTGTACCATTTGCTTGCTGTTTGAGATTCGCAGGTCATAAACATGGAAGAACCCGCAGGTAAATTCGTAGAAGAAAACGCATGAATTTTCGCAGGAAAATTGGGGAAGATGAAGTCCAGATGGCGCCAAAATTCAATTCAAAAAGTTGTTTTAAAATATAATGTTTGTTTGTTTGTTGTATGTTGAATGCGCAATATTAGCTCAGTTGGTTTGTGTGTGTGTATGTAATATTGATGGTCCTGGGTTCGAATCCCCCCAGGCCATTTTGTTTTGTTTTATTTTTCTGGATTTTTGCAGGTTAACAACAAAAGGAATTAAACTCCTGATGCTAACACAAGCGCGTGCTTGGCCTGGTGGTGATGTTGTTGGTCTTGTGTTTGTAAAGCCTAGGGCCTGGGTTCGAATCCCAGCCCCAGGTATGTTGTTTTTTTCATTTATTTTCATTATTTTTTTTGTTTTGTTTATTTAATTCAAATAATTCTTTAAATAATAATTTATAAATTAAATGTATATATTATTTTCTTTTATATAAAAACTTATACTTTTTCTTTAATTCAAATTATTTTCTCAAAAAAAATCAAATTATCCATATTTATTTTATGTTCATATTATTAAATCTATATATATTTTGTAAATAAATTGATTTATTTTATAAATTAATAAGTAAAACCCTAATTTTTTCTAACCCTAACCCTAATATTTTCTTAACTTTAGAACTTAACTTAATATTTTCATAAGTTGTAATTAATCATTAATAATTTATTAAATATGTATATAATTTAATATTTATTTATTATTATTAAAATACTATTTTCCTTATTAAAATATTTAAAATGCTTTCTAAAATTAATCTATTTTACTAATTTCTTATTATTTTTATTTTCTAACCATTTATATTCACTCTTATTATTATTGTTTATTATTGCCTATTATATTTCTCGATTATATTGTAATTGTCCCGAAGCTTTGTAATAGTCTAGCTTATATTTTTGCTTTATTTTCTTTATGAATATATTTATTATATGGTTAGTAATTATAGGGTGTGCATAACATGTTTGTGATTAAAATTAATTTAGAAAATTAATTTAAATAAGATAAATACTTGAATATAAACACTCACACACATAAGTCGATCTTTGATCGCCATCTTGCACTTTCTAGGGTTACCTCTCATGTTGCCTATTTCTAAGGTTAAGTAAGGTGTCTTAAGCAAAGTCCCTTCATAAATATCATCAAGTCCCTTCAATTTATAAGATCAAGTCCCTTCGAGGTTGCCTACGATAAATGATCTTGTCCCTTCGAATAAAAGATGATAAGTCCCTACGTATTGCTAAAGACACCTCACAGTTGCCTATATTCAGATGTCCCTACACATGTCCCTTACTACATCCAAGGTAATGACTACCTATTCCTTAATAATAGGGATAGTCTTACCATTGAAAGAACATAAGAACAGTAAAGACTTAATATAGGGTAGGTTCCTCTTAATTACTTGCTCACCTTTTCAAAATACTTTTTACACTTCACATTTCAAACAAATTTTCAAAACAAAGTCTTTATATACATCCATACGAGGATCATTATAAAGTACTTAGAAAATTCTTAATCACACACTACACCTTTCTCAAAACAATTCAAAGTGAGCTAAGTAACTAAGAGCCCATGGATAACCATGGATATAAAGGGTGCTAACACCTTCCCTTTGTATAACCTACCCCCCGAACTCAAAATCTTTTTAAGGTATTTCCTGTTCTTTTATGTCCTTTCCTTTTGGATAAAATAAAAGTCGGTGGCGACTTTTGCAATCCGCAACATTTAACTAAAAGTCAGTTCTCCCACCGTGTTACAGAACTGGCGACTCTGCTTGGGAATTAATAAAAGAGGGGTACCCTTAGGAATTAGATCACTTTAAATTGTTTGTTTTGTTTGCTTTATATTTATCTGTTGGGCTTTATGTGTGAAAGATCCTAACCTGGATCTAGTGTACCCTAGGTAAATGGCAATAGACCAAGGAAACTGTACGGCGTGTACCGATATGGTTGATCTGGTGGCCATAGTTAGTGTGACTTCTTGGTTGGTGCTTATGTTCCTTAAGCAAGTTGAGGATAATATGAGGTTGCCATATGTTGTCAATACACTAACTGACTTTTAAAACCCTAGTTATCCCATCTTGGCCTTTAGAAAGTAGTGAGATAACCGGCTTTGGTGAAGACTGAAGTTAGTTGATACTCGATATTACGCTCATTGAGATCCTAAACTTGGAAGGTTTTGGTTGGCAAGTAAGTTGCCTACTGAACAACCACCCTTGTGAATGATCAATGATATTGAGATCCCTTAGAACCTGGTTACTTTTGTAGGACAGGATGAACCAACTAAACTTTAGGGGAGGGTACTTACCTTTAAACCTGATACAAGCCTTCAAACCTAGGGATATTGTGTGACTTGTTTGTGTGTGCCACATGTTTGTGATTGAGCATAAAATCATGACATCATGACATCATAAGCATAACATTTTCACTAACAATTTCAAGGACCAAATGATTTATCTTTGTTCTTTGTTGCAGGTCATGGCTTCTGCTCGTAGGAATACTATCCGGATCAACTTTGTAGGAATACCTCCTAAGCTTAAGGAATTGGTCTCTCAAGTTTCAGAGAACTCCCAATTCATCAAGAGGCATGGTCACTGTAACATGGTGGGAGAACTGACTTTAGTTGAATATTACGGATAGCAAGAGTCGCCACCGACTTTTATTTTATCCAAAGGAAAGGGCATAAAAGAACAGGAAAGACCTTAAAAGATTTTTTTGGGTCCGGGGGGTAGGTTATGTAAAGGGAAGGTGTTAGCACCCTTTACATCCATGGTTATCCATGGGCTCTTAGTTACTTAGCTCACTTTAAATTGTTTTGAGAAGTGTAGTGTGTGATTAAAAATTTTCTTAAGTACTTTATAATGACCCTTGTACGGATATATATAAAGACTTTGTTTTGAAAATTGTTTAAAATGTAAAGTGTAATGAAGTAATTTGATGAAAAAAGTGAGCAAGTACTTAAGAGGAACCTACCCTAAGTTAAATCTTTATTGTTCTTAAATGTTCTTTCAATGGTAAGACTATCCCTATTATTAAGGAATAGGTAGTCATTACCTTGGATGTTAATGGACAAACGTAGGGTCATCGTATGGTCATAGAAAGCAACTTTGAGGGGTGTCTTTGGCAATTCGTAGGGACTATCATCATTTATTCGAAGGGACAAGATCATTATTCTGTAGGCAACCTCGAAGGGACTTGATCTTTTAAACTGTAGGGACTTGATGATTTTTATGAAGGGACTTTGCTTAAGACATCCCTATATTCGAGGGACTTGACCATGTTTAAGGCAATTGAGAGGGGTAACTTAGGAAGTGCAAGATGGCGATCAAAGATCGACTTACGTGTGTGAGTGTTTATATTCGGGTATTTATCTTATTTTAATTATCTAAGTTCAATTTAATTACATATAAGTTATACACACCCTAAGGTTACTAACCATATAGTTAAATATTTACAAAGAAAATAAAGACGGAAAAATAAATCTACAAATTATTACAAGGCTTTGGCAGATACATAATAGTCGGATAAGAATAAATTATAAAGCAAGAATAATAGATATAATAAAATAATAAATAAGCAATAATAATAATAATAATAATAATAATAATAATAATGAAGCAAAAATAATAAAGCAATATTAACAATAAAGCAATATTAATAATAATGAAGCAAAAATAATAAAGCAATATTAACAATAAAGCAATAATAATAATAATAATAATAATAATAATAAAGTAATTATAATAATAATAAAGTTAAAATAAATTAAAGAAATAACAATTAAACATTTAATTAAAAAGAAAAAGTTTAAGTTAGACAAGTTAGATTTTTTAGAAGTTATTAGAAAAAAAAATTAAGTTTAGAGAAAAACAATTAAAGATTATTAAGAAAACTTTTAATTATTTACATTATATGATTATTACTATTATAGTACAATTAAGAAAATAATATTATTAATATACAAAACATAAAGTAAAATAATTATTGAAATTAAAATAATATTTACAAATTAAATAAATATCACAGAAAACTATTAAATTATTAAGTTAGTAGGTTATTTATAAATTATATACAATATTTTAGAATCATAATTATTTAATTATAAAAAAAAGTCAATTAGATTTTATTTACAATTGTATAAAAGAATGACAAAAAATTTTAGAAGTTAAAAGTAGAATTAGAAAATTTGATTATTTGATTATTTACTTACAAAATATAATTATGATAAAAATTATATACAAAATACTATTATTATTATAAGAAAAAGTTTATTGATTAATTAGTCTTTTTTTTAAATTAATGATCTAAGTCCATATTGATTTTCATTCAGTTCTTGGCACGCCCTAAATTACTAACCACGCAAGGAATAATAAAAATAAATAAAGGCAGAAATTTAAAGACAGAAAATAAAAATTCCTACACTATTACATGGCTGAGGCAGTTACATAATTATATGGCGAAAAGTAAAACTGAAAATATTACAAGTTAAAACTTAAAATATTACAAGGGCGAAGCAATTACAGTGTATGAATAACATAAACATGAGCAAAAATAAGAAATAATAACAGGGTTGTTAAGGTTTGTGGAAATGTTTATGGTTTAAAGGAAATAACACGGTTAAAGTTTTAGATTTGAAATTTAGAGTTTGTGGCGGAATTGTCAAGGTTTAGGAAAAAAATCAAGGTAGTTAGTTATCTGTACAGATCTAAATATATAACATAAAAGAAAATGGAAAAAACGAAAACGAAAAAATGCGATCATCGCAATTGGATCGGATCAACATAAGTGTCACGCCTCATACACATAAAATGTGCGAACAGCGTATCGACACGATCCGATCTGATCAATCTAAATAATAACTTAGAATTATATACACACACACACACATATATATATATATATATATATATATATATATATATATATATATATATATATATATATATATATATATATATATATATATATATATATATATATATATATATATATATATATATAAACAAGACGCTACAAATATATATATTTACCTTCCCACGGAAGAATTTTCCATGCAAGAATCTCATGTCTGTTTCATAAAAATAATTTTGTACTTTGTAGGAAGAATCCCTTTTCAAGATCATTTCATGTATAAAGAAAAAAAAACAATCCTGGGAAAAAAACGTAAGTATATAGAAACAAGTATATATAATATAAGAATCCCACCCTTAGTTTTCTAATGCAGCAACCAATAAATCCAAATCATGTATATCACACTACCAGTACCGCGTTGCCTTTTGTCTCCTCTTTTTATTTTTATCTTTTTTCGGTTTTTTCTAGCAGCACACAACATGAATATATATAGAGGTCAATTAGGGTTAGTGATAATGGACCTAAATATTTATTTTGGAACCCAATAAAATATTAATATAAATAATTAAATAAAGTTAAATAAAAATAGTTAAAATTAAAATAAAAAACTAATTAATCTATTTATTTATTCTAGACCCAATAAAATATTAATTTAAAAAACAAATAAAGTTTTAATAATTAAATTAGTTAAAATAAAATAAAAAACTAATAATCCTATTTATTTATTCTAGACCAAATATAAAAATAAATAAATTCAAAAAAATAAAATTCGGGCACCAAAATGCTCGAAAAAATAAAATGAATACGTCAAAATAATCAGCGCGAAATAAATGACTCGGAAAAATACAGCGTTTGGTCGGATTTTGAAATAAAAATTATGATCGTTTAAACTGCTCAGACTGATCAACATATGACCAAAAATAGTCGTAAAAATATTTTTAGCATGTCAAATTAAACCACGTGAACCGCAGATTAATGTTACCGACATTTGCAAACTTAAACTTGACATTTTTTTCTCGACTAATTTTAGGCATAGTTAAAAAGTTAATTTGACCAGTCTGTTTGTAAATTCCGAGAAATTATTCCGGCTAATATTAAGACAGAAAAAAAAATGTTATGCTATGATGATGATGCAAATGAATGTGAAACAAAAAAATTGGTTAGAGTTAAAAAAATAGAGGGCAAATTTTGGGGTGCAACAGCTGCCCCTGTTCAATTTTCTGAAACCTGAGGTGTTAGATTGGTATATGTGCCAGTCGTGACCTGGAAGGTTGAAGGGGATTGAACACAAAAGCCCAAAAATTTGCACTCGCCGGTGCGTAGAGTAACACTGATGATTAGTTGTATATGCTCGAGTGGGCTTAAAGATGCCACTTGGAAGAATTGGAGATGGGCTTAGAGATGCCATTCGAAGAAAAGTTCTTCAGATATATTTCTTTGAGAGGAAAGCAATGCCAAATATGAAGATATAGCCTTTGGGTGGATAAACAACGGTCCCAGGTAACAATATGGCTTTTGAGAAGATAAACGACGTCTCAAGATAGCCCTCGGGAAGATAAATGACGTCCCAAGATAATGAGATAACCTTTGGGTAGATAAACAACGACCCAAGGTAACAATATGGCTTTTGAGAAGATAAACAACGTCTCAAGATAGCCTTCGGGAAGATAAACGACGTCCCAAGATAATGAGATAACCTTTGGGTAGATAAACAATGGCCCAAGGTAACAATATGGCTTTTGAGAAGATAAACGACGTCTCAAGATAGCCTTCGGGAAGATAAACGACGTCCCAAGATAATGAGATAACCTTTGGGAAGATAAACAACGGCCCAAGGTGTCGCTCCCGATAAATGGGACTGGCCCAAATAAAGGTACAGACGCGAACGGTCGGCGAGAGGAGGATGTGAGAACACACAGGAGTGAACTCACAGGGAATGAATAGAGTCGCCAGCTAGGCATTTTTATCCCGGAGGAAAGGCAATGCTGCATAGACCTAGAAAGATATGGATAAGACGGTTGCGAACCAGAGAGACTGAGAAAGGGGGTTGGTTACAACCTGGGAAGGTATTAGCACCCAGATTGTCCGTCGTACTCGACGGGATCCACGCTTAAAAGATTTGTGTTTTAAAGGGGTAGTGTCAGTGCAATTTGTGTATAAAATAGCTGGAAAAGGATGTACAAGTGTCAGTGTAAAAGAAGTGAAGTGTATAAGTGAAGTGTCAGTGTAAGAATGGAGTGAAATGCTCATGATAATGAGGCTAAAAGAATGATGCTGAAAGAGGGGAATATAAAGAGACTTTTGTTCGATAACTGTTAAGTTATGCCTACGTATCCTCTCGTGCAATGAGGAAGTCAGAACACCGTAGTTCGACCCAAAGAGACTGAAAGGTGAATTGACTTGTGAACTGCTTGCTTGTCAATGCTCAAGTGTATGACCTGTCTGGCTCAGGTGCAAACTGTCTTGCATTAGACGGAAGAAGCAAGTTCTCGTTTGTGAGTGAATGAGATGAGAAAAGAATCCCGGAGGAGACGATTATTGTTTGTTTTTGAGTTTTCAGTCTTTTATTGCTTTTGAAAGTTTGTCATAAGTTAATGAGCTTAAACCTAAACCAATGGATTTAGTAAACTCATCACATCCTCCCTCTGATTAGGGGTAATGAGAGTACCTTAAGTGTGAAGTCAGCTTCTCACACTTAATCACCTTTGATGTAGGGTTAAGATCATTAACCTACTTGTGATTATTTAGATGTTTTTGGTGTTTTTGTTTAGTGTTAGGTAATGAGATTAAGCCATAATCAGGGATTAAACAGACTCATTACACCATCCTAATAGAAGGATAATAGATGAGAATGTTTAAGCTGAGGAAAGCTCCTCAACTTAATCCATGATTAGGGATTAAACTCATGACAAAACAAGCCTTTGATTAAGTGGATTTTATTTAATGGTATGATGATGAAGTGAATTTTATGTTTTGTAAGACAACTTGAGGGGGACTTGTCCATTAACACTAGGGTTAGTCCTTCTTAACCAATTAAGGAAGAATTAGAACCCCAATGCAAGGCCCAAGTTACAAGCTTGATGTCTTGATGATTATTAAGTGAATTGATTAAGGGATTTAAACACATTAAGGGTTTAACACTTAGGATCAAAGTTATACACTCCATCCTAATAGAAGGATGCAGGCATAAGCTTAATCACAAAGCCTTAAAACCTTTAGGGTTTAGTCCTTGATTATGAGGTGAGAAGAGAAGACTCAATGAGACTCAAAGGCAAAACTAAATGGGGAACTAATCAAAACCCTAATCATTGTCATGCTTGGTTGTTCCTAAGGTTTGTGAGGTTTGACAAGAGAAAACTTCAGAAGAACCACCAGGAAGCAGATGAAAGGAGCAGAGAGAAGCAAAGTAACTTGCTTCATTTAAGAAGACAAGTCACTTGAGGAAAGAAGGTAAGATGAAAAAAGAATGAGCAAGCTCAATCTCAAACACACAACAAAATGCAGCAAGGATGCATAAAGAGATGAAAAGAAATGGTGAGAAGTGAAGGCAAATTCACTTCTCAAAGTTGCTTACCACCTGAAAAGTTAGTGAAAGAAATGCAATGCAATGCAAAATGAAATGAAATGGCATGATGTAAATCAAAACCAGAAGCACATACATGATGTTAATGATGCTATGGGATGATGTAAACATGAAACAAGGCATGGGGATGATCATACAAACTTATGGATGCAAATGAAACAAGTTAAGAACCATGAACATACATGAAAAGTTATGAAATGAAAATGGCATACAACATGGCAAATGCAAGATGCAATGATCAAACATGCTTCTAATATGTCTTAAGATGTCTAATGGACCAAATGGATGCACAAGATGCTATGGCAAGTCAAGGTATGAATGCAAATGCAAGATGTATGCAAATGGAAGCTCAAATTAGGGTTTATGATCAATGCATCAAACAAAAACCAAAATCAGAAGCAAACATCAAGATAAAAAATTGAAAATGCACTCAAAGGAACCCTAATCCTATACAAACTCACTGCCCAAAGGAGGGGTTCTAACTCTTAACCTAATGTAAGTTATGAATTTCCTAAGTTTTCTAGGGTTTTAGGGTACTTTAACAAGAAAAATGCCAAACAAATTGAAAATGAAAGATCAAATCATGCCAATTTAATCTCACAAACTACATGCTAAACAAAATGCAATGCAAAAAGAATCAAAGTCCAACTCTCAATGGTTAGGAAGAAATGATTTTTTGAAGTTTGGATCAAAATAATGCCTTGAAATGATTTTAATTCCATGAAAAATTCTCAAAAGACATCAAGATCAAAAAATAAATTTGGTTTGAGTGTTAGACAATGTTTCTAAATGATTATGAAGGTTTCATGAATTTTTTGGTGATTTTTAAATACCTAAAAGTATTTTTAATTAATTAATCCTCATTAATTAATTAAAAATAAACTTTTAAATGATTTAAAAATATTTTTTAATGCAAAAAATAAAAATAAAAATGTTTTTGGTTTCTGAAAATTAATAAAAGTTTATATAAAAATTTTCAGAATTTTAAAGATTGTTTTACTATTTTTTATAAAATGTAGAAAACAAATGCATTTAAATGAAAAATAAAAATGAATTAAACTGAAAAAAGAAAAGTCAGCGCATCCAAGGGCCATGGTTTGAACTCACACGCGCGGGAAGAGACTTGGCGCCACATCCAAGGGCTGAGATTCAAATTTCGCTAATTAACCGATTAAGCCCTAATCTTGCCCTAATCACTCTCAGGCGACCGGAACACTGTTCCGGTCGTCTTCTCCGGCTATCTCATCCTTCAATCTCCCTCAATATGCCATGAAAACGTGCCAAACTCTCCAGAATCAAACATTAATCATCCCTAAACCTAAACCCCACCCCAAAATCCATTCATTTCCACTGAATCATGAGACACGAATCAAAACGGAAAACAAAACAGAAATTTCAGAGATCAAATACATCCTACACACGCAACCATTTTCAATGATTCAAAGCTTAAAATGATCAACACATCACATAGAATCAGTTTGTGACTCAAAACACAAGTTCTGGAGAAAAAAAATTGGATGATACCTGAGATGGAGCTTTCGATTCCAGAGCTTTCAGGCTGTTTTTTTGGCTCAAATCTACTCCACTGATCCTCCTAAGAAGCTTGCAAGGTTTGTTTGAAGTTTGCAATGGCTGGTTTGAGAGTTTGCTTGAGTTCTGTTCAATGGCAGGTGGTGATCGTGTTTTTGATTCTTTGAGTTTCAGGCTGTTTTTAATGGTGCTTTGTGACCAGGAAGATGTGTTGAGTTGATCTGTGAGGCTAGTTTGTGTGTTTGTGACTTGTGTGATGAGTTTCGAAGGCTCTTGCACATGAAGGTGAAAATGAGAATGCTGTGTTATGAAGTGTTTCAGGCTTGTGTTGTAGTTGTTTTGGCTTGCTTTTTCTTTGTATAAACAATTGCCATTGGTCAGATGAAGTGATGTGTGCTTTATTGATTGGTATGGGTCCTTTTGCCAAAATGTCAAAGTTGGTGTAAGAGAAGTATGGGCTACTTTCTAGCCAAGGACAAAGAGTGTGTCCTGCGCAGCATGATGAGGGGAGATGCCTAGGGTGGCTCAGCAGGCTAGCAAGCAAGTGGGTTGTGTCTTATGATGAGTTTTGCAACTTGCCTTGCTTTTGATATTTATGAAATATCTTGATCCATATGCCACAAAAGTGAGAAGTTTCTTGGCCCATTCTGATTTTTAAGTGTTGCATGATCATGTTGTGAAGTTTAGAAATGCATTTGATGACTAAATTTGCCTTGAGAAGTGAATTTGCAACTTTGCCTCTTTGGTGGAAACTTTGAAATTTTGTGATTTTTGCCAACTTTGACAAACCATAACTTTTGATCCAAAATGAATTAGGTCATGTTCTTGTACTTTTTGAAAAGGGAATGATCCATTCTACAACTTTCATGACCAAAGTTTTTCCATTTGAAGCTTTTTTGAATCAAAAAGTAAAGGTTGAAAAAGTTGCCTAAAATGACAATTTCATTAAAAGTCAAACTTGCCCAAAAAGTCAACTTTGCAAAAGACTTGAAATTATCCAATTTTGTGAACTTCCAACATCTTCCATGATCAAATAAAGATCACACACAATCAAAATGATGAAGAACACCCTTTGGTTGGGTCATTGGGGGCCTCAGATGCCCTGATTTTGCACTGACTTGCTTGAAAAGTCAACTCTTGATCAGAGGACTTCCCCAAGGAATTTCTTCATGAAAATTGATATGCATACTCCCTATACCATATAGAGACCAATAGAAACAAGAATGACCAAAAAATTTGGAGTTATGGCCTTTGAAACCAAAACCCTAATTCTAGGTCATCTGTGCAGTCAAACCTGGCTCTGCTTCCATACTATGATGCTTGAACATACATGGACCCCTTTGAAGTGATTGATGACCTTTGGAGTGGCTCAAGAAGCTCTTGGATTGCTCAGATCACAAACCCTAGATGCAGATGACTTAGAACCAATGCAATGAATCAAAAATGTAATATGAGATGGTATGATTGAGTTTATGCATATGAGATGATCACAAGCCATGGTGTGAATGGGTGAGGGCAAATTTGGGGTGTTTACAGCTGCCCCTATTCAAACATGAGTTAGCTGTGCAGGATGTAAGCTACGGCTTAACAGGCAAACAAGATAACTTGTGGTTGAATACCAAAGACAGTCCAAAATTTGCACTCACAGAATGAAGAAGAAAAGGGATATAGATTGTAAAGGAAAATAAAGTATATTGTAAAGTGTGAGCGACGGAGGACGACCATCGAGCAGAGGACGACTGCTGGGTAAAAAGCAATGACGGGGACGACCGACATGCTGGGGATAGAAAGAAATATGATGGGGACGACCATCAAGATAAAGTTGTAAGATTCTCCGGGGATTGATGAAACATGACGGGGACGGCCATCAAGTTCATAAAGTAAAGTAACCAACGATGGGGACGGCCATCGGGCTAAAAAGAAAAGGGACCACGACGGGGACGGCCATCGGGTTAAAGAATAAATGAAATAAACAGATGATGAGGTACGGTCATCAAAGGTGAAGGACGATCACCTAGCAGGGGACGGCTGCTCTGTCGGGGATAAGATGAGGGACGGTCATCTAAGGTGGAGGACGACCACCTGGCAGGGTACGGCTGCCGAAAATATCGCGACATAGGACGAATGCCGGATGAAAGGTCAACGATGGGGACGGCCATCGGATGAGCATGATGGAGGAAGACCATCAAGAGGTGGAGGACGACCACCTAGCAGGGGACGGCTGCTCTCACGGTTTATCATGACATAGGACGAATGTCAGATAACCAAAATCAACAATGGGGACGGCCATTGGATAGAATGATGAAGGACGATCATAAAAAAAGGTGAAGGACGATCACCTAGCAGGGGACGGCTGCTAAAAATCACGACATAGGACGAATGTCGGATAAGAGAATCAACGATGGGGACGGCCATCGGATGAGCATGATGAAGGACGATCATCAAGAGGTGGAGGACGACCACCTAGAAGGGTACGACTGCTCTCAAAGTTTATCATGACATAGGACGAACGTCAGATAAAAAAGAAAATTTGCTTTGTTGGCGATCTACTGGGGAATAGTAAACACGGACGAGTGTTTATATCCAAGAAACAAAAGGTATAAGTGTTTAGATGCTGTGTATAGATTAAAGATGCGGACGAGCATCCCTAAGACTACGATACGGACGAGTATCGGGTGGAAACAAATACTGACACGTGTTCAGAGATGATGATACGGACGAGTATCAACTGGTTAACAAGGAACACGGACGAGTGTTGAATCTGCGGGGATATAAATGGTGTATATGAGATACGGACGAGTATCTGTATAAGTATGACTGGTGTATAGATGAGTGTTTAACTGCCGGGGAAGTGACACAGACGAGTGTCAAAAGAGAAAGGTGTTGTATAAACAAGTATCTGGTGTACAAAGTATTTATGTTGTCGTGCTGGGGAAAGTGACATGGACGGATGTCAAGGAAATGTATGTATAAGTATATGTGAGTGCAAAGAGGATGTCTTTGGCTTTCTGCTGGGGATATGACACGGACGGGTGCCACAAGGAGTATATACTGGTGTTTGGGAGAATGTAAGGCAACTGCTTTAGCTTTAGCTCTCCGCTGGGGATTTTGTGGGAGTTTTATGTATGTTGATGAATTGTTATTATTCACAAGTGTTTGATTCGGACCATGGCTTATGATTATGCTACATGTTTGACTTTTGCCGTAATGCTCCGTATTAGACGGAATGCTACGCTTTGTGGGTGAATATGATGCGAATGCCATGATAATGCAAAGATACCAAACCGGTATTTGGATCCCGATGCTGTGAAGATCTCTGGCCGATCTGCTTGAAATGGACATCCCAGCTGGGGATGAGATCATTGGTAGATCTGATGAGATGAATTTGCTTGGGGAGACAGGTCAATGATAGACCTATTCCAGGTAATGAGTGGACCCAGCTGGGGTTTGTAGAAGCTTTCGTCGCTCTGTTGTGATTCCTTCATGCGTTGCTCTTCTGGATAGAGGCTGGAACTCTGTGGGGAGATGGTTCCCTGGCTTTTGTACTTGGCTGAGGAAGAATAATTGGCACCTTGGCTGGGAGAAGTGACAAGTGGTAACTCAGCTGGGGAGAAAGCACTTCGGGTGAGTGTTGATTTGCCAGCTTGCTGGGATGAAGCTTTCATGCCCCATGTTGCGCTTTTGAATACCTGCAATCCTGAAAAGACAGAAAAACGCACAAGTGATCCCGAGGTATCCTTTGTTGGATTCCGTCATATGAGTTAGACACTTTTGAGAGTAAGTATATTCCCTGCAAGCACGTGTTTTATTTTCTTTATTTTTAAAGATAAGCATCTGTATTCATGCAATCAGTTTTTCTTAAGACATCAGACATTCTTTGCAAATAAAAATGTACAAGACGAAACATGACTGAAAAATCTGATTTTATTAATTCATGTGCCCTGAATTAGCAAGCTACAATCAAAGAAACATATCCCCTGGAATGAGGAGATTGTTACAAAAATGAGAAACAAAATGCTGGCAATGTTGTCGACGCTTCAAGGAGCTTCCCTCTTGCTATGACTCGTATGACATTTGACGTTCTTCTCGTCTTGCTTTCTGAAGAAGGCTGATTCTGAAAGAGGCTTGATCCTTTTGAAGCTCACCAAGTTGTAAACGATGCAGACGAATTCAGAATGCAGTTGTTCACTTATTCCCTTATTTTGCATGGATCGTCCTTTCGGGTTTTCAATCCATCGGGATACCCTTTTTTGCCTGAGTTGTCCAATGCGGCTTTTCAACTCAGCGGGTGTACATTTTTTGCTTATTTTCCCTTATTTTTGCCCGAGTCTTTTATTCTGTTTTTGACTCGCCGGGATGCCCTATTTTTGCCTGGACTTACATTCTGTTTTTATGTCCAGCGGGTCATTTTTATGCGAAGTATTTTTTAACTGCATCTGAATTCACAGGGGACGGGAAGTCTTCACCATCCATAGTACTGAGCATGAGTGCTCCACCCGAGAAAACTTTCTTTACTACAAATGGTCCTTCATAATTCGGAGTCCACTTGCCCCTATGGTCTGTATGCGGAGGGAGGATTCTTTTCAGCACAAGATCTCCGACTTGGTACTCTCGGTGCCTGACTTTCTGATCGAAGGCTCTCTTCATTCTTTTCTGATATAGCTGCCCATGACAGATTGCAGCCAATCTTTTCTCTTCAATCAGGTTCAGTTGCTCGTATCGGGACCGGACCCACTCTGCTTCGTTCAGCTTAACATCCATCAGTACCCGCAAGGAGGGTAATTCAACTTCAACCGGTAGGACTGCTTCCATACCATACATAAGTTGATACGGTGTTGCCCCAGTGGATGTTCTGATTGACGTACGGTACCCATGCAAGGCAAGCGGTAGCATTTCATGCCAGTCTTTGTATGTGACTACCATCTTCTATACAATCTTCTTGATATTTTTATTAGCTGCCTCAACAGCGCCGTTCATCTTTGGCCTGTAAGGAGAAGAATTGTGATGTTGGATCTTGAAGTCCCGGCACAGCTCTGCCATCATTTTGTTGTTTAAGTTGGAACCATTGTAAGTAATGATTCGCTCGGGAACTCCGTATCGACAGATGATATCTCTCTTCAGAAATCTGGCTACCACTTGCCTTGTAACGTTTGCATATGAAGCTGCTTCGACCCACTTGGTGAAATAATCAATGGCAACCAAGATGAATCTGTGGCCGTTTGAAGCAGTCAGCTCAATCTTGCCAATCATATCAATGCCCCACATGGCAAAGGGCCAGGGTGAAGACATTATATTCAGAGGATTGGGAGGCACATGCACCTTATCCGCATAAATCTGGCATTTATGGCATTTCCTGGCATAGGCACAACAGTCGACATCCATTGTGATCCAGTAATAACCTGATCTTAGCAATTTCTTGGCCATGGCATGCCCTCCCGCATGGGTACCAAAGGATCCTTCGTGCACCTCGTGCATTAACAAGTCTGCTTCTGTTCTATCAACGCATCTGAGGAGTACCATATCAAAGTTTCTCTTGTATAGGGAACCATCAGTGTTCAGAAAGAAACTACCAGCAAGCCTTCTCAAAGTCTTCTTATCATTGGAAGATTCCCCAGATGGGTATGTTTGATCCTCCAAGAAGCACTTAATGTCATGGAACCAAGGCTTATCATCTTTAACAACATTCGCTGCGAACACATATGCTGGTCTGTCAAGTCTGGATACTGAAATTTGAGGTACAAAGTTGCCAGCTTGAACTTTGATCATGGATGAAATGGTAGCCAGAGCATCTGCAAATTGATTCTCGTCCCGAGGGATATACTCAAGCTTGACTGTTGTAAAGAAGGTCAATAACCTTCTTGTATAATCCCTGTAAGGTATCAGATGATCCTGGTGGGTGTACCATTTGCCATTGGTTTGATTAACTACCAGAGCTGAATCTCCGAATACAGTCAATGTCTTGATCCTGAGGTCAATGGCTTCCTCAAGTCCCATAATGCAAGCTTCGTATTCAGCTTCGTTGTTAGTGCAGTTGAAAGTGAGTTTTGCCGAGAAAGGCATGTGAACTCCCTTAGGTGTAATGAGTACTGCACCAACACCACGACCATTCATGTTAACAGCCCCATCAAACATCATAGTCCATTCCTCTTCCGGGTCAGGCCCTTCAGTGTGAACAGGCTCTTCATGATCTTTTGCTTTTATGAACATGATGTCTTCATCAGGGAAGTCAAATCTCATAGGCTGGTAGTCATCAATGGGTTGCTCAGCAAGATATTCAGACAATACACTGCCCTTGATGGCTTTCTGAGAAGTGTACTGGATGTCATATTCTGTGAGAATCATTTTCCATCTTGCAACCCGTCCGGTAAGTGCTGGCTTCTCAAATATGTACTTAACTGGGTCCATCTTTGAAATCAATAGAGTAGTGTGGGTCAACATATACTGTCTCAGTCGGCGAGCAGCCCACGCTAAAGCACAGTAAGTTTTCTCGAGCAGTGAATAACGTTGTTCACAGTCGGTAAACTTTTTGCTCAGGTAGTATATTGCATACTCTTTTCGACCAGACTCGTCATGCTGGCCCAGCACACACCCCATTGACTCTTCTAATACTGTCAAGTACATGATTAGAGGTCTTCCTTCAACTGGAGGCATAAGGATTGGAGGTTCTTGCAAGTATTACTTGACCTTGTCAAAAGCCTTCTGGCAGTCTTCGTTCCACCTGACCGTCTGTTCTTTTCTTAACAGCTTGAACAAGGGTTCATAGGTTGCTGTAAGGTGAGATATGAAACGTGAAATGTAGTTTAATCGGCCTAAGAACCCTTGAACTTCTTTTTCTGACTTTGGTGCAGGCATTTCTTGAATGGCTTTGACTTTATCGGGGTCAACTTCAATCCCTTTCTCGCTCACAATAAAACCCAGCAGCTTACCAGATCGCACCCCGAATGTGCACTTGTTGGGGTTCAGCTTTAGTTGGTACTTCCTCAGACGCTTGAATAGTTTCAGCAGATTTACCAAGTGGTCTTCTTCAGTGAGGGACTTGGCGATCATGTCATCCACATAACACTCGATTTCTTTATGGATCATATCGTGGAATAATGTCACCATAGCCCGTTGATATGTCGCACCAGCATTCTTCAATCCGAATGGCATCACCTTGTAACAGAACGTGCCCCAAGGTGTGATGAAGGTTGTCTTCTCCATGTCTTCAGGTGACCTTTTTAATCTGATTGTATCCTGAAAATCCGTCCATGAAGGAGAATACCGAGAACTGAGCCGTATTATCAACCAATACATCAATGTGAGGTAATGGGAAGTCATCTTTCGGGCTGACTATGTTCAGATCCCGGTAATCAACACACATTCTTACTTTTCCGTCTTTCTTAGGCACAGGCACAATATTAGCAACCCACGGTGGATAGCTAGTTACAGCAAGGAACCCGGCGTCCCATTGCTTTTGCACCTCTTCTTTGATCTTCATTGCCATGTCTGGGCGAGTACGGCGCAGTTTCTGTTTAACCGGTGGGCATTCTTCTCTTAAAGGCAGCTTGTGCGTAACAATGTCGGTGTCCAACCCTGGCATATCTTGATAAGACCAAGCAAACACATCCACATATTCCTGAAGCAGGCCAATCAGTTGTCTCTTCACTGAGTCTTGTAAGCAGGCCCCGATTTTAACTTCTTTCACGTCCTCATTCGTACCAAGATTAATCGTTTCGACCTCCTCCTGATGAGGAGTGATAACCTTCTCCTCTCGTCTCAACAATCTGGCTAGCTCTTCAGGAAGCTCGTAATCTTCTTCAACCCCTTCATCAGCTTGATTGATCGGATTGTCAAAGTCATACGAAGTCATAGCCGTGTTGTTGTCGGTGCGGTCTGGAAGGCAATCTCTGCAAGGGTTCAGTTTGTTCATTTTAGTGATTTGATTTTAATCTTGTTTAGAAAAGTGAAATAAAGTTGTCATTTTGAAAACATTGCCATTTATTTTTGTACAAAAAGAAAAATGGAAAAACAGTGAGCGGAAAAGAAAAAAGACTCATTTGCAAAAGATGTCTGATATTTCATTGATTAATCTTGTTGCACAAAAATTACAGATGGCCCGATTACAAAATGAGTCTTGTCATCTTGGGCAAGATGCAAGACTTGATGCATGCTATAAAAATACAGGAAATAATAATTACTCTGCAGGAGTAACTCTTATAATTTCCTGGGAAGACCAGTTTGAGATACTGCTCCCCGGGATCTTTGGACGTATCCAACTCTCCAGGTTGCGGTCATCTTCCGACTCGTCTTCCAAGTTGTTGACAGCATCAGGGGTGAGCATCCCTCCACTAACAAAGTTGGGCTCCTTAGCAGCCTCCGCTTGATCTTGTTGAGTTGGTTTGTAACCCAACCCAAATCTATCCTCTTTCTTCTCCACAGGCAACAGTTTGCCCCAGCCTTGAGCGGTTCCTTCTTCAACAACCTTCTGGGCTTGTTGATAAGATGTCATTGAGGTTCCAGGTACAGCAGATGTTTCATTTATGTTCAAGGCCTAAAACCCTTGACTCATCGTTTCATGGATCTCCCCATCCATCTCAATGTATTTGGAGGTAGCCAGATGGATAACAAAAATATCTTCCTCTCCACAAATAGTAACGACTTGGCCCTCCCACTCGAATTTTAACTTCTGGTGAAGGGTAGACGTAACTGCGCCAGCGGCATGAATCCATGGTCTACCCAACAAACAACTGTAGGCAGGCTGAATGTCCATCACGTAGAAGGTCGTTTTGAAAGTTTGTGGGCCAATCGTTATAGGCAACTCAATTTCTCCCAGAAATGATCTCTTAGAGCCGTCAAAGGATCTCACTACCAAGTTACTGGGACGTAATGCCAATCCTTCATATTCCAGCTTCACAAGGGCTTTTTTAGGTAAGACATTGAGGGATGATCCTGTGTCTACCAGCACATGGGAAAGAACTGCACCCTTACACTCCATGGTAATGTGCAAAGCCTTGTTATGATTGCGACCTTCCGTAGTCAAATCAGTGTTGGTAAATCCTAGTCCATTACTAGCATTAACATTTCCAACCACGGCTTCCAACTGATTGACTGTGATCTCTTCTGGCACATAAGTTGCATGCAAGACTTTTAGCAGTGCATTCCGATGAGCCTCAGAGCACATAAGCAATGACAGAATGGAGATCTTGGAAGGCGTCTGGTGAAGTTGGTCCACTATCTTGTAATCACTTTTCTTGATGATTCTCATGAATTCATCAACCTCTTGATCAAAAGGGGTTTTCAAAGTTTCTTTAGCAATTTTTTCTTCTTGCACCATGCTCTTCCCTTTTGCCCTGGCAACAGCTTCTACTTCAGCAACGGGTTTTGGAATTTTCGGGGCAAAGAGACGTCCGCTTCGAGTGAAGCCTCCGCCTCCCCCCACATTGTCTATTTGTGGTGAAGAAGTTGATAATTCAAGAGTGATTTTCTGTCCTTCGCAGTATAGATCGGAGCCGTAATGCCAAGGGATGGCATTACTGCTTTCATAAGGTACTGGCCCAGGCACTGTGATGGTGACTGGACTGATGGCAGCTGCAGAAGGGACCATGATAGTCTGTGGATCATAGTATATTGTGACTGGTGCTCTGATAGGAGTGGCATTTTGTGAGTTGTAGGCAGAATCATTTGCAGGATCATAATAAATTGTAACTGTTGAGACGCTTTCATTGTTTGCTGTTGATGTTGTAGGAGACACTGTTGAGTGGATGGGTGTTGTTGTTGTAGGAGATTCTGAGTGAAGGGGTGCTGAAGTTGTAGAAGGGATGTTTGCTGATATTTGGTCTGTTGAAGTGACAGATGAAGCATTTGTTGATGAGATTGAAGAGTTGTTTGGAACAATGGTTGTTGCAGTTGTAGGAGACTCGGGAACTGTTGTTAAGGAGATTGCTGGATTGGTAGGTATTGATGTTGTGATTTGAAGCAGGCCACTCTGGATGAGACCATCTATGCCATCTCTCAAGTTATCACAACCATTCACTGAAATGTTGCAATAAGCACACCCTAGCTCACATCCCGGGAATATTTGACATTCAAGGAGTTGAGCTTTAATCTCCACCAAGGGTGTCCGAATCTGACCCACACTGGTTATCAAATAAGACGGCTTGTCTTCTTCAATAGCGTTGATTCTGGGTCCTCCGTGGTGTGGCATAGGGTTCTTGTTAACATTTGGTGGTGGTGCAAAGTTTAGGGCCTTGGAATCCACTAGGTCCTATACCTTCATGTGCAAGGCTCTGCACTTCTCTGTACTGTGGCCAGGTGCATTTGAGTGAAAAGCACATCTGGCGTTGGCGTCATGATTTCTGGGTAGACTGGCAGGATCTGGAGGTGCCAATGTCCTTAGCTCAACCAGGTTGAGTTTCAGGAGTTGTGGCAATAATGTGGCATATGGCATAGGGATCGGATCAATCACCCTATTGGCCTGAGAAGGTCTCTGTTGAAACGGTCTTTGCTGATTGTTGTTGTTGGTGTTGTTGTTGTTATAATTTCTCTGAGGTGGATACTGAGTTTGTTGCTGGTAGTGAGATTGTTGCTGTGGTTGATAAGCTGGTTGTGGATGAATTGGAGCGGGAATGGTGACTGCTGCCACAGACCTATGAACATATTGGGGTCTGCCCCTACTGGTATGGATAGCATTGGTCTCACCAGTTCTTCTTGGGCCCACAAAAGGCTTTCTTGTGTTGCTGGATGAGCTGGCACCGTTGTCAGAAATTTTGCCCATCTTTAATAGGCTCTCAATTCTTTCTCCAGCTATAACGACATTTGCAAAGCTGGTAGAAGAAAAGGCAGCTAGCCTATCAATGTATTTCCCTTGGAGGGTGTTCATAAACATGTCGGCCATCTCCCTCTCCGACATGGGTGGCTGGACAGCAGCAGCAAGCTGTCACCACCTCTGGGCGTACTCCCGGAAGCTTTCCCTGGATGACTGTGACATTCCCATCAGGAGGGTTCTGTTGGGTGCCATATCCAAATTATACTGGTATTGTCTAATGAAGGCCTCAGCCAAGTCCTTCCAGCATTTGATGGTTGCTCTAGTCAAATGAGAGTACCATTCCCTTGAAGCTCCTGTTAAGCTATCCTCAAAATAAAACATCCATAGCTTTTCATCCATGGTATATGCCTTCAGCCTCCCCAGAAAGGATTGTAAGTGGGTTCGCGGACAGGAAGTTCCGTTGTACTTCTCAAAGCACGGAGGTTTAAACTTGTGGGGAATCCTGACCCCGTCCACTAAGCCCATGTCCATGACATCAAAACCCAGGGAGTTTTGAGACTCCAAGGACCTTAATTTTTCAGCAATTTCATATAGCCTTCTGTCATAGGCTTCATCCCCAGCTCCCATCACTGTGAACTGATCTACCTGGGGGTCTTCTTGCAGCACTCTGCCCGTAGTAGCATTCCCTTGTACATTAGCAGGGATGTTGATCTCTGGATGAAGGTGGGGTCCAAATACAGGTGGGTTGATATGAGGCTGAACCCTCTCATTATTGCTTGTTCCACCAGTCCCTAGATGGGGGTCTTCCTGAGTCTGCCTTTCTACTAAAGCTCTTAATCTTTCTTGGCTCTGTGCCAATCCATTCATCACCTCCATAAACTGAGTCATCTGATTCCTCATTTCCAGTCTCTCATTGGCCATTTGAGTCCTGACCTCTGTAAGGTCCTGTTGTACCTGGTCCATCTGTATACCCGGAAGGTTGTTGCGGGTTGGATATCTGTGTGGACGGTTGAGTGGGAACACCCGACGTCGAGCAATAGTTCCTAAGATCTCAACAGAGTTAGTAACAAAAAACAAAACAAACCTACAAAACAAAACAAAGGTTAGTATGCAATGTAGGATGCTCATTTGTTTCCAAGGTATCCGGCTTGGCACTTGGTTTTGACCTTTCCAGACCCCTGACGAAGATGCTTGTGATGTTGCTTGAAAGAAACTCAGATAGAATAAACTAATGAATATTTTACCAAAAAGAGAATGATACATAGTTTGTTTTTTACAATACATGCCCCTGAGGGGTCAAAATACAACATAAGAAAAGAAAAATACAATGAAATGAAAGCAACAACAAGCAAAATTCAGACACCAAGACCAAACTCATCCTCCTGAACTTCCTTTAGAAGTGCTTCAGTCACAGGATCGGCTGGACGCTCTGTAAGGTTCCTGATAAGGAGATTCCTGGTAGTAACAGCTGCAGTTAGCTTCTTGTGTTGACTCTGGTCCTTTGACTTCTTCACACCAGCTCTAATCTTCAACTCTGAGATCTCTCTTTGGGCTGCTAGCAAGGCTTCCTGTTGCTCTTTTGCACTAGCCTCCAACTGCTCAATCTTATCCTGAGTCCTCTTATCTTCCAGAGTACGAGCTTCGGTG
This sequence comes from Lathyrus aphaca, assembly GCA_963966055.1. Lineage (NCBI taxonomy): Eukaryota > Viridiplantae > Streptophyta > Magnoliopsida > Fabales > Fabaceae > Lathyrus > Lathyrus aphaca. The sequence continues at coordinate 518,637,927 of OZ014519.1, read as the reverse complement.
ATCCTGACCCACCTAGCTTGACTCTCTTTCAGATACAAATCAGTCCTGGCCTTCTGGAACTGAGCCTCCTTGCAGGCATTCTTCAAGATCTGCTCTCCAGCCCTAGACTTCTTAATGTAGTCCTCCGACTTCTCAATCCTAGCTAGATGCTCCACCTTTAGCTTTTCTAACCTCTCAATGTCCAGTCGACCACTACTCCTCTCCCAGAGGGTCTTCTGTAGAGCCTGAGTCAACTTTTCATTTCTCTCTTTCAGTTTCTCAAACTCCTCTAAGCTGACAGTGACAGGAGGTGGTGCTGAGGATGGTCCAGGTATATCTTCCATGGTAAAGGGCATCCCAGAAAATTGAGCCCTCGCATGGGACCACTCATAGTACTGTGCTGAGGCCACATTGTTGCATCTTCCCAGAATGGCTATTCCCTTAGTTTGGACATTGTCCCAGGCCCAGGCTGCTTTCCTGACAATAGCCAGATTAGGCTTAATCTCACAGTAAAGAGTCTCAGCCAAGTCTTGTGCCTTAGGAGTGTGGACCAATGCATAGCCCAGTTGTCTTTTGAATAACAGAGGGTTGTAATTGATGCAACCCTTTACTCCTATCAGGGGTACATTGGGAAACTGCCCACAACTGGTAATGATGTCCCTGCCTTTTGTGCTTTGAGTGCACCACCTGATATCAGTTGAAGTTAAAGCAGTGAGTCTTCTAGCCCAATTCTTTTGCTGGTGAGGGTTCAAAAATGCATCAGTCTTGGGCAACTGTCTGAGCAACCAGGTATGGAACAGGGGAGCACAGCACCTCACCAATCTTCCTCTTTGCTTTTCATTCCTTTGGTGAATAGAGTAGTAGAAATCCCCCAGTAAGGTGGGCACTGGGTTCCTCAGAATGAAAAGGTGAATGGCATTCTTGCTAATGAATTTAGGCTCATCTGCAAAAAGTATGACCCCATATATGCTAAGGGACAACAAAGCACAGACTGCCTTCCACTCTCCCAAAGAAGCCTCCAGGGTAGCCTGAGAGATCAGGAAATCCAGATGTAGACCAGAGATTCCAGCCTTGGTATTCATATTCTGCCCAATCAGAACTGGCTCCAGATACAAGGCCTTTGCCACCTCTTCATTACTTGGAAAAGCCATCTCAGGGTTGAAGGGGACTCCACCCCTGATAGGTATACCAACCAATGATGAATACTCCTATAATAAAGGCCCCAACTGAAAATCCTGAAAAGTGAAACACCTCAGAGGGGGATCATAGAACTGCAAGCAAGTATGAATCAGGCTCCTCTGTGAAGGGTCCAGATCCATAACCACATCAAGTATGTCTCCATAATGTTCTCTGAAAAGTGGTATATGGTTTGGAGTAATCAGGGTCTGGATCTTCCTAATGTTAACCAACTCAGGCTCAAAGAAATGATAGGAGATATTACTCTTCTTGGGTGCCATGCTGCTGAAGAAGAACTGAGACAAATGCTGATGATGGAGAATGAAACTGATGATGGGCCACTGACAGGCTGAGACTGGTGATGCAGGTGACTGAAGCAGGTAGCTGATAGTTGAAGTGGATACTGATGAAGATAGGTCTATGCAGATAAAGGGGTCAAAACCAAGCCAAAATATGATGGATACCCTGAAAAACAAATAAGCAAATGTTAAAATGATGCAATGATGATGTATGCAAATGATATGCAAGGGTTTGTGACTGAGCTGGATCTGATCAAGTGCTCTGATATAAGTCCAGGTGTGTTCAAGAAATCCAGATGGAGGTTCATAAGTCCAGTAACCAAGGTGGGGGACTCAAATAAAGAGTCACATGTCCAGGGTTAAAAATCACAAGAACTGTTCCAACATGGAGTACTCTTAGTCAAAACAAAGTAACAGGGTATGCTGAGGCCAAGGGTACCTGCAAACCTGTAAACAGCCCAACCCCCTCACAGGTGATGTTCTAAAACAAGGATCCTCAGACTTGGATCAGTTATGAGAAGTGTAAACACTTCTAACCCGGAGGTACAGTGTTTACAATAACCATAAAAGATCCTCCTCTAATTCACCTCAGCTTCTGAAGGTCAATACTAAAGGTCATCCAGACTTAGCAGGCTTCCCAGATAGCCCTAGCACTACAGGAAATCTGTAGCACAGAGTTCTCAAGAAGAAACCCATATTTGAACTGTGTTTCATATTCCCGCACCAGAGCGAAATGGAATGGGAAAGAACATGAACCACTCTAGCCTAGGTGTCACTCAGGTCCCAGGCACATGACCTCAACTCTCAATAGAACACCCACCCACCAAAGCAACAAAACAGATCCAGCCAGCACAGTATGACAGTATGATATATGTAAAGCTATAAAGAAAGCAATAAAACAACTGTACATAAAGCAAAAATAAAACAAATATACAAACACAGATAGCACATAACACCCCAGTAAACACAAATCAATCAAGCGCTAGGAGGAACCCACAAAAAGAACCAGAAGCCCTGGTTACATCATAAGGGTCCCCAGCAGAGTCGCCAAGCTATCGCTCCCGATAAATGGGACTGGCCCAAATAAAGGTACAGACGCGAACGGTCGGCGAGAGGAGGATGTGAGAACACACAGGAGTGAACTCACAGGGAATGAATAGAGTCGCCAGCTAGGCATTTTTATCCCGGAGGAAAGGCAATGCTGCATAGACCTAGAAAGATATGGATAAGACGATTGCGAACCAGAGAGACTGAGAAAGGGGGTTGGTTACAAAATGGGAAGGTATTAGCACCCAGATTGTCCGTCGTACTCGACGGGATCCACGCTTAAAAGATTTGTGTTTTAAAGGGGTAGTGTCAGTGCAATTTGTGTATAAAATAGCTGGAAAAGGATGTACAAGTGTCAGTGTAAAAGAAGTGAAGTGTATAAGTGAAGTGTCAGTGTAAGAATGGAGTGAAATGCTCATGATAATGAGGCTAAAAGAATGATGCTGAAAGAGGGGAATATACAGAGACTTTTGTTCGATAACTGTTAAGTTATGCCTACGTATCCTCTCGTGCAATGAGGAAGTCAGAACACTGTAGTTCGACCCAAAGAGACTGAAAGGTGAATTGACTTGTGAACTGCTTGCTTGTCAATGCTCAAGTGTATGACCTGTCTGGCTCAGGTGCAAACTGTCTTGCATTAGACGGAAGAAGCAAGTTCTCGTTTGTGAGTGAATGAGATGAGAAAAGAATCCCGGAGGAGACGATTATTGTTTGTTTTTGAGTTTTCAGTCTTTTATTGCTTTTGAAAGTTTGTCATAAGTTAATGAGCTTAAGCCTAAACCAATGGATTTAGTAAACTCATCACATCCTCCCTCTGATTAGGGGTAATGAGAGTACCTTAAGTGTGAAGTCAGCTTCTCACACTTAATCACCTTTGATGTAGGGTTAAGATCATTAACCTACTTGTGATTATTTAGATGTTTTTGGTGTTTTTGTTTAGTGTTAGGTAATGAGATTAAGCCATAATCAGGGATTAAACAGACTCATTACACCATCCTAATAGAAGGATAATAGATGAGAATGTTTAAGTTGAGGAAAGCTCCTCAACTTAATCCATGATTAGGGATTAAACTCATGACAAAACAAGCCTTTGATTAAGTGGATTTTATTTAATGGTATGATGATGAAGTGAATTTTATGGTTTGTAAGACAACTTGAGGGGGACTTGTCCATTAACACTAGGGTTAGTCCTTCTTAACCAATTAAGGAAGAATTAGAACCCCAATGCAAGGCCCAAGTTACAAGCTTGATGTCTTGATGATTATTAAGTGAATTGATTAAGGGATTTAAACACATTAAGGGTTTAACACTTAGGATCAAAGTTATACACTCCATCCTAATAGAAGGATGCAGGCATAAGCTTAATCACAAAGCCTTAAAACCTTTAGGGTTTAGTCCTTGATTATGAGGTGAGAAGAGAAGACTCAATGAGACTCAAAGGCAAAACTAAATGGGGAACTAATCAAAACCCTAATCATTGTCATGCTTGGTTGTTCCTAAGGTTTGTGAGGTTTGACAAGAGAAAACTTCAGAAGAACCACCAGGAAGCAGATGAAAGGAGCAGAGAGAAGCAAAGTAACTTGCTTCATTTAAGAAGACAAGTCACTTGAGGAAAGAAGGTAAGATGAAAAAAGAATGAGCAAGCTCAATCTCAAACACACAACAAAATGCAGCAAGGATGCATAAAGAGATGAAAAGAAATGGTGAGAAGTGAAGGCAAATTCACTTCTCAAAGTTGCTTACCACCTGAAAAGTTAGTGAAAGAAATGCAATGCAATGCAAAATGAAATGAAATGGCATGATGTAAATCAAAACCAGAAGCACATACATGATGTTAATGATGCTATGGGATGATGTAAACATGAAACAAGGCATGGGGATGATCATACAAACTTATGGATGCAAATGAAACAAGTTAAGAACCATGAACATACATGAAAAGTTATGAAATGCAAATGGCATACAACATGGCAAATGCAAGATGCAATGATCAAACATGCTTCTAATATGTCTTAAGATGTCTAATGGACCAAATGGATGCACAAGATGCTATGGCAAGTCAAGGTATGAATGCAAATGCAAGATGTATGCAAATGGAAGCTCAAATTAGGGTTTATGATCAATGCATCAAACAAAAACCAAAATCAGAAGCAAACATCAAGATAAAAAATTGAAAATGCACTCAAAGGAACCCTAATCCTATACAAACTCACTGCCCAAAGGAGGGGTTCTAACTCTTAACCTAATGTAAGTTATGAATTTCCTAAGTTTTCTAGGGTTTTAGGGTACTTTAACAAGAAAAATGCCAAACAAATTTAAAATGAAAGATCAAATCATGCCAATTTAATCTCACAAACTACATGCTAAACAAAATGCAATGCAAAAAGAATCAAAGTCCAACTCTCAATGGTTAGGCAGAAATGATTTTTTGAAGTTTGGATCAAAATAATGCCTTGAAATGATTTTAATTCCATGAAAAATTCTCAAAAGACATCAAGATCAAAAAATAAATTTGGTTTGAGGGTTAGACAATGTTTCTAAATGATTATGAAGGTTTCATGAATTTTTTGGTGATTTTTAAATACCTAAAAGTATTTTTAATTAATTAATCCTCATTAATTAATTAAAAATAAACTTTTAAATGATTTAAAAATATTTTTTAATGCAAAAAATAAAAATAAAAATGTTTTTGGTTTCTGAAAATTAATAAAAGTTTATATAAAAATTTTCAGAATTTTAAAGATTGTTTTACTATTTTTTATAAAATGTAGAAAACAAATGCATTTAAATGAAAAATAAAAATGAATTAAACTGAAAAAAGAAAAGTCAGCGCATCCAAGGGCCATGGTTTGAACTCACACGCGCGGGAAGAGACTTGGCGCCACATCCAAGGGCTGAGATTCAAATTTCGCTAATTAACCGATTAAGCCCTAATCTTGCCCTAATCACTCTCAGGCGACCGGAACACTGTTCCGGTCGTCTTCTCCGGCTATCTCATCCTTCAATCTCCCTCAATATGCCATGAAAACGTGCCAAACTCTCCAGAATCAAACATTAATCATCCCTAAACCTAAACCCCACCCCAAAATCCATTCATTTCCACTGAATCATGAGACACGAATCAAAACGGAAAACAAAACAGAAATTTCAGAGATCAAATACATCCTACACACGCAACCATTTTCAATGATTCAAAGCTTAAAATGATCAACACATCACATAGAATCAGTTTGTGACTCAAAACACAAGTTCTGGAAAAAAAAATTGGATGATACCTGAGATGGAGCTTTCGATTCCAGAGCTTTCAGGCTGTTTTTTTGGCTCAAATCTACTCCACTGATCCTCCTAAGAAGCTTGCAAGGTTTGTTTGAAGTTTGCAATGGCTGGTTTGAGAGTTTGCTTGAGTTCTGTTCAATGGCAGGTGGTGATCGTGTTTTTGATTCTTTGAGTTTCAGGCTGTTTTTAATGGTGCTTTGTGACCAGGAAGATGTGTTGAGTTGATCTGTGAGGCTAGTTTGTGTGTTTGTGACTTGTGTGATGAGTTTCGAAGGCTCTTGCACATGAAGGTGAAAATGAGAATGCTGTGTTATGAAGTGTTTCAGGCTTGTGTTGTAGTTGCTTTGGCTTGCTTTTTCTTTGTATAAACAATTGCCATTGGTCAGATGAAGTGATGTGTGCTTTATTGATTGGTATGGGTCCTTTTGCCAAAATGTCAAAGTTGGTGTAAGAGAAGTATGGGCTACTTTCTATCCAAGGACAAAGAGTGTGTCCTGCGCAGCATGATGAGGGGAGATGACTAGGGTGGCTCAGCAGGCTAGCAAGCAAGTGGGTTGTGTCTTATGATGAGTTTTGCAACTTGCCTTGCTTTTGATCTTTATGAAATATCTTGATCCATATGCCACAAAAGTGAGAAGTTTCTTGGCCCATTCTGATTTTTAAGTGTTGCATGATCATGTTGTGAAGTTTAGAAATGCATTTGATGACTAAATTTTCCTTGAGAAGTGAATTTGCAACTTTGCCTCTTTGGTGGAAACTTTGAAATTTTGTGATTTTTGCCAACTTTGACAAACCATAACTTTTGATCCAAAATGAATTAGGTCATGTTCTTGTACTTTTTGAAAAGGGAATGATCCATTCTACAACTTTCATGACCAAAGTTTTTCCATTTGAAGCTTTTTTGAATCAAAAAGTAAAGGTTGAAAAAGTTGCCTAAAATGACAATTTCATTAAAAGTCAAACTTGCCCAAAAAGTCAACTTTGCAAAAGACTTGAAATTCTCCAATTTTGTGAACTTCCAACATCTTCCATGATCAAATAAAGATCATACACAATCAAAATGATGAAGAACACCCTTTGGTTGGGTCATTGGGGGCCTCAGATGCCCTGATTTTGCACTGACTTGCTTGAAAAGTCAACTCTTGATCAGAGGACTTCCCCAAGGAATTTCTTCATGAAAATTGATATGCATACTCCCTATACCATATAGAGACCAATAGAAACAAGAATGACCAAAAAATTTGGAGTTATGGCCTTTGAAACCAAAACCCTAATTCTAGGTCATCTGTGCAGTCAAACCTGGCTCTGCTTCCATACTATTTTCAGTTCTTGTGATTCTTTGACATTCTTGACTTTGAGAGGATATAATATGATGCTTGAACATACATGGACCCTTTGAAGTGATTTATGACCTTTGGAGTGGCTCAAGAAGCTCTTGGATTGCTCAGATCACAAACCCTAGATGCAGATGACTTAGAACCAATGCAATGAATCAAAAATGTAATATGAGATGGTATGATTGAGTTTATGCATATGAGATGATCACAAGCCATGGTGTGAATGGGTGAGGGCAAATTTGGGGTGTTTACACAAGGTAACAATATGGCTTTTGAGAAGATAAACGACGTCTCAAGATAGCCTTCGGGAAGATAAACGACGTCCCAAGATAATGAGATAACATTTGGGAAGATAAACAACGGCCCAAGGTAACAATATGGCTTTTGAGAAGATAAACGATGTCTCAAGATAGCCTTCAGGAAGATAAACGACGTCCCAAGATAATGAGATAACCTTTGGGAAGATAAACAACGGCCCAAGGTTATGATAATACTTTTGGGAGGATAAACAACGGCCCAAAGTAATGATATGGATTTTGAGAAGATAAACGACGTCTCAAGATAGCCTTCGGGAAGATAAACGACGTCCCAAGATAATGAGATAACCTTTGGGAAGATAAACAACGGCCCAAGGTAACAATACAGCCTTTTGAGAAGATAAACAACGTCTCAAGATAGCCCTCGGGAAGATAAACAATGTCCCAAGATAATGAGATAACCTTTGGGAAGATAAACAACGGCCCAAGGTAAGGGTATAACTTTTGGGAAGATAAACAACGGCCCAAAGTAATGATAGCTTTCAGGAGGATAAACAACGTCCTGAGATAATGAGATAACCTTTGGGAAGATAAACAACGGCCCAAGGTAAGGGTATAACTTTTGGGAAGATAAACAACGGCCCAAAGTCATGATATCTTTCAGGAGGATAAACAACGTCCTGAGGTATAAGTATAACTTTTGGGAAGATAAACAACGGCCCAAAGTAATGATAGCTTTCAGGAGGATAAACAACGTCCTGAGGTATAAGTATAACTTTTGGGAAGATAAACAACGGCCCAAAGTAATGATAGCTTTCAGGAGGATAAACAACGTCCTAAGGTATAAGTATAACTTTTGGGAAGATAAACAACGGCCCAAAGTAATGATAGCTTTCAGGAGGATAAACAACGTCCTGAGGTATAAGTATAACTTTTGGGAAGATAAACAACGGCCCAAAGTCACAATACGGCTTTTGAGAAGATAAACGACGTCTCAAGATAGCCCTTGGGAAGATAAACGACGTCCCAAGATAATGAGATAACCTTTGGGAAGATAAACAACGGCCCAAGGTAACAAGTTGTTGATATAGTTTGTCTACTGGAGAATTAATCTGAAAAATAAGATTAGTTCGATACAAATATCATGATGTATAATATTAGTAAGATAATATTAGTTTATGCATTATGTATGCATGTATAGTATGATGCACTTAAGTAATGTATTATGTACTTATGGATATATATGTTATGGTATGATGTAAATGATGTATGTATGCATCATGTAGCTTGAAGCGTCTGGATATCTTTGTATAACAACTGCTAGCTAGGGAAAATAAATCCCGATTCGTTGCTGAAGAATATGAGAAACTCATTCCCGTCTTGTTTGTCGTACTCCTATTGAAGGAATAAATTCCCGACTATCCGTCTGAGGATAAAAGAGATGGACATAAATTCCAGGGGAGATGTGACTCGAAGTATTTATGAAGATGGATTTGCCCTTGCTGGGGATTTGTAGTTGTCTTGTGGGGATGAACCGGCGAAGCTTCGCTGAACTACTACCCTCGTTCGTTCTTAGTAAATACTATTACTGCATTTTATGCATTTCTGGTAAACATCAATCATATTCAAGCATTTTATGCATTTCTGGTAAACATCAATCATATTCAAAAGCATACATACATTCAAACACAACCAATAGACGTTTTTCGCTTTAGTAAAAGAGGAAAAGTAATCCTGAATAAAGAGGGAAAAGTAAAGCTGAACTCGAAAACAAAATCGTTTCAACTTTGAGAGTGTATAACCAATTGGATTTAGAGCTCCTGAGATTCTTAACTTTCCTGAATACCTTCCCAGAAATCCTCATAGCTGGATCTGAAGACATGATACTGACACCATTTGATACTACTGGCGTAGACAATTAATTTCCATAATGGCTTCTGCTGAGAATCCAATATCAAGGTAATACAATGAGAGGAACGTGTCTTCAAATTGTGATGGACCATATACGCTCTAGATATTAGATTTGAAAAGAAAGCATTGCCCCTTGGTTGAGGATGAATTGTCCCATAATGGAAGTATCTGAAGGTAGTTACCTCAAGAGAAATAAGCAGAACGCCCCACAATAATATGCCCCTGACATCATGAAATTTATAATGTTACCCTTGGTAATTTAGATAGATGAGGAGATCTGCCCCTGGCTACTTAAACATAGTTGAACCCTGTCCTGATTTCCTCAAATGAGTTAGGTAGTATCATGGCCTACCCCCTTGATTGGGAGATAATGACTATGCCCCTTTGTATACATGGACTTTGATCAGGGAAGCAACTTTGTTTATCGGAAGGACTTTGGTTTATTGAGCATTCATCCTGTAAGTTTCTCTGTTTATCAAACACTCAGGTATATGCAAACAAATATATTCAAAAATGCAATGCTTATGTCTGTCTTGAAGTTTTGAAAAAGAGTTATTTTAGAAAAACAGTTTTTGTGAAAACTGTGATATTAACTCAAGTTTTATAATAAGCCCTAAAGGAGTCAGGATACCTTTTTGTAGCAGTATGCTTTCGAACTAACCATGCTTCAGTTAGGACTTTTAAAGGGTTATAACGTGGCCTGGTTCATGGTTTAAGAAACAAAAGATAAAGGCTCAAATTTATTTGTACCCAACCCAATCTCCATGATATTCTTCAGTCCTATGTTCGGTTAACTTATGCATTGAGGTTCCAACGGAGTTTGGAATTATAACACTGACATTTGTGATGGTTCAGAAACCAAAAATTTATTTGAACATTTAGTCATCTTTCTTTGTTGAGGATTCATAATGACCTTTTTTTTTTCTCTCTTTTGACTTTATTATCCCTTCTTTTTGCCTGAACTGTTTATTTCAAGGTAACAGTCAGCGGGATGTCTCAATTTTTTTTTTACTAAGTCTTCTTCATAGGTTTTGACTTAGTGGGTTTTTCTTTTGCTGGATATTGACTGTCAGGTTTAATGATTACAAAGAACCATCATTAGTTGTGTACAACACAGATAATTGGCATATTTGAGTTAACCGAGTAACTACCCTGCCCCGGGTTATGAATAAGGGTTTTAATTTGTGCGAGAATAAAAACTCCTACTTCATAGGCTCAAAAGGGTTGACTAGGGATTAACTTCCTTATATCTCCACTGTTTAGGAATGGAAACAATGCCTGTACATCGTCAGCATAGTCTGTTCAAAAGCATAATGCATAAGATTATGGTACTGTTTTCGTCATCCTCCCTCTACAGGCTTATAGCTTTATCAGGAGTTAAATATCACAAGATAGAAATAAGAAGCATAGTTTTAAATATAGTGAAACGAATGGATTAATTCAAGACAAACATATGCAATGCATTAATGAAAACAAAAGTTTAACATAATAATAAGTGTTTAAACAAAACAAAAGAAATTACAAATGAAAGTTCAAATGTTGTCCCATCCAGTTGGCTGAATGTCTTCAATTGCAATTTGTGAACTTTCAGGAGCAGTATATTTCACCATGAAATCAAAATTGCCACTTGGATGTCCCAAGGTGCCCCATATCTCAATAGGAATATGTAAGCTTTCTTTCTTGCTGCCTTGGGCAACTTGTCTTGCGGCTTCAATGTTTGATGGACGATAGTAGAATTCAATTTGACCTTCTGGTGTAACCTCGAGGATTCCTTCGTCAGTTAGGTCTTGAATCTTTTTCTTCAGTGCCCAACAGTTATTAGTGTCGTGTCCGGGACTGTCGGAGTGATACTCACACCTTGCCTTGGGATTATAGTGAGGAGAGGAATTATTAGGATTTTGAGGAGGCCTTTTCAAAGAAATTAGCTTCATCTCCAACAAGCATTGAAGAACTTGTGACATTGAAGTGCTGAATTTGATAAAATGCCTTCTACATTCCTTGCGTTGAGGTGGATTAACCTTATCAGGTCTTTTTTCTTCAACTAAAGAACAATCAGTGTCAACCTGTCTCTTACCTTCTTTTATCCTCCTCTTTCTTTCAACCAAGTCAGCTTGTTTTAACGGAGGTTGACTAACGATTAGATTCTTGGCTCCATTACTTTGAAGTTTATGGACAAAGGTTCTTAACTCTTCTTGCCCCTGAGCTAAACTTTGAATAAGAGCCACCTGGTCATTCATCTGGATCCTCATTCCTGTCATCTCAGCTTTTAATTGTTTCAGCTGATCATCCTTGTTGTCCTCAGGATTCTTCTTCTTAGCCAGCAGTGTCTTCAACTCATCTTGTCCCTTGGACAAGTTCAGAATCAACTCTTGGAATTGTGCATTCTGTGCCTGAAGATCTTTGATAGTCTGTTCAAGAGCCATTTCTGCTGAAATAAACAGCGAGAAGATAAGATACCTGTACATAAGAAACCTGTGATGCAATGATATGGTGTGTAAATGTGTATGCAATGTTTTCAAGGACCGCATGATTTAAATTTGTTTAAACAACCAAAAAGGTAAACTTTTATTAGTAATAAATTTGTTTGCCCCTTGGGCGTACAATAAAAATGAAATGAACACAAAAGATGGGGTTTTAAGTCTCCCATGGACGTTTCCTCTTTGTGTTGAGGTATGAGTTGAGATTCCGCTCCTCGTGAAGTTGTTTTGTTAGCTCCAGGATTCTTTCTTGACTTGCTTTGTAATGAGTCTCAAAAGTATCTCTTTGCTCCTTCAACTGGATCCAGGACCTTTGTAACTCCTCCATGTCAGTGGGCATGTATGGATGGAGAATGATATAAGAAGTATCTCCTTCAGCAACAGGCTCCATGGTAACTGGCAGGATAGCAGGATATGGCATCATAAGAGTCTGAGCACGAGATCGCACCCATCTGAGATAAGGTTCCATAGGAATGGTGTACTTGGGTTCCAGAGTCTTGCTGTCAACCTTGTTCACTTTACCCCATGCTCGTATAAAACTTTGCCGGTAACCTTGCAGATCGTTGTCGTAATCGAACACAATACCTTGAATAAGCATGTCATGAGGACCATCACTCCGAGCATAACCAAACTGACGTAGAGCTAAAGAATGGTTGTAAGTAATGCCCCCTATTATGCCTAGAAGTGGCACATTAGGGAACTCCCCACAACGGTCAATGATAGTAACATTCTCCATAGATCGAGAGCACCAATGAATATCTGAATGAGAAAGTGACATGATCCTCTTGGACCACCTGAACCCTTGTTCATTCTTCATCACTGATCGAGGAAGGTGAGAAATAAACCACCTAGATAGCAAAGGTATACAACACATCAAAGTTCCTCGTGCCCTTGTATACGGGTATGAAAAGAATGTAAGATATCTCCAAGTAATGTAGGCACTGGATTGCGAGTCAGAAATATGTTGATGGTGTGAACGTCTATGAACTGATCTGGATTGGGGAACAACACTAAGCCATAAATCAACAAGGCTAAGATCTCCTCAAAAGAATCGTAACTCATAACCTTCAAGAACACTTGAGCCTTCTCTATTAATGCCTTAGCAAGAATAGCCTTAACTCCGCTTCTTGTTTCTAGAACAATGTCTGACTTCTTCAGATGTAGAGTTGCAGCAATGATCTCAGGTTTAGGCTCTTTCTCCAAGCCTGTGAATGGTTTCTGATCAAGTACAGGTATACCCAGAAGTTTGGAGAACTCTTCCATTGTAGGAACCAGTTGATAGTCAGGGAATGTGAAGCAATGGTGCTTAGGATCAAAGAACTGAAACAGAACACTCATCATGTCTTCATTAAACCCTGAAGTGACTAGATCCAGCAGGTGACCATGTCTTGATGAACTGAGAGTTTTCATAAACTTGAGAAACCAATTCCTTAAGCTTAGGAGGTATGCCTACAAAGTTGATCCGGATAGTATTCCTACGAGCAGAAGCCATGACCTGCAACAAAGAACAAAGATAAATCCTTTGGTCCTTGAAATGGTTAGTGAAAATGCTATGCTTATGATGAATGATGATGCTATGATGATATGCTCAATCACAAACATGTGGCACACACAAACAAGTCACACAATAGCCCTTAGGTTTGAAGGCTTGCATGAGGTTTAAAGGTAAGTACCCTCCCCTGAAGTTTAGTTGGTTCATCCTGTCCTACAAAAGTAACCATGTTCTAAGGGATATCAATATCATTGATCCTTCACAAGGGTGGTTGTTTAGTAGGCAACTTACTTGCCAACCAAAACCTTCCAAGTTTAGAATCTCAATGAGCGTAGTATCGAGTATCAACCAACTTCAGTCTTCACCAAAGCCGGTTATCTCACTACTTTTATAAAGGCCAAGATGGGTTAACTAGGGTTCTAAAAGTTAGTTAGTGCATTGACAACATATGGCAGCCTCATATTATCCTCAACTTGACTTAAGGAACATAAGCACCAACCAAGAAGTCACACTAACTATGGCCACCAGATCAACCATATCGGTATACGTCGTACAGTTTCCTTGGTCTATTGCCATTTACCTAAGGTACACTAGATCCGGGTTAGGATCTTTCACACATAAGAGCACCCCAACAGATAAGTATAAAGCAAACAAGGCAAACAATTTTAAAGTGATCTAATTCCTAAGGGTACCCCTCTTTTATTAAATCCCCAGCAGAGTCGCCAGTTCTGTAACACGGTGGGAGAACTGACTTTAGTTGAATATTGCGGATAGTAAGAGTCGCCATCGACTTTTATTTTATCCAAAGGAAAGGGCATAAAAGAACAGGAAAGACCTTAAAAGATTTTTTTGGGTCCGGGGGGTAGGTTATGTAAAGGGAAGGTGTTAGCACCCTTTACATCCATGGTTATCCATGGGCTCTTAGTTACTTAGCTCACTTTAAATTGTTTTGAGAAGTGTAGTGTGTGATTAAAAATTTTCTTAAGTACTTTATAATGACCCTTGTACGGATATATATAAAGACTTTGTTTTGAAAATTGTTTAAAATGTAAAGTGTAATGAAGTAATTTGATGAAAAAAGTGAGCAAGTACTTAAGAGGAACCTACCCTAAGTTAAATCTTTACTGTTCTTAAATGTTCTTTCAATGGTAAGACTATCCCTATTATTAAGGAATAGGTAGTCATTACCTTGGATGTTAATGGACAAACGTAGGGTCATCGTATGGTCATAGAAAGCAACTTTGAGGGGTGTCTTTGGCAATTCGTAGGGACTATCATCATTTATTCGAAGGGACAAGATCATTATTCTGTAGGCAACCTCGAAGGGACTTGATCTTTTAAACTGTAGGGACTTGATGATTTTTATGAAGGGACTTTGCTTAAGACATCCCTATATTCGAGGGACTTGACCATGTTTAAGGCAATTGAGAGGGGTAACTTAGGAAGTGCAAGATGGCGATCAAAGACCGACTTACGTGTGTGAGTGTTTATATTCGGGTATTTATCTTATTTTAATTATCTAAGTTCAATTTAATTACATATAAGTTATACACACCCTAAGGTTACTAACCATATAGTTAAATATTTACAAAGAAAATAAAGACGGAAAAATAAATCTACAAATTATTACAAGGCTTTGGCAGATACATAATAGTCGGATAAGAATAAATTATAAAGCAAGAATAATAGATATAATAAAATAATAAATAAGCAATAATAATAATAATAATAATAATAATAATAATAATAATGAAGCAAAAATAATAAAGCAATATTAACAATAAAGCAATAATAATAATAATGAAGCAAAAATAATAAAGCAATATTAACAATAAAGCAATAATAATAATAATAATAATAATAATAATAATAAAGTAATTATAATAATAATAAAGTAATTATAATAATAATAAAGTTAAAATAAATTAAAGAAATAACAATTAAACATTTAATTAAAAAGAAAAAGTTTAAGTTAGACAAGTTAGATTTTTTAGAAGTTATTAGAAAAAAAAATTAAGTTTAGAGAAAAACAATTAAAGATTATTAAGAAAACTTTTAATTATTTACATTATATGATTATTACTATTATAGTACAATTAAGAAAATAATATTATTAATATACAAAACATAAAGTAAAATAATTATTGAAATTAAAATAATATTTACAAATTAAATAAATATCACAGAAAACTATTAAATTATTAAGTTAGTAGGTTATTTATAAATTATATACAATATTTTAGAATCATAATTATTTAATTATAAAAAAAAGTCAATTAGATTTTATTTACAATTGTATAAAAGAATGACAAAAAATTTTAGAAGTTAAAAGTAGAATTAGAAAATTTGATTATTTGATTATTTACTTACAAAATATAATTATGATAAAAATTATATACAAAATACTATTATTATTATAAGAAAAAGTTTATTGATTAATTAGTCTTTTTTTTAATTAATGATCTAAGTCCATATTGATTTTCATTCAGTTCTTGGCACGCCCTAAATTACTAACCACGCAGGGAATAATAAAAATAAATAAAGGCAGAAATTTAAAGGCATAAAATAAAAATTCCTACACTATTACATGGCTGAGGCAGTTACATAATTATATGGCGAAAAGTAAAACTGAAAATATTACAAGTTAAAACTTAAAATATTACAAGGGCGAAGCAATTACAGTGTATGAATAACATAAACATGAGCAAAAATAAGAAATAATAACAGAGTTGTTAAGGTTTGTGGAAATGTTTATGGTTTAAAGGAAATAACACGGTTAAAGTTTTAGATTTGAAATTTAGAGTTTGTGGCGGAATTGTCAAGGTTTAGGAAAAAAATCAAGGTAGTTAGTTATCTGTACAGATCTAAATATATAACATAAAAGAAAATGGAAAAAACGAAAACGACGTTGCTAACGCAAAAAATGCGATCATCGCAATTGGATCGGATCAACATAAGTGTCACGCCTCATACACATAAAATGTGCGAACAGCGTATCGACACAATCCGATCTGATCAATCTAAATAATAACTTAGAATTATATATATACACACACATATATATATATCATATATATATATATATATATATATATATATATATATATATATATATATATATATATATATATATATATATATATATATATATATAAACAAGACGCTACAAATATATATATTTACCTTCCCACGGAAGAATTTTCCATGCAAGAATCTCATGTCTGTTTCATAAAAATAATTTTGTACTTTGTAGGAAGAATCCCTTTTCAAGATCATTTCATGTATAAAGAAAAAAAAACAATCCTGGGAAAAAAACGTAAGTATATAGAAACAAGTATATATAATATAAGAATCCCACCCTTAGTTTTCTAATGCAGCAACCAATAAATCCAAATCATGTATATCACACTACCAGTACCGCGTTGCATTTTGTCTCCTCTTTTAATTTTTATCTTTTTTCGGTTTTTTCTAGCAGCACACAACATGAATATATATAGAGGTCAATTAGGGTTAGTGATAATGGACCTAAATATTTATTTTGGAACCCAATAAAATATTAATATAAATAATTAAATAAAGTTAAATAAAAATAGTTAAAATTAAAATAAAAAACTAATTAATCTATTTATTTATTCTAGACCCAATAAAATATTAATTTAAAAAACAAATAAAGTTTTAATAATTAAATTAGTTAAAATAAAATAAAAAATTAATAATCCTATTTATTTATTCTAGACCCAATATAAAAATAAATAAATTCAAAAAAATAAAATTCGGGCACCAAAATGCTCGGAAAAAATAAAATGAATACGTCAAAATAATCAGCGCGAAATAAATGACTCGGAAAAATACAGCGTTTGGTCGGATTTTGAAATAAAAATTATGATCGTTTAAACTGCTCAGACTGATCAACATATGACCAAAAATAGTCGTAAAAATATTTTTAGCATGTCAAATTAAACCACGTGAACCACAGATTAATGTTACCGACATTTGCAAACTTAAACTTGACATTTTTTCGTCGACTAATTTTAGGCATAGTTAAAAAGTTAATTTGACCAGTCTGTTTGTAAATTCCGAGAAATTATTCCGGCTAATATTAAGACAGAAAAAAAATGTTATGCTATGATGATGATGCAAATGAATGTGAAACAAAAAAATTGGTTAGAGTTAAAAAAATAGAGGGCAAATTTTGGGGTGCAACAGTCACCTACTGAATCTAGTCACTTCAGGGTTCAATGAAGACATGATGAGTGTTCTGTTTCAGTTCTTTGACCCTAAACATCATTGCTTCACGTTCCCTGATTATCAGTTGGTTCCTACAATGGAAGAATTCTCTAAGCTACTGGGTATACCTATCCTTGATCAGAGACCCTTCACAGGTTTGGAAAAAGAGCCTAAACCTGAAGTCATTGCTGCAGCCTTACACTTGAAGAAATCAGACATTGTCCTAGAAACGAGAAGTGGAGTTAAGGGTATTCTTGCCAAGGTATTGATAGAGAAAGCTCAAGTGTTCCTGAAGGCCATGAGTTATGATGCTTTTGAGGAGATCTTAGCCCTTTTGATCTATGGCTTAGTATTGTTCCCTAATCCAGACCAGTTCATAGACGTACACGCCATCAACATATTTCTGGCTCATAATCCAGTTCCTACATTGCTTGGAGACATCTTACACTCTCTTCATACCCGTACTACGATGGCACGAGGAAATCTGATGTGTTGTACACCTCTATTGTCTAGGTGGTTTATTTCTCACCTTCCTCAATCAGTGATGACGAATGAACAAGGGTTAAGGTGGTCCAAGAGGATTATGTCACTTTCAGATTCAGATATTCATTGGTGTTCTAGATCTATGGAGAATGTTACTATCATTGACCGTTGTGGAGAGTTCCCTAATGTGCCACTCCTTGGCATAAGAGGGGGCATTACTTATAACCCTTCTTTAGCTCTACGTCAGTTTGGTTATGCTCGGAGTGATGGTCCGAGGAATTTCGTAAGTTGGTGTCGTCTTTCACTCCGATCCTGATGGTCGACAGGGAGGGGAAGGTGATGCTAGCCTCTGATGGAGGGGAAGCCGTGGAACGTCCACTGATCGATGTCTCAACCCTCTTGGCCTGCAAAAGCGGGCAGGAAGTGTCTGACCTGTTTGGTATTTCTTGTTTTATTTTTATTGTTTTTTTTATGTAATTCCATGCTCGTGGTCGGTCTGACCTTCGTTTCTTTTGTTTTGCAGGCTCGGTGAAATCTCTGGACAAGATCCAGGAGAGATTGATGCAAGGCAACAAACGGAAGGCCAAGACTATCTAGACCCGACTGGTAGGAAATGATACGAGCGACTCTGGCTCAGCTTCTATCGCTCGAGGATCTTCGGGCGTGACTTCGGGTTCAGCCCTCAAGAAGCATAAAGTTGGAGCGGTCGTTACGGATTTGACGACCAACGCCCCTGCGAAACCGAAACATCATTTGCCTTCGTGTTTCGTGCAGCGGAACTTCTTTGAATGCACATCTTTGGAGGTTGATCGGGCAGATTCGTTGTATCTTGAGCAGATGGACCGTTCCACTCGGAGGTTGTCCTTGGCGCAGGATGCTAGCGCGGTGATGCGGGTGTTGTCGATGACATCCATATTTTCCGATGGGAGTTCTGGGCAGGAGCTCGAAATTACCCGCTTGAAGACTCTCTTGGCTGCTTCGAAAGAAAGAGCAAATAAGGCCGACGAGGATGCTGAGACCGCAACCAAAGAGTTGACGGTGCGGGCGGACGTGATTGCTAAGCTGGAGGTGGATAAAAGAAGGTCGTCGATCAGAACAAGAAGCTGAGAGATACTTTCTTCCCCAAAGATGATGATGATGAGGATACCAAGGGGATGATGAATCGGGTGCATTTCCTTGTGCGATTGGATCAAGATCTGGAGGATTTGTGGGACTCGACTAAGTTGAGTTTCCAGAATGCTGTGGATCAGATTAAGGCCCTTCATCTCGAGTTAAACCTTGATGCTGATCAGATCAGCAACTTGTACAAAGTCGTGGATGGTCGGGTCATAATCCCTAATTACATGATCATGGACGATTCTCAACCTGGGGAGTCCGAGCAGCCGATCCATCCTGCCGTCCAGCAACCTCTGAGCGAAGATCAACTAGGGGCGCAAGAAGGGTAGGGTAATTAGGTCGGCCTGCGTGCCTAAATTACATGTAATTTAGAATTTTTTTTCTTGGGGACGTAGTCCCTTTTTTATGTAATTTCGAACAAGTCGGCCTTTAGGGGTCGCAACCTTTTAATTAAAATTTCCGGCCTCGGTGGTCGTTTTATGATTTATCCAGTGTTTTAGTTATGTGTATGACTGCCCGTCCGTTGGAGGACTTTTATTTTAAATGTCTTTTTTCGTTAAGTGTTTTGCGCTCGTTTGGTGCGAGGAATACTACATAATGGTCGATAAGGGGATGAATGCTCATAAGGGAATGTGACCCATCAGTTTGGGGGACCGATCAAATGTATAGAGGTTGGTCCTGGGTCGGAATCTGGGTCAAGATTGTGGCTCGGATCTTCGTGGCTTGAACATCCCATCGCGAGCTGGGGTTCTGCCTAGTCGTGGTACTTAGGCGACGTCGGGCTCGTTCGAGTACCCGTTCGTGCGATAGTTACCTTCCTCGTCGTGACGGGGAGGTTCTGTTGGTCAAACATTTTGGGCTGCAATGCTTGTACCTGGGCATGCAGGTTTGGCCGGACCTTTTTCCCCTCGCAGGGGGTAAGTAGACCTTCATACTAGTTGTAGTATTGCTTAAGTTTCTCGGCGTTCCATGGTCGTGCGAGTTCTTCCACTTGAAGATTTTCTAGGTAGTAATCCCCGTTCTCGGTCTTTGCTCAGACGCGATACGGGCCTTCCCAGTTTGGTGCTAGTTTCCCTTCTTGGGAGTCTTTGTGGTTTTTTCTTAATACGAGGCTCCCGACTTCGAATGCTCGTTTAATGACTTTCACGTTGTGTCGAGCTGCGATTTTTTGTTTGAGCGTGGCTTCTCGAAGAGTTGCTCCTGATCGGATCTCTTCGACCAAGTCGAGCTCCTCCCTTAGTGTTTCTGAGTTAGTATCTTGGTCCATAGGTAGTTCTGTGTGCATGGACGGTATGTGCATATCTATGGAGATGACAACTTTGGTTCTGTATGCTAGTCGAAACGGGGATTCTCCGGTTTTCGAATGAGGCGTGGTCCTATATGCCCAAAGAACACTGTGTAACTCTTCGACCCAGTGTTTTTTGTGTTCGTCCAATCTCCGCTTAAAGCCTCTCAAGATTACCCTGTTAGCAGCTTCAGCTTTCCCGTTAGTCTGGGGGTGTTCGACATAAGCGAAGTGTTGTTTTGTTCCAACCGAGGATACGAATTCCTGGAAATATTTGTCGGTGAACTGTGTTCCGTTGTCCGTCACGATGGCGAGCGGTATTCCGAATCGAGCGAGGATGTTTCGTTTGAAGAAGCGTAGGATGTTTAGTGTGGTGATTTTGGCTAAGGCCTCTGCTTTGATCCATTTGGTGAAATAGTCGACGCCCATGATGAGATACTTGTTTTAGCTGGTGCCGATGACGAAGGGTCCTAAGATGTCCAGTCCCCACCAGGCGAACGACCACAGGGACGACAATGACTTTAACTCAGTAGGGGGCATTATGTGTACGTCACCATGTCATTGGCATTTGTCACATTTTTTAACCTACTCCTTCGCATTGTCCTGCATCGTCGGCCAAAAGTATCCTGCTCGTAGAATCTTGCGAGCGAGTGATCTCCCACCTGGGTGTTGTGCGTTGATCCCCTCGTGGACTTCCCTCAGCACGTGTGGGACGTTTTCTTCCTCGACACATCTGAGGAGTGGTGTGGAGAAGCCTTTGCAGTACATCTTCCCTCCGACCATCGTGTACGAGCATGATCTACGCCGTACGGTGCTGGCCGTTTTCGGGTCTGTTGGCAACTCGTCTTTGGTCAAATAATTGAATATTGGGGTCATACAATAGTTAGTGTCACCTATGACATTGATGTCCATTGGTGTTGACTTTTTCCCAATGCTGGGTTGAGGGAATATCTCTTGTATGACGGATTTGTTGCCCCCCTTCTTTTTGGTGCTCGCCAGTTTGGACAATATATCCGCTCGAATGTTGTTTTCACGCGGGACGTGCCTGACTTCTACAGATGTGAATCGTTTTAGTTTCTCCTTGACCAAGGCTAAGTATTCGGCCATATTGTCGTTCTTGGCTTGAAAATTGCCTCGTACTTGGTTAGCAACCAACTGGGAGTCCGTGCATATTATAATTTCTTCTGCTCCTAGGTCGTCTTCAAGGTGTAAACCGGAAATGAAAGCTTCGTACTCTGCTTGATTATTGGATGTGAGGAAAGACAAGGCTAAGGATGCTTTGATGAGTGTTCCTTCCTCGTTCTCTAGCATCACCCCGGCCCCGCTACCTGTCGAGCTAGACGCTCCATCGACGAAGATGGTCCATTTAGATGGAGATGTTGCAATTTGCTCGGTGAAGGTAAGTCATGCTACAAAGTCGGCCAAGCCCTGAGCCTTGAGGTCCTGTCGTCCTTCGAATTTATGTCGAACTCGGATAATTCTAACGACCATTTTAGCATCCGTCTGGCCATGTTTGGCCTTCCGAGCATCTGTCTGATGGGTTGGTCTGTCCTGACGATGATAGTATGGGCCAAGAAGTAGTGTCGTAACCTCCTTGCTGTGAAGAGTAGGGCTAGAGCTACTTTTTCAATTTGTAAGTACCTGAGTTAGGGGGCGTTCAATGCCTTGCTCATAAAGTATATGGGTTTCTGCCCCTCGGGGAGCTCTCGAATAAGGGCCGCACTGACTGCCTCGTTTGCTATGGCGAGGTAAAGGTACAACGTTTCGCCTTCATTGGGCCTGAAGAGTACTGGCAGTTTAGATATTTCTTTTTTCAAGTGATCCAAGGCTTGCTCGCATTCGTCAGTCCATTCGAAAGTAGATTCTTTGCGGAGGAGTTTGTAGAACGGGAGTGCGTGTTGGGCAGACTTAGCCACAAATCGGGCGAGAGAGACGAGCACTCCATTTAACAATTGTATGGATTTTTTAGAGTTTGGGGTAGGTATCTCTGTGAATGCTCGACATTTGTCCGGGTTGGCTTCGATCCCTCGCTCGGTCAAATAAAACCCGAGGAATTTACCCGCTCGAACTCCGAACGTACATTTTTTAGGGTTGAAACGCATCTTGTATTTTCGATCCTGGTCGAACACCTTTCGTAGGTGGGAAGCGTGATCTGTTTCTTCCTGAGATTTGACTATCATGTCGTCCATATATACTTTGAGCATGTCCCAATTTATGATCAGAAAACTTTGTTCATCATGCGCTAATAAGTGGCGCCCGCGTGTTTTAGACCGAAGGGCATAACGTTATTGTAGTAGTTGCCTGATTCGGTCATGAAGGCCGTGTGTTTTTTGTCGGCCACAACCATGGGAATTTGATTATATCCTGAATAAGCATCCATAAATGATAGTAGTTTGAAACCGGCCGAGTTGTCGACTAATTTATCAATATTTGGCAACAGGTAAGCATCTTTCGGGAAAGCCCGGTTAAGATCGGTATAATCCACGCACATTCGCCACTTTCCATTAGATTTTTTCACAAGTACAACATTGGAAAGCCAGGTAGTGTACCTGGCCCCCGTTATAAAGTTTTCCTCTAGGAGGTCTTCTACAGCTTTTTGGGCCGCTTTAGTTTTTTCGGTCAACTATTTTCTCCTCCGTTGGGCGACGACCTTGTGATTTGGGTCGATGGATAGATGGTGGCATGCTACGTCTGGATCGAGTCCGGGCATTTCTGCTGCACTCCATGCGAATAGGTCGGGGTTCCCCTTCAGGCATGCTTCCAGCTGTCTCATTGCTAGTTTCGGGAGGTGTGCTCCGATCTTCATGCATCTGCTCGGGTCTTCTCCCAGCGGGATTAGTTTGAATTCACCTTCGAAGATAGGTCAGGCTAATGAAGAGGAGGGCTACTGGGAACTTTCAGCTTCATCCGGAAACCTGCAATCGAGGTCGATGGAATCGACCCGGGGGAGAGGTGCGGGCACTTCGGTGTTCAAGGAGGAAGCCGAGGTGGAAGCATTGGGCTGGTATGATATCGAGCTAAGGCCTTTAGAGGCTGCTTCGAAACAACGACGAGCGGCCTCCACGTCATCATATAGGGTGGCAACTCTTCCTGAAGTGGTGAAGTATTTTATCTTTAGGTGGACGGTTGAAGGGACGGCTAGAAGGTCAATCAATGTTGGTCGACCTAGAATGCATTGATACAGAGAAGGACAATCGACGATCAAAAATTGGACGCGGATTGATCGGGCAGTCTCCGCGGCCCCAAACATGACTATGAGATCGACATAACCCCATGGTCGCGACACCGCGCTGTTGAAACCTTGGAGGTCAGATCCTATGTATGGAGTTAGGTGAGTCTCGTTTAGCTGGAGTGTAGCGAATAAGTGCTAATACATGATATCGCATGAGCTACCCTAGCCGACCAGTATTCTGCGGACGTTGAAGTTGGCCATTTTAGCTCGAATGAGCAGTGGAATGCTGGCATTAGGCGCTCCTCCTAACATTTCCTCTTTTTAGAAGGAAATGGGCACTAAATTGTCTCTAGGCGGGTTCAGAGTGGCGTTCAGAGTCGGCCCTTTTGCAATTAGTTGGTCGAATTTCCTTTTTACAGAACCCACTGTGATCCTATTGAATCCCCCGCCCGAGATCACCATGGCGGATGGGAAGGTTTCCCATGGGCTATGGGAAGATAGATAGCTTGGACTCGCCCGACGGTCGGGAAGAAAGAAATATTTCGGGAGATAGATGCTGATGGCTACTTACATATTGGTGTCTGCGGGGACTTCCACTGCTTCCTCGATCTTGATGGTTTCTTGCGCCTATGGCCTGGACGTTTCTTTGGATTTCATGAACTGTTTGAGGTGACCATCCTTGATGAGTATCTCTATTACGTCCATCAGGTGGATGCAATTCTCGGTGTTGTGTCCATGGCTCTTATGGAACCTGCAGTACCTTGTTTTATCGGTGCCCGGTTTGGCAAGTAGTTGCTTGGGGAAGCGCACCCCCGCTTGACATTCGGACATTATTTTCTCTCTCGACACTAACAAAGGTGTATATTCACGAAATCGGTCCACCGGTCTTCTCTGCTCCCACGGTTTACGGGAACGATCTTCCTTTATTTTGTCGCTTCCTTGACGAGATATCGAGGGGTCGTCAGATTTGGAAAGGTTTGTGTCTTCTCGACGTCGGGCATCGCGGACGGAACTGGCCGCCTTCTTTTCCTCGTATTGGATATACACTTAAGCTTTCAAGAGGAATGCATCTAGAGTGGCGGGTGTCTCAATACCCACTGCTCGGTGGAAATCGGTAGACGGGCGTAATCCACGCTCCAACAAGTATTTCTTCATGTCGTCCGTGGTTGAGACTTGGACGGCTTTTATATTTAACCTCTCGATGTAGGTTCTGAGGGGCTCGTCTTTTCCCTGGATTATGGCTTCAAGTGATGCTTCTGTCTTTGGGTGGCGTCTGGAAGCGGTGAAATGCCTGGAGAAGGTTCGACCGAGCTGTCTCCAGGAAGTGATGGATTTGGGCTCGAGGCTTTTATACCAAGTCATTTCCCCTTTCCTTAGCGTTGTCAAAAAGAGACGACATTTGATTTCTCCTCGGACGCCCCTGTAGTCGAGCAGAGCGTCGATGTTCTCAATATGTTTGTCGGGATCAGTTGTCCCATCATACGAACCCAATGGTGGGGGCTTCTCAAGCCCTCTTGGCAATATGGCGGACATAATCTCAGATGAGAGGGGCCATCTGAAATCGTCGTCGTCGCTAGAGGTGATTGAACGGGATCTTGAATGGAGTTTTCTGTCTCGTCGCGGAGACGAAGAGTTTGACTTGTTCTTCTTCGATTGTTTCGGGGATGGAGATCATAATCGTCT
Source organism: Lathyrus aphaca (assembly GCA_963966055.1). NCBI lineage: Eukaryota > Viridiplantae > Streptophyta > Magnoliopsida > Fabales > Fabaceae > Lathyrus > Lathyrus aphaca. The sequence goes on along the minus strand of OZ014519.1, from coordinate 518,612,710 downwards.
TCCTTTTCGGGGAGGGGAACGACGATCGTCCTCTTGTGACCCGTGATGATCCTTGGTTGGCACTGGCGAACGATGTATCCGTGGAGGCGATCGACCACGATTCCGGATAGAATATTCATCATAGTGGCCTTTATCTTTCTTTCTTTAGGGGGAAAGGCTGCGTTGGCCCCGATGCCTTTTGGGTGATCGAGATGATTGATGACCGGTTTCTTCGAGACGGGTTATCTTCGCACAGTGTGTCAGGAGCAGGAGATGGGTCTGATTCATTGTTTCAACCAATGCGGCGAAGTCTGATCCGGTGGGCGCGGCCACAGAAGGTATGATTTATGGTTGGCTCTCAAGCGGAAGGTCACGCTCGGGAGATGGTGAAGTTGTCTTTCCGTCCTGGCGATCTTGGATGGTTTCTTCGTGTAAGGGGGTGAAAAGGTTGCTCCCCCATTGAGTAATAAGGACACCATCAGCAGTACGGACTTCGCACGATATGTCATTAGCGGCCATGGATCTTTTTGAATAGTAACTTTGGTTCTTGAAGTTCTTTGGTGAAGAAGAACGGGGTTGTTTGTTTCCCACAGACGGCGCCACCTGATCGTACATGGAGGTTAGGATCCGATGTGGCCGCGTCGAGCGTGGATGAGCGCAGTTGATGATGGAGGAAAAAAAGGGGTGTACCTGCAAAGGCACTCTGATACTAAAGTCAGAGAGTGAGCAAGAGAGTGAGAAAGTACAATATTTTTGGGTCAAGATTTGAGTACCTGACCCTCTCAAATGAGAGGGTTTATATACTAGTCCAAATGAGTGTTTATTGGCCCAAATTGTTGGACGCGGATCACGAATCCCGCAATAATCGATGGTGGTTAGGAACTAGCCGTTAGGGAAAGAAAGAACTTGCTCGACTTGCCCTAGGTCAGATAACTTTAATACCGAGCGAGGGACCTGTTGAGCAGTCGATCCTCAAGTTTCTGAGCATAGCTGGGTTTATTGGGCCGTTGGGCCACGAGATAGATATGGCCCAATTCTAAGGGTTGGGCCAGTTCGGAACACTTTTTATTCAATTCAATTTTGATTTTCATTACTATTATATTGTTATTGTTAATTTGTTATTATCGTTTTCTATTAATGATGTTTAATTATAAGTGAATTGATTGGACTAATTTACATTTACATAGATTAGTTTTTTTTTTATAATCAAAAGCAATATATTAAAAGAAGTACTATGGATACTTCAACCTGTTAAACAAAATCCATAGAGAGGATAAATCAACCCCAACCAATCCTAAGAGAATAAATTACAAAAAATTCCTAGGATGATTGAACCAATCTAAAAAAAGAGCATCTTGGAAAATGTTTACTCAACTTTACATAGATTAGTTGTTGTTGGTTTTTTCACAATGTTACTTCAATATTGAATTGAAAGAGTCAACAATATAAAAAAGTTAAAAATAGATTCACATAAAATAACAATTAAAAATAAAAATTCATATTGAAATGGAAAAGAAAGGTTAAAAAGACAAACAAAATATTGTGGTAGATAATTTGTTCTGATAATATTGATTATATATGTTTTGTATGTCTATGTCTATCTAAGAATTTCTCACTAAAACCAATGTAAAAAGGTTTTAGGGTGTATTTTCACCTATTTTGCTATTTTAACATTTGTCAAATCAATAGGAAAAACGCTATTGCCAAGTACATGTTCCAACGATCTATATTTATATTTACTTGAATATAGCAATCTTGCTAATTACATAGTACAATTTTTTATATAATAATTTCTGAATTAATATCATTAGTTTCATCATATAAATAATTAATGTTTAAATCAAACTTATAAAAGTTGACATTATTAATATTTTCATGCGGTACACCTTAAAAAAGCGGACAAACGGGTACGAGAGTGCCCGTTTGAACGCTAATAATAATAATATTTTTTTAAAGTCCTTAGTGTGAGAACAAATTCACAATAAAACATAAGTTTTATGAATTTATACAAATTGCATGATAAAAATATACATATTATTGTATAAAATTTAATAACAATAAACTCAAATAACATAATCATGTTAAATGTATAACTTCAAATCATATAAATATTAAATATGCATATATCCAAAATAAATGTCAAACAAATTCACATATACACCAAATAATTGTTTAAATAAATCATTTTAGAATCAACAAACAAATTCTAAAATCCGAAGTATATAAAATTTAAAGAATCAATTCCTTAGTTTTACCTTATAATTTTGAGACACATTCAAAATATTCAAAAATGTCCATAAATAATATATAATAACTAAATATATATTAAACAAATTAATATTTGTCTTATCTCTCAAAATCTAAACTCATGTGAAGATTTTATGTAAATCAAAATGAAAGATAAAATAATAATTAAAAAAATAAAATAAAAAAGATTTGATAATAAAACTCTTTTTTAAAATTCAAAACCAAGAATCAAACCATCAATATAAGATTTAAATTCAATATTTATCTTTCACAAATGATTGACATAAATATATATATTTTTAAATATATACTCTTTAGACACAAATAAAGTGTTGAAAATCAAAATCTTTAATAAAAATATATTTTATGATTTTCCATCATCAATCATAACAATATACGTGATTCCAAATATACATAGCATAATATATACTATTATTAAATAACATATCTCTAAAAGAAAACCAAAATTTTCACAAACATTTTTCTTCCAAAAACTATTCAAATTTTAATTTTCAAATAAATCTTTATCATATAGTTTCTATGTCAAATTCAAAAGTTTCCATTATCACAAATATAATTTTATGAATTATAACTTAAAATAGATCCTTACTATGATATTATAATTTTCAAATCACAATTATAATTTCAAATTTGATCACTAAAACAAATATAATTTAAATATATACTATAACCAAATTTATTTTAAAGGATTCACGTAAAATATGGAAGATCCTAAATCAATATAAATCTTTTGAAAATAAATATTACACACAAATCATAAACTTCAAGTAAGTGTAATAAAAAAAATTAGTGAAAAATTATCATTAAAACTTCATGTCTCTTAAAACATATATATCAATATTGAAAAAAATTATGAATTTCAAATATATGTTTCATGATCCAAAATAAATATTAAAAAAATATTGATGTTTAGAGGACAAATCTCTATAAACTAAACATAGAGACCTGCTCTGATACCACTTATTGGAATTAATTCAATAATAATTAATCATATATACATATTCTACATATCATGAAATATACTTTAGTGCAGGATAAAATAGATAATACAAACATATATATAGTTACAAGATCTACGACATGTTAGTATATGAGAGAAGAGATTGTAGGAATACTGATCCACGTGTCGCGCACGGATCAAAAACAAGTTATTTTTGAAAACGTAGTATATCGACAATGACTTGAATCATCTCACAAGGATTCTTGATCTTATTAACTAACGATAGTAACGATTAATGGGGGTTTAGATTTTAATTTGAAGAAAAAAACAATTAAAATAAAAAGTGATTACCAAATAAGCTAAAACGGCTAATCCTACTGATTTGGGTTCCAACTTATCATTGATTATTATAATTTCAACCTCCTAAGCAGATTATCTATTCCTATTTGATTATAAAATTCATTAACAAGCGGAACTGGTTTTATGTGATGTATGTTCCTATTATCCGAATTAAGCAAACGAATTTAAGCTCTCGTGAATTAAGCAAACACAGTTTAATCAAACACGATAACGAATTAAGCAAACGCTAACGTGACTACAGTTAAGGATCATACAAAAATTAAATTAAATCAACACTAATATATGATAATCGAATTAAGCAAACAATGATCACATATCATAATATTGAAAGGAATAGAATTTGGATTGAAAATTATTATAACCTCAAAGTATGATGGAACCTGTAATCAGCACGATTTTGCCTTGGAATTAGTTTTCCATTCCGGTTCTTTCAAGCGTATGAAAAATAAAATAAAATCGTAAAAAGTGTCTCTAAGAGCAGATGCGGCTTCTAGGTTAAATAGAAAAACCTAAATGACCCGTTTACAACCCAACTGGGTCAAATACATAACATATGCCCAATTCTAAATGACCCGAAACTAAATAAAAATAATGCATCAGCTTCAAACGAAATTCTGGAAAATATGACTCTGAATCTGACTTCGAATCCAACACGAAAGTTGTATCTCTTTTTCTTAGCTTTCCATCAACTGGTAGAACGCCTCAATCAGATTCCTGGAACTCCGGTTATGCTCATTTCCGTAAAAGTTGTTAAAGCTGAAAATTAAGTACGAAAATTAAATTAAGCCAAAAATAAAGTAAATTAGAAAAACAAATTAAAATATAAAAATAAACAAATAAAACTAAAGAAATGCCTAAGTTCAATCATGTAGAAATGTGCACCAAAATGCACTGATCAAATTCCCCCACACTTGAACTTTTGCACTCCGAGCAAAAAATAAACTCAAGACTCAAGAAACACAACATCATTCATACTCATTCTAGGCTACAAACTCTTCTTCGATTAAGATAGCATCGATAGGTACTAATATTATACACTAAGGATATCGTAAGAACACAAATCCGCAATTGTGCGGTCATAAGCCTCCCTCCTATACAAACAATTTCGGATCATGTTATTATGCCTAAGTCTAACTTACTCATCCTCCATTTTTCTCTCTTTCATTCTAGAGCAATCATATTAAGCCCGTTATCTATTCATACACATGGTAAATAAGTCTGTTAGTGATTATGATCCATACTTGACAATATTTTAAAGTTACTTTAGTAACTACAAAAAAAAATTCTTTTTTTTAAGGTTTCACATCCGTTAGGCTAAATGACCGGGTGAGGATCACCTAACTTAGAAGGTGGATTCCTATTCAAATTTCTTTTTAAGCGCAAGATCATTCACTTATTTGCATCAGCTTAATTACTTAGTGTTTGATTTCTAGATGGTGCTGATTGCTAGATAAACTACTTAAGAGATATTAAAGGATGAGAACTCAAGGCTATGACATAACAAGTATTCAAAATGATTTTCATATTCAGGAGACTTAAGGTGTTAAAACGATACCTTTCTTGTGAACTTTTCCCAAGTCTCCACAACCAACCTCAAAACAATTTATAGCCTAAAACTTTCAAAAAAAAAATTCTAGTGTTTCTAAAACAAAACAAACAAAAACAAAAAAAAACAAAGAAAATAAATTATTCCCTCCCCCGCATTTAAAACAAGCATTGTCCTCAATGAAAGGACATAAATATAAAATAAGAGGGAGAAAAAGGAAAGAACACGCCCGAGTAGTCAATGGGGATAAGTGATCACATAAGCAGCATTTCCTAAAGAGAACTCTTCTACAGTCTCTTCTTCCAAAGTGGGGATCTCATAGGGTAACTTTGGGTAGTATCCATTAATCTTGGAGTTTTTATTAGTGCCTTCGCCTTTTATTCCAGGATCAAAGAAGAATCTTCGATAAGTAAAAGTGTTGAATGTGCAGGTGATAGTGATCTCCTTTTCTACAACTTCAAGAATCAAAGGATTAAGGGGCTGCCTCACTACTTTTGTTCCATCTTCAATTGAGATCCTATGCATACTTATGGATGGGCTAATCTCACAAGTGTCAACCAAAGTCTATCCAATTCCCTTCTTATGTTCCTGTAATGATTTCTCTTCCTGCACAAATTCAAATACATTATTAGGAAGTGGCTTCAGCTCTAAAGAGGGTGATTTCTCAATGGATGTTTTGTTCCGGGAAGTCGGGATGGCGAGAGCTTCATTGACATGAACAACTTCATTTTCAACCTCATCTGCAGTAAGAATATCATCTTGCAAGGCAACCTCAAATTCAACACAAACAGAGCAAATTTTAGTGTCAGTACAAACATCACAAGAGTAAACATCATCAAAATCAGACAATGATGGAAAATCAACTGCAACCAAATTAATACAAGTATCATCAACAATTTCAGAAAGGCAACTCTATTTGAAAAATAGAATGTTCTTCCAAAGGTTGTTGGTTTGATCCTTGAGCTTGCTGCATATCATTCATCGAAGTGGTAAGTTGATCAAGCTATATTTGCAAAGTCTGAAAATTAGAATCTATTTGTTGTTGAAACTTGATATTATTTGTGGCAATTTTCTTGACAATGTCCTCTAGTGAAGGTTCGGAAGGTGCATAGCACACAACCTGAAATTCATTCATATGCTTATGTGGATCCTCACCTGCAAAACCATTTAAACTTGGCAACAAGTGTGTTAAACCAAAATTCAATTTGAAAGGTGCATCAACAACAGGATATTCAATACATAAAGCATTATAATTCACAAGTGCAACAAGTTCTCTCAGAGTTCTTTGATCAGCCATGATATGATTATAAATTTCAACACAGAATCAAATAAAATCACTCCAGATTTAAAAAGAATGGAAAAAACGAAAAAGCGATTAAAATAAAATATAAAAAATATAAAAATAACGCTAAAAATCTAATTAAATCAAATAAAGCTCGCACAAAAAATTTCAGATTTTTTTGAAAATATGAAAAGAGATAATAAATCAAATAAAATCGAAAAACGCAAAATTTGCGATTTTGAGGGTCGAAATCTTTTAGAATTTTATTCTAAAAGAGTATTGTTCTTCGATTTATTTTTGATTTTCTTGAAAAAAATCGGAGTAAATCGAAACAGTAGCTTCCAACTTACCTGAAAGGCTGAAAAACTTATCACTATACTGCAACCGGTATTGCAACACTGAAAATAAACAAACAAAACAAAAAAAGAAAAGAAAAAAAAAACTGACAAGAAAACTATACCTATGACTATAAAATTAGTTAATAACAACAAGAATCCCCGACAACGGCACCAATTTGATCCGCGTGTCGCGTACGAATCAAAAACGTGTAATTTTTGAAAACGTAGTATATCGACAATGACTCGAATCGTCTCACAAGGATTCTTGATCTTATTAACTAACGATTGTAACGATTAATGGGGGTTTAGATTTTAATTTGAAGAAAAAAATAATTAAAATAAAAAGTGATTACCAAATAAGCTAAAACGGCTAATCCTACTGATTTGGGTTCCAATTTATCATTGATTATTATAATTTCAACCTCCTAAGCGGATTATCTATTCTTATTTGATTATAAAATTCATTGACATACGCAACTGGTTTTATGTGATGTATGTTCCTATTATCTGAATTAAGCAAACAAATTTAAGCTCTCGTGAATTAAGCAAACACGGTTTAATCAAACACGATAACGAATTAAGCAAACACTAACGTGACTACATTCAAGGATCATACAAAAATCAAATTAAATCAACACTAATATATGATAATCGAATTAAGCAAACAATGATCGCATATCATAATATTGAAAGGAATAGAATTTGGATTGAAAATTATTATAACCTCAAAGTATGATGGAACCTGTAATCAGCAGGATTTTGCCTTGCAATTAGTTCTCCATTCCGGTTCTTTCAAGCGTAAGAAAAATAAAATAAAATCGTAAAAAAGGTCTCTAAGAGAAGATGCGGCTGCTAGGTTAAATAGAAAAACCTAAATGACCTGTTTACAACCCAACTGGGTCAAATACATAACACATGCCCAATTCTAAATGACCCGAAACTAAATAAAACTAATGCAGCAGCTTCAAACAAAATTCTGGAAAATATGACTCCGAATCTGACTTCGACTTCAACACTAAAGTTGTAGCTCTTTTTCTTAGCTTTCCATCGACTGGTAGAGCGCCTCAATCAGATTCCTGGAACTCCGGTTATGCTCATTTTCGTAAAAGCTGTTAAAGCTGAAAATTAAGTACAAAAATTAAATTAAGCCAAAAATAAAGTAAATTAGAAAAACAAATTAAAATATAAAAATAAACAAATAAAACTAAAGAAATGTCTAAGTGCAATCATGTAGGAATGTGCACCAAAATGCACTGATCAAATACCTTGATGAGATTGCAGGAATACCTGAATTTATACTCCTAATGCCTTGAACACTCTTTAGATGGGGATACGAGATAGACTTCTTGTGTATAGTATATTAAGGACCATATCATATATATAGTGTGATAGCCAATTAGGGTTACTATTATTCTCAAATGAGTTATCCTGACATCCACTCATATAGCCCATATTCAATTAATTAATTAATTAATTACTAAATAGAAATCTAATTAGCATTTTAAATTTATTTGACCACTTAATCAATTAAGGCTCTTAATTTGATAAATAGCTAATATAATTAAAATATATATGATCATATAATAATTAAATAATATTTAAATTATAAAATATTTTAACAAATACCACAATATTTCATAAGGTAATTATCTCGAATGATTTTGAGATGTCTATTATGAAAAATTATTGGGTTTTACAAGTTCAGTGGGAGTAAGTTTATGTTCCTAGTTTAATGTGTCGATTTTATTTTATTTATTCAGCAATGATATATGATTATAGTGTGAAACCAAGAAATCTCAAACAAAAACTTTATTCATTCACCAAATTGTCTTTTAAATACAAATTTAAACTTATAATGACAATATAAAATAGTGAAAAATAAATATAAATATATATGAATCTTCACCAAATTCTCCCCCTTTAAATTGATGTATCTTTCAACATCATTGAAAATTTGTCAGTTCATAACATATTTTCTTATTATTCTTAATTTTCCCTTATCCCTTTGAGGTATTTACAAAATAAGCATTATTTTCTTTTCATTTTCTTCATTCTTTTCTTTATTGCATACTTTATGAAATTATTCTATCAAAGAATAATTTCTAACTTTAATAGTTATAAACTTAATTGTGCAAAGAATATACCATATGCTAAACTTTAGACAAAGTCACCTAGTTTACGAAATTATAGCGCTTTAGCAAGATTAAATAATTTCATAATGTGCTTTTGATATATTCTTTGCTTAATAATCTTAATTAAAAGTAATGACTCAAATGAGAATTTTTCCTTCCCTTTATTACTTTAGAAGCACTAGAATTTAAGCAAAGATAATATGAAAAATTTTATGTCATCTTAAATAAAACCTCTAATAGCAACTATATGAATTGAGTTAGAACCAATTCTTTCCCACTCAGTTTTGTTTTTTGACCATATCTCTCCCCTAAGCTCAATATTCTCAAGAAACATTATAATATTTGTCTCAAAAAGATTTTTTAACTCGAGACTAACGTTTATATTTCTCAAACTTTTCAACAATTCCAAATTACACAAGTCTATGATCTTAAACCTTCTCAATCCAGAGACACTATAGGTTTTATTTAAGATGACATAAATTTTGTCATATTATATTTGCTTAAATTCTAGTGCTTCTAAAGCAATAAAGAGAAGAAAAATTCTCATTAGAGTGATTACTTTTAATTAAGATTATTAAGCATAGAATATATCAGAAGCACATTATGAAATTATTTAATCTTGCTAAAGCACTATAGTTTCGTCAATTAGGTGATTTGTCGAAAATTTAGCATATGATATTCTCTTTGCACAATTAAGTTTATAACTATTAAAGTTAGAAATTATTCTTTGATAGAATAATTTCATAAATTGTGCAATAAAGAAAAGAATGAAGCAAGAGAAAATAAAATAATGTTCATATTGTCATTACCTCAAAGGGACAAGGAAAAATTAAGAATAATAAAAGAATATGATCTGAACTGGCAAATGTTCAATGGTGTTGAAAGATACATCAATTTAAAGGGGACAAATTTGGTGAAGATTTATATATTTTTTATATATTTTTAATTATTTTATATTGTCATTATAAGTTTAAATTTATATATAAAAGACAATTTGGTGAATGAATAAAGTTTTGTTTTAATATGATGACTTCCTTTTTTTAAATGATGGATTCAATTTGTCTTTTAAATTCAAATATTATTATAGTTAATTCAATCATGACTTATGACAATCTAGAATTGTTGAAAATTTTGAGAAATATAAACGTTAGTACCAAGTTAAAGAATATTTTTGAGACAAATATTTTAATGTTTCTTGAGAATATTGAGTTTGGGGGAGAGATATGGTCAAAGAACAAACTGAGTGAGAAATAGTTGGTTCTAACTCAATTTATATAGTTGCTATTTATATAGCAAATTTGGATCCTCATATGTATATTTTTGTTTTTTCTCTCAATTAAATTGAGAAATTAACTCTTGAAGATCAAACTCAACATCCTCAAGAACCAGATCATCAAGTGTCATAAAGAATTGACTGAAAAGAGAAATTTTATTTAGTATGATTGAAAAACTCTATTATGATAGTTGTGACACTTGTCACTTGTTATAATTTTGGAGCTTCATAATATGGATACCGTGTTAGTATTTCTTAATAGCAACATTAAGAAATAAAATATGGTGCAACGAGAGAAAATTTGGTGTCAATAGATACAAAATTTATGGTTTGCAAACAGATAAAATCCATTTACGAGTTAATGTAATTGTCTCAATAGTGTTACCATAATTAATTTATGCTTATAATGACAATTTAAAATAGTTTATAAATATAAGGAAAAAAAATCAATCTAGTGAGGAATTTTTCATGGAATATACATGCATTCCTCATTGGAAAAATTCCTCAATCATGCATTTTCCATCTTTGGCATGTATATGGAATTATTCATGAATTCAAATATGTCGACACTCCTCAACAAAACGGGGTTGTTGAAAGAAAAAAATGTCATTAACTCAAAGTTGATTGATCTCTCCTACTTCAAAATCTTGTTCCCAACTCTTATTGCAAGAAAGACAATTCTTACAGCTTCATATCTAATTAATTGGGCTCCATTTCGAGTTTTAGATAATGTTCGTCCTGTTTAATTAAGGCTATCATGTTTTCCCTCTGTTCATATATTGCAGAACCTTGAGTCTCACATGTCATGTTCATAGTCACATAGTTCATAATTCGCTTCAGTACGTGGTACAAATTCTGATATGTGGTACATCTCAAAGGAAAATAATTTGGGCTCCATCTTAAAGGATTTTATATGTGTTATGTTCTTTACGTTACTTGAATTTGTAAGTCTAATAATTTGTATGTTATGATTAAAATATTATTCATATAAAAGAAATAGATTATGAAAAATAAAAATTCCCTTAAGTCTCTCCCATGGAGACATGTACAAATGAACTATCTTCCGAGAAATTAAATATTGGTTGCTAGATCTAAGTAGACATATGAAATTGAACTAAGTCACACACATAATTATTTTCTTAGCAAATGTAATAATCAAGTCGAAGTAATGAAATAAATATCGTTTCCATAGAGATTTCAAATTTTAGCATGGTTGTGATTATGCTTTTGAAAGTAAATACGGGGGATTTTCATAATGGTTTTGCAGAAAATAATTACGTTAATAAAATTGGATAAAATTTCAGATAATGAGAAAGCTATAAGATCATTATTGAATCCCTTAATTTTCCCATGTTGATGATTATGCATTACATGAATAGAATTGATTTGTAATTTTAAAGTGAGTTAACATTACTATTGTTCCTAATTCCTTGATGTACAACTCACTCATTTAGACAACAAGTCCCTAAATCCTTAGGCGAATTCGAAGTAAAATGAGGTGTTCTATGTGTATTAATTCCCTAGCTACAACTTATATTTACCTACTATTTAATTACTAAGTTGAACAACTACTCTATATAAGATCGATATACTTACAGTCAATGATCCCTACTCATCTAATTTTACTTTGCACACTCATCAACACACAAAGAACATTAAGAACTAAAGCAATTGCATAATAATTATAAAGTTAAAATATTCAAATAAATCAAACAATCATATAATCCAACAGAGTAAAATCAAGTTCATCTTCTAAGACCTAGTCAAGAAAAAACTATCTACTCATAGTTAAATAATGAAATACCACGAGTTTAAATGAAGGAGTCATGAAAATCAAGAAAAACTTATGTCTTCAATGACTCCAAAACTTTCTAAGATCTCACGTGAGAACTCTTGGTCATCTCTTTCTATCATAAAATTAGAACCCTTGCAAAAGTCTCAGTTTCTCCTTTTAAAGAGCAAAAAGTGTGCCAAAAATACAACTATCGCGCACACGATGCTTTTCCAGCTCACAATCATGCACATAGTGTATTATATAACACATAGAATGCCTTTTTCTTTTCCTATCGTGTACACGATAACGACACGATCCTTACTTTTCCAATAGCTCTTTTTCTTTTTGCTTGCATATTTTGTACTTTTTCATCTATGTTCCTTTATTATTCACTTGATTAAATATTGTCCATTTCTTTTCTAATTTTCTCATTATTAGCTAAAAAACACATCAAATTAATAACAAGTACTTATCAAATTTACATAATGACATAGTGTCAACATAACCCCAAACTTATTATGTTTTTAGTCCTCAAGAAAATCATCCATACTTGTGAATTTACTCAGATCTTTGCACATACCAAACCAACTACGTACACAAAATTATCATAAAATTTTCCGAAAACAACAAATCATTGACTCTAACGATACATATTCAAGAACTTCATATGGGTATGTGATAGAACGATTAACTAAGGTTAGAGTCAGCTTCGGCTCACCACGGTTTAAATTTTTCATCATTGATAGCGGCATCAAATTAATGCTAGTTCATAAATCACAGAAAGAATGGTCAATAGTTAGTGAACCAATAAAATGGGGAATAGTAAGCCTACCTGGATCAGTGAGTTTGGGTGGAAGCTTTCGTTGAATGATTGTGCTACACTCTTCCTTAAAAGTGATATTCTCATCATACTTCAATTTACGATTTCTTGATAAGAGCTCCTTTTGCATAAAGTGTCATCTATTCAAGATCTTCACATAATGAAATGTTAACCTGTATTTTTGTCATTATATCCATGAACTTATTGAATTAACTCACTTTCATTTCCTTCTTTGATTTCTTTTTCAAGATCGTGTAAGGTGGTTTAATGAAGTCAGGTAGCTCTAGATTAGGTTCATTTAGGATTTGTTTCTTCGTCATCCTCACAAGTGACTTTGTATCTATGATTTTGTCAAAGGTGTCTCCTCTAACTTCCTCTTTGCTAGTTACCTCATTTTTTTCTCCCTCTAATTTTTCCTCAACCTCTTTTTCAACTAATACTTCTTTTTCGCTCTTATTCTTACCCTACTAACCTTTTAGTTTGAAGGTACTATTTATCAACTCAATTACTTTGTTATTCTTATTTGTTGAGTTATCTTTATTGTTACCAATAAATCTCTCCCTAGAAGTAGCTTGTGCTACAACTTGTCGAGATGATTGACCGATTTGCATTTCTATTTTTTTATTGATGCTTCGATATATTTTTTCATGGTATTTTGACTTCTTGCCATCTCTCTCTGAGTATTAAAATTTTTTCCCCGAGTCTTTCCAACTTATTCAAAACTTGTTTGAGTGGCTTTCATGAAGTTGGCTAAAGCTTCCTCGAGTGGTGATGGTTCCTTTTGTGGTGCTTGAGGAACCTGTGGAACTCCTTGATTTTCATTCAAAGTTTGATCATTGATCCACTTAATATTTGGGTTATCTTTCCAACTTGGATTATAGGTGTTGAAATAAGGATTGTTTTTATGAAAGTTTGCATATTGAGCTTCAGCACTAACTCCCTCTCATGCACAATTTCCATTTACATGTCCTTCCCCCCATAGAAATCACACATTAGTTCCTAAACTCATCTTACATTAGCTTGACCAAGTGTGGGTGCAACTAGTTATTTTAAAATAACCTTAATTTGAGCCAACTCTATGGTATTAGAATCTATTCGAAAATACCTTTGGGTTTCACTATTCGATCACTTGAGCGATACTCATTTTGGCACATATTTTCAATCAACTCTTTTACCTCGTCTTTATTCTTACTTCTTACTGAACCTCTAGTTGAGGCATCAAGAAGAAATCTCATAGAAGTTCTTAAACCTCTAATAAAATGAGACATATGTTCCATAACACTCATATTATGATTATGACATTTTCATAGTAACATCTTGAATCTCTCTCATGCGTCAGATAATGACTCAGAATCACCTTGGTCAAATTTTACAATTTTAGTTTTCCTCTCTGCAAACTAAGCATTAGAGAAATACCTCTCTATAAATTTATCTTCCAATTCCTTCCATGTTTGGATTGTACCGTTGGGTATGTATTGCAAATAATCCTTAGCTCGACCTATAAAAGAACAAACAAACAACTGTAATTGATCTGACCTGACTAAGAGGAACCTTCTAGTGATGGACAACTACGATGGCGAATTGGGGGGCGTACCTACAAGGTACTCCGATGCCAAAGTGAGAAAGTATATACGAAGTGCAAGTACATAATAGGTAAAAATATAATATAATGGAATACCTCACCCTATAATAAAATAGGGTATTTATAATGTTCCCCCAGCGCTGGGCCAAGATTCTTTCATGGGCTAGATTACCTAGGCCCAAGGAAGAACTGCCAAGGATTGCGTAGGAGCAGATAAGACCTAGCGTGTTGTCTTGCCCTTGGTAAAATTATCCCATAATACTAGGATAAAATATCGGGGAAGTTGACTGAATGAGGCACGTGGGGAAGATGTTTTCCCCACGTCTCCATGTGTTAGGTCATGGGCCTGCCGATAGACTGGGCCTCTGTCCGACGCGTGCTATGTCGACCCAGTCCAGAACTGAAGTCCTCTGAATCAGGTTGTGGGCATCTTCCTGACGAATTGGGCATTTTCCCGACAAATTGGGCCTTTGCCTGACATGGACTGCGTCAGCCCAATCCAGAACAATAATTTTACCTCATCCTCAATTACATCATTCAAATTTCACATCGAATAAGTCTCATAAAATTTAGCTAGATACTCTCAAATATCTTTGATAGCTTGTCTGTCAAATGTCTTATCTCGCAAACCTGAAAGCACATAATTTTTTATATCAAAAGTTACAAGGTAAGCTAGTTGAAAACCTATGGATATCTGTCCAACATAAGTTCTCCTGCAATAATCACCCATCATTTGTTCTGGTGAATTAACAATATCTTCTTCTAGCTATTACTTATCTTGTAGTGTTTATCTTTTTGCCTTCCAAATTTCTCGTGTTGTTCTTTTGATTTTTGAATCAAACAATATCTGTGTCGGATTCGAACCTCACATAAACAAACAAACAATACCTCAATAGTACAACAGAAACATAATTGAATAAGAGTGGAAAATAAAAATAAAAATAAAAATAACAACTAAAATAAAATTAAAAATTAAAAATTTTGCACAAAAATTACCTTGTTGATATTATCAACAATCCCCAATAACAACGCCAAAAACTTGATGACTTTCTTAGTAAGTGTACTAATCGAGTCGAAGTAATAGATTAAGATCGTCTCCACGGGGATTTCAAATTTCCACAAGGTTGTAATTGTGCTTTTGAAAGTAAATACAAGGATTTTTCATAATGGTTTTGTGGAAAATAATTATGCGAGTAAAATTGGATAAAATTTTAGATAATGAGAAAGCGATTAGATCTTAGTCGAATCCTTTAATTTCCCCTTATTGATGATTGTGCATTACTTGAATAGAATTGATTTATAATTTTACGAAGAATAAACAATACCGTTGTGCCCAATCTCTTGGTGTACAATTCAGTAATTTATACAACAATTATTTCATTCCTTAGGCGGATCCAAAGTAAAACTAGGTGCTCTATGTGCGTTAATTCCCCAGCCAAAACTTATAATTACCTACTCCTAGTTAATTACTAAGTTGAATAGTTGCTTTATGTCAGATCGAGAGACTTACGGTCAATAATGTCAACTCATCTAATTTCACTTTGCGCTCTCGTCAACACACAAAGAACATTAAGAACAAAAGCATTGTACAATTATAAAGTTAAAACATTCAAATAACATCAAACAATCATATAATCCATTGGAATACAATTAAGTTCATTAAGACCTAATCAAGAAAAATATAGCTACTCATAGTTAAATAATAAAATAACATGATTTTAGATGAAGAAAGCATGAATATCAAGGAAGAATAATATCTTTAATGGCTCCAAAACTCTCTAAAATCGCACTTGAGAACTCCTTGTCGTCACTTTCCATCATAAAAATCAGAACCCTAGCAAAAGTAACATTTTTCTCCTTTTAAAGAGCTAAAAATGTGTCAAAATATAACCCATCATACATACGATGCTTTGCCAACTCACAATCATGCACACAATGCATTATATCATGCACATAATTCCTTTTTCTTTTCTCATCGTGCACACCATGGCTACACAATCCTCATACGATTTTTTCAGTAGTTTTTTTTGCTTTTTTCTTGCAAATGTTGTACTTTTTCATCCATGTTCCTTTATTCTTCACTTGATTAAATATTGGTCATTTATTCTCCAATTTCCTCTTGATTAACTCAAAAACACATCAAATTAATAACAAATGCTTATTAAAATTACCTAATGACATAGTGTCATCAACACATATCAGATATATACGTTACATTAAGAAGAGAAGTAGTCTATAAATAAAGGAACATAAATACGTCTTCAGCTAAAGCAATGTGAGTTTGTTAAAGCAACAAGTGTATAATGCTTAGACATGTGAACCACATTGGTTTGAATTTTTATAAGTCTTCATTACTCATAAATAAATTAAGGCTAAATATTTTTTATTTTTTAATATCTTTTATGGACAAAATATTATTTGGTTTAAAGAATTTGTTATTAATTTGACGATTCATACCATATTATTTGATTTATTTGGTGGAACCAATGATGCATGCCAATTGAAAAAAGACTTTATATGGTTTAAAGTAATCACCATGAGCCTGATTTATAAGATTCACAAAGGTCACGCATTCTTAGATTATAATCAAAGTCAAGGAGACTACATTTTGTTCTTCAAACATTCACAAGGAATTTACGAATTATTGTGGATGAAACAAGTGTTAGAAGATTTAAAGATACAATGTAAAGGCACTATGCGGTTTTTTGCGATAATAAAACGAATTTCACTATTGCACATGATCATTTTCACCATAACATGACAAAACACATTGATACTGATCGATATTTCATCAAAGAAAAATTGGAAAATGGATTAATAACTACAATATAAGCTTCTTTTGAGTATCAGCTGAAAGATGTGTTAACCAAAGATTTACCAACAGAATAATTCTACCAATTTACTTGTAAGTTTGGAATGATTGATATTCATTCACATGTTGAAGAATGTGTTGTAAATATTAAATACAAATAGTAATTTGTAGTATTAGTTTATCTCCTACTAAACAAAGTCTATTAAATTTATTTGATCTCTATTTAAGTAATATTATTTCAACATTATAACTACAATTTTTAATAAATAAAAATCTTATTCAAAAAAAAAATCTTTTGTAATTAAAATCACTTTACTCCAAACTCGTTGTTTTCTACTAAAATCAATTTTGCATAGAGTAAAAATGCAAAAACTCACTCGAGCGGAAAAGTTTGCAAGTATATTTCATACTACTATTTATTTTTCTCAAAATATTACTCTAAACAAAATATTTTATTTTTATTTTTAATTTATTTATTTTTATAGGTTGGTCAAATACTCAATACAGATAAGATTCAAGTATTCATCCCAACCATGTGAAACCCAATTAAAACTATCCAACGTATATAATGTGTCATATGTTACACTTTCCTAATCTCATAATGTCAATTCATTCATCTTGGACATTGTAACTAACTTGAGCGTTGAAATTTTAACCTTAGAGGTCCACTTCCGCACCATTTGTGAAGAAGATATGTTCATCCTTCTTAACTTGATTTTGATGAAGATAATCACCTTATGCAAAAAGAATAAAAGATGTTGTTGCCCAAGACTAAAAAACTTGGATGGATTAATTGTCAAGAAGTTTTGATCATCTTTGATGTTTCAAGCTAAGGTTGTGTACTCAAAACGTACAATTGGCATAAGAGCAGGTTATAGATAACATGTTCCTAAAGATCCTGAAATGGCTTCCGCAAATCTGTTTTCTAGAGATGGTGGTAGCAACAATAAGCCTCCATTGTTTTTGTGGTGAATAATTTGATTTTTTGGAAAATCCGTATGAAGACACATCTCGAAGTACAAGGAAAAGAAATTTGGGATGCTGTAGAAAATGGCTTGTTTGTTCTTACAAGTGTTGTCAACGGTGTTGGTACAACCAAGATCAAAAGTTCTTGGAATGAAGATGATAAGAAAAAGGTTCTCTATAACAAGAAAGCAATAAAATTACTTCAAGTGGCCCTAAGCATGGATGAATTATTTTGTGTCTCTCAATGCACAACAACGAAAGAAATATGGGATACGTTAGTGGTCACTCATGAAGGTACCGCTAAAGTAAAAGATAAAGAATGACCAATTTTTGTCAAGAGTATGAATTATTCAGAATGCAACCTCGAGAATCAATACTTGTTGTAGAAAGATTTGTGCATTTGACTAATCACTTGATCGCTCTTTGTATGACTTTTTCTAACGATGAACTTAAACTTAAAGTACTTAGATCTTTAACTAGGGAATGACAACCAAAAGTAACTATGATATTAGAAAAAGAAGAGTCTATCCAAGATGACTTCGCAACATTGTTCAAAAAAACTACAAGAGCATGAAATAGAACTTGAAATATTGAAGAAGCTTGAGATTCAAGTAAAAAATTCAAAAGATGTTGGCTTATAGATGAAGGTTAAAAATTATGACAACTACCAAGAGGATGAATCCACTAGTTATGAAGATGATAATATTATCAAGAAATTTGAAAAGTTCTTAAGAAACGAAAGGAAAAGGGAAATCAACAAAAAGGAATCGAAGCACCAACAAGGAAGTTTGCACGCTTTGAATGTGGAGAAAATAGACATGTTAAAAATGAATGCCCTACATTTCAAAAAAAGAATTAATTTAAAAGCAATAAGGACAAAAAGTCAATGAAAACATATATATCATGAGATGACAATGAACTAAGTTCATCTTCAGATGAAGATCATGCAAGAAAGACATTGACGACATCACATAATTCAAGTGATGAAGAACATGAGGTTAGTGATTCTGAAATTGATGATAAACCTTCATATGATGAATTACAATGTGATTTTAATTAATTACATGATGGATTTTTGAAACTTTATGGAAAAGTTTCAAAGCAAAAGAAAACTATTTTAAATCTAGAAAGTGAGGCTAATTTCATAAAAGTGGAGTTAGACTTAATAAAAAATTCAGCATGCAATGATTGTTCCTTTTTTAGTAAAAAATTATGGAATTAAACTAAGTCATTGCCAAATATGAAAAAAGTGGGAGAAATTAGCTTGGATAATGTGTTAAGTAGTCAAATATTTTCAAATAATAAACATGGGCTTGGCTTTTCTAATTTTGATAAACCTAGTACAAGTAAAATCATCTTTGTAAAGGCTACTAACAAATTCATCAATAAGGAATCAAAGAAAGAACATGTTGTAAGTCATCATAAAAGGCCTTGTGATAGAAATAAATTTTATGCCAATAGAAAGAACATGTTTTTATACCTATTTGTTTTGTTATACTGCAAAAGCTCATACTTTTAATACTTGTTAAATAAGAAATTATGGTATTCCTTATGGTGAGTATGTATGGGTGAGAAAGGAATCTGACCACAAGAACCACAAGAGTATACAAAGAATATTGGGTACCAAAATAATATTAATTGTTTTATAGGTACTTGAAGATCATATGCTAGAAATTTTCAAATCAAGAGTGATCTTTCAAGATAAAAGACCATATGATAAGGTAGTTCCAAAAAATTTCATTGAATGAAAGATGTTTTGAAGAAGCCTCAACATTGATATCATCTTTGACTTCATATGATAGTATTGTGAAGAAGATAATTCATTTTATGCTTAATGTGTCATTTCCCTTATATTATTATACTCATTTGGATTTTTCTCGTTTTCTTTTTTACAATGTCAAAGGGGGGGGGGGGGGGGGGGGGGGGGAGAAAAGATGGTTATTTTTGCCATTTTTCAGGATACCAAAGACATCATAACATACAATGCAAAAGAAATAGTGAGATATGCAAGATATGGGGGATATACAAGATAGGGGAAGAAATCAAGAATCAAGCAAAATCTTCCCATCAAAAGGTTTTATCATCATTAAAAAGGGGGAGATTGTGAATAAGACATCTTCATCCTTCTTAGCTTGATTTTGATGAAGACAAACACGTTATGGAAGAAAAAAATATGTCATTGTTCAATACTATCAAACTTAGATGGATTAATTTTCAAGAAGTTTTAATCATCTTTAAAGTTTCAAACTAAGATTGTGCACTCAAAACTTACACCATTGTATTGGAGATCAACATAACCACGTTTAAAATCAATCCTCATCAATCAAGCACAATTTTTTAATAGGCAATGGAATTAATCAACATAGTACAAGGGGTACTCCACCCTTACAAACAAAATACAACACTACTTAATGCAATTAACCGGAGATACGAACCAGTCGTGAAAAGAGCAAGGTTGAACTAACTTAGAATGAGCACCTAACCAATTCTAAGTTAAGTACTTGAAAAGGTTCACAACATCAAAATCACTATAACTAATGATACAGAAAATAAACTTGTTCCTTCTCTTCCAAATGCACCAAACAGTGAACCCCCAAATAACTAACCTGACTTCTTTGCCCTTTTCTTTTCTCAAAATATTTCCAAACCTTAAGAAAGATGATGCATAGTTAACAGTTTTTGTCTACCTCATCCCCTGTTCAAATCTATATATCATTCCACACTCTCAAAAAGAACAGACAGTGCAAGAACAAATGGAAATAAGACTCAAACACTTCGTCACACCGACTGCAAGACACGTTAGAATCAACACTAAAGATACCACGCTTCAACAATTGATCTTTTGTTGGTAAACAATCTCAAAACAACTTCCAAATAAATATATGAATTTTTTAAGGAATGGGAGCTTTAAATTCCAAACTTAAATTCTCAATTCTATGACCATACCTAAACTCTAGAATACATTTTCAAAGGGTTTTGTCGTCGTTAATAAATCTCCACTTCCATTTAAGAAGTAGAGTCTTATTAAAATTATGTTTGTTATACCTAAATCACCATAATCTTTAAAATAACAAACCCTCTTTCAACTAATCTAATAGACTTTCTTCTTATCTGCCATACCACACTAAAGAAAATTAGATTATAATTTCATGATCACCTTAAGCGCAATTTTATTCCAACACTTTATTAATATTAGTATTCAATCCATTAAACAATTGATATAATTGATTTACTGTAAAGTTTATAATTGCAATATAAGTAATTAATCAATTAAATCAAATCAAATCAATTTGCCCGTTCTATTCTTTTATTCAATTTTAAGTTTTGTAATAAAAAACTAAATAATTTATGTTCAATAGCATTTTCTCTTTATTTTTTAAGACAACAATCATCATGTAGCTTTCTGATGTCATGCATAAATAAAAAAGTTTAAAATATGAATATGATTAGTTTTTTCAATAAAAAGCCAAAAAGGAAAAGAAAAAGTATTATATTTTTCAATAAAAAGCCAAAAAAGAAAAGAAGAAAGAGCTTTATTTCTTTTTAAAGTTTGTTGATAATTGGGATTTGATATGAAGGCAAAGCAAGGCAATTTGAGCATTAAAACTCCCAAACATTGAAAAGTCATAGATTTTCACAAGATTGACATTAATTGCATTGTATAAAAAAAAATTGGCATTGTAGGCTTGTAGCAAAACTATAGCCACACTCAATTGTTAATAATTAATTATTTTCATTTAAAACCAAATTGTTTAAAATTTTGAATTTATTCATAAGATTTAATTCAAACAAGAAACTTTACAATTATGAGTGTAAATATTTAATGGCTATTAAATATTTTGTTAACAAAATTAATTAAAAAAATCACAACTTAACAATTATTAATTAAATTTCACCTATGAATAAGTTGGTTTATAAAATATCATAATATTCTTTTAAAAATAAAAAAATTAAAGAAAGAAATTAATCTCTCCAAATTGACACATAAATCCCACTAATATTATGTCACTTTCACTTATCTCCCACTTTCCAATAATACTTATAAGAAGCCATACTCTTCTTATCTCATCTCCCAAATCTCTTATAATTATTTAATAATTAACTCAATTTCACTATAAAATTGATAGATCATAAAAAAGCAACCACTAAAGTTATTTTAGCCAATTTCTTTTATATAAGAAGAATGGTGGTGGGGCTATTTTGCTTTTATTTTATGTCTTATTATAAAATTTGATTGTTAGTTCCACGAGTTTGCTTAAAATACTACAAAATTGTATAGAATACCTAAAAAGTATTATATGGGACCCTTGTGGTCAATAATGAATTAAATTAAAATTTAATTTAATTAATATTTGTGCAAGTTGGTTACAAATGATTGAGACAAAGAAGACTTGTGGCTCAACATACTACACACGTAATTTTCTTCATAAATTGATTGTGGAATTTGTGTGGTGAAATGAAGGTAACTTCTCGAGGGTTCTTGAAATTAATTTGAAAAAGTTAATGCCACGTGTAACATATTTTGCGTATAGAATTTAAATACTTTGTTATACTAGTGGTTGGTGAAGTTGTGTACAAAAGCAAAAGGATTTTTTAGGTAGAATTGAAATTGTATATATTCTTAAAAGTTTAAAGTATTTTGATCTTTAATAACTATCCGTGATTCACACGTTTTTGTAGTGTTTTTATAAGGATGGATTGATTTTGTTAGATTTAAAGTTGTTTGATGAAATTTTACTTTTTAGTGTTTTATCAATTATATGTTTATGCATTAAACTTTTCATCTAATCTAATGAGAATCATAGTTGTTTTATTTTATGTATTTTATATTTATTTATTTTATTTATAAAAATAATATATTCAATTTCTTTTCATTTTTAAACTTTATAAGAAGTAAAGGCAAAACGGGTAACAAATTAGGTGGTTACTCTTTTTTTAATGACAACACACTTTTACTTGACTATGTCAACTTTTCAAATGTTTGGTCTGAGGAGGTGGTTTTGAGTCCATGTGGTGGTTTGAAGTTCCAACTTTGTCTTCATGGAATGGCAGAAGGTTAACAGGAGAGGTTTCAAACACTTGAGGGAGAGGTGGGACACATTTTCGGAGGGTAGACGGAGAGCGGCGGGGGAGTTTCAAAGTCAGAACATCACCTACATTTTCTTTTCAAAGATTCCTGATAGGATCAAAGCTGCAGATATTTTTAAATTGTTTGGTTGCATTGGCGAAGTGTTAGAGGTGGTCATTTCGTTCAAGAGGAACAAACTTGGAAAAATGTTTGGTTTTGCTCGCTTTAACAGGGTTGAAGATGAAAGGATTATGGAAGTGAAGCTTGATAATGTGGTTATCGATGATAGAAAGATTCACGCAAATGATCCTAGGTGTGGCAGGAAGGACATCTCTTTCGGTACATCTGGAGGGAGAGGGTTAAAGGGAGCTGCTCAAGTTCTTTATCATCCTAGTGTGCAACAGGGTCGAAGGTTATATGATTCAAGGGTAGGGAAAAACGTTTACACAAGTTACAAGTTCAGGGATTGTGCATATATTGGATACTTGTGAGCAGGTCAATGTGGTGTATTCGGCATCATCATAAGATCATGACAGACTAAAAAGGGCATATGTCAGTGTGGTTTTAGTGTCTGGTATGTCATATAGCATTCAAACCTCCTTCAAGGTGGAAGGTTATTTTGCTATCAAGGTGAAACCGTTAGGAGCCAACTTGTGTTTATTTAAAGAGGTTGAAGAGGGAACAATTGAATATTTGATTTCAGAGGGCAAGTCATGGTGGAACAATTGGTTTTCAGAGATTAGAAAATGGAAGGAAGATGACGTAGATGCAGAGAGGTTAACGTGGATTAGAATTCACGGCATTGCATGCCACACTTGGAATTTTAAGTTTTTTGAGATGATGGCAAACTCGATGGGGTGTTTCGTTTGCATGGATGACAACACTTCAAAGGCATATTACATGGACATTGCAAGGATAATGGTGAGAACTTATCAAGTGATTATTTTTGATAAAATCTTGAATGTAAAAATAGATGGAGTGAATTATCCATTGAGGTGTTCCGAAGACACTTATGGACCTCTAAGGATCAATGTGAAAAGCATGACGCCTTCTTCCAAAGTGTCTGCTTCATCATCCACATATTCTGAGAAGGATTGATGTATGAGGGTTGCCGATTTATCAGAGGGGGTGTTTGTGGTGTTATCATCCGAAGATGAAACATCTAGAATTGTGCAGTCTCTTATTCCTATCAAGTGTCCAAACATAGATCTTGAAGAGGGTATAGTGGCTGCAAATTCAGAAGTATGAGTGGACAAGTGCGATGTGATAGGTTAAATAGAAACGATTGCTAGCTTTGACGCGGCTTTGGAGGTTGTTAGGGTGGTTGGGTCTGATGCGCTCCAAAACCTAGAGTTGGAATGCCCCATAATAACATATGTGTTTTATCTCCTGTCAATTCAGAAACTAGGGTGAGGGATACTGTCACTAACTCAACTACTTCTTCTAGAAAGGGAGTAAAGGACTTTTGCAGGAAGAATTTAAGAAGTACTTTAAGTGTTAATAGAAAAATGAAAAACATTTATGACTTATATGGCCCTTTATCTATTAAAATAAGGAGACCAAGAAGAAAATTTTGAAGGAGTTTGAGGCTTTGTTACCCTCTTTAACATATAGTGGGCTAAGACTATATGCAGAATACAACTTCACCAAAAGTATGTTGAGGCTTTCTTTAGTGTCTACCTCTGCTGAAGGTTCAAAAAGCTCTATAGGATTCTCTGTTGGGATGGTAATGTGTTATGATCCAACGACAGATTCTGACCTAGCGAGAGGTAACACCAGATTCTGGAAAATTTGTGATACTAACATGGGAACAAAAGTGTGTCAGGCCATATACAAGTTGGGAGCAGTGAATGTGGGTTCTGAATAGGATTACCATAAGAAGTTTGAAGAAATTGAGGCTTGTGCGAGAGAGAAGAATCAGGTTCAGAAGGAGATTAACAATCAGTATAAATGATAATTGGATCCTTAAACATTAAGGGAGGTTTTTTTTAAATAAAAACGAAGAGGATTAATCACATTATAATAAAAGGAGGGGCGGATGTTTTCTTAATTCAAGAATCCAAGTTGGAATCAGAAGAATTGGGGGTTGCTAACAAATTTTGGAAGGGTGGTGATATAGGGTGGTCTTATGTGGGAGCCTGAGGTCAATTGGGAGGGATCATTTTTCTTTGGAGGAAGGATAAGGCGGAGGTTATTTTCAGTTTCAAAGGGATAAGTTTTATGGGCTTAAAATTGATATGGTAGGACAAAGTTTATTATTTGTGTAACGTTTACTCTTCGTGTTCATTGGTTCTTCGTAGGGTCCTTTGGAAGGAGCTCTTAGCTATTAAAGTTAAACACTTGGAGTGGATAATTTGTGGAGATTTTAATTCCATATCCGATAAAAACGAGAGGAAAGGGAGTGCTTTTGGTAGAAGTGGATCTGATATGCGGGAATTTACGGAATTCATCGATAATACCAATCTGGTGGATTTACCGTGCAGAGGAAATTCTTTCACCTGGTTCAGTGGTAGTAGTTATTCTATGAGCAGGTTGGACCGTTTTTGGTCTCTTCCTCTATCATAGATAATTTGGGTCTGGTGGGATAAACAATTGGCAATCGTGACATTTCAGACCATTGCCCTATATGGCTCACGTTTGACAATAACAACAGGGGGCCGAAGCCTTTTGTTGTTAATAACGGGTGGTTTGATAACAAGGATTTCTTACCGTTTGTGAAAACAAAATGGAGGAGTTTGCAAGTGGAGGGTAGAGCAGATTACGTTATTAAAGATAAACTTAGACTCCTTAATTCAAGTTTGAGATAGTGGAATCTGAATGTGTATGGTAAGCTAGATCAGGACATTGAGGGGGGTTTTCTAGGATATTAATCAATTGGAATGCAGACTGATTTCGAGTGACGAAGCAGCAGTTTCGCATCTGGTCCGGGACAGACTAGAGATGCAATAGTCCTTTGGGCAAAAGTTAAAGGCAAAGGAGAACCTTTTAAGGCAGAAATTCTGAATCAATTGGGATCGTGACGGGGACGCAAATTCAAGGCTTTTTCATAGTTGTATGAAGGAAAGACGTCGTTCTAATTATATTGGAGCTATTCCTACAGAGAGATGCATCATTTGTGGTGTTTCTGAGGTGAAGTCAGAGGTGTTTAACTTCTATGCTGGTTGTTTTTTGTACTCTATAGCAGCTGGCAGACCTGTCTTGGATGGGTTGCACTTTGACAAAATATCTTTCGCGAATAAGCTGGCTCTAGAAGCAGGTTTTACCGAATCTGAAGTTAAAAATGCTTTATGGAGTTGTTGTGGATCCAAAATCCCAGGGCCGGACGGATATAGTTTCCATTTTTTGAGAAAGTGCTGGTATTTTATTAAAGGGGATATTATGCGGTTTTTCTTGGAATTCCACAAGAAGGCTTTTCTTTCTAAGGCTATATCTTCCTCCTTCTTAGCTTTAATTCTGAAGAAGCACAGTCCTCTATGCCTATCCGATTATAGACCGATTTTTCTGGTTGGGTGTTTTTATAAAGCTCTTGTCAAGCTTCTTACTGCAAAATTGAAAGGGGCGTTAGGCGCGATTATTTTAGATTGTCAAAATGCTTTCGTTCATGGGAGGCAATTATTGGATTGTGTTTTGGTTGCGAACAAAGTAGTGGATTTTGCCATTAAGGAGAAGAAGGGGTGTGTTCTTTTTAAATTGGATTTCAAAAAAGCCTACGACAAAGTTAATTGGGATTTCCTTCGGTATTTATTGAGAATGATGGGTTATGGGAGAGGTGGTTAAAGTGGATGAAGGCGACTGTGTTCACTAGTGACATGTCGATGTTGGTTAATAGAAGCTCGACTAAGGAATTTAGGGTGGCTATGGGTCTTAGGCAGGGAGACCCTCTATCCCTATTTCTCTTCGTCATTATTTCGGAGGCTTTAACAAGGTTGGTTAGAAGGTCTTTTGTTTTATGGTGAATTTTCAGGTTTCTCGATTAGTGGTGCTTCTAAGGTGGATATCCTACAATATGCAGACGACATATTACTCTTTGGAGATGGGGATTGGAAACATATATGGGCTATTAGAAAGGTTTTGAGAGCCTTTGAAGTCGTGTCTGGGCTAGGAGTGAATTACTCAAAATGCAGATTGATCGATTTTAATGTCAGTTCGCACTTTTTAAAAGCTGCGACTAATTTTCTTTCTTGCAGGTTAGAAGAAGCGGTGTTCAACTTTCTAGGGATTCCAATCGACATGAATCCTAGAAGGATCTCTTCTTGGGACTTCATTATTGAAAAAATGAGGAACCGTATTTGTAGTTGGAAAGGAAGGTTTCTTTCTATTGAAGTCAATTTGGTCTAGCCTCCCGGTTTTCATTCTATCTTTCTACAGAGCTTCAAAGAAGGTCTATACTGAATTAACTAGATTGAAAAATGCATTCTTATGGGTCAGATCCAACAACAATAACAAAATTCAATTGGTGGGATGAAATTTGATAAGTAAACCTTGCATATTGGGCGGTTTAGGCTTGAAGAAGGTGGAAGAGTTTAACGCAACATTGCTTTTAAAATAGATGTGGAAAATTTTAGACAGAAAGCCTAGCATGTGGAGGAATGTTTTATCAGCGCGTTACAGTAATATGTCTCATCATGTTTCTACTCTCTCAAATCACAGATGTTTCTCTTCTTCTTCAGTTTGATGGAAAGATATACTTATTTTTAGAGAAATGTGTTAGAGTCATACCAGTTAAGGAGTTATTCAAATTTGAGTTGGGATCGGGCAAGGGAACCCCTTTTTGGTCAACTTACTGGATAGGTGATGATACTTTAAGGGAGGTTTTTTCAGACTTGTATTATCTTAGCAACATGAAGGATGTTATGGTTGCTGAAATAGGCCACTAGATCGAAGACGCTTGGCACCAAAACGATTTTGGAATTTCTTTGTTTGCCTCTGTTTCAATTCATCAAATTATTTCTGCTCTGGTTTCTTTTATCGGGCATGTTGTCCCAATTCACAACAGCAAAGACGTTCTGAGTTGGTCTCCCGAATCAGACATCGGCTACACTACGAAGGCGGGATACATCAAAATCCGTGATTCTGAAATGCAACAGCTGCTGCCGATAGATGTCTGGATCTGTTTCAAGGCTCTGCGGGGGCTAGTAGTTCCATTTCGAATTAGAATGTTTGGTTGGAGATGATTCCTCCATAGGTTACCTACCAATCTTAATCTCCTTTTACACGAGGTTCATTTGGACGGAGAAAGTCTATGTAATTTTTTTATGGAGTCTAACGAATCTTTAGACCGTTTGATGATTCTTTGTCCATTTTCAAGGAAGGTTTGGCATGGAGTTTCTTCATGGATAGGAATCAACATCTGCCAAGAGATGGAGGTTTCTAAACATTTCTTTATTTGGTTTTCCTATTTCAAAAAGAAAAGGGTGGGAGTTGTAACACCCCACTTTCACATTATAAATAAAATAACATTTTTACATCAAAAATCAGAGTTTAAAGTGGAATGCCACGTTTTCAACAATAATAACCAACAAAATGTTCTTTCATTAGAAACAGTGGAAAACTAATTGTTTAAAACAACCAAGGCAATAAGCCAGTTTCAACAAAATATCCTCAATATTTTTAATTCCATAAAATCAAATACGTA
Source organism: Lathyrus aphaca (assembly GCA_963966055.1). Lineage (NCBI taxonomy): Eukaryota > Viridiplantae > Streptophyta > Magnoliopsida > Fabales > Fabaceae > Lathyrus > Lathyrus aphaca. The sequence continues at coordinate 518,583,935 of OZ014519.1, read as the reverse complement.
ACGGAAATAAAATAACAACAGAAAATTCCCCATCCAGTGTTACGTATCAGAGCATCCTAAGACTCGAAGACATCAACACGACTCCATGCACTCTAAGTACATGGATTATTTGTACTTCCAAAGAAGCACACACGCAACAATAACAACAAAGGGGTGAGAAACAAATTCAAATATAAACGGTGCATATAACATATACAGGGTAATTTCTCACGCAAACAACAATAATCACATCGTCACTCAACAATAATCCACCACAACAAGTACAACAATAATTATACAAAAACAATCAACAACATATGAAATGTGACTCAACACGACATAATGCATGTGGTACCAGGTTTTGTTCATTCAATCAAACACGGATAATCACATACACCCATCCGACAATGATTATCCCAACACTCTCCATAATGGAGTACGGATGATCGTATTCGCCCATCCGACCGATCATCCCAACAATAACGACAAATGTATGCATGTCAATGTAAAAGCATACATCATGTATAATTCACCATATTATACATCTACACGATCCATTCGATCAAACACAACAAAATTTCCATCAATAATCACCAATAATTACTTCACGCGATTTACTCGATTTTATGACTAAATTAATTCACCTAATTTCCAACATTTATTCATCCTCAAGATTAAATCTCAATTATATATGTTTTAAGATTCATCTCAATACCTCACACCAAAAGAATCGGCCACGCACGCGAAATCGGGAGAGAAATCGCAAAACTGCGCGTTTTTGCACTACACTTTGGCCATACGCGTACTGGCCTGGCTATACGCGTATTGGCTTGTTCCATATGCCCCCCATACGCCTCATACGCCCCTCAATATGCGTATCAATGCCCTCATACATGTATTGGTCCAGTCCCCAGCCCTCCATATGTGTATCAGCCTAGTCCATACGCGTATGGGCAGAATAAGTGCGTTTTCTGGGTTTTCTGCATAATTTCAATCTATACCTCATTCCACTCAATTCCATGATTCGTACCTGTCCTAAAATCGTTTCTACACCAGTTTTACTCTCCAATTTTCATCTATCTTTCCTATGTTACTATATTCCGATTAAATTTTCGTTCTAGATCTACAGTTCATCCTATCCATCAACAACAACAATATTCATAAACATCTCATGATCCAGAACAACAACAACAACATGATAATAGAAATCATCAGATAAACAACAATGTTTTCACAGATTCATGCAATCATCAGACAATCACAGATTCGTCATATTCATCATAAATAACAAGAAAACCTAAGAGGGAAGGATACCCCCAAACTACCCATCATGTTAAATCACCTAAAATTAAATCCGTTCTCCCCCTTACCTCGAATTTCAGTGTAAAAATCCTGCGAATTTGGATGATTTGGGTGCCCTAGGTGCGTTCTTCCTCCCTAGCCTCTTTGTTCTTCTCACCAAAACTTTTTACGATTAATCTTTTACTATTTTTTCTGTTTTGACTAATTCAATATTAACCCTTTACTAACCTTTTACTAAACCTCCCCTTAATCCAGTTAATACTAATTATTATTATTTTAATTATATTATTTCAATTACTGGTTTTATAAAAGAATAATAATAATAATAATAACAATAAGTAAATAGTCTTATTATGATTTGCACCCTCTCTATTACTAATCACACTCGATTGTACCCGTCCCACTAGGACACAACACCAACAATATTAAGACACACACCTTAACTAAGGCCAACATAACAACAAAATTACCCGACGATTAAATATTAAAAATGGGGTGTTACAGGAGTCAATAAGGAGGGCACAATTTGGTTGGCAACAATGTGGAGTATATGGATTCTTAGAAACGGGATGGTGTTTGATAGAGATAAAGTTAATTTGTCGGATTTAGTTTGGAACATCAAATTATTGGTGTGGAGGAGGTCCTTTTTAGGGGATATTAAACATCCCAAATACAATTTTTACGAGTTCTGCAAAGACCATTTACACTTATTAAAATATATTGTATTTGGTTCTTAATTTCTCGCGATTATGTTTGTTTGGTTGTGGTTTGTTTCGCTCTTTTGTAATCGGGTTCGAGTACCCCTAGTACTCGTTTAATGTCAACTTGCTTAAAAAAACTCTTTTGTTAATGAAAAAATTAATTATCTTAAAAACTGCATTAATTAATTTAAGAGATATAACATTGTTATACATGAGTATTTGGACTCTCCGTAAAATATTCACTGCATTTGGTGCTATGAAACTAAAAGTGTCAATGGAAAATGGTATGAAAGCTTATTGGTTGTCAAAATACACTTTCTCATTTTTTACCACTTTACTTGAAGCGACTTTAAGAGTTACATGCCCAACAATAAAACTTCTAGACCTCAGTCTCACCAGTGAAGAAACCCATGTCAATTTTACACATGCATATTTTCCTTCAATCCATATGCACACCATAACATTTACTGGCCTGAGTGTTGATTACCTCTCATGTGGGTCAGTCGAGAAATTCATAGATGCCTCTTTCTTCACAAATACTCTGGCATGTCAAAATATGTCAAATAGGACATCGTTAACAAGGTCATGGAAATATTTAAGCCTGAAAGCTCCCTACAATTAGGGATGAGAATAGGCTAGGTCGGACTACATAGGTCTATAGCCTAGCTGATTTAAGGTCAGGCCATGTCATACCTATTTAATTAAAAAGTCAAGCTTAGACCTTTTTAAAATCCTATTTAATTAAATAGGTCAGACTTAGGCTATTAAAAAAACCTATGAAGCCTTATAGGTTGACCTATATTTTCATATATATTAAAAATAATCTAAATAGGTTAACCTATATATGCATATATATATATATATATATATATATATATATATATATATATATTAGGAAAAATGCTAAATAGGCTAGCCTACATATGCATATATATTAGAAAAAATGCTAAATATGTTGGCCTATATATGCATATATAGACCGACATATAAGGCTTCTTAAGTAATATGGATTAACTAAAAACCTTAATTAACAACTGGCTTTTAAATAGGCTTTTAGGTCATGCTAGGGTTTTAAAAAGACCATGCTAGACAAAAAAGAGCCTATAGTATGACATAGGCTAGGCTCAAGCCTTGGAATTTAATCGTAGGTCAGGCTCAGACCTTCTAAAGCCTAGCCTAGCCTATTTCCACCCTACCTACAATGAATCACATTTTCCCCATATATATCCCAACACCCTTTGCGACAAACAAGGAAGATGTCATCAATAGAAAATAAGGAAATCATAAGGTGATATCTAATAATATTATGGAACTCCACCAGTGACATATGTTGACCTAACCTATCAATGGAATGGTAAGGAGAAAGTCATAAACATGTGCGGCTTGCGAATAATCAAAAGTTACTTTTTGTCTCGTGGTCATATCAAATTATACATCCATGTCCTGAACACTTTTATATATTTGAAAATTTGGAGTGGAATTTATTTTAAAAAGGTTATAATTGTTTGTGCATAATCTAAATGTAAATGTTCATTGAAAGATGATTCAGAAAAAAGAAAATACAATTTATTTGTTGGAGTCAATTTTATTTGGATGAGTCATGCATTTTACAAGGAATTCATTGAGTTTTAGGGAATGCAATGTGTTTCAGAGAAACCTAATACGTTTCGCCTAATATCTATAAAAGACATTTTCTACCCCTTTTTGGATACGAGTTTAAAAAAAGAGTTTTCTAGAAAAATATTTTAGATAGACGAATATAGTGATTTTTATAATTTATTATTCTAAGAATTAGAAGATATTTATGGGGGGTTTAAGGAGATTTAGAAACACTTCTAAATATCTTGAATTTGTGTGATTCATATACCAAGTGGATGTGAAAGTGAGAAACACCTGGATAGAAAATAAAATATGTTCTTGTGAATTTGGAAGATTATTTTCTTGTAACTCGTCTTATAATCTCTTGTAATAATTCACATATTACAGTTGATGATAGAGTTTCTCTCTGTCATAAAGTATATTGGTTTGATCAAAATGGTTAAGCAAATTATGTGTGCTCTTTCTCTTTATTTTATTCTCATTCTTATGAATTTGCTTACATTGTTTAACATTTTTGTGTGCTTGGGACCATTTAATAGATTTTCGTGGTTTTTGTTTCAACATATCTAGTTTTTGGTCTATTTGATTATTCAATTTCACAGCAAGTCACACACATCATGGAACAAGGAGTTTAAGTTTATAAGTGAACACCACCGGTTATAAATGTAACATCAGAGGTTTTCTAGAGACAAACTATTTCAGATTATGGAAAATGAAGATGCAATCAATCTTAAATCAACAAAAGTGTGTATATACATTGAAAGATGGGGAGTTTATGCGTGCATGCCTAACACAAGTAGATAAACCAATATGGTGGATAAGTGGGTCAATCTTGCATGCTAAGAGTGTCGTTATCTAGTGCCTCAAAGATAAAGTCCTAAGGAAAGTCGTCCGGGAGAAGATCGAGGAGGAGATGTGGATGAAATTTGAATAATTATATATGACTAAGTCTTTAATTCATAAGTTGTTTCTGAAACTAAAAATCTACTCGATTTGAATGATGGAGAACAAATATATCATGGAGTATTTGACATAATTTATAAAGATCATTGATGACTTGAAAGCCATTAAGGATAAACTCAATGATAAGGAAAAACATCTTCTCTTGTTGAACTCATTACCCACTTTTAGCATTTCAAGGATGTCCTTATTTATTGTAATAAAATAACAATAACCTTCGAGGAGGTTTAACCACCTATAAGAACCAAAGAGTTAATCAATATGAGAGAGTTGAATGATGGCTATAGTGTCGAAGGCTTGAGTGTTTCAAAAGGTATGAATGAGAGTAAAGGAAACCAAATGGGGGGATCTAGGTCAAATTATAATTCTGAAGGATTTGATAACTCGAAGTTACAATGCTTAACATGTCATAAAATTGGTCACTTAAAAAAGGATTGTCCCGAGAAGATAGTAAAGTTAATTTTGTTAAAACTATGGTTTCCTTAGATGAGAATAATCATGAAAGTGTTGGTTCACTAGTGGTAACGGATTTGGAGACAAAGAAGAATTGAGTTATGGACTCATGATGCTATTATAACATTTGTCTAAGGAAATAATACTTTGATACTTTGTGACTAAAAGAAATTGGATTATATCCACTCGGTAATAATAAGGCTTGCAAAGTTTATGGTATTTATATAGTTATACTTAAAATGTTTAATAATTGTGAGTTACTTCTATGAAATATAAGGTATGTTCCTGAACATAAGAAAAATTTGTTGTCTATAAATATATTCGACGATTTAGGCTATTCTACTAAAATTAAACATGGAGTGTTGAGAAGTTCACACGAGGCATTGGTTATGGCTAAAAGTCTAAAATGTGAGAGTTATATATTTTAGATTGTTGCATTGATATAGTTCATGCATCATTAGTTATTCAAGAATTTCATAATAAAACCAAGCTATATCATTTGAGATTAGGACATGTTAGCGAAAGAAGTTTAGTTGAGCTAGCTAATAAAGGTTTTCTAGAAAGTGAGAAATTTAATAAACTAGAATTTTGTGATAATTGCATACAAGGAAAGCAACACATGGTAAAGTTTGGGAGTGGCATGCATAATTCTAGTAGATCATTTGAGTATGTTCACTCAAATTTATAGGGTCCAACAAGGGTGGAAACTAATGTAGGGATTTTTATCTCCTCATCATTATTGATAATTTTTCTAAAACAATATTGTAGTGGTATAATTAGAAAAGATCTTAGGGGCGGGGTGAAAGGAATATGTTTATCCCTTTGTCCTTCTCAAATCTCTTTCATTAGTTAGAGTTCCCCTCTTTCAAATTGGGTGCCCATATTTTTAGATACATCTCCGGAATCCTAATGCCATCATTCATGGTACACGATCGTGTGTGTGATGTGTTTTAGGTCAATGAGCGTTACATAAGGGATCATGTGATTTAGCTACACTTCCTAGATTTCAGGGAATCAACCACCCATTATTGGAGTGGTTGTTATATCCTAGGAAGACTTGGTTCAGAGCCCTGGAGACTATAAATACATCAGGGTCATGATATAGAAGAAGAATAAGACAAAAATACACATACAAGGGATTTTTACCTTATGTGATCTAGATCTCGATACTATAACAATCTTAAAGCCTCGGACAACCCTCAATCACCAAGGGTTGTCACGCAGTTGTAAACTTAGCATGTACAATTGGCGCCTATCGTAAGGCCCCGGTAAAATTAACTTGACCCACTATCACAACATTTAATTGGACAACTGTCTTTGAGTTCATCCTACATCATGGTGAACACAACGACAATGACTCCGACCAACGAGTAAATTGACGAGGAGGAAAGTGTCATGATAAAGATATGTGCTTATATGGACAACCTTCATCTCCAGAACCAAACCTTGGAGGATAATGTTCTTCATATTCAATATTTCTAACCATGCATAATTATGATGGATGATATAAAAGTATTGGATCCCCAACTCTATCGGACAATATATAAGAGTGCCCATCTGTGAGAACTTTAAGGCGGTGTCGTTGGCTATGTTTGATGGATGCTACGACACATATGAGTGCGTAGCCTGCACAAACACTCATATGGTTGTAATTGGGGAACATAACTCCTTGAAGTGCAAGCTCATGTTTAGTACCTATAGAGACGCAACCCTGAGTGGTATATGGCCTCCCCAATCTCTCTATCATTAGTTATTAAGAATTGGTGAAGAAGTTGGTCCACCAATTTACTGCAAGAAGACACTAAAAGCTGACCACCACCAGTATGTTCAATATATGCTATGGCTCATTAGAGTCGTTGAAAGAGTATCTCACGTGCTTCAATGAAGTTGTAACGCCCCGATTCGATAATTCCCAATTTTGTTGAGTCTTTTATTTTATTTGTGTGATAATTGTCTCATTTGTGAAATTGATATAATAATATGACATGTTGATGTGTTCATGAGATATGTTGATATGATATGTGATTTTATCATTTTGTGAATTTTCGGGTAAAATTAGACTAGATGATATTTTAGACCTTTACTAAATTAGTGATAAGTTAGAAATTGATGGAATTATGTTTTTGTGAGAAAATGATATTTGGTGGAAAGAATAGTTGGTAAGAGAAATAGAGAGAAAAGAGTATAAGTGTGAGAAAAATAAAGAAAAGAGAATAGGAAAGGAAATAGAAGAGAAAGAAAGGAAGAGAAGAGAAAAAGAGGAGAAAAAGAGGAAAAGCTTGGATTCTTCAAGATTGCTCCTAGGAATTGAAATAATCGGGTAAGGGTGATAAACATTGTTATCTTAATCTTGTATATGATTATGTATGTGTGTGAATGATTGGGTTTTGGTTTTATTGAAGTTTAGAGAAGATGAATAGTTAGGGTTTTAGTGGAAATGTGAGAAATTGGTGGATTAATCGGTTAGAAATCGTTATAATCGAAGTATGATGTTAGATACATGTTTTAGATCATGTTTAATGAAGTTTTGATTGATTTTTGAGTGGAATGAGTTGACTGTACGCAGCTGGAAATTCTGGAATTCGCAGTGGTCGCTCAGCGAGCTATCCCTCGCTCAGCGAGAATTCCAGGGATTTCCTCGCTCGACGAGCAAGGGGGCGCTCAGCGAGCCTGAAGGTTTTTGAGGAATTTGTGTTTTTAATCCGTAGCTTTATCTTCGGTTATCCGTTTTAGGCATTCTTTATATCGATTCGAAGCTAGAAAAGTGTAGAAACTAGTGATGCTAAGAAATGTAATTTTTAGCCGACTTTCACCCGACTTTTTCGATAAAACGTATATGAGTTAATTATGGAAATGTGGGTTTGATGTGATGATGTGGCCGTTTGGCAAATGAATACATTGCTTGAATTGAATGTCAATGTATGTTAATTGAATGAGTTGAGTGCATAATTATGTTATGAATAATGTATGCATTTGCAAGAATGTTGTGTGTCATTTTGCATGTGAAGCATAATGTATGAATTCTTGTGTTGTGGGATTCCTTGTGAATCCGTTGTAGCATCGTGTGCTCATGTGGAGTGTGAGCGATGACTACAACACGATCGTGTACCCATGTGGGGTGTGAGCGATCGGATTGTGTGCCCGTGTGGGGTGTGAGCAATCCAGAAACATCGTGTGCCCGTGTGGGGTGTGAGCGATGGGTGATTTATTCATATTGATTATGTGCCCGTGTGGGGTGTGAGCAATCGGATTGTGTGCTTGTGTGGGGTGTGAGCAATCCTTAAACATTGTGTGCCCATGTGGGGTGTGATGAATGGGTGAATATCGTATGCCCGACGGGGAGTTACTTTAGGTAACGAACGATGGTTACATTAGTTCTTGAGTGAACTTGTTGATGATTGAGTCGGTACCGCATTTGCATCTGCATAGAGTCGTGTGTCGATCTCTATGATTTGCATTTATCATCTATAATTGAGATTGATGAATAAACATGAATAATATATGTTTGTTAGAGTGATTGAGATTGATGAATAAACATTAATAATGTATGTTTATTAGAGTGATTGAGATTGATGAATAAACATGAATAATGTATGTTTATTAGAGTGATTGAGATTGATGAATAAACATGAATATATATATATATATATGTGTGTGTGTGTGTGTGTGGATGTGTGAATACATATATATGTGTATATGTACACTGTGGTGTATAGGTGTGAATTGTGCATGATGAAGGTGCTAGTATGAATATGCTTGATTTGTGTATGTATACATTGTGATGTATATAGGTGATGAGCAGTGATTTATGGTGAGAACTTGTATGTGCATTTTATATGTTGAGATATATAATTATATGCAATGTTATTATGATAATGTTTCTCACCCTTCTGCTGTTTTATGATGCTCTATGAGGCATTGTAGAGTATGTTGTTGGATGGTTTTTTTTGTGATGCTCGTCTTCATCTTTTTGGTCGGTCGACTCTGATATGTAGCACCAGGTAGCTAGGGTCGGCTTGATGCCTTTTGTGAATACATTTTGTATATGTATTTTGGTGATAAATGTGTTATGTAAACATGAAATATTTTGGTGATTCAAACTTGTGGATATATTTATGATAAGTATATAAGTTTGAAACTGTTATGTTTGTTTCCGCTGTTTATTGAATTTAATGGATACGGGTGAAAAGATGAAATCCTTAGCGTTTGCAAGTTACCCCGTTTGTTGCATATCTATTATGAGCAGGTGTTGTATGTTTTAATTTCAAGTATAATATGGCATGTACCTTTTATACCATGTTTCAAATATACTCTGATGGAAGTTGATTATGTGCCTAAATGATTTAATTGTTTATTTGGGGGTATATAAAGGGGGTGTTACATTAAGTGGTATCAGAGCCAGTGTTCGAGTTTGTTGTGTATGTCTTGTTGTTGTGATGATTAAACCTTTGTTTAATCTTGTTGTTGTCTTTGGGAATGATCAGAATATGGCTGGTAGAAATGACAATGCGATGGTTGCTGCTTTGGAAGCAATGGCTAGGGCGGTGCAGGGAGCGCCAAATGTGAGTGCTTATGATGAGTTTAGGAAGAATCAACTGACGGTCTTCAAAGGAAGATTTGATCCTGATGGTGCTCAGAATTGGTTGAAAGAGATTGAAAGAATCTTCAGAGTTATGGACTGTGCTGAAGAGAGTAAGGTGAGGCTTGGTTCTCACATGCTGAAGGAAGAAGCCGATGATTGGTGGATCGGTAGAAGTCAAGCTCTTGAGGAGGATGATGAAGAGATAACTTGGGATGTTTTCCGTGCCGAATTCTTAGGGAAGTATTACCCTGAGAGTGTTAAGGGAAAGAAGGAGATGGAATTCCTTGAGTTGAAGCAAGGTAGTATGTCAGTGGTTGACTATACTGTTAAGTTTGTGGAGTTGGTTCAGTTTCATCCTTATTATGTTGCTGCTACTGCTGAGTTTTCAAAGTGTATTAAGTATGAGAATGGTTTGCGTCCTGAGATTAAGCAAGTTGTGGGATATCATAGAATTAGAAGGTTTTTGGATTTGACGGAATGTTGTATAATTTTTGAGGAAGATAGCTAAGCTCGTTCTACACACTACAAGAGTGTGAATGAGAGGAAAGGAAAGCATCGGGCTAGAGGTGGACCTTATGTGACACCCGCTGATAAGGGTAAGCATAGGGGAAACTTTGATAAGAGATCTGATGGAGGGAGTTCTGGTCCCGTTAAGTGTTACAAGTGTAGCGATTTGGGCCATAAGTCTTTTGAGTGTGGGAAGAATATCTTGAAATGTTCAAACTGTGGAGGTCTTGGACATGCTACTACCGAGTGTAGAAGGAAGGTTGTGAAGTGCTTCAATTATGGAGAAGTTGGTCACATTAGTACTAAGTGTACTATGCCGAAGCAAGCTCAGGCGGGCAAAAAGGTGTTTGCATTAGCAGGGAAGGATACTACTAGTGCATACCGTTTGATTAAAGGTACATGTTTTATTAATAATACGCCTTTAGTTACTATTATTGATACGGGAGCGACTCATTCGTTCATTTCTCTTGAGTGCGCTAAGCGTCTGAATTTGTTTATGTCTTCTTGGGGTGGTGAGATGGTTATTGAGACTCCTGCTTCAGGGTCGGTAACTACTTCTTTGGTGTGTGTAAGTTGTTCTTTGACCATGTATGGTAAAGATTTTGTTATGGATTTAGTTTGTTTGCCGTTGGAGGGTTTGGACGTGATCTTAGGTATGAACTGGTTGCATTTTAATCGGGTTCATATAGATTGTTATCATAAGTTAGTAAGTGTAGCGGTAAAATCGTGAGTGTAAGCTATTGATTAACTTAACTCGATTAACACAGAGTCGCCACCGCGCTTTTCTTTATTTCCGAATGGAAAAAGGTAAAAGAACGAATAAAAACCTAGGATTCTAAAAGCAAAGGCTAAAAGAAATAAACAGAGATTGGGTAAGGGGATTGGTTATGAACCGGGAAGGTTTTAGGCACCCGACTCATCCGTGGTACTCCACGGGAGCCCTTTGAAATACTTATTGCTTTTGGTCTGAAATTGGTTTGTTTAAAATGATGGAAGAGATGAGAAGAAGAATATTTTTTAAGGATTTTGTGTTTGATAAGGTTTTAAAGCCTTATGCCTACGTACCCACAAAGTGCAATGCGAGATCAAAACCTCGTAGTTCGTGGTACAAAGTTTTAAAAGAACAAATGAGTTGAATTGATTTTAGAATGTAGAGATAAGTCGTCATCCCTTAGCGAATAATTCCGCTAGAAAAGATGAATCATATCTAAACATGTGAAAAAGAAAAGGTGCACAAGGCACAAAAACAATTGAGTGAGTTTTGAGTTTTTTTTTTAAAGTATATGAGAAAATGGTTTTGATATATTTACATGAATTAACATTGATTAAGAAACAAAGTGAAAAGATTAAAAATCGCTTGACCTAAGTCAAGGTTTATTTATGAAAGTGTTTGAAGTTTAGAAAACAAGAATATTTTTGAAATAGGGAGAAGTTTTGAAAATTAAAGAATGGGGAGGAGATGAAGAGACTAATCCTAATGCTTGAATTAAAAGCTAAGGAAAGAGTTTACCAAAACAATATGCACAAATCTTCAAAGATCGGAATTTCCTCTTCAAAGGTTAATGAAGTAACTTGAGGCCGAGGTTTCTAATCCATTCCAACTTGAGCAAGGGGAAAGATCTTAAAGTCTAAGTCCATTCTCCAAAAGCAAAGGGATAGTAACCATAGTCCACAATTAGAAGTCACAAGTCTTTTAAGTGTTCAATTCTTTATTAAGTGTTTTGATATCCAAATGGGCAAAATAAAAACAAGCACAATATGAATATAAACAAGCACAATATGAATATAAACAAATGATATATGATATTATATAGTAAAGCATAATAAAGAGATAAGGGAGCAAGAGATTAAAGTAAAAGGATAAGGTGCGAGAAATTAAATTTAAACAATTATATTCACATTATTATAATATTTACAATATAAAGTGGTATGATGAACTTAATCAAACACAACCACAACAAGGAAAATAAAAATTGAGGCAACCGGATCCAATTGGATCTTTAATCGAATCGGGACTAATATAGGTCTATGTTAAGCAATCGCCGAGTAATTTACGGAGTAATTACCCTACAAATGAGGCCGGCCACCACTAATTAAAGTGGAAAATATCCGTGTTAATACATGTTAGAGAAACGATATAATGGATCGTTCTCCGAAAACATGCCACACTAAAAGAAGAAGGAAAGTCTAATCTTAATCGAGATTATCGTTGAATTTCTCGATTAGCAACCTATCACGATCTCAAAGTATGGAGAATGATCCAAATGATCATTCATCCATAGATTTGAAATAATGAAGATTAAACTTAATCGGAAATCAACAATCCCGAATCGGAAGATTGTCATCGACCAAAATTAAAAAGAGATGAAGAAAAATAAATCCAAAAGATAGATCAATAAAAGAAATCAAAACATTTTAAAAAAAATCATTTTCTAAACTCTTTCAAAAAAAACTTCCTAAGAAATTCTTTTCTAAATATCTTCTTAAAAATAATTTTCTAAAATTTCTTTCTAAACATTCTTTTTTAATACTTTTTTTTAAAATAAGAGTTCAAAACAATACTTTTCTAAAATAATGTCTATAAGCTTTTTAAATCAAAAAAAGAAATGATAGAATTGTTTTAAACCAACTAAAAGAAAAATTAATAATAAAAAAAAGAAGAGAAATGGAGAATGGGGCAAAGCCGCGGGTTGGATGATGAAAATGGATCAACAACTGATCCAAACCCAACTCAACTTCACATTTTATTAAAAAAAAATGAAAACAAAGAAAACAAATAATTAATCTTCTTCTTCTTCACGCGAATGAGAAAAACAGAAACAGGGGAAAGGAGAGCAAATTCACGGCGGCGACACACAGAGTCAACAACAAAAAGAATCACTCCTCACCTCAAAAATCAAAACCGAACAACTCTCTCCTTTCTTCTTCTTGCTTCGATTTCTTCTTCTCTTTCACCTTTCGCAAATTTTCCTCTCTCTCAATCAATTTAGGTTTTTGAGGTGATTTGGGGATGAAGGTGAAATTGATGGAATTGAGAGTGATTTAGGTTTTGGATTGGGAAAAGATTTAGGCAGAGGTTTAGTATGCTGTTGAAGCTTGGATTTATGAGAGGTGAGGGATGCTTTTTATAGGAGAAGAGTGAAGGAGAAGGTGATGCCGTTTTGAGGCTTTGTGGATTGCGTTTCGAAGATCATGAAGAACGCGTGAGCTTTGCGTTTTGTTCTATTTGTTTTGCGTTTTTGAATTTCTTTTATGCTTGCTGCGTTTTGATTTGAATGCTGCGTTTTGGATGTGTGAAGCAGGTGTTTTGCGTAACGCGTGACGGCATGTGTGAGAAAACGTGCGAAGCTGGGCCTGTGAAGTCATGAGTTTTGGCGGCGCGCTTTGTTTGGCAGCTTGGTATTATTTTGTTATGCGGCGTAACAGGCTTGCGAATACGGAAAGTGTTGGCAGGAGGCTTACGACTTAGAAATTGGGCCTGTTGTTGTTTGTTATTTGCGGGATACTTAAAACAAATTCATGCGTGAGACTTTTTGGCTGTGAATTGATGTTTGTGGCTTTGTGCAGGTTGTATGCAGCTTGGCTTGGAGTACGTGTGCTGGAGGTGATGCGGGAGCTGCTAGCTTGGGCAAGGAAAGCTTGTTGTTGTTGTTGTGCGCGTTTGGCTAGGCTAATATGATAAAGTGAGCTGAAATGGAATGGCTTGTTTGCTGCTGGATTGGCATACGGGACGCGGCTTGTGGTGTGGAAGTGACTTGGAGTCTTGGCTGGGAGTTGATGGCGTATACGGATGCCTTGCGCGTGGGGATTTGGGAAGCTGGTGGGTTGACTTGGCTTGTACTTTGTGAATGTAAAAAATGAGGAAGTGGGCCAGAAAAATATGTTGGGCTTAAAAGTGAAAGAATTAAATCATAACAAAAAAGTTTGTGAAGGATAACAAAAACAAAATGGGAATTAAATGGATATATATTAGATATGGAAAAAAAACAAATGGAAATAGTAATAGAAATTTTTTTATGGATAATAATAAAATGAACATAAATTGTGGTATTTTTAGAAATTTGATGGATATCGACTAAAAAATGAAAATGGTATAGAATATCAAAATAGGGATTTAATGGGTAATGATCGTAAATGGATAATGGGTAATCGAGAAAAAAAATGGGAAACAAAGATTATTAAATAAAAAATGGGTATTAGAAAATTGGAAAAAAAAAATAAGGAATGGTTTAATCGAGGAAAAAAAATGAATAATGGATGAGACTGAGTCTTAAGCCCACAACAAAATTCTTGATTTTTTTTCACAAGCCTCTGAACACAGCCAACACAGACCCACTGAACAACCCAAATAAATTGCAACTTGCCAACTGTCATCTGAGAACTGTCTGATTATTCTCTGATAAACCGAATTCATAAATCCTCGTTGATGAACTGATGAAACGATGAACCGATAACCACTTGGAGATTCAAACCACACTTCACACAGAACACTGTCTGATAACTGATGATCAAACCAAACTTTGCACAGAAAACAAACTGTCACACAACCCAACTTGTACTTTGAAAACGCATTTCCCGATGAATGAATTACTGGCACACACAACTGGCAGTCAACACAATCTTTTAATAGTTTGACCAGATTAGGTCAAACGTCCCTCTGAAATTGCCTTGAAACTGAACAAACGCATCTGAATGAAATTACTGTCTCATCTTCGCAAACCTGCAACACAAAGAAGAAGAAGAACACTGCAACATATTTTTTTTGTATTTTGGTTAGAAGACAGTAAATATAAACAAATATAAAACAGTAAAAATAATGGTGATCCCCTGCGAAGCATAGACCCACATCTGAGGAGAAACTCGAAACCTGTGCGATCTTGTTTGTATGCAAAATGCAGATGAAATGCGAAACAAACTTAGGGCAAAAATCAGGGTATTACAGCTGCCCCTATTTAAGTTTCTTCAATCCGGAGATATGAAGATTGACATCTTCGTCTCTACAAGATGGGAGAGACTTAAATACAGAATACCCAATTTTTGTCCTAAGAGAACAAATGATATGATATGAATATGATATGCAAACCCAAGATCTCTGTGGGAGAATAATGACCACCAGAGAAAAGCAAAACTTGGGGACACAGAAGAAAATCCCGCTGGGGAAACCACAAACAGACAACAAAAGAGTTACCAGGAAAATAAATCACTGGATAACAAATTCCACTTGGGAAAAGATATGATAAATCAAGGAACAGATTCAACCAGGGGAGTAAACACCCTACCAAGAATATTAATCAAACAAAGTATTCGAGTCCAAGAATGGAGAAATACTGAGTTGGAAAAGAATCATCAACTACCTGATTTACTGGGTAGGAAATATAACAGACTCGACTATCGATTTACTGGATAGGAGCAAAATACGGAGGGATATCCTCAACTACCTTTTTACTGGGCAAGAAACTCTCAACTACCTGATTTACTGGGCAGGAGTATAAGGGACTCGACTATCGATTTACTGGATAGGAGTATGGTCAACTACCTGATTTACTAGGTAGGAACTCAATCAAATTACCTTTTTACTGGGTAAGAGAAAAATATTTGATTTTATCACCTTTTTACTGGGTAAGAGGAAAAATAACTTGACTACCGGATTTACTGGGTAGAACAATTCTCGACTACCTGATTTACTGGGTAGGAACTGAATCAAAGAATAACAAAATCTATTACCTTTTTACTGGGTAAGAGGATAAAATCTCGACTACCGAATTTACTGGGTAGGAGCACAAGTAGATGAAAACAAATTCTATTACCTTTTTACTGGGTAAGGAATAATGAACTCGACTATCGATTTACTGGATAGGAGTATGATCAACTACCTGATTTACTGGGTAGGAACTCAATCAAATGGAAACAACTTCTATTACCTTTTTACTGGGTAAGAAGAAGAAATATCGGCTACCGAATTTACTGGGTAGAAACTCAATCAAATTACCTTTTTACTGGGTAAGAGGAAAATATCTTGACTACCGGATTTACTGGGTAGAACAAATTCTCGACTACTTGATTTACTGGGTAGGAGCTGAATCAAAGAATGACAAACTCTATTACCTTTTTACTGGGTAAGAGGAAGAAATATCGGCTACCGGATTTACTGGGTAGGAGTACAAGTAAAAGAACTTGATCAATTCGGTAATATTACCCACTATCGATTTACTGATAAATAAATTCCAGAGCAATAATACTCAAGCTGGAGAAAATATTGCCCACTATCAAACAATGATAGCTTAATTCCAAAGCAAATATATCCACAAAAGGGGACCAAAGTTCAATCCAATAACAAATTGGAAAGAAACGGTCAAACAATACTCATCCCGAGGAGGAAATATCTCAACTGGGGACAATTCCATCCAGATAATAAACTGGGGAGGAAACTGAATCAACACCATCCACGAGAAACAAACTCAGTGGGGAATTAGAAAGGATTAACTCTTTCTGCTTAATGGTCGACACTCTAAACTTGAGAGGAACACGACACACACACTCTGTGGGGAAAATCCACACCAAAGAGCAGATAACAATGATAAACACAAGAATGCAAGCAAACAATGCTATGCTTATGCGTATGAATATGTTTATGAATATGCTGACAAAACAGACATAAAGATAAGAAACAGGTGACATGAACACCACAACAACCGGATACTCGGCTAATCCCAAGGCAACAATGCAGGGAACAACTGGAGATTCAACTTGAAATCTGCAGGGGAAAATCATAAGCCATCAAAGGAATAAAATCCTACTACAAGGCTCAAATCATGATAAAACAGCATCTGCTAGGAATATCATCCTGCTGAGGAAAAGGTAATAATCCGCTGAGGATGAAAATATTCTTGGTAAAAAATCAAACTTCACGATGAATAACTGTCATACAACTCCTGCTCCCCCTGGGGATAGAGTGCAAGACCTATTAAAAATCACATAGGAACCTGCTGGAAATTAACACATGCATACCTACTGGGGATCCATATGGGGATATCAGAAGTTAACATCATAACCAGAACGCAGTTACGAGGGATTTTAAATCAGTACCCAACATCGGATAAAAGAAAACCTCTAAACTGACTGCTATATCAATACTTCTATATTCAAGGATGCAAATAATCCAGGCTGAGTAACATGAGCTCAGCTGGGGATTCCCAATACTTCTCAATTCAAAGATAACTTGTTGAGGAAGAGATCAACAACTCAACTAGGGATTCTCAACATCCTTTCCAACAGCTCTTCTGGGGAATACATACAATCTCTATTCAACAACATGGTTGGGGAACAAAATATCACTAACATCAATCTGTCAAGACTATCCAGGAACTTCGTATGGACACAACCGAATCAAACCCTGCTTTGGGAGAGACGAGTTACACACATCCAGACTTTACCATTCTTGGAATCACTATTGATATCTTTTCTTTGTTCATATATCAAAAGAAAAATGTTTTTAAAATCTTCAAAGATTAAATTTATTAAATTTGTTTCAAAAATCATCATCAACAATAAATTGAAATTTTGTAAACAGAAACAATATAAAGAATTGCAAATAATTGGATAAAAGCTCAAATTCATTGATAGAATGGTAGTCAGCAAATGGCATGACTCCATGGATCATTACAAGTTTGAAAAATGGTAAATACATGGAAAAGGGCTACATTGAGATACAATGATAACTATTCTCCCTATCAACTTTGAACTCCACTGTGTCCGAAACTTCAGTCAAGGATGAGTGAATACGAATCTTTGATGAATAATTCTTCTGAGGGATAGAATCTGAAATCCTCGATTGCTACAAGCGATTCAGTCTGTCGACGCAGTTACTTGCCATGATCCCTAACTTTTGCCTAGATTGCCCTTTCGGGTTTTCAATCTACCGGGATAATTATTTCTGTTTTTGTCTCTAATTTTTGCCTGGACCGCCCTTTCGGGTTTTCAATCCACCGAGACGCTCATTTTTGCCTAAGCCGCCCTTTCGGGTTTTCAACTTAGCGAGCTGTTCTTTTATTTTTATTTTTTTAGGCGAAGTATTGCTTGACTGCATCCGCATTCACAGGACGAGTGATCTCCTCACCATCCATAGTTGCAAGAATTAATGAACCGCCAGAGAAGGCTTTCTTAACAACATATGGTCCATCATAGTTCGGAGTCCACTTGCCCCGAGAATCTTTAAGGAAAGACTGAATCTTTTTGAGTACGAGGTCGCCTTCTCTGAATACACGAGGTTTGACCTTCTTATCGAAAGCTTTCTTCATTCTTTGCTGGTACAACCGACCATGACACAAAGCTTTAATTCTCTTTTCTTCAATCAAATTCAACTGATCAAATCTACTTTGACACCATTCAGCCTCAGTCAACTTGGCTTCCATCAGAACTCTCATTGATGGGATCTCAACTTCGACAGGGAGCACTGCTTCCATACCATAAACAAGTGAGAAAGGGGTTGCCCCTGTTGAAGTGCGGACAGATGTACGATACCCATGCAAAGTAAAAGGGAGCATCTCATGCCAGTCCTTGTACGTCACAACCATCTTCTGAATGATCTTCTTAATATTCTTGTTCGCAGCTTCAACAGCCCCATTCATCTTCGGTCTATAAGGAGAGGAATTATGGTGTTGAATCTTGAAATATTCACAAAGCTCTTTCATAATCTTATTATTCAAGTTCGAACCATTATCAGTAATGATTCTATTCGGAACACCATATCTGCAGATAAGATTATTCTTGATAAACCGAACCACAACTTGCTTGGTCACATTAACATACGATGCCGCTTCAACCCACTTGGTGAAGTAGTCAATTGCCACGAGAATAAAACGATGTCCATTCGAAGCCTTAGGTTCAATCATACCAATCATATCAATTCCCCACATAGAGAAAGGCCATGGGGAAGAAATCACATTGAGATAAGCTGGTGGCACATGAATCTTATCAGCATACACCTGACATTTATGGCACTTTTTCACATATTTGTAACAATCAGATTCCATTGTCATCCAATAGTAACCTGCTCTCAACATCTTTTTAGCCATTGCATGCCCATTGGCATGAGTGCCAAAAGATCCTTCATGAATTTCTTTCATCAACATGTCTGCCTCGTGTCTATCCACGCATCTGAGCAAGACCATGTCAAAATTTCTTTTATAAAGCACATTTCCATTCAGGAAGAAATTGCCTGCCAATCTCCTCAAAGTCCTCTTATCCTTATCAGATGCCCCAAGCGGGTATTCTTGACTCTGGAGAAAACATTTAATATCATGATACCAAGGCTTGTCATCATGGACCTCTTCAACTGCAAACACATGAGCTGGTCTTTCAAGTCGCATCACACTGATCATGGGAACATCATTCCACTGGTGCACTTTTATCATGGAAGTTATAGTTGCTAGAGCATCCGCCATCTGATTCTCATCACGAGGAATATAATGAAACTCAACTCTGGTGAAGAAAGTTGATATCTTCCTGGCATAATCTCTATAGGGGATCAAGTGAGGTTGATGAGTTACCCACGTGCCCTGAATCTGATTAATCACCAAGGCAGAATCTCCATACACATCAAGATATTTAATTCTCAAATCAATAGCTTCTTCGAGTCCCATAATGCAGGCTTCATACTCAGCTTCATTGTTGGTACAAGGAAAAGTCAATCTTGCGGCAAAAGGAATATGTGAACCATGGGGAGTAATGATCATTGCCCCAATTCCTCTTCCACGTGCATTCACAGCACCATCAAAAACTAAACCCCATCGAGATCCAGGCTCCTGCCCTTCTTCAATCAAAGGTTCATCATTATCTTTCGCTTTCAAAAACATCACATCTTCATCGGGAAAATCAAACTTGACAGGTTGGTAATCATCAATCGGTTGATGTGCCAAATAGTCAGCCAAGATACTACTTTTTATAGCTTTTTGAGTTCGGTACTCGATATCATATTCTGATAATAACATTTGCCAACGAGCAATCCTCCCAGTTAAAGCAGGCTCTTCAAAGATATACTTGATTGGATCCATTTTAGAGATCAACCAAGTCGTATGATTCAGCATATACTGGCGAAGACGCCTTGCAGCCCAAGCTAAGGCGCAACAAGTTTTTTCGAGCATGGAATACCGAGACTCACAATCAGTGAATTTTTTACTCAAGTAGTAAATTGCATGTTCTTTTCTTCCAGATTCATCTTGCTGACCAAGCACACAACCCATGGAATTTTCCAACACAGTCAAGTACATGATCATCGGTCTACCTTCCACCGGAGGAGACAAGATAGGAGGTTCAAGCAGATATTCTTTAATACTTTCAAACGCCTTTTGACAATCATCTGTCCAGACACAACCTTTATCTTTTCGAAGCAGCTTAAAAATCGGAGCACATGTGGCAGTCATGTGAGAGATAAACCTTGAGATATAATTCAAGCGGCCCAAGAATCCTCTGACTTGCTTTTCGGTTCTTGGAGCAGGCATTTCCTGAATAGCTTTCACTTTATCAGGATCAACTTCAATACCTCTTTTGCTAACAATGAAACCTAGCAATTTTCCAGAACGTACACCAAACGTGCACTTGTTCGGATTCAAACGAAGCTTATACTTTCTCAACCTCTGAAACAACTTCAACAAATGTCCAACATGATCCTCTTCAGTCTTCGACTTGGCGATCATATCATCAACATATACTTCGATTTCTTTATGCATCATATCATGGAAAAGTGTAGTCATAGCTCTTTGATACGTCGCACCAGCATTCTTCAATCCAAAGGGCATCACTCTGTAGCAGAATGTTTCCCATGGTGTAATAAATGTAGTCTTTTCCATGTCCTCAGGTGCCATCTTTATTTGATTATAACCGGAAAATCCGTCCATAAAAGAGAACACATCAAACTTAGCCGTATTATCTACCAACATATCAATATGTGGCAATGGAAAATCATCTTTCGGACTAGCTTTGTTCAAATCTCTGTAATCTACGCACATTCGGACTTTTCCGTCTTTCTTCGGAACAAGAACAATATTAGCCACCCATTCAGGATAAGTTGATGTCACAAGAAAACCTGCATCAATCTGCTTTTGAACCTCCTCTTTGATTTTTACTGTCATGTCTGGATGAGTTCTTCTGAGCTTCTGCTTCACAGGTGGACATTCAGGCTTCAGCGGCAATCTATGCTCCATAATATTCGTATCAAGACCTGGCATGTCTTGATAAGACCAAGCAAATACGTCAACATATTCTCTTAGAAGCTCTATAATCCTCTTCTTAACATCAAGATCAAGCAATGCTTCAACTTTGACTTCTTTCTTTTCATCATCAGAACCCAAGTTGACCATCTCTATAGACTCTCCATGAGGCTGAATAATCTTCTCCTCGTGCTCAAGCAACCGAGAAATTTCATCTGGAATCTCTTCATCATCCTCTTCCTCAGCTTCAAACACAGGGAAATCAAAGTTGGGAGAGGGCATAGGATCATTGTTTTCAATGGGTTTATCAATCAATCTGCACAATGATTTTATTTTTATTTTAGAGCATGAACAAAAATGCAAACAATATGCAGATACACAATTATTATATTTTGGGTTTTTTATGTTACCATTTTTCAGAATAAAGCAAAAATGAAAAAACACATATGGAAGTAACAAAATAAAATTTTATTAATGATGATAAAATTTGAAACAAAGTCCGACAAACATCACTTTCACCTTGGGCAGAGTGAAAGGATTTTTTGAAAGAAAATAAAAACAATTACTTTGAAGAATGAACGATAAAAGGAACATCAACAGCGATCCAGTTCTGGCAAATCTTTCCATGCGTAACAAAGTCAAGCATTTCTTCGTCATCATCATCAATGATGGCAGCAGCAGAATGATCGTTGATAAATCCAGCACTTCGGAAGCCTTCTTGAATAGTCTTTGGTTCTTTGATAACTGCACCAGGTGCAAAGCCGATACCAAAACCTTCCTTGTTGTCGACAGCATCAATAATTCTTCCCCAACCATCAGACTGACCAGCTTCAATCACTCGCAGAGCATCTTTGAAAGAAGACATGGGCATGGCATTCTTCTTAACAACATTATCCACAACAGAAAGAGCTTGAAACGAAGTTCCCACCTCTTCCTCGGCATCAATATAGGAGAAAGAAGACAGATTGCTCACAAGCATCGCTCTTTCACCTTCAATGGTCACCAATTTACCTTCTCTCACAAACTTCAGTTTCTGATGAAGAATGGATGTTACAGCTCCTGCCTCGTGGATCCATGGTCTTCCGAGGAGACAACTATATGCGGGACGTATATCCATTACTTGAAAAGTAATATTGAATATAAACGGTCCAATAAGAATAGGAAGATCCACCTCTCTAATCACTGTCTTTTTCGACCCATCGAAAGCTTTTACAATTATCCCACTGTGCCTCATGGGAGCACCTTGAAATGCAAGCTTTGACAATGTCGACTTTGGCATAACATTCAGAGACGAGCCGGTATCAACTAACACCTTGGACAAAGCATCTTCCTGACAATTCACCGAAATGTGCAACGCCAAGTTATGATTTCTTCCTTCTTCAGGCAAATCCTCATCACAGAAGCTCAAATTGTTGCAAGATGTGATATTTGCTACAATACTATCAAATTGATCAACAGTCACATCATGGTCAACATAAGCTTGATCCAGAATCTTCTGCAACGACTGCCTATGAGCCTCAGAACTCATCAAAAGAGACAAAAATGATATCTTCGAGGGAGTCTGCAATAGCTGCTCAGAAATGTTATACTCACTCTTCTTTATCAACTTTAGCACCTCATCATCATCATTACCAGATTGACCCGATTGGACAACAGCATCCATAATCTGCTTACTCGCACTTGTATCTTCAACTCTCCTTGGAGGGTCTGAAGCATACAATCTACCACTTCGGGTAACTTTCGTCACGTCAGCAATGCTAACCACAGACTTTGGAGTAGGAAGAGGAACTTCCCTACCATTCTCTATCATCGTAGCATTATACCGGTACGGAACAACTTTATCAGACTCATAAGGCATTGGACCAGGTACATTAATCACCAATGGAGTAACAGCAGTCTTACGACTATCGAAAGAAATAGCCACCCTCTCAGGAGCAACCCTCTCAGGAAGATTGAACTGAGGCATGATGACATTCACTTCATTTTCATATTCATCTCTCTTTGTTGTTACTTCAATCAATTTATCGTCCATCATCTTCTGAATATCCCTTTTAACAATCACGCAACCACGAGGATTCACCGAGCAAATACAACATCCAGCATAGTCGTGATCAATATCGTGATATTCACTCAAGAAAGCATGCATTTCAACCAAAGATCTTCTGATATGACTAACTTCATAAATCTTGAACAACCCAGGACAACCAGCAACCATATTCACAGACGCATTACCATGCTTCGGCAACGGATTCTTCTGCACATTAGGATTAACATCATTAAAACACAGGACGTTGTTCCTCATCAACTTCTGTACTTCAAACTTTAGTGGATAACAATTCTCAACATCATGCCCCGGGGCACCTCGATGAAAAGCACAACGAGCCTCTGGCTTATACCACCATGGAATAGTCTCTGGAACTGGAGGTGGAGGACGAGTTTGTACAAGATTCTTTGCGATCAAAGACGGAAGCAAGTCCACATACGGCACAGGAATAGGATCAAAACTTGGCTTAGCCCGAGTCTGTTGATTACCACCTTGTTGCACAGAAGGTTGCTGATAACGGGGTTGAAACTTTGGAACAGTTGGCACAGTTGGAGCCATGTTAATCATCGGTGTTACTGAAGCCACATGTTGCGAATGGTGATTCACACGACTGTGAGGTCTTCTATAACTTTCACGGGATACTTCATTAGTCTCATTTTCTTTCTTTTTCCCGAAGTTGAACTTTCTAGAACTTGAACCATTACCATTCTCTTGAGTCAACCGTCCCTCACGGACACCTTCTTCTAAACGCATCCCCATACTCACCATTTCAGTAAAGTCAGAAGGAGCGCTTGCTATCATCCTCTCATAATAAAAAGAAACCAACGTCTTCAAGAAGATCTTCGTCATTTATTTTTCTTCCAGCGGAGGAACTATCTGGGCTGCCAGCTCACGCCATCTCTGCGCATATTCTTTAAAAGTCTCTTTGTCCTTCTGGGACATAGCACGAAGTTGATCTCTATCAGGAGCCATATCAACGTTGTACTTGTACTGCTTCACAAAAGCTTCTCCCAAATCATTGAAGGTCTTGATTTGGCTATTATCCAGACTCATATACCACCTCATGGGTGCACCGGTCAAACTATCCTGGAAATAGTGAATCAACAGCTTATCATTATCAGTCTGAGCTGACATCTTCCTTGCATACATCGTCAAATGGCTCAACGGACAAGTGTTTCCTTTGTACTTTTCAAACTCGGGCAGCTTGAATTTGTAAGGAACTTTAACATTCGGGACCAGACAAAGGTCATAAGCATCTTTTCCAAACAAATCCTTATGCTTCAAAGCTCTCATCTCCCTCTGGATCTCAACAAATCGTCCCTGGAAGTCATCAAGTCTTTCAGCAACTCCAGCGCCTTCACTAGACTCAGCATGGTAAATCATTTCATCATGGTGCAGAATATTGTGCACCCCAGACGGTACAGTAGTCACAAATGGAGGAAGAGTAGTCCATACTGGTTGTGGGAGATTATTAAATGCAGCAGTCTCCTGATGATGAGGAGGACGATATCCAGCAGGAAAAAAGTCAACAGGCATGCCCCAGGGCGTGCTAGCAGGTATACGATGGCGAGGAGAAATAACAGTCTCAACAGGAATGGATGCGGTAACAACCTCTGAGATGACAGTATTCTGAACAGGAGGACTAGGAGGTGGCTGATTCTGAGCAGCCATCAAATTTTCCATCATAGCAGTCACTCTTTCCAAGCTTTCCCTCAAATAAGTAACCTCTTCGCGCAGCTCGCGATTCTCTTGTTGCAAAGTATCCATCACTCTTCTTCGATTAGCTCGAGTATCGAATCGATGAGTCAGCTTGACAGGAGAACTGAATGAAGACCAAGAAACAACAATAAGACCCCTAGAGAACACTCAAAAAGCAAGACAAAATGCGGGTATGATGCATGGTATGCGTATGCAAATGCAAAGATTTCAAAGGGCTATAAGATAACTTGCAATATTTAATAAAGAAACATTTTTGAAATATTTAAAAAAACTCATTCTTATTACGATCTGAAATTTTGCAAAAGTTCCTTATAAGTCCCTTGAAATCTTAAACACAATGCTCATGAATGTTATGATGGCATGTATGCAACAAACACAAACAAGATCACACAAGGCACACAGGCTTAGGTTCCGAGTCACGAGCATGAAGTCAAGGTAACAGAACACCAACCCACACAGGTAAGTACTAAGGTTTTGTCTTCATTGTACCTGCAAGAAACCAAAAGGGTGCTAACAGAGGTGCCCGGAGTTAACAGCCATCTTTAGAATATCATCGGTACGTTGGATTACTCCCCAACCGATAACATTCTTAAAATAGACCTCGTCCGAGTGTAGTATCGCGTGACAACCGCCTTAGATTTACATCCAGACAGCTTCCGCACTACGTTCCTAAATTGGCTTAGATGGGTTAAGGGTTCTAAGGTCCTCAGTATGATCAGCTCAAGGTCGGAAAATAATGCCACGTACGATTACTCGTCATGACATTGATAGTCCAAGAGAGCCTAACCGAGTGGAGATTATCAAATTGATATTGCTTTGGACTACTCCATCACATATCGCTTTGAATATCGCCGTCCTATCATAAGTGTCACTCAGATCCGGGTTAGAATCTATCTCACACAGAGGATCACCAAAAACCAAAACGGAACAAACAAATAACAACCAATTCAAACCAAAGCAATAAATAAATCAAAGTAGGCTAAATCCGCTTAGAGATTACTCCCCAGCAGAGTCGCCACTTTTCTGTAGCGGTAAAATCGTGAGTGTAAGCTATTGATTAACTTAACTCGATTAACACAGAGTCGCCACCGCGCTTTTCTTTATTTCCGAATGGAAAAAGGTAAAAGAACGAATAAAAACCTAGGATTCTAAAAGCAAAGGCTAAAAGAAATAAACAGAGATTGGGTAAGGGGATTGGTTATGAACCGGGAAGGTTTTAGGCACCCGACTCATCCGTGGTACTCCACGGGAGCCCTTTGAAATACTTATTGCTTTTGGTCTGAAATTGGTTTGTTTAAAATGATGGAAGAGATGAGAAGAAGAATATTTTTTAAGGATTTTGTGTTTGATAAGGTTTTAAATCCTTATGCCTACGTACCCACAAAGTGCAATGCGAGATCAAAACCTCGTAGTTCGTGGTACAAAGTTTTAAAAGAACAAATGAGTTGAATTGATTTTAGAATGTAGAGATAAGTCGTCATCCCTTAGCGAATAATTCCGCTAGAAAAGATGAATCATATCTAAACATGTGAAAAAGAAAAGGTGCACAAGGCACAAAAACAATTGAGTGAGTTTTGAGTTTTTTTTAAAGTATATGAGAAAATGGTTTTGATATATTTACATGAATTAACATTGATTAAGAAACAAAGTGAAAAGATTAAAAATCGCTTGACCTAAGTCAAGGTTTATTTATGAAAGTGTTTGAAGTTTAGAAAACAAGAATATTTTTGAAATAGGGAGAAGTTTTGAAAATTAAAGAATGGGGAGGAGATGAAGAGACTAATCCTAATGCTTGAATTAAAAGCTAAGGAAAGAGTTTACCAAAACAATATGCACAAATCTTCAAAGATCGGAATTTCCTCTTCAAAGGTTAATGAAGTAACTTGAGGCCGAGGTTTCTAATCCATTCCAACTTGAGCAAGGGGAAAGATCTTAAAGTCTAAGTCCATTCTCCAAAAGCAAAGGGATAGTAACCATAGTCCACAATTAGAAGTCAAAAGTCTTTTAAGTGTTCAATTCTTTATTAAGTGTTTTGATATCCAAATGGGCAAAATAAAAACAAGCACAATATGAATATAAACAAGCACAATATGAATATAAACAAATGATATATGATATTATATAGTAAAGCATAATAAAGAGATAAGGGAGCAAGAGATTAAAGTAAAAGGATAAGGTGCGAGAAGTTAAATTTAAACAATTATATTCACATTATTATAATATTTACAATATAAAGTGGTATGATGAACTTAATCAAACACAACCACAACAAGGAAAATAAAAATTGAGGCAACCGGATCCAAGTGGATCTTTAATCGAATCGGGACTAATATAGGTCTATGTTAAGCAATCACCGAGTAATTTACGGAGTAATTACCCTACAAATGAGGCCGGCCACCACTAATTAAAGTGGAAAATATCCGTGTTAATACATGTTAGAGAAACGATATAATGGATCGTTCTCCGAAAACATGCCACACTAAAAGAAGAAGGAAAGTCTAATCTTAATCGAGATTATCATTGAATTTCTCGATTAGCAACCTATCACGATCTCAAAGTATGGAGAATGATCCAAATGATCATTCATCCATAGATTTGAAATAATGAAGATTAAACTTAATCGGAAATCAACAATCCCGAATCGGAAGATTGTCATCGACCAAAATTAAAAAGAGATGAAGAAAAATAAATCCAAAAGATAGATCAATAAAAGAAATCAAAACATTTTAAAAAAATCATTTTCTAAACTCTTTAAAAAAAAAACTTCCTAAGAAATTCTTTTCTAAATATCTTCTTAAAAATAATTTTCTAAAATTTCTTTCTAAACATTCTTTTTTAATACTTTTTTTTAAAATAAGAGTTCAAAACAATACTTTTATAAAATAATGTCTATAAGCTTTTTAAATCAAAAAAAGAAATGATAGAATTTTTTTAAACCAACTAAAAGAAAAATTAATAATAAAAAAAAAGAAGAGAAATGGAGAATGGGGCAAAGCCGCGGGTTGGATGATGAAAATGGATCAACAACTGATCCAAACCCAACTCAACTTCACATTTTATTAAAAAAAAATGAAAACAAAGAAAACAAATAATTAATCTTCTTCTTCTTCACGCGAATGAGAAAAACAGAAACAGGGGAAAGGAGAGCAAATTCACGGCGGCGACACACAGAGTCAACAACAAAAAGAATCACTCCTCACCTCAAAAATCAAAACCGAACAACTCTCTCCTTTCTTCTTCTTGCTTCGATTTCTTCTTCTCTTTCACCTTTCGCAAATTTTCCTCTCTCTCAATCAATTTAGGTTTTTGAGGTGATTTGGGGATGAAGGTGAAATTGATGGAATTGAGAGTGATTTAGGTTTTGGATTGGGAAAAGATTTAGGCAGAGGTTTAGTATGCTGTTGAAGCTTGGATTTATGAGAGGTGAGGGATGCTTTTTATAGGAGAAGAGTGAAGGAGAAGGTGATGCCGTTTTGAGGCTTTGTGGATTGCGTTTCGAAGATCATGAAGAACGCGTGAGCTTTGCGTTTTGTTCTATTTGTTTTGCGTTTTTGAATTTCTTTTATGCTTGCTGCGTTTTGATTTGAATGCTGCGTTTTAGATGTGTGAAGCAGGTGTTTTGCGTAACGCGTGACGGCATGTGCGAGAAAACGTGCGAAGCTGGGCCTGTGAAGTCATGAGTTTTGGCGGCGCGCTTTGTTTGGCAGCTTGGTATTATTTTGTTATGCGGCGTAACAGGCTTGCGAATACGGAAAGTGTTGGCAGGAGGCTTACGACTTAGAAATTGGGCCTGTTGTTGTTTGTTATTTGCGGGATACTTAAAACAAATTCATGCGTGAGACTTTTTGGCTGTGAATTGATGTTTGTGGCTTTGTGCAGGTTGTATGCAGCTTGGCTTGGAGTACGTGTGCTGGAGGTGATGCGGGAGCTGCTAGCTTGGGCAAGGAAAGCTTGTTGTTGTTGTGCGCGTTTGGCTAGGCTAATATGATAAAGTGAGCTGAAATGGAATGGCTTGTTTGCTGCTGGATTGGCATACGGGACGCGGCTTGTGGTGTGGAAGTGACTTGGAGTCTTGGCTGGGAGTTGATGGCGTATACGGATGCCTTGCGCGTGGGGAGTTGGGAAGCTGGTGGGTTGACTTGGCTTGTACTTTGTGAATGTAAAAAATGAGGAAGTGGGCCAGAAAAATATGTTGGGCTTAAAAGTGAAAGAATTAAATCATAACAAAAAAGTTTGTGAAGGATAACAAAAACAAAATGGGAATTAAATGGATATATATTAGATATGGAAAAAAAACAAATGGAAATAGTAATAGAAATTTTTTTATGAATAATAATAAAATGAACATAAATTGTGGTATTTTTAGAAATTTGATGGATATCGACTAAAAAATGAAAATGGTATAGAATATCAAAATAGGGATTTAATGGGTAATGATCGTAAATGGATAATGGGTAATCGAGAAAAAAAATGGGAAACGAAGATTATTAAATAAAAAATGGGTATTAGAAAATTGGAAAAAAAAAATAAGGAATGGTTTAATCGAGGAAAAAAAAATGAATAATGGATGAGACTGAGTCTTAAGCCCACAACAAAATTCTTGATTTTTTTTCACAAGCCTCTGAACACAGCCAACACAGACCCACTGAACAACCCAAATAAATTGCAACTTGCCAACTGTCATCTGAGAACTGTCTGATTATTCTCTGATAAACCGAATTCATAAATCCTCGTTGATGAACTGATGAAACGATGAACCGATAACCACTTGGAGATTCAAACCACACTTCACACAAAACACTGTCTGATAACTGATGATCAAACCAAACTTTGCACAGAAAACAAACTGTCACACAATCCAACTTGTACTTTGAAAACGCATTTCCTGATGAATGAATTACTGGCACACACAACTGGAAGTCAACACAATCTTTTAATAGTTTGAACAGATTAGGTCAAACGTCCCTCTGAAATTGCCTTGAAACTGAACAAACGCATCTGAATGAAATTACTGTCTCATCTTCGCAAACCTGCAACACAAAGAAGAAGAAGAACACTGCAACATATTTTTTTTTGTATTTTGGTTAGAAGACAGTAAATATAAACAAATATAAAACAGTAAAAATAATGGTGGTCCCCTGCGAAGCATAGACCCACATCTGAGGAGAAACTCGAAACCTGTGCGATCTTGTTTGTATGCAAAATGCAGATGAAATGCGAAACAAACTTAGGGCAAAAATCAGGGTATTACAGTAAGGTTTCCTTCTTTGGATGATGATGAAGATGAGAGTTTCCTATCCACGAAAGAGTTGAAGAAACTTTTAGTGGACGAAGCTCAATTGTTTGGTTTGTTTGCATCATTGTCAGTGGAGAGCGAAGTGGAGCTCAGTAGGTTCCTAGTGATGTGTAATTTTCCAGAAGTGTTTCCGGACGATATTAAGGATGTACCGCCAGAAAGAGAAGTTGAGTTTTCTATTGATCTAGTTCCGAGTACTAGACCGATTTCAATGGCACCGTATCGTATGTCAGCTTCAGAGTTGGTAGAGTTGAAGAAGCAACTGAATGACTTGTTAGATAAGAGGTTTGTTAGGCCGAGTGTTTCTCCTTGGGGTGCGCCGGTATTGTTGGTAAAGAAGAAGGATGGAAGTATGCGGTTGTGTATTGATTATCGATAATTGAACAAGGTGACAATTAAGAACAAGTATCCACTTCCGAGGATCGATGATTTGATGGACCAATTGGTTGGTGCGCATGTTTTTAGTAAGATTGATTTAAGATTAGAGTATCACCAGATTCGTGTGAAAGAGGAGGATATTCAAAAGACGGCTTTTAGGACACGGTATGGTCATTACGAGTATTCCGTGATGCCATTCGGAGTTTCTAATGCGCCAGGTGTGTTTATGGAGTACATGAATCGTATTTTTCATGAGCAGTTGGATCGTTTTGTGGTTGTGTTCATCGACGACATTTTGATTTATTCTGTCTCAAGAGGAGCATGAAGATCATTTAAGAATTGTGTTACAGATTTTGAAAGAGAAGCAGTTGTATGCTAAGTTGTCAAAGTGCGAGTTTTGGTTGTCGAAAGTAAGTTTTCTTGGGCATGTTATTTCCGATGGTGGTATTAGTGTTGATCCATCCAAGATTGATGCGGAAATGCAATGGGAAGTTCCTAGATCAGTTACGGAGATTCAAAGATTTTTAGGCTTGGCGGGTTATTATCGGAGGATTATTGAAGGATTTTCCAAGTTGGCACTTCTGTTAACGCAGTTGACTTGTAAGGGAAAGGCTTTCATTTGGAATATTCATTATGAAGAAAGTTTGATGGAACTTAAGAGAAGGTTAACAAAGGCTCCGATCTTGATTTTTCCGAATCCGACGAAACCATTTGTGGTGTTTTGTGATGCTTCATTGTTTGGGTTAGATGGGGTTTTGATGCAAGATGGAAAAGTTGTAGCTTATGCTTCAATACAATTGAGGGTGCATGAAAAGAATTATCCTACGCATGATTTGGAATTAGCGGCTGTGGTGTTCGTTTTGAAAATTTGGAGGCATTATCTTTATGGTGCGAGATTTGAAGTTTTTAGTGACCACAAGAGTTTGAAGTATTTATTTGATCAAAAGGAATTGAACATGAGACAAAGGAGATGGTTAGAGCTTTTGAAGGATTATGATTTTGGTTTTAATTACCATCCGGGTAAGGCGAATGTGGTGGCCGATGCCTTAAGTCGTAAGTTGTTACATACGTCTGCATTGATGATAAGAGAATGGGAACTTTTGGAGGATTTTAGAGACTTGAGTTTGGTTTGCGAGATGATGCCGAGAAGTGTGAGACTTGGTATGCTACATTTTACGAATGATTTTCTCGCAACCGTTTGTGAAAAGCAAAAGTTGGATTTGAAATTTGTCGATTTGATGATGAATGAGAATGAGGATTTTAAGGTTGATAATTTTGGAGTTTTGAGATTCCGTGGTCGTATTTGTATTCCCGATGACGTGGAGTTGAAAAAGATGATATTGGAAGAGGGACACCGAAGTAATTAAAGTATTCATCTGTGAGTGAATAAGATGTATCAAGATTTGAAGATCTTTTGGTGGTCTGGATTGAAGAGAGATGTAGCTCATTTTGTGTATGCGTGTTTGACTTTTCAGAAGTCTAAGGTGGAACATCAGAAGCCTAGTGGTTTGATGCAACCGTTGGATATTCCGGAATGAAAATGGGATAGTATATCGATGGATTTTGCTACGGGTTTTCCAAATACACAAAGAGGTCATAATGCTATTCGGGTGATTGTGGATAGACTTACAAAATCTGCTCACTTTATTCCGATTGTGATAAGTTATCCATTGGAGAAGCCAACCGAGATTTATGTTTCTGTGACTGTGAAGTTACATGGAGTTTCTAAGAGTATTGTATCGGATAGAGATCCTAGATTTACATCGAGGTTTTGGGAAAGATTGAAAAAGGCTTTGGGTTCTAAGCTAAGTTTACCATCCGTAAACGGACGGTCAAACCGAGAGGACAATTCAATCATTGGAGGATTTGTTGCGTGCTTGTGTGCTAGAGCAAGGTGGTGTTTGGGATAGTTATTTAGCGTTGATTGAGTTCACCTACAATAACATTTTTCATTCGAGTATTGGTATGGCACCATTTGAGGCTTTATATGGTCGGAGATGTCGAACAGCTTTGTGTTGGCATGAAACTGGAGAGAGAACGGTAGTTAGACCGAAGATGGTACAACAAACGACGAAAAAAGTAAAGTTTATTCGGGAGAAGATGAGAGCTTCTCAAAGTAGACAAAAGAGTTATCATGACAAGAGAAGGAAAGATCTTGAGTTTCAGGAAGGTGACCATGAGTTTTTGAGAGTTACACCGGTTACTGGTGTGGGTCGTGCTTTGAAGTTGAAGAAGTTGACTTCTCGTTTTATTGGGCCATATTAGATTACTACACGAGTTGGTGTTGTGGCTTATCGTGTGGCATTGCCTCCGAATCTTTCGAATTCGCATGATGTGTTCCATGTTTCGCAACTTCGGAAGTATGTTCCGGATCCGTCACATGTTATTCCTATGGACGAGGTTGAAGTAAGAGATAAACTTACGGTGGAAGCTTTGCCGGTTAGGATTTTGAACCATGAAATCAAGAAGCTAAGAGGCAGGGATATTGCACTTGTGAAAGTGGCGTGGGGAGGCAATGTGAAAGGCAATATAACTTGAGAGTTAGAGAGTGGGATGCGAGAGTCGTATCCAGAGTTGTTTGAATCAGGTAATATTTTCGAGGACGAAATTTCTAAAGTGGGGGAGAGTTGTAATGCCCCGATTCGATAATTCCCAATTTTGTTGAGTCTTTTATTTTATTTGTGTGATAATTTTCTCATTTGTGAAATTAATATAATAATGTGACATGTTGATGTGTTCATGAGATACGTTGATATGATATGTGATTTTATCGTTTTGTGAATTTTCGGGTAAAATTAGATTAGAGGGTATTTTAGACCTTTACTAAATTAGTGATAAGTTAGAAATTGATGGAATTATATTTTTGTGAGAAAATGATATTTGGTGGAAAGAATAGTTGGTAAGAGAAATAGAGAGAAAAGAGTATAAGTGTGAGAAAGAGAAAGAAAAGAGAATAGGAAAGGAAATAGAAGAGAAAGAAAGGAAGAGAAGAGAAAAATAGGAGAAAAAGAGGAAAAGCTTGGATTCATCAAGATTGCTCTTAGGAATCGAAATAATTGGGTAAGGGTGATAAACATTGTTATCTTAATCTTGTATATGATTATGTATGTGTGTGAATGATTGGGTTTTGGTTTTGATGAAGTTTAGAGAAGATGAATAGTTAGGGTTTTAGTGGAAATGTGAGAAATTGGTGGATTAATAGGTTAGAAATCGTTATAATCGAAGTATGATGTTAGATACATGTTTTAGATCATGTTTAATGAAGTTTTGATTGAGTTTTGAGTGGAATGAGTTGACTGTACGCAAATGGAAATTCTGGAATTCGCAATGGTCACTCAGCGAGCTATCCCTCGCTCAGCGAGAATTCCAGGGATTTCCTCGCTCAGCGAGCAATGGGGCGCTCAGCGAACCTGTAGGTTTTTGAGGAATTTGTGTTTTTAATCCGTAGCTTTAGTTTTGGTCATCCATTTTAGGCGTCCTTTATATCAATTCGAAGCTAGAGACGTGTAGAAACTAGTGATTCTAAGAAATGTAATTTTTAGCCGACTTTTCCGATAAAACGTAAATGAGTTAATTATGGAAATGTGGGTTTGATGTGATAATGTGGCAGTTTGGCAAATGAATACATTGCTTGAACTGAATGTCAATGTATGTTAATTGAATGAGTTGAGTGCATAATTATGTTGTGAATAA
Organism: Lathyrus aphaca; assembly: GCA_963966055.1. NCBI lineage: Eukaryota > Viridiplantae > Streptophyta > Magnoliopsida > Fabales > Fabaceae > Lathyrus > Lathyrus aphaca. The sequence continues at coordinate 518,549,515 of OZ014519.1, read as the reverse complement.
TGTATGCATTTGCAAGAATGTTGTGTGTCATTTTGCATGTGAAGCATAATGTATGCATTCTTGAGTTGTGGGATTCATTGTGAATCCATTGTAGCATCGTGTGCTCATGTGGAGTGTGAGCGATGACTACAACATGATCGTGTGCCCATGTAGGGTGTGAGCGATCGGATTGTGTGCCCGTGTGGGGTGTGAGCAATCCAGAAACATCGTGTGCCCGTGTGGGGTGTGAGCAATAGGTGATTTATTCACATTGATTGTGTGCCCGTGTAGGGTGTGAGCAATCAGATTGTGTGCCCGTGTGGGGTGTGAGCAATCCTTAAACATTATGTTCCCATGTGGGGTATGAGCAATGGATGAACATCGTATGCCTGACGAGGAGTTACTTTAGGTAATGAGCGATGGTTCCATTAGTTCCTGAGTGAACTTGCTGATGATTGAGTCGGTACCGCATTTGCATCTTCATAGAGTCGTGTGTCGGTCTCTATGATTTGCATTTATCATCTATAATTGAGATTGATGAATAAACATGAATAATGTATGTTTATTAGAGTGATTGAGATTGATGAATAAACGTGAATAATGTATGTTTATTAGAGTGATTGAGATTGATGAATAAACATGAATAATGTATGTTTATTAGAGTGATTGAGATTGATGAATAAACATGAATATATATATGTTTACATGGAGATGAAAGTATGTAATGATGAAAACATGCTTGTTTGTATATATATGTGGATGTGTGAATACATATATATATATATATATATATATATATATATATATATATATGTGTGTGTGTGTGTGTGTGTGTGTGTGTGTGTGTGTGTGTATGTACACTATGGTGTATAGGTGTGAATTGTGCATGATGAAGGTGCTAGTATGAATATGCTTAATTTGTGTATGTATACATTGTGATGTATATAGGTGATGAGCAGTGATTTGTGGTGAGAACTTGTATGTATATTTTATATGTTGAGATATATAATTATATGCAATGTTATTATGATAATGTTTCTCACCCGTCCGCTGTTTTATGATGCTCTATAAGGCATTGCAGAGTAGGTTGCTGGATGGTTCTTTTTATGAAGCTCGTCTTCATCTTTTTGGTCGGTCAGCTCTGATATGTAGCACCGGGTAGCTAGGGTCGGCTTGATGCCTTTTGTTAATACATTTTGTATATGTATTTTGGTGATAAATTTGTTATGTAAACATGAAATATTTTGGTGATTCAAACTTGTGGATATATTTATGATAAGTATATAAGTTTGAAACTGTTATGTTTGTTTCCGCTGTTTATTGAATTTAATAGAAACGGGTGTAAGGATGAAATCCTTAGCGTTTGCAAGTTACCTCGTTTGTTGCATATCTATTATGAGCAGGTGTTGTATGTTTTAATTTCAAGTATAATGTAGCATGTCCCTTTTATACCATGTTTCAAATATACTCTGATGGAAGTTGATTATGAACCAAAATGATTTAATTGTTTATTTGGAGGTATAGAAAAGGGGTGTTACAAAAGCAACCATCAAGGTAGTCCATCCAAACTGGGAAATGTTTGTAAGATCATTCCAGAAAGGACCCGTGTCAAGGAACTTTAATGAATCTCTTGCCCAAAGGCCTGCAACCTTTTTGGTTGAGGTGGTGACGCGAGTAAAATTCTATATCAAAGGCAAGGAGAGCAATTCTAAAGGAAAAAAGCTTGCAATGGAAAACAACATACTTCCACAAGTGGAAGCTCACGAAGGAGCAAATACACACCGCCCATGTGAGACACATGTTGTTAAAGTGAAGAGAAAAGTCCACCAAAATGTTTACTCCTCTGAATTCCCATAAGGAGAAGATATGGTGAAAGGTTATACATACACATAATATCCCTTAATTGTCAGCTTCCAAGATAGACGTCAAGGGACATGGTCCTCATAGTTGGTGCAAATTCCATAAGGTCAAGAGACATCAAATAGAATATTATTACCAACTCAAAAAGAAGATAGAGCATCTCATCCAAGAAGATCATATGAAGAAATATATCAAGGAAAGATTTTCTAGAGGAGCGTGTGAATTCAATTCTCAATGGCAAGATTCCTTAGACATTCTAGATTCCAATAAGGGGAAAGGTCTAGCTGAAGGAGGCGAGGACACGTTTGTTCGTCATAACCTTAATACCAGTGTGGGAGGATTTTTTGGAGGAAGAAATATCAATTCCACCCGCAAAGAACATGTTTGTCAAGTCCTGGACATCGATGGATTAATTATTGACTATGAGGTAGGCGAGTCAGAAGCTTCAAAGGCCAAGATTACCTTTTCTTAGAAGGAGTTCATCGACATTCACCTTCACAAAGATGGAGGAAGATATCTTATCAAAGGATGCCCGCTAAGGTGCGGAATTCAGTTAGTTCTGTTTGTTTAATGTTTATTTGGTTTAGGCCAGTTATATTTTTGGACGTGTATGTAAGGATAATGATGTTTAATGGGGCACTCTTTTTCGAAGCTATTATAGTAGTGCGCGGTTTTTAACGCGACATTCACTTTATTTATGCAAGTATGGATTGTCTCCAGCTTACTTGCAAGATATCAAGAAGTAAATGAATATGGTCAAGATTTTCATTTAAGGTTGTTAAACATGATGGATCCCTGTGTGAGAGTCCTTGTCATCTCTTACGGCTATTGAACATGTTGGATCCCTATGTGGGAGTCTTTGGCACCTTTTAATCCTATTAAATATGTTGGATCCATATGTGGGAGTCCTTGTTGCCTCTTAAGGACATTAAACATGTTGAATCCCTATGTGAGAGTCCTTGCATCTATTAATTCATTTAAACATGTTGGATACCTATGTGGGAGTCCTTTCCTCCTCTTAAGGATATTGATCATGTTAGATCCCTATGTGGGGGTCCTTTTTGTCTCTTAAGAATATTAAACATGTTGGATTCCTATATAGGAGTCCTTTGCGCCCCATAAGGCTATTAAACATGTTGGATCCCTATGTGAGAGTCATTGCAACCTCCCCTTATAAGGTTATTGAACATATTGGACTCTTATGTGGGGGTGTTTACCACCTTTTAAGGATATTAACATGTTAAATCTCTATGTAGGAATCCTCACCATAAAAGTTTTGACATATGTTGGATCCCTAAGTGGAACCCTCATCACCCTAAAGTAATATGAGAGGTCTCTAACACTAAATCTTAAACATGGGCGAGGAAACTCCCTGATAATTTATAGAAAAAGAATAAAGAAACAAAATTAAAGTACCAAGAAGCCCTTAATGGTGATGTTAAATATTACATAAAATGCCCATTATGATAACTTCTATGGGAACTATTATAAAAAAAAGTAAAGAAAATAATAATGGTTATGTGCATAATCCTTTATAGTCTGAATTATGAGTAGTTAAACTCCTATAGGTTAGGTTGTGTTTGATGAACCTGTTTCTATATTGTTAGGACATATGTTGATTTGAATTTGCATGAATACTTTGATTGATAATTATATTCAATTGTTTATTATTAGTAATGTTTTTTATGTGAGATAGACTTTTAATCTAATTTTGGGCACATAGGGAATACTGACCATTAGTATATGTGTTGGACCTAGGGCAACTGTTGTACTTATGCTATTTGAATAGGAATAAGAGACCCAAGTAGTGGCATAGTGAATTAACACTTTGTGCATCACTTTATCTTGCTTACAATGGTGGGCTAGGGATAGGAAACTCCGAGTAGTGATTAGTGAGCTATTTGGCAAGGGATTGGTTATAGCGGTTTTGTTAATTCACCATGGGATTATGGTGATAAGATTATTTATGCAAGGCATCAAACATCAATAATTGAGAAACAAGGGATTTTATACATAACTTAACCGCTTTCTTATTCTTGTTTGAATACTTTATTTTATTTTCACATTGCAAATTCTCCCCCCCATTTATTATTTTATACATATTGCACGATTTTTATCTTGCTAAAAGGCAGTCCATGTGAATTCGATATTTTTTATTACTGCGACATTATCGATACATCTGTTAAGAAATCATCAAGTTTTTGGCGTCGTTGTCGGGGACTGTTGATTTTTCAACAAGGCGACACTTGTGCAATGTTTTAGTTTTAGTTTTTATTGTTTTTATTATTTTTCTTGTTTATCATAGTCCTATTGAGGTATTTCTAGCTTATGTATGTGCAACTTAGGATCGACGTTAATACTGTTTGATCTAGAAATTAAGATAATCGCACGTGCTATCAGGAAAACATTTAGAGAAGTAACTCTGGATAAAGGGATCACAGTAGAAGACCCACCACTACTTTCTTTGGAAACTAAAGAAGAAGACACCACGACAACACCAATACCCCTAACCATGGGGGATTATTGTGAAATAACCGACGACAGATAGGTTTATAGAGGCCCTATGCCATAAAAGACCTCAGGTAACACTTTTTTGGCCTTTAGCAGCGCTTTAAAGAGCTTCCTAAAATGGCATTGTTATAGGTAAAGACAGTGCTTTTGTAAATGCAAAAGTGTTGCCTTAGGTCCCCTTTAGGCAACACTTTTTCAATAAAAGCGCTTTCTTTTGTCCCACTTCAGGTAGCGCTGCCTAATGTGTATTTTCTTCCTACTTTAGGTAGTGCTTTTAATGGAGACAACTTTTCTTATATCGAGAGACATCGGACTTAGGGCCCTCATTTAACGATGCATATCCCTTTCGAAACAAAACACAATCATTTGGACAAGAATGTATCTTATCATAGCTCATGCAATAGAGGACAACATTTTTTTGCCTCATAGGTTCGAATGGGAATAACATTATCCTCTGGAAGCATATTTTTCATAAGAGCTAATAACTCTGTAAAACTTTTATCCGACCATCCATTGCCCATCTTTAAGTTGTGCAACTTTAATACCGCAAACAATCTTGTGAATTTAGTGCAACCCTTATACAACAGTTTCTTTGCATCGCTTACCAACCTCTCAAACATTTTGGGACAATCCTGAAAATCTTCTTCAAGTGTTTCTGCAACCTCTTCGACTCGATCACAATCGTATGTATTTGTGCCACTGTCGTTTGAAACATAGGTCATATTATCCCTTGATTCAACATTCTCGTCACTTATCTCACCATGTAATGTCCAAATTGTATAACTTCGATCAATTTCATGCCTCTTTAAATGTGAATCCAACTGAACCATGTCAATCAGACACCCATAACAACAACCTAAGCAAGAACATGTGATTCGACTGCGGTCTTTGGCGTGTTCAACAACAAACTTAACGAATTCTGTTACCCCATTCTCGTACTCTTTCGATAATTGATTGGAAGACATCCATTTTTAGCCATGGTTTTACTAAGTAAGCTAAACAAAAATGCTAATTATTCATGCAACTATAACAAAAGAACAACTAATTACCTGTAGAAAAATAACTTCATCACTTAAGTTCAATTAACTTCAAAGTTCTCAAAATAAATTCACAATGACTATCAAAAATAAATAGTATTCTTTAAAATATATATCTTAACCACTAAGGAAATCTCTACAATTCCGCGTCTCTCTAAAGCTCATTCATATTCTAAAAGCGGAAAAGAATTCTAAAAACAATTCTAAAGCTCATTCACATTCCTAAAGCTCATTCAGATTCTTTATATACTGTAACTTTAATTTCACATTCATATTCAAATTCTCTAAACAAAAAAATAAAAAGACAACAAAAATGAGTAAGGGACAAAGTAAGTACCTGTTTATGAGAATCACGTGTTCACCAATAAGAGCACTTGGAAAAGCAAGAGATGCACACGTAAGAAACATAACAAATTGTGTTCAAAGTATGAATTACAGTAGTTATCTAATGGATGATGCTTGTAGATTCTCTTCTTTATCAAGAAGTCAAAGTGTTGCAACAACGTCATAATTTGAGTTATATACAACAAAACAAGATTCTAAGTATCAAATATAATTTCCTATACTGTAACTTCCTATACTATAGTAACAATCAAAACAATCGAATCTAAAAGAGAAACAATCAGAGCAACAATAACAACTGCAATCAAATCTGATTGTTGGCCAAGAATATCCATGAATACAGGAAATGGTAACATACCTTAAAAGAAGTCTAAAAGATGTTTCTATTGGTCGGAGTTGCAAGTGGAGAAGACGAAACAGACAGGATTAGGTCGAAACAGAGGGAGTCCAGCAGGTCGGAGTCGCGAATAGACGGAGGCCAACTAGTTGAAGTTTAAAAAAGAGGTTGAAACATTATGAGTTTGAAAGAGGGAGAACCGTTTGAAGTGAGAGTAGTTGCGATAAAGAGTGACTGAAATTATTAGGGTTTAAGACAATCCTTCAATATAACACTAGTTTATGTTTTATTATTTTTAATTAAAAGAATTTTAGCCGCACTTTCTTTTCCTAGGCCTTTAGCAACACTTTCCGAAAACGCTGGCTAAAGTGCGGTCTACGAATGGCCTTTAGCAGCGCTTTTCAAAAGTGTTGTCTAATGTTAGCCTTTAGCAGCGCTTTCTAAAAAGTGTTTTCTAAAATGTAAGCTACATCTGGCATATAGTAGCACTTTTAAAAAGCGCTTTTTTAGCAGTGCTTTTTTTCATTGTTTTTTTTGTTTTTTTAAAACTTATAACAACACTTTTGAGAAAAAGCATTGTCTATGTAGTGCTGCCAAAAACCAATTTTGGCGTAGTGAGGGTTTGTATAGAAAGACTGTTGGAGCGATATAGCGGCAAGCAAAAATTTAAGTTAGTAAGAATTATGGGATTCGTCATCTCTACAAGGATCATTGTGAGGAAAATAATTTTGTTCGACGATCTCTATGTCTCTAAGCTTGGGTTTAAATTGGTTTGAGAGTAAAATGAAAAAAAGAAAAACATATGACAAGTAAATAATGCATTCTTTAGAGAGGAGAAACTCTTCAGGAGTTGTATGTATTTTTACCCATCAATTACTAAAAAATATATCGATCAATTGCGCAACCTAAATCACTCGTCAAAATTCCCACTTATCGCTCACAACAAAGGTTATGTCTAACACAAAGTTGAGAGAACAACCATATTCTCTCGTCGGTGATGTCTCACACAACTCAACAACACAAAGCATTAAGATTTGATACCCACGTGAATATTAGACATGGATCTAATAAATATTCATCTTAAGTCGAGTTTGAACCGTATATGTCTATAGCAATCCAAACCCACTAAAGATTGATAATAAAGCAAAGATGACATTGATTAAGAGTTGTAAAAGCGATTTTGTACAAAGACCCATAAATACACATACAATCAAAGTACATATACATACAATAACCCCAAAAAAAATGCAAAATACATATAGAAGAAGGAAGAAGAACAAACATCTTTTGGTTCGTCAACTCCATTGAAGCGGATTCAACTCTGGATCGTCAAGATGCATCCTCCATGTGTTATTTCTAAGATAAAACCTATAAAGAATGTTTTCTGATCAAATGTGTCTAAATGTTCCCAAGAGATAACTAAAAAATCTAAGAATAAAATTATATATAAAATTCTAAATTTTGGCAGCTCGCACAACGACCTCACCTTATTTGCATGTGGTATGGCAGAAAATTGTACTTAAAATGCCTTATGAAAATATCTAGCTCACACAATGACCACTGAGCCAAAAATCCAATGCCTCTAAATTTAAATTCCTTGCATTCAGCTCGCACATTGACCATGGCAGATATGAGAAAAATCAGTTCTTGCTTCCACCATATCTTGAGAACCGTAACTCCGGTTCACGAACGGCCAGAAGCGCTAGAAAGCCTATTCAATGCTACATAAGACAATGACTATATATCATTTCTTGAATACCTACAAAAATGAGAGAAAAAAATTAAACTCAATGATATTTATACGGTTATGCAAAGTCTATATTATAACATAAACTATACAAAATATACACTAAAGTTGAGGTTTATTGATGAAAACTAAACGAATGAAGAAGATGAGTGCTAATTATTCACACTCAAATACACTAAAATTTAGCCTTCATCAAAGACCCTGCTAACTTTGATATTAAAAAAATTTGTGCTTTCAGGTGTGAGAGACAATTTGTTGGACAAGAATGTAATCAGAGACTCGTGGGATCATCTTGCACGCTTCTACAAAACTGCTTTGATGTTCAAACCAGATGATGTCACGGAAGACCAAGTCAAGCTATGGTTGTTTGGTTTCTCACACATTGGTAGGGAGAAAGATTGGGTTTGTTCCTTCCAAATGGAACCATTCGAACATGGAAGGAATGCTAATTATTGACGAAAACCAAATGAATTAAGTCGATGAATTCTAATTATTCACACTCAAATTCACTACAATTTAGCACTCATCAAACTCTCCCCAAATTATACTTCCTTGTCTCAAACAAGAATCAATCAATCTAAAGAAAAAAATCAATCGTCGAGATATCATGCTCAACAAGATTTTACAAACGTAAACAAATGTATGGTATAAATATCAAAAGTACACGCAAAACAATACTTACCACTAAAATACAAAGACAATACAAATATGAAACAAAGTCTAAGAGTAAAACACATGTAAAAAATTCTAAAGCAATACAAATTTTCAAGAATGAATCACACCATGCACACAGCTTCATCAAGAGATGAAGAAAAAAATATGAGGGACAAACTCACATACAACAATCTTGCTAAAAACAATTCAAATCAGACATTCGTCTAAAAAATCGATTTGAAAGTTTAAAAGAAAAAAACACAAGGGCTTTAAGGGTTTTAATATGGCTTGAGTAACAAACAATTGTTTTTCTCGAGGTAAAAGAAACAAAAACTTGGCTAATCAAAGGAGAGTGATCATTTCTCAAATTCTCAAGTACTCATAAATTTCCTTCATGTTTTTCTCTTCTCCAAATTATTACACCAATCCACATACTTATTCGCACAACATTATTCTATTTTTTTTCTTTTTCAAGTATTTTTCCTTTTTTTTTCTGTTTAAGTTTTTTCTTTCTTTTTCAAACTTTTTATTTTTATCAACCTCTTAGCAACCAACATTTTCTCCCCATCTTGAATACAACCACACATAGTGATATGAATGCTCTCAAACTTATTAGGCAAAGGTAAAAACTCAAATAATAAGTCATGGTTATGGTTCAAGAAAAATATTAGAATCCATAAAAAAATGAAGTCAACACCAACATGGATTCTAACAAAGGCTCGAAAAGGGTAAGCAAATTCTCACTCACTCACAAGGTAGATTGACTATTTGATCAAGTAGTTATGCTCAAAATCAAACAAAGTGCCTTGATAATTTTAGTACTATCATACAAATCTACAAAAATACAAAATTAAACATAATTCAAACAAGTTTAACAAGAAATTTGGTCTCCATGCAATTTAGTAAACAATGGAAAGGTTCCTACAGTGGACTATGAACTAAAGTGATTCAAAATTAAACAAAATTTGCAAAAGAATAAATGTCATGTAAGTAGTACAAATCCTAAGGTACATAAACATGTTATGTGCTAGAAAATAAATAAACACAAACCTTAGCAATGCAACTCTCTTTCAAACTCTTATTATCACCACACATTGTTTTGCTGAAACACTTAAACTTCAACAGTCACAAAATGCATCCTCAAGCTAATAAAAAACAAAGCTTAAAATTTTTTTTTTCTAACAACCTAACAAAATCAAATTAAACTAACTAAACATAAAGCTATATAAACTCAAAAACCTTTGGGTTGCCTCCCAAAAAGCGTTTTTTTAACGTCATTAGCTCGACACCTTAATTGTGCTTGGCTAGTAGCTTATTCACAGACATCCTGATGCTTTTCTTCAAAGCGCAAACCTAAAGAAACTGTCCTAACCCAACACTTGAAAAATTATGGGAACATAATATATACAACACTTGAACAAGTATCTATACAAGCAAATATATACAATATAGACAATTTTGTACAGAGCTTAGAAATATTGAACCTATCGCAATGCAATTCAATATCAAAACACCAATCCCTAACAATGACGCAATTTTATTGGAGCGGTATAGCCACAAGAAAAAAATTTAAGTTTGGAAGAATTATGGGATTTGTCGTCTCCTCCAAGATCAGTGTTAGGGAAAGAGTGTTGTTCGACAGTCTCTACGTCTCTAAGCTTGGGTTTAAATTGGTTTAAGAGTAAAATGCAAAAAGGAAAATATATGACAAGTAAATAAAGCATTCTTTTGAGAGGAAAAAACTCTTCATAAGTTTTATTTAATTCTACCAATCAAGTACTTAAAAATCTATTAATCAATTGCACGCACCTTAAATCACTCATCAAAATCCCTACGTAACGCTCACAACAGAGGTTATGTCTAACAGAAAGTTGAGAGAACATTCGTATTCTCTCGTTGGTGATGTCGCACGCAACTCAACAACATAGATCATTAAGATCAGATACCCCTGTGAATATTAGACTTGAATCTAATAGATATTAATCTTAGGTCGAGTTCGAACTGTATATGTCTATAGCAATCCAAACCCATTAAGATAGATAGTAAAGCAAAGATGACATCGATTAAGAATTGTAAAAGAGATTTTGTACAAAGATCCAGAAATACACATACAATCAAAGTAAACATGCATACAATAATCCTAACAAATGCAAAATACATAGAGAAGAAGGAAGAAGAACAAACATCCCTTGGTTCGTCAACTCCGATTGAAGCGAATTTAACTCTGAATCGTCAAGATACATCCTCCATGTGTTTTTTCAAAGCTAAAACCTCTAAAGAATGTTTTCTTATAAAATCGGTCTAAAATTTCCCAAGAGATAACTAAAAAATCTAAGAAGAAAAATATATATAGAATTATGAATTTTTGCAACTCACCTTTAGCTCGCATAGCGAGCTCACCTTATTTGCACGTGGTTGGCCTGAAAATTGTACTTAAGTTGCCTTATGAAAATATCTAGCTCACAACGAGTTATCTCACCTAGGTATCACACAATGACCATTGAGCCAAAAATATACTGCCTCTAAATTGAATTGCCTCACCTTCAGCTTGCACAACGACCATGATAGATCTGAGAAAAGTCAGTTCTTGCTTCCACCATATCTTGAGAACCGTAATTCTTATTCACGCATGGTCAGAAGTACTGTAAAGCTTATTCAATGCTCTATAAGACAATGATTAAATATCATTGCTTGAATGCCTAAAAATGAGATAAAAATAATTAAACTCAATTATATTTACACGAAAATGCAAAGTATACATTATAACCTAAATTATACAAAATATACACTAAAGTTGAGGTTTATTGACTAAAACCAAACATATTAATAAGATAAGTGCTAATTATTCACACTCAAATTCACTACAATTTATCATTCATCAAAGAACCTACTAACTTTGATATTAAAAATTGTGTGCTTTCATGTTTAAGATACAATCTGTTGGATATGAACACTATCATAGACTTGTGGGATCATCTTGCACGCTTCTACAAAATTGCTTCGATGTTAAAACCAAATGATGTCACAGAAGACCAAGTAAAGCTATGGTTGTTTGGTTTCTCACACATTGGTAGGGAGAAAGATTGGTTTTATGCCTTCCAAATGGAACCATTCAAAAATGGAAGGAGCTACAGGATAATTTCTTAGAGATATTCTTCACCACCACTTAATTTATTGAGCAAAGAGTAGAAATTGTTAATTTTGAGCAACAAGACACTGAATCAATATATGACTCATGGGAAAGGTTTAAATTATTGTTACGTAGATGCCCAAACCATAATACGAATAATATGGAGAAAATGCAAACTTTCATCAAAGGTCTCAAGAGTCAAACACACATGTTGTTAGATGCTTCTGCAGGAGGCACAGTCAAATTAATGGTTGGACCATAAGTTAAAGACCTAATTGAGAAGATATGCTTGAATGAATATCGTTCAAAGAGCGAACGATCAGTAAAAATTGAAATTATAGGCACACCTAAAGGTTTGTTAGTTGTTGATACTCAAACTGCAATTTTAGCTCAAATTGTATTATTTAAAAAGCAACTAGCTGAAAGCAGCTTAAATAAAGCTAACATGAGTCAGGTACAAGCATTTAGGTGTGATTTTTGGGGAGGATGACATTCCAAGGGAAAATGTTCTTTGGAATAGTCAAGTGAAGAAGCTAAATTTTCCAATTTTCAGAAGAATAATCCTTACTCCAACACCTACAATCTGGGATGGAAGGATCACCCGAATTTCTAATGGATCAATAACCATAATTCAACTGGTAACCAAGGTATGCAGCAAAACCAACCAGCCCTATCCAAAGAAAACATTCAAGTTGGAAGAGACCCTATAAAAATCCATCAAGTTCACTCAGAGTAGCTTTGATAAGGTAAATAAAAATTATGAGACTATGAGTAGAAACCATGATGCATCCATAAAAAATTAGGAGATGCATATTGGTTTATCTAGACAAATAGTTGCTTTACCGAGCTCGAGTGGAGGATTCACAAGTAAAACAATAGATAATCCTATGAATGAGTTTTGCAAGGCTATGGAAACATGTTTTGAGGTGATCTCCAACAAGGGTAAATAAGAAATAGTTTAAGAGGTGTTGATAGAAGCAAGAGAATTAAGGACTGAAAAGGAGGAGAGTGAAATTTAGTGTGACCAAGAAGAGAGAGGAGTCACTATTGAACAATTAATAGATAAAAAATCCTCTTGGAGAAGAACTAAGAAGTATATGAGGTTTCAAAGGCATCCATATTGGTTCTCTCTTCAAGAGAGCACGCCTCTAAAACAACTTAGTCTTCATAATTAGAGGGATAAAAAGCAAGTTGCTACTGAAAGAAGGCTATGTGGTCTTCAATGGTTTAGACGGACCCAATTTTTCTTACATCCTGGAGTTCAAGATTGGAGGTAGCCATAATCTTCTTATTTCCTATGAAAATAGAAGGAAAAGAGGAGTCATTATAACTTCCACTATTGTTATCACTTTGGCAGTTAAGAGAACTCTTACAAATGCCAAAAATGCATAGTTCTACCAATCTATAACTAATAGTCTCATTCGGGTGCCTAGCATTCCTATAATAATAGTTCCAAATAGCTATTTACTTATCACGTGTTAAGGATTCAACCAGGTTTCCATCCTTATCTAAATCCTAATAATCACCATAAGTAAAAAAAGGGGAAACAGAATGTTGAATTTGTACTTTTGTAAGGGTATGAATTTGAGCTCATGAAGGTAAAATGAGCATTCTATAGGCTCTAGAAAGAAAGAGTGTGGGAAAATGAAAAAATTGGGTTTCGTTTCCTTAAATAAAATAGGGAAAGTATGGGTAGTAAAGGGTCCCATAGGTTTTGAATTAGATGTGAAATATTTTACAAGTTTCAACATGTGCCAGAGAAATAATGCCAATTGGGTGTCCTAAGGTTAACTTGTCATTAATGACAATAAATTCTAAACAACTTTTCTTTCCAACAAACACTTTAATAGTTTCTAGTTGATGTGTGACATGCAATCAAACATGTGTAAGAAGGTCAGAGGGACTCAACTAAGTCTCGCCTGAGAGACTCAACTAAGCCTCATATGTGGGATTTAAATAATTCTTTCCTAGGGGACTTAACTAAATCTTGCTTGAAGGGATTCAGCCGACCCTTTTCCAAAAAAAAATCATTTAAAACTTTAAGAACTAAAGGTAGGAATAAAACATCGACGAGGCTCCTTAGGAAGGCCCAAAGAAGAAACAATGGTTAAAAGACTTTGGCCTCTATGAGGTCTTGTGCTAAAGGGATAATGTAGTGTTATAATTGAAAGATATCGTAGGGGCAAGGTAAAAGGCATACATTTAGCCATTCGTACTTCCAAAATCTTCCTTTTATTAGTTAGAGCACCCCTCTTATAGATCGAGCACCACTTTTTCAAATACATCGTCCAAATTCTAATACCCCTGATCATAGTGTGCGATCATGCCTGACACATATATTGGGTCAATGAATGTTACATAAGGGATTGTGAGATTTAACTACACATCCTATATTTTAGAGAATTAACCACCTATTCTTGAATTAGCTTCTACATCCTAGGAAAACCCAGTTCAAGATCATATGGGCTATAAATACATCAAGGTCGTGATAGTGAAGAATAACAAGACAAAAATACACACATATAAGAACCCATCACCTTATACAAGTTTGATCTAAATATTTTAACAACCTTAACGACTCTAACATCCCTTAATCACTAGGGATGTTACACATTTGTACTTTTATCAAGTACACGTATCGGTCTACATTTTGAAAAATAAAAGTGACACCATTGAAATTAATTGGGAACTAAGTTGAATATGTTAATAATTGGCAATGGTATGTAGTTTGTTTCAAAGAAATTTAATGAGTTTTGAATAAAACAAGGTATCAAGAGGCATAAAGCCATTGTTGAAACACTTCAACAAAATGGTCTAGTTGAATGAATGCATTGGAACCATTTTGAAGTGCATTTTTTTTATAGGAGTTGAGTTTTCGTAGGGTGAAGCCATTGCTAGAGCCACTTACTTGATTAATAATTGTAAATCCATAAGATAAGCTTCAAGATAACTTTGGAGGTTAGGAATGGGAACCTAGTATAGCACTATAATTTGAAGGACTTCAGAGCTTTGATGTTTTAGCAAATCAAACAAGAAAATCTTGATGTTAGAGTTGTGAAACATGTCTTCATTGGTTGCCTTGAAGGTCTGAATGGTTACAAGTTATAGAATATGAAACCTAGAGGATCATTATTTATCATAAGCAATTATGTTAATTTAATGAGACTCATATGAATATGAAGTGCGAGTACTTGAAACTAAAATAAACATAAACAATGGTGAAGAAAAATCAATTTGAGGAGGAGGTTTCTACCACTGAGACTAGAAGTGAGAAGAAATTGAGGATTCAGTTTCTATTTCTAGTGAGGGGAAACCTATTGTAGCTCCACACTATCAATTGGCACGTGATAAAGTAACGAAGGAGATTGTACTACCTCAAAGACACAATTATTATTATATTATTTGTCATGCTTTGAATATGGCTAAAGGATTGTAAGACTTATGACCAAATACCTCCAGGATCTAGGTGAAATTGATACTCTGGTGCTTGATAGGTGCTTAGAGAGAAAATCCACTTTAGTATACATTGGATGAAACATCTTGTTGTCATCTTGAGAGATTGCAAGTTTGGTGTTGAAAAGAGCATATGTTGGAGGATTTATGGCATTTTAAAATCAATCACTTCCATATTTACTAACTCTGGTTGCTGAGGAGCCTAAAGTGCATGCTAAATTAGTGTGATATACACTCAGATCACATCCTTGTTGGTAATCTTCACGTGCTTCTGAGTAGTCTTTCTATATATTTACGAGCGTGAATCGTAATTTCACCTTCCATAATGACTCCATCATGAATATGAATCTTTGTGATAAAGTTTCCATATGAAAACCAAATAGGTCTTCTCCTTCTAAAATTCAACATAAGTTTAATTACAACATTGACCTGGTTGGTATCAATATTGTGAGTTGGAAGCTAAGTCTCCACAACATGAGTCCTTAACTATTTCCCATGGTTGAACATTCTCGAGATGAGCACATGAGTGATCACGTAGAAAATGAGATGGCATTTCACATAAATATATCTCATTGTGAGAGGGAATCTATAATCCACTGTTGGAGAAGAAAGAAGGGATTCAATAGCATTCATAATATTGAAGTTACCCATGTCATTTAGATCATTGGTGAAGTACAGAGAACCATCTGATAGTAGAATATAAAGTTCTCCAAACTCTTTAATTGAGAGATTGTAATTTTATGTATCTCTGAAATGATCACCCTTTATTTATAACTCAGATTTGCATGAAATAATTTTACCACATACTTCTTTTGTCTAATTGAATATGAAGTGTTTGACGTTGGCTTGATAGAATGCACCAAAAACATCATCACAACTAAATCTTTATTTTCCTCTTCTTTTATCAAATAAGGAATATTAAACTTAATTAGTTGAACTACTATAAAATTATTAGAATAAGATAATAGACTAAGCTCAAATATCATTTAAAATATGTTATATCAATATTAATAACTCATTTATAAAAGTTAACACAACTAAATCTCAATTTGTCTCCTTTTTTTTATAAATTTTAACTTTTGCACATAATTGAATTTCAAAATCATACAGATAAACAGAGATGATTTTTTCCATCAATGATAATACTTGAATTAAAAAAAATGAAAGAAAATTTAAAGATATATAAATACTAGCATAATTAGCATTCATAATTTCATAAGATCCAACAACTCGAAGGATAACATCACTCGTATAAAAAATAATTACCATAACATCATAAATATAAATAATGAATACAATAGACCAAAACCTTTATCACCAACCAAGTTTAAGGGTAATAATGATGCAAACTTATATAACAAAGGTTATTAGGGACGAGAACAATTGTTAAAGAAATAAAACATGATTGCAATAATGTAAGGGAGATTGGGAAAACCTTATAAACAATTTGGGCTTGTGTGATTCATATATGGAGAGATTGAAAGTATGGGAAACACTTAGGGGTAGAAAATAAGGTTTTTTCTTAAACACTTGGATGACTATTTCTGTATAACTCATATGTAATCTTTTGTAATAACCATTGAAAGTATAATGAATTGGAAAGCTTCTCTCTCCCCCATAATAGATTGTGTAATCAAACCGGGTAACCAAGTTATTGTGTTTATTGTCTTTATGTATCTTCTTATTACTAGTTTAATTGATGTCTTATTACGTCGAGAGTTATTTTTTTATGAAGGCCAGTTATTTTGGTTGTCATTGTTATTTTTGTCCTCACAAATAAAATTATGGTTGCATGTCCCTATTACATTTAGGGGAAGCACCCCAATATGGTTATTTTGATGCTTGTCATATCAATTTCGTCTAAGATTTACTTTCAATTATTGAGTCTCCTTCATGATTTCACGTCTCTGAATCAATTTTTGAAATGATTCGTTTTTAGCCTGCATAGACCATTGGTTATGTTTGAACTTGATCATGATGCTTTTAATTATTTGCATGTGTTAGTGGAATAAAAGCCATATATGATATTGATTCAAGTTAGATGGGAAGAAAAATCTCAAAGTCTCCTTAAAATTTTGAAAATTTGGGTGTTTGAATTGAACAAACACAAATCTTGATTCAAATCATTTTGGATAGTTAGAAACCATAAATTTTCAAAACAATTTGTTTCGAATCACATTTTACACATGATTCGAATCATCAAACTCTGGGTCACCTCTGCCTAATTTGATTTGAATCACACTTTACATATGATTCAAATCATGCAACTTTTCCACATTTTCTCAGATAGCTCGGCCTATTTGATTCTAATCAAATTTAACACATGTTTCGAATCATTGGGTGTTTGACTCTAATTAGACTTTCCTCTTGATTCAAATCAACTGAAAAATGGATACAACTTTATTTTTCTTTTATTCCATTTCACTTGTTAATTTGATTTCAATCATAAAATGCTTTTGATTCAAATCTAACTTACCTTTTTCAACCATTTTCAGAGCTTAGTCTCATGCACATATAATACCTTTTTGTCATCATTTCTCATGTAACGAATCACAGTGAGTATCATAAACAACATTTGTGATTTTATGAAAAAAATCAATTTCCTCTATTTTGAAAGTTAAAAGTTGTTACCATTAAATTCTTGCATCTTCAACTTCAATTTGATTCAGATCTATTTAACGAGAGATTTGCAATTGATTGAAGGAGGTGTGTTCTTGAAACTATTTTTTCTTGAAGATTTTGTTTTCAAGTTGTTTGCAAGATTGAGGTGATTGTCAACGGTGATGACAAATTTCATTGAAAAGAAATAGGTACTTCTCTCCAGAATTGACATAGTAGTGACTATGTGGAAGGCTACAGATAAGGTTGAGCTCTTCTCAAATCTTTGGACAATTCATCGCTCAAGGAATCAGTAAGATCAAGGGGGTTAATTTTAAGATACAAAGGCTTGGAGTAAATTGGTAATATTGGAAGGTTAAAGAAGCGTTAATCGAGTAAATATTATGTAGAAGAGTTTTACATTGTATCGTATACAAGTCAAAATCCATATAGGAGATTTTAATTTTCTCAACTTTATTGTGGATTTGTGATTGTATGAACTCTTGCAAATATTTGTCAAATAAAATGGAACAATGTAGGTTCCAATGTGAAACAATTGAAGAGTGCACGTAGGCAAAGCAAGGAAAAATTGCAAAAGACTATAAATCTTGGTGTCATCTCTCTATCTTACTCTTGCATTTAATTTTGTAGTATTTGCATGCTTAGGTATTTCAATTCTAGCGTAATTTATCGTTTATTCAATTGATATAGATTTATTATGTAAGCATTAGGTTTTGTTAGAACTGGATACCATGTTGAGCTGAATTGATGATTTATATCCTGAGAAACAATTGAGGTTAGAATTCTCTATATTAAATACTTGTATAAACACACCTCATGTATTAGACAGTAGAATGAATTGATTACCTTTTGTTTCATCATATTCATCTTTGGTGTTTTTGAAATGATCTAGTGTTAACGTGATCAAAATTTTGAATAGTATAATTTTCACATTTTTCGCATCAAACACTCTGATAATTTTTTTAAAAGGCAGTTGATTTTATTTGGGTGTATTCACCCCCTCCTCTATACCGTTTTTCTACTCCCATACTCATACCTAACAATTGGAATCATGAGATGGTCTTTTGATTTTGTCTAATCGACATCCAAAAGTTGTGAATATGGAGGAAGATGACGATCCTAAGGGAATATATAATAGAGCACATGTTTTCAAAGGAAAAATTATACTTATTAGAAAGCAAACATGTATGTACACTTGTTATCGATTGACAAAAATCTATGGTGTGTTGTCAACGAGGGACCATTTATTCCTAAGGGAAATGACGACATCGCTAAACATCCAAAATATTAGGATGATATTGAAACCAAAAAGGCTTCATATGGTTTGAATTGAGGAACATACTTATTTCCGCCTTAAATGCTAAAGTGTTTTACTCAATTTCACATCATACGGGTGCTAAATGTGTGTGGGACACTCTTCAAACTCTCTATGAGGGGACAAATGACGTCAAAGATTCTAAAATCAATATGTTTACATAGGAGTTTGAACTATTTCGTATGGAACCCAGAGAATCTATGGATTCTATGCAAACTAGACTCCTCAATTTAATCAACAAATTAAGAAACTTAGGTAAAACCTTTTTTTAACAAATACTTTACTAACAAAATATTGAGATTTATGTACAGGGAATGGATATCAAAGATAAATGCTATAAAAGAACCAAATGATCTTAGTGATTTTGATATTAAAAAACTATTTAGAAAGTTAGTCGAGCATGATAATAAGCTGAAACCACTCGTTGATATTGAAGCAAGGTTCAAAAAGAAAGAGAAAGGTAAAGAAGAGAAATAAGATCTTTTGTTGAAGGCTTCATCATTAAAAGTGAAGAAGTCAAAGGAAGAAAGTGACAACTCTGATGAATAAGGTTCCAAAAAAGAAGAGATAAGTTTATTCATCAGACGCTACGATGGATATCTAAAGAGAAATATGTTCAAGCATACCGACAAAGGTCTAGTGAATTTTAGAAATACTCGTCCACCCAAGAAAAATCACAAGAAAAGTAATTATGTAATCATGTGTTACGAGTGTGTAAAATTGGGACACTATAAAACCATTTGTCCAAGACTCACCAAACATCATATAAGTAAAGACAAGAATTTCTACAAGACGAAGGGAAAAAGTTCCAAAGGTCGTAGAGCCTACATCATGTGGGAAGAAGAGGATGAAAGTTCCTCCTCTGATTATTGCTCGAGTTTAGATGATGAGTGTGTCAACTTTTGGCTAATGTCATGGTGGATGCTTAGACGTTGTTGCAGACCATTTTAATACATTTTGCACAAAGTGAGGGATAAAAAATTGCACGTGGCTGATGCATTGTCATTGAGTTTCTGAGGTAAGTTTGGTGCAAAAACAACTTACCTGGTTGATAGGTGTTCATCTATAATAATAGACTTCCAAACACTTATGGAGGATTAGATTATGAAGATTTTAACCTACTATATTTTGAAGGTAATCAAAAAATTTCCTATTCTACAAATCAAGCTAAGTCAACTTCATAATAATGTTATGGATTGTGTGTTCAATGGCTATCCAATAGGTAAGAAAGGTTACGATTTATTGGGAGTGAAACATGGATGATTAAACTTAATCAATTGCACATATATTACTTTTAATGAGTCCCTACATGAAAAAAAATAAAGACCCGAGGATGAAGCTTTTAGAAACTAGGGCGAAGAAGACTCAATTTTAGTTGAAGGTTCCTATCATAGATACTAGTAATAATTAATAAATGATTATAAAGACCTATAATTATCATTTGACTCGTGATAAAGTAAGAAAAGTTGTTATACCATATCAACGGGAGATTTGTGCATTCCTTGGATGTTATGCTTTGAATATGGTCAAAGAGTTGTAAAACTTTGAAACATGGACCTTCAGGGAGGCATTCGAAAGTAGGTGAAGTCAAAGATGGTTGAAGAATTATATTTGTGGGCTTGTTAAACTACTATAATAGGAAAATTTGGGTGGAAGCAAGT
The DNA here is from genome assembly GCA_963966055.1 of Lathyrus aphaca. Classification (NCBI taxonomy): domain Eukaryota; kingdom Viridiplantae; phylum Streptophyta; class Magnoliopsida; order Fabales; family Fabaceae; genus Lathyrus; species Lathyrus aphaca. Next base: position 518,528,870 of record OZ014519.1, on the reverse strand, counting down.
TGATGCAAGTGGCAAGATCAAGGTTCAACTGTGGCTTGAACTTTATCAATGTTGTTGAATAGTAATTTAACATGGTAGAGAGAAACAAGGTGGTTAATGGTTAAATAAGAATCACCGTAATTTCAATTCAAGATTGAGATTGTTGAGCTATACCTTAAAACCTTAAGTGATAAATAGAAATAAAATATATTTTATGATTGCATAAACCAAGAAGCCATAAAAACAACCAATAGGTTGACATAAGGTATCAGAACCACATATAGACAGCCCATAGGAAGTGGTTGCCAACAGAGAGAGATGGCCATCGGAAATCAGAAATTACTGGTGGAGGTGGAGGCCGACTGTTTGATAGTTAAGGCCGGTGTGCAGACGATTCAGGTTTTCGGCCATCCTGTCCAATTTTCTCAGTTCATATGTTTTGAGCTTCTTCGTCTCAGTTTGTGGATTCGTTTATTAATGGGTTGTGGTTAGACATTGTTATGGATCCGTTGGGTTTCAATAGTTATATATATATATATATATATATATATATATATATATATATATATATATATATATATATATATATATATATATCTTGCATTCTTGTTATCACAATTTTCAGAACTTTAAAGTTGAAGACAGAGAGAAGGGTTTGAGAATCCTAGTGGTACTCATAGAGATAAGAGTAAATTTCTAACTGTGTTATTTGAATCTGAGAAATCCTTGGAGATATCTAAGAGGGGCTAAGAAAATTTCTAAACATATTGAGTTTGTGTGATTCATTTATAAAAAATTAAAGAGAGATAGAAAAACACTTGGCAGAAAATAATATTTGTTTTTGAGAATTCGGTGATTATTCTCTTGTAACTAATTATCAATCTTTTGTAATAATACTTGAAAGTATAGTAAATAAGATAATTCTTCTCTCCTCTAAGACATATTGTTCATTAATGGGTTGTGGTTTGGCATTGTTGTGGATCTGTTGGGTTTCAATAGTTATAAATCTATATCTCTTGTATTCTTGTTATCACAACTTTCAGAACTTCAAAATTGAAGAGAAAGATAAGGGTTTGAGAATCCTACTAATACTCTTAGAGAGATAAGAGTAAATTTCTAACCTCGTGTTATTTGAATTTGAGAAATTCTTAAAGATATCTAAGAGGGATTGCGAAATATTTTATACACATTGAGCTTGTGAGATTCATATATAAAAAATTAGAGAGATAGAAAAACACCTGGTAGAAAATAATGTTTGTTTTTGAGAATTTGGTGATTATTCTCTTGCAGCTAATTATCAATCTTTTATAATAACACTTGAAAGTATAGTAAATAAGAGAGTTTTTTCCCATTATGCCACAAAAATGAAAAGAATTTCCCATTATGCCACCCTTTCAAAAAAAGGTTCAAAAATGCCACGAATTTTGGAATGTAGTGGGTTTTTTTTTTAATATTTCCCCCATCCTTCCAAGATGGAGGATGGGTCTCACGCGCATAAGGGGTCCACCATCTTGGATGGAGACCCCTTTTTTATTTTAATTGTCGTTTTTCAATTTTGCTGATTTATATATATGTTTTTGTTATTTATTTTAATTATAAATATATTAAAATAATATATTATATTAAAAAATAATAATTTTTATAAAATATATTTTTACCTGCCAAATCTTGTAACTAATATTTTATTTCCTGCCTGAATTTGCATCTATAAATAGAGGGTTCTCATTTGTTTCTCATTTGATTGTTTCTTCTTTTGCACAGTCATGTCTGTGAATTATGTTTTTTTTTTAAACAGATAAATTAATGAGTATGAGTTTGAATCCATAATGGAAGTTTACAACACTAGTATCGGCAATCAATATCGAATTTCGATATTTCGGTGGCCCAATTTGGAGTGTAAGGAAAGTTGAGTATTATTGTCCGTACATTACTTTGACGGATAATAACCCAGATGGCACCTACCTCCATTACTGGGATCGTGTGGAAAATGATGAGGATGTTCATTGCATGTTCTTCGTGCATGATGGAGAAGTCCGCCGAGGCGTTCCGGAACCACTTGTCTTAGCCGTTGTCGTTTGACATGTTGTCATGTTTATTGTTGTAACACCCCAAAATTTGATCACTCTTTTTCTCACCATTTACATATCATTTAGCATATCATGTCACTCTCATATCCTAGCATTTGGCATAGAAAAATGAAGCATGACATTCATAGGTGCTAACATAAGGCATATGATCAATCATCTGGAAATTCATGATCCTCCAAGACAAGCCAAGAGCCAGGTGATTTTGCAAGAAGCTCACAAAATATTCTCACAATTTTACAAGTTCAGAGTCATTCATAAGACCATAGAAGGGATGAGAGTCACAATTAACTCAAACGGATGGCGTGGGTGCAGTCTTGGAGTTTGCAACCTTAAGGAGGGAAAAATTCAAATTTTGCATGCGTTAACGCTATGGGTTAACCGGTTAACAGCCACTGAATTTGAATTTCTGTAGCAAGAAAGGCATGCATGTTTTTGGCTCTAATTCCAATTTTCAGATTTTTAATTCACTCCAATTATTTGAATATTGTGGGCAGGGATCTAGAATGCTTACCAATCCTAATTCCAAAGCTAACTCCTAATCAACTTTCTAAGCTCACTCCAAACCACATTTTTGGGCCCCAAACCTAAACGTTATATATCTCATTTCCCTCCAAACCAACACACAGACACTCTCATTATTCACACTTTTCATTTCTGATTTTTCAGAGCTCTCTCACATTTCTCTCATTCATCTTCAAACTTTCATCACTCAAAGTTCCTTTTCTTTAAAGATTAACAAATTTTGCATTGAAATTTGTTGATCTTGGAACTAGGCCTTCATTCCTTGCCTTCTATACATCCATGTTCTGGTTTTTGCTACTGGTTCAGATCTGAATTGTTGCTTGGAAGTGCTTTTGGATTAAGCTTTTGCATCAAGTTCATCTACTTGCATTTATTTTGCATCGTGTGTGAAGAAGAGCATCGGATCTTGGGAATTCTTTACTAGATTCAGCATTTTCAGCTTGAACAACATTCACCAAAGCAAGTCTCAGCTTTGTAGGTTGGTTAATTTCAGATTCACATCTGTTTTTAGCTTATTTTCATGTTCATGATGTAGATCCATAATGTGCTTGTGTCGTTTGGTTCATTTGTGAATTAATCTATATGATGATGTTTTTGAATCTATTTGTGTTGATTAGTGTTGAATTTGCTTTTATTTTCGTGCACAATTGATTGCTGAATTGTTGGAAGATTATTGAAATAAGCTGGTTTGGAAGCTGACTTTTCTGCAGGGATTTGTTGTTGTTCGCGTGTAAACCGGTTAACGCTATAGGTTAACCGGTTAACACGTTGTTTTGCTGACTGTTTGCTGCAGGTTAAGGTCCATTAACCGGTTAACCCCTGGGGTTAACCGGTTAACACTGATGCATAATGAATTTTCTGATTTATTTTGGGGCTATTTGTTTGCTTTACCTCTTTTGATCATCATGAATCATTGTATTATCATTTTATATGCTAGTTTAGAGTGATTTGCATGCTGATTAATGTATGTTTGTGTTTCCTTGACACGTGAGATTGTATGTTTCCAATAATTGGCATATTTGGTGATTTTGTTTGCTTGAAGCTTTGAGTAGCTTGATTATGTGATTTTGTTGACATGATAATACTTGATCAATTTGTTGGATTTTTATAATTGGAGTATGCTTCTAACCATGTAGGTGCAATGGTAAGTGAAGTGCGGTTGTTTTCCACATTTCAAAGCTCCTTCCCTTAACTTGTCTTTAATTTCTTATTTGTCTTTGAGATGTGCTTTAGGCCATCACTTCTCTTCTTTTCTTCCCCTTTTGAGTTCAACTTAACTTGTTCATGAAAAGTAAGTTGAATCTCATTCTCCTTTCTCCTTTCGTCTTCTTTCCTTCTTCATTAGGATAGACTTCAAACCACACTAACCTAGGTTCATCCATGCATGATAACACTTAAAATTTATAGTCCCCCTTAGTATTTTACCTTTGCTCCTTTGGTTTCTTCTCTTTCTCATCTTCATACAAAAACCTAAAAAACACTTAATAATGGTTGAAATAGTCTTGTGTGTATGGACTTATTCTATGGGGCAGTTGTATTCATTCCATCTTGGAATAGTACACTTGTCTAGCATGATGTACAAGTCTAATCATGGGACTACTTTCACAAAGAAAACCTTAAAAGGTACTTCTTCATCAAAAACCCAAAAACATCTAATAAGTTTAACAAGTTAGTGAGCTTAGGCCCTAACCCTTGGAAACAAGTCTTGGATAAATTCTCCTTACTTGGTGTGCTTGTTCTGTTATTCCATCTTGGAATGTAGTAGCAAGTACACATTCCATGGAAAAGAGTTTGAGTTCACTTCCTTGTGCCACACTCATAAAAAACTCATAAAAAACACTGGACAAAGAATAAGCGTCTCTCTTTCAGGACTTCTTTTCTCATCACCTTCCTTTCGTAAGAACTTGCTCCTACTTGTCACTTTGCAAGACAGTAACACACTCGTGCCAGACGAGCCTGCAACGCCTGAACATTGACATAAGCAGTTAAAGCTTTTAAGACACAAGCAATCTTTTCCACCCCTAGTTAGGGGAAATATGGCGACTCTGATCCTCATGTCCAGATGAGGTACGTAGGCAGCGGGGTAGGGCCCGTTCGAGCACTCTTTTACTTTCCCTACATTTTCCCCATTTCTTTTATTTTCTTATCCAGTTCATTTTCTTTTGAAACAACCTCATTCTTTTACCCTTTGAAACAGTTTCTTTGCAAGCGTGGATCCCGTCGGGTACGACGGACGATCTGGGGTGCTAATACCTTCCCAGATCATAACCGACTCCCGAACCCAGTTTCTTTGGTTCGCAGGACCTGTGTCTTTCCTTTTCTTTTCTTCTGGTTTGTGCAACATTACCATTCCTGTTCCTTCGGGATAAAAATGCCTGGATGGAGACTCTACCCTTCTCTGTGTCACTTTTGCGTTTGTACCAGGATGGAAATCCAGGGAGAGATAGCTGGCGACTCTGCTGGGGATCGAACCCATAATATCTGGTTCCCTTGAGAGTCTCTCCTAGTGCTCGCGTGTTTCTGTTTCATTGGGTGTTGATTGTTTGTTGTTGCGTGTTTATTTTACTGTTGTTTATTTACAGTTTTATTTATAGTTTTATTTACTGCTTTCAGTATTTATTTTCATGCATCATATGTATATACTGGACTGTCTGGCTGTGCTAGTTTTCTTTTGGCGGGTTTGGGGATTGTTACTGTGAGATGAGCTCGTAACCGGGGCTCAAGTGCACCCGAGGACTTAGTGTGGTTCCACTCTGGCTTCATGGCATCTTTCTATATTGGTATTAGTGAGTTCCACGCCTAGACTTGCGACCGTCTTGGAAGTATTTTGATACAGGAATATTTCTTGATCATTATAGGACCTCGATAGTTATGTGCATCTGGGGACCGATCATTGAGGACCTTTGTGGGAACATCCCTCTCCAGTGGTGACAGTGGTAGACCATATTCTATGGCAAACCCATTCACACCCGAGGGCCCACTGGGAACTCGTATAGGATGGTCTGGTTCTCTTATAGGAACTCGGTTAAAGCATCAGGTCGTATGATGATAGTATTGTATCCTACAGGCTGAATGTACTATTGTTTCTCGATTTCAGCGCTTGAAGCTGGGAACTTATAAGGGATGCTTGTTTTCCCGGACTCATCTGAGACTTCCATGAGAAGTACATAATGCTTAACCGATTCCCTGATTTGGTCATGAGCCATTTCTCGGAAATGGTGAACGTATTATTGCTATTCGACTTTGAGAGTCCATGATGTTTGACCCGGAGCACACCCGTGAGATTTGGAGGAGTTTACATGTTTGCAGGAACCCTCGACTTCAACATACCCTTTATCATCAGTGTGATATTATGTTATGGTCTGCTTATCGTGGTTCTAAGGATTCTTGAGTATCTGGTTATGGGGTTCTTATCCGAGGGTTGTTAAGTAGAGAACAGTTTGAAGGTTTCTGATCACTTGGCTCTCAGCATTATATCCAGATAGTTCCAGATGTTGATCAAGTGCCTGCATTGCATTTGCATTGTATCATACTAGCATTAATTGTTTGTGTTTTTATTTCCAGGTTACCATTTGCATCTTGCACCCAGTTCCGGTAACTGTCTCTTATCCAACTGGCAGAAGATATGGAAGCCCCCAGAAATTGGAATGTTCATTATGTTTTTCCACAACCAGAAACTGAGAGTATTCAAAAACTGATAACTCTGATGAATGACAAGGTTTTAGAGGACTTCAGAAAAGAATATGGGAAAGTTCTGAGTTACATGAAAAAGCCTATTATTGATCAAAGGAATAGTCTCCATTCGTTGTTGTAGTTCTATGATCCTCAGTTGTAAGTCTTTGTGTTTCCGTACTATATCTTAGCTCCTACTTTGGAAGCGATTTTAACATCCTGAATATTCCTATTAGAGAGGGTATTCCTTATTATGCTTCAGAGAGGGCTCCTTCACATACAGACATAGCCAGTGCTTGTCACCTTAGTGTGCTTAGAGTCAAGATGGGTTTAGAAGCCAGTAAAGGTAAAGGGATTGCTTTGGACTTTCTTATCATAGAGGCTCATTTGTTTGCTTTAGGAAACAAGTGGGCAAGGTTTGGCGCATTACTAACCTTGATGGTATATGGAATAAGCTTGTTCCCAGGAGAGAAAGGTTTAGTTAGCATGGAGGAAATTTCCATCTTTGTTCAGAGGAATCCTATGAAATCTTTCCCTCCAAGCCATCCAGCTGCATAATTTGAATCCAACCATTCTAAACTCATCCAAAGCTTCTCAACATCATCAATGAGTCCATTGGGGTGGGTTTGCACAGGAGAAGGGGTCAGAAAGCTCCAAAGGTGAAAGCTCCAACTCAGGTATCCATCTTCAAACTTTTTTCCAAAAGCATGATTTTAAGTTTCTAGTTTGTTCTACATGTTATGCTGATCATCATGATATAATTTGTTTTGAAAATGAGTTGAAAACAAGCGTGTATTTAGCTTCTGAAACTTTGCCCGTGAAACATGTTCTTGTTTGATTCTCATAATTGATGCGAAATAAATTGATTTTGAGGGTTGATTCTTGCTTCGGGTGAGTTGGGGATCTGATCTGGAGCTTTAGAGCTCTTAAAATGGCCTTGGGAGAGAGTTGAGATAGGAACCCTGCCGAAGAAGACGACCAGAACACTGTTCCGGCCGTCTGAGGTGGATTAGGGCTAATCTCAGGTGATTAAGTGAGTTTGAATTTGGGCCGTTTGATGAGAGCTTGCCGCGCGTTTTGAAGGGTTGGGATTAATCATTAAACCCTAAACTTAATTAATTAATTAAATTAGGTCAGATTAAAACGCAGCCGTTGGATTTCATTTAAGTGAGAAGATTAACTCATGGCCTTAGCATCTGAATACCTCAAGTCACGCTGAGTTGCCATCTGGACCATTGAATCCCCCAACTTTAGATCTCAGCCTCTCCTTTTGCATACTTTCATTTTTATTTTTATTTTCTTTACATTTTATTTTACATATTTATTAAAAATAGTAAAAATCATTAAAAAATTCTGAAAACTTTTACCATGACTATTATTGATTTTCAGAAACCAAAAACAATTTTTATTTTATTTTTTGAATTTAAAAAGCATTTTTAAAATATTTAAATGTTTATTTTAATTAGTTAATGGAAACTAATTAATTAAAATACCATTTAGGTTTCTAAAAATCACCAAAAAATTCACATTGCATCTTAAGACATTTAGAAACATTGTCAAACCCTTCACACAAATTGCTTTTTGGTTTTGATCATACTTTGACATTTTCTTTGGATTTAGGGTTCATAAAATCCCCTTTTTTAGAACCCTAACTTTGAAAAATCTTTTCTGCCTAACCATGAAGGGTTTGATGATGATTCTTTTTGCATTGTTTTCCATATAACATTTAGTTTCTAGGATATTTTTGTCATGAATTTATCTTGCATTTTCAAATTGATTTGCATTTTCTCTTAAGAATCACCCTAAAACCCTAGCAAATTTAGAAAAATCATAACTTTCCTTAGGTTAAGAGTTAGAACTTCTCCTTTGGGGTGTGATATCATATGGGGTTAGGGTTTGTTTGAGCTCATTTGAAAATTTTTATCATGTGAATTGCTTCTGTTTTGACCATATGCATCTCATGTTTCCATAAAACCCTGGTTTTACATCTTCATTTGCATTCATCTTGCATATGCATCCATACATGAACTTGCCATGACATTTCATGCATTCATATGTCATTTTAGACATCTTAAGACATGTTAGAATCATGCTTGATCATTTCTTCATTCATTTTCCATGATTTGCATTCATTTTATTTCATTAAACTTTCATGAACTTTCAAACTTCAAACCATGCTTCATTTGCATCCATTCTCTTGTATGGCCATTCATTGCACTTTGTATGCCTTTGCATCATATCATGGCATCATTTTCATCATGTTTATGCTTTCTGGTTTTGATCTTTGTCATTGCATATGCTTCATTCCATCTCATTCCTTTCCTTATGCATTTTGTGCTAACATTTTCAGGTGGTAAGTTAATTTGAGAAGTGAATTTGCCTTCACTTCTCATTTATCTTCATCTTCTTCATATGCATCTTTGCTGCATTTTTGATTGTCTTTGAGTGGGCTTGCTCATTCATGTTCACCTATAATTTTCTCTCTTTAAGTTACTTATATTCTTCAATGAAGTAAGTAACTTATTTCTTCTACTTCTTTCTCCTTTCTTCTGCTTCTTCCATTGGTGGTTTCTTTGATGATCTTTCTCAAGCTTTACAAACCATAGGAACATCCAAGCATGATAATAATTATGGTTGTGATTAGTCCCCCCTAGTTTTTTACCTTTGAGGCTTCTTTGTGTCTCTCCTCTCATCTCATCATTAGAGACTAAACCTTTAAGGTTTTAGGACTTTGGAATTAGGGTTATGCCTGCATCCTTCTCTTAGGATGGAGTGTATAACTTTAATCCTAAGTGTTAAACCCTTAATTTGTTTAAACCTCTTAATCAATCCATCTAATAATCACCAAGACATTAACTTGTAACTTGGGCTTTACATTAGGGTTCTAATTCTTCCTTTATAGTTAAGAAGGACTACCCCTAGTGTTTAATGGACAAGTCCCCCTCAAGTTGTCTTACAAACATAAAATCCACTTCTTAACCTAACCCTTAATTAAAATCCACTTAATAAAGGCTTGTCATCTAATGACTTTAATCCCTAATCATGGATTAAGTTGAGGTATCTTCCTCAGCTTAAGTGCTCTCATCTATTATCCTTCTATTAGGATGGTGTAATGAGTTCACTAATCTTTGATTATGGCTTAAACTCATTACTTAACACTAAACAAAAACCCCAAAAACATCTAATAAATCACAAGTAGGTTAATGATCTTAATCCTACCTCATCATGGTAATTAAGTTGAGATGCTTATCTCATACTTAAAGTATTCTCATTATCCCTAATCAGGGAGGATATAATGAGTTTACAACCCTTGATTTAGGCTTAAGCTCATTAACTTATGACAAACACCAAAAACAATAAAAGACTGAAAACACAAGAACAAACAATAATTGTCTCCTTCGGGATTCTTTTCTCATCACCTTCAATCACAAACGAGAACTCGTTTCTTCCGTCTAATGCAAGACAGTTAATACTTGAGCCAGACAAGTCATACACTTGAGCATAGACAAGCAAGCAGTTCACAGTCAATTTACCTTTCAGTATCTTTGAGTCGAACTACGGTGTTCTGACTTCCTCATTGCACGAGAGGATACGTAGGCATAACTTAACAGTTATCGAACAAAAGTCTCTTTGTCATCCCCCTCTTTCAGCATTCTTTTCTAAGCCTCAGTTCCTGGGCAATTCACACCTTTTGCACTGACACTTGTACTTTCTTTCCCTTTCTTTTGCACACAGATAGCACATACACCTACCCCTTTAAACATAATCTTTTAAGCGTGGATCCCGTCGAGTACGGCGGACAATCTGGGTGCTAATACCTTCCCAGGTTGTAACCAACCCCCTTTCTCAGTTTCTCTGGTTCGCGACCGTCTTATCCATATCTTTCCAGGTTTATGCAGCATTACCTTTCCTTCGGGATAAAAATGCCTAGCTGGCGACTCTATTCATTTTCACTTCATTTCTCTTTTCGCCGACCGTTCACACTTATACCGGGATGCAAATCTTTGGGAGCGACAGCTTGGCGACTCTGCTGGGGATCCTTATATTGCAACCAGGGCTTCTGGTTCTTTTTGTGGGTTTCTCCTAGCGCTTGTTTGGTTTGTGTTTATGAGGGTGTCATGTGCTACTTGTGCTTGTTATTTATTGCTTTATTTATTGCCTTCTGTACAGCTTTATTTATTGCTTTTCATTTACAGTTTTATGCATTTCATACTGTCATTATCATGTGCTGGATCTGCTATTTCTTTGGTGGGTGGGGATCATTGAGTGAGTAAGGTCCTATACCGGGGACCTGAGTGACACATAGTCTAGAGTGGCTTCATATTCTTTCCCATTCCATTTCGGTCTGGTGCGGGAATATGAAACACGGTTCAGACATGGGTTTCTTCTTGAGAATTCTGTGCTACGGATTTCCTGTAGTACTAGGGCTATCTGGGAAGCCTGCTAAGTCTGGATGACCTTTTATGACCTTCAGCATCTGAGGTGAATTAGAGGAGTATTTTTTATGGTTATTGTAAACATTGTGCCTCTGGGTTAGAAGTGTTTACACTTCTCATAACTGATCCAAGTCTGAGGATCCTTGTTTTAGAAACTTACATGTGAGAGGGTTGGGATGTTTACAGGTTTGCAGGAACCCTTGGCCTCATCATACCCTAGGTTACTAATATTGTTTTAAGAATGCATCACTTTGGACCGTTCTTGTGATTACCCTGGACTTGTGACTCTTTATTTGAGTCCCCCACCTGGTTACTGGTTTTCTAAGCCTCCATCCGGACTTATGAACACACATGGACCCTATCAAGGCAGATAACAGATCCAACACTTGATCACAAACCCTTTGCATATCATTTTGCATACATCATTTTTGCATCATTTAACATTTGCCTATTTGTTTTACAGGGTATCCACCTTATTATCTTTGGTTTGGTTTTGACCCATTCTGCTGCTCAGACTCCTTCAGATATCTTCTCCAGCACCTTCATTAGTTTGTCAGAGACGCTTCTCCAGTTGTCTTCAGTCTTCAGCAGTTACCTTCATCAGGGTTTATCTCAACTTCCTCACCAGCATCCATCATCAGCATGGACACTTCCAGGAAGAGCAACATCACATACCACTTCTTTGAGCCTACTCTGACAGACATCAGACAGATCCAGTCTCTCATTACTCCTGATCATGTCCCACTATTCAGAGAACATTATGGGGGCATATTGGACATGATCATGGACCTGAATGCATCCCAGAGGAGCATGATCCATACTTGCTTGTAGTTTTATGATCCTCCTCTTAGATGCTTCACATTCCCTGATTTCCAGTTGGGACCTCTGCTAGAAGAATTTTCCATGTTGTTAGGAGTTCCTTTCAGGAGAGGGATTCCTTTCAACCCTGAGATGGTTGCTCCCAAGAATGAAGACATAGATAGGGCATTGCATTTGGAGCCTGCCCTCATTGATCAGAGCATGACCACCAAGGTTGGGGTTCCAGGTCTCCACCTAGACTTCTTGACCTCCCAGGCCACCCTGCATGCTGCAATAGGGAATTGGAATGTTGTCTGTGCACTTCTAGCCCTCAGTATATACGGGGTTATCTTGTTTGCAGACGAGCCAAAGTTTGTAAGAAATAATGCTATTCATATGTTCTTGTTGAGAAACCCAGAGCCTACCTTGCTGGGAGACTTCTATTATTCAGTACACCAGAGGAATGAAAAGCAAAGAGGAAGACTGGTCAGATGCTGTGCTCCTCTCTATTACTATTGGTTGTTAAGACATCTGCCAAAGTCAGAAACTTTCCTGAACCCATATCAGCCAAAGAACTGGGCTAAGAGATTGTTTGCCTTGACATCAGAAGACATCAGATGGTGCACTCAGAGCACCAAGGGCAAAGACATCATTACTAGCTGTGGGCAGTATCCTAATGTGCCTTTGATTGGAGTAAAAGGTTGCATCAACTACAACCCTTTGCTTTTTAAGAGACAATTAGGGTATGCTTTGGTTCATCCTCCAAGAGGGCAAGACCTGATTGAGACTCTATATTGTGAAATCCAACACAACTCTGCTATTGTCAGACAGGCAGCCTGGGCCTGGGACAACATTCAGACTAAGGGGACAGCTATCCTGGGCAAATGCAACAATATTGCTTCAGCACAGTATCTTGATTGGTCTCGTACCAGGGCACAAATCACTCGGATGCCATTCACCTTAGAAGATGTACCTGGACTTTCAACAGTGCAACCTGCAGCTACTGTCAGTTTGGAAGAATTTGAGAAACTGAAAGAGAGGAATACTCAGCTCTCTGAAGCCTTGAAGAAGACTCTCTGGGAGAGAAATGACAGCCATTTGGATAATGAGAGATTGGAAAGGCTCAGGATTGAGCATTTGACCAAGATTGAGAAGACAGATGACTACATCAGAAAGGCTAGAGCAGGGGAATTAGTACTGAAGAATGCTTGCAAAGAAGCAAAGACTCAGAAGGCTAGGGCAGAGCATTATCTAGAGGAGAGCCAGGCTAGGTGGATCAGGATCACTGAAGCCCGTGCATTGGAAGATCAGAGAACTCAAGCTATGATAGAGCAACTGAAGGCTAGTGAGAAGAAGAATCAGGCAGCTTTGATAGCAGCACAGAAGGAGATATCTGAATTAAAACTCCGGGCGGGGTTGAAGAGGTCAAAGGATCAGGATAAGCACAAGAAGTTGACCAATGCCATTGCTACCAGGAACCTTCTCATCAGGACTATCACAGAGCACCCAGTAGGTCCGGTGATTGAGGCCCTCCTGAAGGAAGTCAGAGAGGATGACTTTGGATTGGATGTTTGATTTCCTTGTACTTGTATTTTCTTTTTGTTGTACTTTTGATTTTGTTGTTGTATTTTGACCCACCATGGGGATGTTGTTGTAATCAAACTATGTATCTTCACTATTTGTAATATATATGGTTTGTATTATTGGTGGGCTTTATCTCTCTCTACAACATCATCAGCATTTCCTCGAGGTCTGGAAAGGTCAAAACCAAAGAACCAAACCGGATACCCTTGGAGGACAAATAGGCATCCTGCATTGCATACTAACATTTTCTTTGTTTTGTAGGTTTTTTTTTGTTTGTTATTGTTTCTCACTTTGTTAGGGTTTCAGGAAACATTGCTCGTAGAAGAGTGTTCCTTGTCAACAGAATACACCGGTACCCGACAAGAAACAACCTTCCGGGACTTCAGATGGATCAAGTTCAACAAGACCTGAATGAAGTGAGGGCCCAGATGGCCAATGAAAGGGTTGAAATGAGAAATCAGATGACTCAATTCATGACAGTGATGACTGGTCTAGCTCAGAGCCAGGAAAGGCTAAGGGAGTTGGTTGAGCGACAAACTCCTGAGGAACACCATTCAGGTACAGGAGGTACCAGTAACAATGATCACGTGCAGCCTCGCACTGATCCACCAGAGTTTGGACCTCATCTAAACCCAGAAATCAATGCCATAAGAAATACTCAGGGTAACACTGCTGGAGGAAGGGTCTTGCAGGAAGATCCTCAAGAAGAGCAGTTTACTGTGGTCAGGGCTGGAGACGAGGTTTACGAACTTCGGTTGGATGAAATTGCAGAGAAACTGAGGTCTCTTGAATCCCAAAAATCTCTAGGTTTTAATGTCATGGACATGGGATTGGTGGAAGGGGTGAGAATTCCTCACAAGTTCAAACCCCCGTGTTTTGAGAGGTATAACGGCACATCCTGCCCACGCACCCACCTTCATTCTTTCTTGGGAAGGTTAAAAGCATACACCATGGACGAGAAGCTGTGGATGTTTTACTTCGAGGATAGCTTGACAAGGGCATCCCGAGAATGGTATTCCCATTTGACCAGAGCCACAGTAAGAAACTGGAAAAACTTGGCTGAAGCTTTTATTAGACAGTATCAGTATAACCTGGACATGGCTCCAAACAGGACCCTTCTAATGGGAATGTCTCAATCTTCCCGTGAGAGCTTTAGGAAGTATGCCCAAAGGTGGAGGCAACTGGATGCTTCCGTTCAACCCCCAATGTCTGAAAGGGAAATGGCAGACATGTTCATGAATACTCTCCAGGGTACATATATTGACAGATTGGCTGCATTTTCTTCCACCAGCTTTGCATATGTGGTGATAGCTGGGGAAAGAATAGAGAGTCTATTGAAGATGGGGAAGATCTCCGACAATGGTTCCAGTTCAAGCAGTGCAAGGAAGCCATTTGCTGGGCCCCGTAGATTTGGTGAGACAAACTTTGTACACATGGGAAGAGGGAGGCCTCAATACCTGCCCAGAACAGTTGTTGTTGTTACTATCCCTGCTCCACCTCCTCAGTATACTCAACAACCACAACACTTTCCACAACAACAACAGTTTCCACAATAGAGATCGTACAACAATAATAATAACAATCAACAACAACGCCCTTTTCAACAGCGACCATCTCAGATCAATAGGGTGATTGATCCTATTCCAATGTCGTATGCTACACTGCTGCCACAACTCCTAAAGCTCAATCTTGTTGAGTTGAGGACATTGGCTCCACCTTATCCTCAAAAACTTCCAAGAAACTATGATGTCAACGCTAGGTGTGCTTTTCATTCAAACGCACCTGGTCACTCTACGGAAAAATGCAGAGCTCTGCATATGAAGGTCCAAGATCTGGTAGATTCAAAGGCCCTGAACTTTGCACCTCCTCCCAATGTAATGAAAAATCCTATGCCCAGCCACAGTGGGCCAAGGATTAATGCTATAGAGGAAGGCTCACCCATGAGTCTAATAGAAGATATTGCAAGTATTCAGACACCTCTGGCAGAGGTTAAAGCCCAGCTTTTGAAATGCCAAGTGTTTCCAGGTTGTGAGGCCTGTTGTGAATCATGCAAACTTTCCAAGAACGGATGTGCAAGCTTGAGGAATGGCATCAACGGCTTGATCAGAGAAGGCATTCTACAAATTACAACAATAGCTTCTACAACACCAGCAACTCTTTTGTCAACAACAAGTGATTCTTCTACAAATACAACAACCATTGTTCCTACTGATTCATCTACAACTTCAGCAACCATTTCTTCCGTCACTTTAACAAACAACAGTTTCGTTTCATCTCCTTCTATAACTCCAGCAACCACCAACAATGATGTCTCCACTGTTACAATTTATTATGACCCGCCAACGGTCCCGAATTCCAGCAACTTTCAACAATCTCAACAACAGTTTCAACCAAGCTTCAATTCACCACCACCAACATCCACAAGAAGTCCTGTCATTATCTTTTATGATCCACAGACTATTATGGTTCCAACTTCTGCTACAGTGAGCCCAGTCACTATCACAGTGCCAGGGCCAATTCCATATGATAAAGACAGTGTTGTACCATGGCATTATGGTGCTGACCTTTACTGCAACGGAGAGAAAGTCCTTCTTGATTCTTCTGTTTACACTCCCCAAGTGGATAATGTCGGGGGAGGCGGAGGCTTCACCCGAAGCGGACGTCTCTTCGCGTCACAAGCTCCTTGAATTAATACTGAGGCAGAAGCTGCTGCCAAAGCCAAAGGGAAGAGTGTAATACCTGAAGAACCCGCACAAAAAGAGACTCATAAATCATCCTTTAATCAGGATGTGGATGAATTTATGAGGATAATTAAAAGAAGTGACTATAAAGTTGTGGATCAGCTCCACCAGACTCCTTCAAAGATCTCTATCTTATCTCTGCTGTTGTGTTCCGAAGCCCATCGGGATGCACTACTCAAAGTTCTGCACGCTACCTACGTGCAAGAAGAGATCACAGTGAATCAGCTTGAAACAGTTATGTCAAATGTCAATACTAGCCATGGGCTAGGCTTCACTGATGCTGATTTGACAACAGAAGGACGTCACCACAACAAAGCTCTGCACATAACCCTGGAGTGCAAAGGAGTTGTACTATCTCATGTTCTTGTAGACACTGGGTCCTCACTCAATGTCTTACCAAAGAAGGCTCTTGTCAAACTCGAATACGATGGAATAGCTCTCTGGCCAAGTAACCTTGTGGTCAGGGCTTTTGATGGCTCCAAAAGATCTGTTCTTGGAGAGGTGGAGCTACCAGTGATAATCGGTCCACAAGTCTTTAACACTATTTTCTATGTGATGGACATTCAGCCGACATACATATGTTTGTTAGGTCGACTATGGATTCACGCCGCAGGCGCAGTAACGTCGACCCTTCACCAGAAACTGAAATATGAGTGGGAAGGACAGATTATCACCATCTGTGGTGAGGAGGACATCTTTGTTAGCCATCTGGCTACATACAAATACATTGAAATGGATGGTGAAATCCATGAAACTATGAGTCAAGGGTTCGAGGCCCTGAATGTCAATGAGGCGACGACTGAAGTATTTGCTGCATCCCAGGAAGACATGATGGGTATTTCAATTGTCTCCTATCAGCAATCCCGGAAGGTTGTTGAAGATGGTAATGCCCAAGGCTGGGGCAAGCTGCTGCCAGTGGAGAAAAAGGAAGATAGATTTGGTTTGGGTTACAAACCATTCCGACACGATCAGTCAGAGGCTGCAAAAGAGCCCAAATTCATCAGTGGGGGGATGCTCACCCCAGATGCTGTTAACAACCTGGAAGACGAGGCGGAAAGCGACCGCAACCTGGAGAGCTGGATACGTCCAAGGATCCCGGGGAACCAAGTCCTTAACTGGTCTTCCCAGGAAATTATAAGGGTTACTCCTGCAGAGTAATTATTATTTCCTGTCTTTTTAGCATGCATCAAGTCCTGCATCTTGCCCAAGGTGACAGGACTCATTTTGTAGTAGGGCCATATTGTAATTTTGTTCAAATGGATTAATCAATGAATATCAGACATCTTTTGCAAACAAGTCTCTTTTTCGCTCACTGTCTTTTCATTTTTCACTTTTGTACAAAACAATAAAATGGCAATGTTTTCAAAATAATAACTTCATTTTCACTTTTTCTAAACAAGATTAAAATTGATCACTAAAACGAACAAATCTCAACCCTTGCAGAGATTATCCTCCAGATTGCACCGACAACAGCACTGCTATGACCTTGTATGACTTCGACAATCCAATTAATCAAGCCGATGAAGGGGTTGAAGAAGACTATGAGTTACCTGAAGAGTTAGCCAGGTTGTTGAGGCAAGAGGAGAAAGTGATCACTCCTCATCAGGAGGAAGTTGAAACGGTTAATCTTGGTACCGAAGAGAATATAAAAGAAGTGAAGATTGGGGCCAGTCTGCAAGCACCAGTAAAGGAACAGCTCATTGACATGCTTCAAGAATACGTCGACGTCTTTGCTTGGTCCTATCAAGACATGCCAGGTCTTGATACTGATATTGTTATGCACAAGCTGCCATTGAAAGAAGATTGTCCTCCAGTAAAGCAGAAGCTACGCCGTACTCGTCCGGATATGGCCATGAAGATTAAAGAGGAGGTACAAAAACAGTGGGACGCCGATTTCCTTGTTGTAACTAGTTACCCGCCGTGGGTCGCTAACATTGTACCAGTGCCTAAGAAGGATGGCAAAGTACGTATGTGTGTGGATTACCGGGATCTGAACAGAGCTAGTCCAAAGGATGATTTCCCATTACCTCACATTGATGTATTGGTCGACAACACAGCTCAGTTCTCGGTATTTTCCTTCATGGATGGTTTTTCTGGTTATAATCAGATCAAAATGTCACCCGGAGATATGGAGAAGACAACCTTCATTACACCTTGGGGCACATTTTGTTACAAGGTAATGCCTTTTGGACTAAAGAACGCCGGCGCGACCTATCAACGGGCTATGGTAACATTATTCCACGATATGATCCACAAAGAAATTGAATGCTACGTGGATGACATGATTGCCAAGTCCCTCACTGAAGAAGACCATCTGGTAAACCTGCTGAAGTTGTTCAAGCGTCTGAGGAAATATCAGCTGAAGTTGAACCCCAACAAATGCACATTCGAGGTACGTTCTGGTAAGCTGCTAGGTTTTATTGTAAGTGAAAAAGGAATTGAGGTTGATCCTGACAAAGTCAAAGCCATTCAGGAGATGCCCGCACCTAGGACTGAAAAAGAAGTTCGGGGGTTCTTAGGAAGATTGAACTACATCTCACGGTTCATATCTCACCTTACTACAACCTGTGAGCCCCTATTCAAATTGCTAAGAAAAGAACAAACGGTCAGGTGGAATGAAGATTGTCAGAAGGCTTTTGACAAAATCTAGGAGTACCTACAAGAACCTCCAATTCTTATGCCTCCAGTTGAAGGAAGACCTCTAATAATGTAACTAACAGTATTAGAAGTATCAATGGGGTGTGTGATGGGCCAACATGACGAGTCTGGTCGAAAAGAGTATGCAATATACTACCTAAGCAAAAAGTTTACCGACTGTGAACAACGTTATTCACTGCTCGAGAAAACTTGTTGTACTTTAGCGTGGGCTGCTCGCCGACTAAGACAATATATGTTGACCCACACTACCTTGTTGATTTCAAAGATGGACCCCGTCAAGTACATATTTGAGAAGCCAGCACTTACCAGAAGGGTTGCAAGATGGAAAATGATCCGGACAGAGTATGACATTCAGTACACATCTCAAAAGGCCATCAAGGGCAGTGTACTGTCTGACTATCTAGCTGAGCAACCCATTGATGATTACAAGCCCATGAGGTTTGACTTCCCTGATGAAGACATCATGTTCCTAAAAGCAAAAGATCATGAAGAGCCTGTTCACACTGAAGGGTCTGACCCAGGATAAGAGTGGACAATGATGTTTGATGGGGCTGTCAATATGAATGGACGTGGGGTTGGTGTAGTGCTCATTACACCTAAAGGAGTTCATATGCCTTTCTCGGAAAAACTCACCTTTGCATGCACTAACAAAGAAGCTGAATACGAAGCCTGTATCATGGGTCTTGAGGAAGCCATTGACCTCAGAATCAAGACATTAACTGTATTCGGAGATTCAGCTTTGGTAATCAATCAGACCAACGACAAATGGTACACTCACCAAGAGCATCTGATCCCATACTGTGACTATACTAGGAGATTATTGACTTCCTTCACAACAGTCAAACTTGAGTATATCCCTCGAGATGAAAATCAGTTCGCAGATGCTTTAGCTACCATTTCCTCCATGATCAAGGTTCAAACTGCCAGTTATGTGCCTCGGATTTCGGTATCCAGACTGGACCGACCCGCATACGTATTCTCTGTGGACATTGCTAAAGATAACAAGCCTTGGTTCCATGACATCAAATGTTTCTTAGAGGATCAAACATACCCACCTGGGGCATCATCCAATGATAAGAAGACATTAAGAAGGCTGGCCGGTAGTTTCTTCCTTAACGCTGATGGTTCATTGTACAAGCGAAACTTTGACATGGTTCTTCTCAGATGTGTTGATAAGAAAGAAGCAGACTTGCTGATGCACGAGGTTCATGAAGGATCTTTCGGTACCCATGCTGGAGGACATGCAATGGCTAAGAAATTATTAAGATCAGGTTACTACTGGATCACAATGGATGCAAACTGTTGTGCCTATGCCAGGAAGTGTCATAAATGCCAAATTTATGCAGATAAAGTGCATGTGCCTCCGAATCCTTTGAACGTGATGTCTTCACCTTGGCCCTTTGCCATGTGGGGCATTGACATGATTGGAAAGATTGAACTGACTGCTTCAAATGGCCACAGATTCATCTTGGTAGCCATTGATTACTTCACCAAATGGGTTGAAGCAGCTTCATATGCAAACGTCACCAGGCAAGTGGTAGCCAGATTCTTGAAAAGAGGCATCATCTGTTGATATGGAGTTCCCGAACGAATCATTACCGAAAATGGTTCCAATTTGAACAACAAAATGATGGCAGAACTGTGTCGGGACTTCAAAATCCAACATCACAATTCTTCTCCTTACCGGCCAAAGATGAATGGCGCTGTTGAGGCAACTAACAAAAACATCAAGAAGATTGTGCAAAAGATGGTGGTTACTTACAAAGACAAACATGAGATGCTACCATTTGCCTTACATGGGTATCACACCTCAATCAGAACATCTACTGGGGCAACACCTTATCAGCTTGTATATGGTATGGATGTTGTCCTGCCTGTTGAAGTTGAACTACCCTCCTTACGGGTACTGATGGATGTCAAGCTGAATGAAGCAGAATGGGTCCGTTCTCGGTACAATCAACTGAATATGATCGAAGAAAAGAGATTAGCTGCAATCTGTCATGGGTAGTTATATCAGAAAAGAATGAAGAAAGCCTTTGATCAAAAAGTCAGACTTCGGGAATACCGAGTAGGAGATCTTGTGCTGAAAAGACTCTTTCCTCCTCATACAGACCACAAGGGCAAGTGAACTCCAAATTACGATGGTCCGTTCATAGTTAAGAAGGTTTTCTCTGGTGGAGCACTGATGCTCACTACTATGGATGGTGAAGATTTCTTATCCCCGATGAATTCAGATGCAGTTAAAAAATACTTCGCATAAAATGACCCGCTGGACATAAAAACAGAATGTAAGTCCAGGCAAAAATAGGGCGTCCCGGCGAGTCAAAAAC